>JASDDO010000022.1:498839410-500039410 GCA_030015575.1 Agapanthus africanus | reverse complement strand
CCAATTCATGTTTATCTTCTCTTCTGCGAGGAAAGCTTAGAACTGATCGAGCTCTTATAACGTCTTGATCAAGGAATCTCGTGCCTCTTTAGACAGGAGGAGAGCATCCAATATGCTTAGCTGCGAAGGTATTTTCCTCAGATGTGTTAGGACGTTCTAATCCACCTTGTTTTTCTTAGGCGGGTCTTTTGCGGTGAGCTTTTTGACTGCTTCTTCAACAAGGGCGATTTTCTTGGGCATCTTCCCTTTCCCTTTGTCTTTTTTGTTCGAATCTTTGTTTGCAGGTCCGAGGTTCTTCTCAGGCAACGTACGGTTACGCAGCTGAATATTCTCGCAGTTCTTCTCCTCTTCTTCCTTTTCCGAGGTGGAGTTTTCAAAGAGAGAGTCGAAGGGTATTTCTTCCTCGGAATCGCTCCCAAACATGAGAACTTGGGGTTTTTCCCTTTCGGAACCAATACCAACCATATGATAGTTGCCAGTTGTTTCTTTATGCATGTTCGTCTCACCACTCTTATGTTGACGAATGCGAGCTTTGTGCTACTTCTTCCTGAAGTGTTTTCGATGGACAGCATATCCTTATCACCACTTCTTGAAGGCATTGCACTCATCGATGGGGAAGGAGACCCTTCGGTGATATAGGCAGTATTTTGGATGCGATTCTCCACTGTCAAAATATGGGATTCCAGGAGTGCACATCATGAGCGGTGGCAGTTTCATCCCTATTGATATGGCTTTAGCGAACCGCTTTTCAGTTTTAATTCTGCTTTTATTTATTGCAGGTGTGGTTTAGTTATGGTCGGAGTGCTTTATGACTCGTTCTCATCGCAGCTTTTTTATTCAGACACTGACACTTAGCCTTTTTATATATGGTTGTCTCGCATTCTCAGTCGTCTTTGCTCTTTTGAAAGGCTCCGTTTAAAAGTCTCTCAATCGGGTCTTCTTTTGGTAGATTCGGGGGATTTAGCACCAATTCTTCCCCCAGTTCCTCCCCGTCGTTTTCTGATATTGAGAGAGCTTCTTCGTCATATAATGACGAATGGGGGACCATGTGGCAATTTGCTACATAGTCTTTCGCTTCTTCTGATAAGTCATTTTCCTCATCATTGTCACTGTCTCCGTACTCAAGAATATGATTGAGGAATTCTTCAAGCGTGACCAGTGTCTGCACCTTTTGGTTATATTCTTCCAGCACGTCTATATATTTCTGAAGCTCTGTACGCTTGTCGTCATATTCGGCAGGCTGCACGGGTTTCTTAGTTTTCTTCTTTTTCTTAAAAGACTTTGACGGCTTGATTTGAGGGCTTTTCCCCTTGTCAACAACTTTCGGTATGGGATGTCGTTTCAGCATCCTTTCAATAATTTCAAGTTCAAGCAGGTTCTTCCACTTGATCGCCAGATATGCATGTAGATCCTTCAGCATTATTTTAGTTTTTGCTGAAAGAAAAACTTCCCATGGAGCTTCTTCCATAAGTGAGCATGATGCCCCCTGTGCGTCTACCTTTTTAGGAGCGTGCTTTTGGGACGGGTTTACCCTCCAGTTATCAGACAGAGCGAACTTCCCCTGCTAATGCTGGTCCTCGACCCAATTTTCGAAGATATAATAATCTTTAATTGGGTGGCTCACTATCCTGTGATAAGAGCAGTAGTTGGGATTGTTGACATCACTGGGTTGTGCTGGGGGCCGTGGGTCTAGCAATGTAATGAGGCTATTTCGCATCGCCAGCTCAAACATACTCCTCATTTTATCATCAGGAAACGAGTATGCACGTTCCAACCTTTCTTCCAAGGATGGGCGTATACGTGTGTTGTTTTGGCGAGTAGCCGGTTTTGAACCGCTCGATTGTTGTTGTGTATTGGCCAAGAAGGCCACTTTACCTTTACCCTTGTTGTTTCGAGGGTCCTTATTTGAAGAGGAGAGGCCATGACCCATCTGATCCATTTGGGCCAGCTTGTCTATCAGCGCTTGGAAAGTCGTGGGTTTGAAGAATGTCATGAACTGGGACACAGTCAATTGAGGATCGAGGGTCCCGATGAACATGCCCACAGCTGAAGACTCTTCGATGTGCTGCTCACACTTAGACTATAGGTCCCACCACCGGATCGTGAATTGGACCCAAGTTTCTCCCGGCTTTACCCTAGCATTGATCGGAGTCGTGATCGGAGTGCGTTCACTCGCGCTGACGAACCGTTGGATGAACGGAGGTTCTATTTCAAAGAAGCTCTTCACGGAGTCATTCTGGAGCTCCGAGTACCATTCAAAAGCTGTCTCTGACAAGCTTCCGACAAATTAGTGAAGCAGCAATTTGTCGTTGCCTCCAATATTGCTAAACAGAGCTCTAAATTGTGCGACTTGCTGGTGGGGATTGCTCGTTCCTTTGTAAACATGGAACTTCGGTATCGTATATCCCGGAGGTACTTGATTTGGTCATACTAGGCGGGATACGGTCGCACCGTCTTGACAAGTTGGCTGGCGGCTTCATTGGCTTAGTGAGCTGATTAGTCAAATATATTGCACATTTGTATGGACATTTTCCCTACTATTATTAGTTACTAAAAGGTGTTAATTGTAAATAAAAAACATATATGGGTTTATTTGTAAAAACATTATTATCATATCTTTCTACATTTATAATTAATATAATTAGGGAAAATATCTGTATATAATATTTAAATGAAATATTATTAATAAAAATATACATATCATATCAAATATTCCTAATCAATATTCTTAAGATATTATATCATATAAATGGTTGGAATAATATCTCAAAAAATATCAAATGCTACTAACAATTTGATTTGAGATATTATACAGGTATTAGCTCAGGTCTAAAATCTAAATATGAGATCCAAATCAAATCGGAATATCAAACCGAATCTGCCAAATATTATAAGCAAATCGAAAAATCTAGCAACGGCCGAGAGTAAGGACAATATTTTCAGAATATATATATCAAGAGAATCTCCAAATATTGAGAGAGAAAAGCCAGAAAAAATCCCAAGTTCCAAACCCATCATAGGGCGGCGGATCCACGGTCAATAAGGAGTATGGGAGGTGGAACCGCGGTCATATCTGGGCCGTTGGATGTGGAATTTTGGGGACATGATCGTAATATCAACTACTCTCATATGGCATCTAGGGTTTCTAGTTTCAGAGACTATATAAAGGACCGAGAGCTGTGCATCCAAAATCATATCATTAAATCATCTATTCATCTACCTCCATAAAGAGAGAGATCTACGAGCGAAACTAGGGTTCTTGTAATCTACTTTTGAAGGAGAAAAATTGTAATGCAATAATTGATTAATAAAGATAGTTTTTGTTTTAATTCTTTTTGCATTTACTTTTCCGCATTTACTTTATGCATTAATTTTCCGCATTAATTTTATGCATTAATTTTCTGCACTTTTAATTATGGTTTCATTCAACTTCAACCTTTCTTTTAAATCGCTACTAACCATGAGCGAGTAATTTCTTACTTGTTAGGGTTTGTAGGATAGGGTAGAATAATGGATGAAATATCGCGCTACTTCTTTTGACATTTTAATGTTTACAAAGTTTAGCAAAATAAATGTTAACTCTCTTATCGGGCGTGCTATCAATTAATGATAGTCACGACCACGATTTGAGATTAGTTAATAATTGTTTTGTTAAGAGTTTGAGATAAATAAAGATCAATGGAAGGACAAGGGGCAGTAGTGGGAAACCCTAATTCCCTCCAAGAACCATAATCCATATTCATCGCTATCTCTCTAGTTTTAAACAATTAAAAGAAAAAAGAGAGAGTCATTTCTAAACATTCATCCATTAACTACTAAGTTCTATAAAGCCTACAAGCCTTTCTATTATAAATTTTATATCTATCTTAAAATAAAACGACAACAATCTCTCCTCTCTTTTATCAACTCGTCTAAAGCAAGAAAAGAAGTTCACGTTTCCCTGCGAACGACCCGTATTCATCGTGGCTAGCTATTTGCGACACCATCTTGATTGAGGTTATTTACAAGCATACACATACACACCTTTTCACATCCAATCAGATGGCGCCATTGCCGGAGAGACAGTCATAATTAATTTTCTTGTTATTCGGGTTGATTTCATATAAAAACCAGAAATATAAAATAAAATAGAACCAAAACCGCATTTTGTGTTTTTAACGATTATCGTGTGAGTTTTGCAAGAGAATCTAGAGTAATTGGAGCAAACCAACAGAGATTCAGAGACTTTAAATTTGGACCAAAGGAGTAGTGGTGTGCCCTGAAGAAATTTGAACAGAAGATCTTGCCAAACGGTGGCGGAACCGCGGCCTAGGGTTGCGTTAGGCAGCTTAACCGCGGTCATTTTAATGAGTTTGGCCCCCAAAAATCTCTGGTATTCTTCTATTGCCTTCATCTCTCCTCTAAACCTCTAATAAACTGATTTTACCTACAGGATTCTTTGCAAACAGCGCCGCTAAAAAATCTTTTTGTGTGTTTTGATTTCGGTTTGTTTTGCATATCTAAACTAGACTTTAAAAGGAAATAAACCCAAATTCAGATTAGGTGGGGATTTCATCACCTTCCTAGGCCCCACAAATCACAAACGAGTATACTATCACCCTACATTAATAAAAAATATCTTGACCAAGCCTCTATGGACTGTCGCGCTCAATTAGGACAGAGGAAGGTCGTGGGTAATCTATTGCTTATCAGCATTTCTCTTGTGGTGTCTAGGCAAGTGTGACTAAAGAAAGTGGTTACTTAATTAGGCCCGCTATTTCGGTGATTCGTATAGCGAATACCTCCCACTTACCTGGCACTTACCTGGCCGCAAAATTGATAAGGAGGTGGTAGAGAATTAATCCTACGTCTTGTCCTTTGGAAATCTAGGAGCGGTCTAGTGACTTGACCTGGGTGATCCTAGCTCTAGAGATTGATTGTGCATTTTATGATTGGTTGAGTCAAGCCTCGCATCCGACATTTTTTCAAAACAAGCTTTCTTAAAATCATTCTCACACATATCACACGCTGCCACGTGCGCTATACCCGCTTAGAGCATGATCGACTGGACACGGGATTCTAGTGCCCGTCTAGTCCGCGTTTTTGCTATCGACTCCGAAGTCGATACTTCTTCATCTTCTATTTCTCCTGCACCAACCACATCTCCCAAGATGGACGGATCTCCATCGAGTTTTAACAATATCATCTTGCCACCACCCGTAGGTGCGCAAATTCAAAATCCACTACGCATCACTCTTCAAGACCGATACTATCCCATACGCGAACCCCTTCCTATGTGTATGTCTCTTCCACCAGCCAATGGGGATAATTTTGAAATTAAACCCTACTTCATCAACTTATTGCCCAAATGTCATAAGCTTGAATCTGAAGATGCATATGTTTTTATAACTAAATTCGAAAACGTATGTGCAGTGATGAGCACCACCAACTTTCAGGAGATACTATGCGATTACGTCTTCTCCCTTTTATCTTGTGCGATCTCGCAGAAAAGTGGCTCTATAGCACCACCGCACATTCTATCGCTAAATTGGATGAATTCGTTAAAGCATTTCTTAAGAAAATTTATCCTCATCACAATACTGCCTGTATTCGGAGCGAGATTAACCAGTTTGCCCAACTTCCCAACGAACCCTTTTGGAAATGTTTTGAACGGTTTAAAGATCTTCTTGTCCAATGCCCACATCATGGAATCGACAGATGGCAACTTTTCCAAATTATGTATGAGGGTATCGATCCAGCTACGAAACAAATGCAAGAAACCATTTGTCAATGTCATTTCATGTCAAAAGACGACAGCAAAGCGTGGCAATTTCTGTAAGATCTCGCCAAACAGACATTACAATGGGGGAGAGCACTAGGCCAACCACATCATCTTCACCTAGGGCAGGTATTGTCACACCCCGCTTCCCAGAGTGTGCTAAGATAGGCACGTGACAGAGCCAACCATACTACCTGTGGATAGGAAAATCCCTCTACAGTCACATTACGGCTGTAGAGATATCAAGAACAGGAAAGTAAACTAAACTATCTAGTACATGTCCATGAGCCAGAATAAATGAGTCAAGAAATAATATTATATACGGAAGCAAAAGATCCAATAAATAAAACACCTGGAAAGTAAAACTGGATATTAACAGGATCCTCACCGCTCGGTCTAACAGCAGCAGTACTCCTGATCAATCTGCAACAAAGGTAGAGGATCTGGGCCATGCAAAACCCAGACGTCAGTGCGTCATAATATCAAGTAATAAAAATAAACAGGGGTAGCAAGACATACAGGTATGTGTATGAACAGTAAAACAGGTATAACAGTAATATAAATGAGGACAGTGATGGTAACGTATAGTGAGTAATCTAGACTAGTCTATTGGGTTAACTACTCTCAAGTCCTTGAAATCAATTTGATGAATTATCGATGTAACTCACTAGTATCCCGTGCATACCCAGGACCATGGTCAAGATTCTCGGGCTGGAACCGAGACATGCCGCTAGGCACTAAAACAGGAAATATGTATAGATGAATGATGTCAGCAGCATCATCCCAAGGCTGGCCTGGCCTCTAAAACTGATCAGTATAAGCAAGCGAACTGTCGAATTACAAGTCAGGTTTCATCATTGATTTCCCCATACCCCCAAGTTATATGTTTAAGTCAGGTATTACTAATCTGAAGCTAATGCCAACACAGGATCAAGCAGGTATAGGTTTGTCTGGATAGACAACAGGAAATGTCCGTAAGGACAACATGTCAAGGCTGTTGGCATTAGTAACAAGATCAGGTAACAGGTCAAGATATGGTACATCAGGTCAAGTCAAGTAGTGTAAATAAATCCAATCATGTCAAGAAGTACACGGTATCAAGTCGTGTCAAGTAATATTATATCAAGTCATGTCAGGGGTGCACAAATATCACTTGGATGCTCAAAATCAAACTATACTAAGCATGGGTACACAAAACAAGTATGGGGTACTAATGGAACAATAAAAATGGAACATTGTGATGTGGTATGCAAATAGGTACAGATTAAAGCATATGGATGCACAGTTATCGATTTAGGTTAAGGTTATAGTTCTAACACTAATTAAAATACACCTTATCAAATATGGAATGTTAAAATTACATTATTATGTATTAAATGATCTAGAGATGCAATTGTATATATATTAGGCTAGATGGATGCAAGCGGGTGTCCGAAAGGGTATAAACTATTAAAAAGGGTACTATGGGCTATGCAACCAAGCACTATGTGATATAAATATGGACGTGGATACCGTATATCGTAATCTAACATGCAACAAGATATGTTTCAAGTTCTAGATCTAAAATGATATAAACGGGACATCGAAATGTTAAAATGAAATATGGGGCACTAGATTTAAACAACAGGTATAGTATTTAATTAAAATAAATATGTAATAATATAAATAGCATGTAGCAAGTTTTACTTGCCTCGATCGGATCACGATACGGGATGCGCACGCGGCGTCTAATGTCGGCAAATGTTGCAACATCCACACGTGCATACGGGACAGGTCCAGGCACAGTAAGAAGGTAACCACGCAAGTAGGGGACGTCCACAGGGTCGTCCGGATCAGCAGCGGCGAGCACGGCTCTGGCGGGTGACCGAAAAACGGAATCAAGAAAGAGAAAGAAGAAGAAAGAAGAAGAAGAAGAAGAAGAAGAAGAAGAAAGGAGAGATGAAGGTTGCACTGGGGTTGGTATGGCTCGGGTCAGGGACAGAGGAGGCGATGGAGTGATGATGAGTCGCGGGTCACCGGCGATGGGGTTTGCCGGTGATCACCAGAAAAGATTAAGAAAGAGAAGGTAAAGAGAAAAGAAGAAGAAGAAGAGAAAAAGAAGGGAAGGGATGTGATGGTCTCTGGGTCTGGGACAGAAGGAAAAGCGAGGGGCGAAGGCGATGAGGCTTTCCGTCGTGGGGTTGCCGGCGAAGTGCAGTGGGTGTGCAAGGGGTTGCAGGAGGTGCTCGGGTTCATGGGAAAGTGGCTGCAGGGGATGGAGAGGGAAGAGGAGAGGAGAAGAGTAAGGTCGACGGTGATGGTGACGAGGGCGGTCGACGATGGCAAGGGCAGAGGCTGATGGTTCGGAGAAGGTGGGTGTGCAGGCTCGGGAGAATAGAGGAAGCTCGGGTTCTTGGGGAGAAGGAGAGAGGAAGGTGAGGTCGTGGTTGTGGAGAGGAGAAGCTGACGAGAATGGTCGGTGGTGAGGCCAACGAGATGGAGGCAAGGATCACCGGCGAGGAGGGTGATGGGTTCTAGGTCATGGGGTGTGCAGGGAATTACCAGGGAAGACGAGAAGGAGGAGAGAGAGTCGATGAGGTCGAGGAGATGAGAGAGGCGAGGATGGTGGCGATGAGGCGACGGGTGCGACGGCGATGGGCGGCAAGGGCTCGGGTGTGGGTTTTCTCGCGGGGAGATGAAAAAGAAAGAATAAGGAAGAGGAAAGAGATGTGTATTATAAAAGGTTTTAATAATAGGATATATAAATAATTATGTGTATATATAAAGAAAGAGAGAGAATTGAGAGATAGAGAGAGAGAAAGAAAGAGACAGAGAGAGAGGGTTGAGAGAGAGAATGCGAGAGGAGAGAGGGAGAGGAGAGAGATAGAGGTAGAGAGAGATCGAGATGAGAGAGAGAGAGAGGAATGAACAGTAGGGAGAAAGAAAATTGTTTGATAGCGGTGGAGAGAGAAAGAGAGAAAGAAAAAGAGAAGAAAGAAAAAAGAAAGAAAGGGAGAGGGAGAGAGAGAAAGGTGGGGCCGGGTTGTTAAGGAGTTAGGAAAAAGATTTTAAAAAATTTTAAAAAAAGATTTTATATTTAACATTTAAAAGGATTCGTTTGTTAACGAGATTTTAAAGTAAAATTAAAATAAAATCAAATAAATTTGAATTTAGGCGGGATACAAAAATATTCCAAAACACGCCCGGGTCGGGTCTAAAATTTCAGATTTAAAATACGAAAAATATATGTGACTTCCAAATTTTAAAATGAATGCTCAGGTAACGAAAATGCATACCGTCAAGAACGGACGCACGTACGTGCGCGTAGCTATCCAAACACGTTCGTTTCACTGAACGGGACGAGAACAAGATGCGCGGATACTACCACAGGGTTAGGGGTATCATGCAGGCTATAAAATGCAATTTTAATTTATTTTATAAGACCTAAAATGTTATATGATAAAATGTGCGATGTCAGAAGAAATGCCAGTATGTATTAATCATGAGATGCACGTGTCCATGCAACAAGTCATGGTAAACTATAAATAAGAATCAAATAAATTCAAGCAAGCGGGTCAGGTCGAATGCAATGTAAAATGTAAAATACCATTCGCACCCAAACATGATAAATCAAGAAAATACCATGGATAAAATAAATACGGGAACTGGAATTGGTATAAGTGAACTAGGTTGTTACAGATATCCATCAGCTCGACGTTTCCATCGCAGTGAAAGACGAAATGGCTGTGATGGAAAATAAACTCGAAGCTATGGAAAGCAAATTCTCTTCAGCCTTCCTAAACCAAGTTATGCTCCCCAAAACCGTGTGTGGTTGTTGTTTTGACTCATCACATTTAACGGAAGAATGTCCTTTGAATTCTCCGTCTCAAGGTCATGAACAAACCAATGCTGCTTTTCAACAACAATCTAGAAACGATCCTTATTCATCCACATATAATCAGGAATGGAGGAATCATCCTAATTTTGCTTGGAGCCAAAACCAATCTCAAAATCAAAATCAATTCCTAAGCCAAAATAACTATCAAAGGCTTCCCCCACGGCAACAACAGCCACCACAACAAATTCAGCAGCCCTTTCAACCGCAATCTTTCCAAAATCCATCCAACAACTTTACCCCTTATAATAATTCTTTCCAACCACAGACTAATATTCCAATGGACGGTACCGATAAAATCTCTGCACTTGAAAGAAGTTTAGAAATGTTTATTAATCAATCCACACAAACGACGGCTAATTTAATATCTTCTATCCAAACGCTAATGCAACACATTGCTTCCAACGGTGAAAGCATAAAATCGATCGAAGCACAAATTGCACAGTTAAATACCACAATGAGTGAGAAAGAGAAAGGGAAACTTCCATCTCAATCTCTAACAAATTCTGGCCACTCACAAAGCGCTAACATTGTCTTTAACCAACAAAATCCTAACGTATGTGCCGTAACCATGTTGAGATCAGGAAGAGTGTTGAATAATCATGTTGGTGAAGAAGTTCATGACGTTGATGATACCCCGAATACTACTTCTACTCTTATTTCGTCTAATCCAACATCTTCTTCCGAGCCTATTCTCCGTTCTTCACTGGGCTCGAACCCTTAGTCCACTTCCTTGAATGAATCACCATCTAAGACCATCCCAAATCCAACTTTGGGATCCATTCCATCCCTATAAACTTCTCCATAAAAGTTGGACCCAACCCCTATTAATAAAGCTCTTTTTCCAAACCAGTTGAAGCCTAAAAAACCAAGTCCACGGATGGAGAAGATTGTGGAAATTTTTAAGCAAGTTAACAAAAATATTTCTCTTTTAGATGTTATCCAACAAGTTCCATCATATGCGAAAATTCTTAAGGACTTGTGCACAAGGAAAAGGAAAACTCAAGTGCCTAAAAAGGTTTTCTTAGCGAGCAATATGAGCAATGCTCTTACCCAACATTTGCCCAAGAAACATAAGGACCACAGTTGTCCTATAATATCTATTACTATTGGGGGTAAAAATATCAATCGCACTCTACTCGATCTAGATGCTAGTGTTAACTTGCTTCCGTATTCTATTTATGAGCAATTAGGCATAGGAGAGTTGAAACCTGCACACTACACTCTCCAGATGGCCGATCGATCTATCGCCCACCCTTGGGGTGAGCTAGAAGATGTGTTGATCAAAGTCAAGGAATTTATATTCCCTATGGACTTTATAGTTTTAGATACACAGCCTGTGACGAACCCACGGAACCAAATCCCGGTGATTCTTAATCGACCTTTTCTAGCAACTTCCAACGCGCAATTTTCGTAACGATTCCGTGAACCTGTCCTTTGAAAAGATGACAATTGAACTTAATATTTTCAGGGTAGGAAGTCAACCTCCAAACCTTCTACTCATATAATTGATATATGTTATGTCAAAGAGATAGCTTCCGATAGTTGCGAATTTGAGGAGCTTCACGATACTGATCTCGACGCCACTAGGGCGTTATTGTTTAATCCAGCTATTTATTATACGAGTAGGGACCCTTCTGTCGATAAGTCTGAGTCGGTCCCTTACACTAGATATGAGCCTCTCATAGAGTCCGAGTATCATACATTTCTTTCCGATGAGATTATCATTCGGAATATCGATGAAAGTTTCGAAGATATTTTCACCGAAGAACTCGCGTTCCTTAAAGACTTGGATGTTGTGATGAATCAACCTCCATTCAAAGAAGCTGAACCGCCACCCCTTCTTCTAGGCATATACGAGAATACGAATATTCCACCTATTCCTTATCTTTCATATTCTCGTTTTCATCCACCATCAATATTTCGTCTCTACCAACCGAGACGTAAAACCATTCAATTACACCTCTTATCTCCTCCTCACCTATTCACGTCTCTCTGTAATATGATCTTCTACCAACCATAGTGTTACATTGACAAAATATTCGAATTGTTGGTTTTAACTTTTAGTCTTTGTAAAGCTTTGTATAGACCGATAATATTTACCCTCCCCCTCTTATGTTGAATTTTAATGTTTAATTTCAGTGAAAACTCTATTTTACTCAAGGTTGGGGAAGAAGAAAAATATTTTTAAATGGCTCTTGAAAGAATAGAATTTTTTGCACGATTGTGAGCCAAGAACAAGTTTGGGGGAGGATTTCACTGTCATTAACTCTTGTCCTCTTTACTGATCATTGAGAACTTTTCCTCCCAAGTCTACAAGTTTTGGACTTAAAGGATGATATCAGTGAGGACACTACTGCAAATAGGTTTGGTGGGAGGTTTGTGATTATTCGCGTATCATTTTGCATTATACTATAAAAATAAAAGCACTAAATAAAAAAAAATTGAAAATAAAAGTTAGAAAGTAAAAAATACATATGAAAGATAGGAAGAGATTTAAGAAAAGCAAGAAAATTAAATGTTTTAAAACAAATCTAGTAATACGTAGCCATGAGCTGTTTTCCCAAGGGTTAGTAAGATGAAAGGAATCACTAATCTGAGGATAGAAATAAGTCTGAAAAATAGTCCATATTCTTGAGTCCAAACTTCTAAACGTTGATACCCTACTATATGCACTTGCACACATCTTGAAAATTGGGATAGTAGAGAATATCTTGAAATGCTCTTGTCTAAAAGCCTTAGTATGAAGAAAAAAATAAAAATCAACAAAATATAAAGGACACATAAAATATAAATGGTGAAGAAAAATGAATACTGATTTTGTAATTGCTTAAGGCAGGATAAAAAAATATAGCAAAGATGCCTTATCACCTAGTGCCTTAGACCAACTGGTTTGGGAGTCACTGCTAAGCCTTAGATGTTGTGTCACGCCCCACTTCCCAATGTACGGAAAAGCAGACATGGCGAGGCCGCGATGTATTTACTCAGAAGTAAACACGTTAAGCATAAATAAGCAACATAAAAGTAAAGCACAAGAATGACAAGAGATATAATTATACAACTTTTTATTTATATTCATTCTTTATATACCTTTGGAAAGTAAAATACAATAATGAAAAGTGATGCCTAAATAATGGCATATGAACTGAAAATAAAAGTAAGTACAAGTAAGAACTAGAACTCTGACTCTTCTGCAAACTGCTCCAAATCTTCCTGGCTGGGCTCGATCTCCTAAGAGTCGGGTCCTCCTGACAACATTCCAAAAAAAAGAAATAGGAATGTCATCAGCGAACTAGCACTTGGTAAGTCCCAAGAGAAAGATATGAATAGATCAAGTAAATGGAATAAGTCTGGTAATTTATCTGTTTTTGTTATACTAACGTGGTTGTTCGTACCTTGGTACAGAATGTATTAATGTATACGAGAGGAGTCCAACTATCCGTGGATTATGGTATACAGCATACAAGGCCCCATCAAGCCACGGGACAACGGCATGGATGTTCAGGTTAGGTGTATTATAGTGACCGTCTCGTTCCAATTCTAATGCATTCCGTACCAACTTACCCCATTAAAAACCCCGTAATGCATATTGTATTAATTGTAATGAATTATAGTATAAGACTTGCCGAAACCATGGTATAAGTTTTTCATGTAAATGGTTTGAATGTAAATGGATAGTCATGTAGTCAAGTTCAAGATATAGCCTTGGTTCAGTCAAGTCAAGTCATGTTGATATTGTTCTGGTGTTCATGTTCAAGTTCAAGTTTTAATGTTTGATATATTGGATTCATCTTGAATTGGAGTTATAGTTGGATTCATGTTTGTATTGTATTCATATTAGACTGAGACTCAAATTGAGTCAGACACTTAAACAGATTTGAGTCCTGAATTAGATTTAGGAGTTATCGGTAACTGCTGCACATGGACGGCAGGATTTGTGTCTTTTTCTAAGACAATTACCATTGATAACCCAGTTTTAGTTTTCTACCTTAACTAGGCAAGCATCCACTTTCTCCGGCTCCGTGAGGCTCAAGGGAATTGGTCCCGTTTAAACCAATATTTACTAGGGTCCTTAATATAAATTTAATATAACTTGAGGGGGGTTTATGAAAAATATTTTTAGTATACTTTCAAAATAAACCTCAAGTATTTATTTATCGTATTTAGGGTTTTCATGGATATAATTTTTTAAATTGAGGTATTCTAATGAATAAATACCTAGCTTGAATAGTTCATGGTATTTTTAGTGTAAAGTTGGCTTGTATGGATTCTTGATGGTATTTTCATGAAAATTATAATTCTATTATTTTGTTTGGAAAACGTGGAATTTAATAATATCTTAAAAATATGTGTTTTTATAATATTTATATATTTATTAAAAGATAACTTTTTATTATTAAATAGAAATCCTCGTTTTTCTTAAAAATTATATAAAAATTCCATCGAGATCGTATGCTCCGTGAGGAGGTCTGCATCTCGCTCTACTAGTCTCGAAGATATGCGATTACCCGCACCATCCCGATCAGGTTCCTTAAAATAGGTTGTAGAGGCATAATCGTAAGGAATGTAATCACACAATTTTTTAAAATATGGTTTTTAATGGTTTAAGGTATTTATTTGAAAAGTCGTATTTTGCCATAAGATATTGTTTTCAAGCGAATCGTGCTATGTCAAGATGTGTGTATGTGAGAGGTAATTCATTAGCTCGTAAGGTTTTCTAAAGGTATGCTAAGCTAAATACTTAAAAGATGTCATATGTAAAGTTTGTGGTATTTAAACGAAAAATGCAAATAGAAGTTACATAACATGGTGTGTTAAGATGAAATTTGTTCTCAATGTTTGTTTCATAATTACTAAGCAAGATATAATGATATGGATGATTGGTTATTAAGAAAGATTGTGATTTTAACGAGTTTAGAATCGGATGTCGGAATAACTCCACTTCCGACGAGTTTTGAAAAAGAACTTCTTAAATTAGGAAGAGAGGAGAAAAGAGGGGACTTACAAGTTGTGTGGGTTAATAATATAGGGAGGAAGGGATTGAGATCATCATGGTGTAGCGGAGTCGTCGGGAACGTCTCGAATCCTCGCCGGAAAATGAACTTGAGCTAACTCTACTTGTACTCTTCTTTAACTTGGAAATTTGAGAATTTTTTACAAGAGATTTCAGAATGAGGAGGGCTAGTGTATGGTGTTGTATTTATAGGATGAAATTAGGGTTTAGGGATTGAAGAGAGAATTAAAAATGCATTAAAAATTAAATTAAATGGTGAATTTACAATCTCTGGATAAATGCAGGAAAAACAAACAGAACAGGGGTTAAGCGAGTAGGCCAAGAGTCATGTGTGCAGAAAATGGAGAGCATTCCTTACGGGAGGACTGGCGGTGCCGACCCAAACCGTAATCTCGCCAGCCATCTTAAAGGCGTGGGGGCTTGGATCGGTGCCACGTGTCCTCGGCTATATAAATACTCTTTTGTACATGTTTGTTTTTCTGTGACTTTTTATTTTACATGTATTGCACGTGTAAACTTTTGGGCTTCCAAAAAGTTTAAAATAAAAATTTAGAAAAATAATATATGGCTGATGGGATTCGAACACAGGGACTACGTCACAGCAGTGCAAGGATTTACCAATGAGCTGCAAATGGCTTCTTGTTGTTCTTAAACAAGAATAACTTTTAAATTGTGCTCAGACTTACAAACTCCTTTCTGTAAAAAATTTGTACAGAAAAATCAAGGTTGTTACATTCTACCCTTCTTATAAAAATTTCGTCCTCGAAATTTATAGAAAGAAGTTGTAACAGATTCAAGAGAAATTTGATGACAGTAGTGGTGAAAAGAACTACTGAATGTGCAAGAAAAATTTGTTTAAAAAAACGAAAAGATGAAAGGTTTTGAAAAGGATGAACAGATGGAAAAGAACAAAGAAATTATGGATCCATAATATACGGTAAAACTAAATTAAGAGGAAAGAGAATCAAAGGCAGAATTCTAAGTCACTCAAGTAGAGTACTGCATTATAATTATACTGCAGTTCATAGTTACAATCACATAACTCCATTTAAATCACTTAAATCCTACCATCATAGTCAAGGTGATAAGGTTGAAGAAACAATAAAAAATCAAAGGAAGATCAAGAGTTTGTAGTTTCGTCGAGACAAGATTATCAGGGAAAATAAGAAAAAATTCAAAGAAATGCAATCATGTTGCAGGCGTTACAGTCTACCCTCCTTAAAAGAATTTCGTCCGCGAAATTCTCTCAAGTTGCGACATGAAGTATGGTGACGCTCCAATATTGAACAGTGCAAGTGCAGAAATAGTGGCTACTAGTATAGTGCTTAAATTGTATGGGGTTGGTTTTAGATACAAGGAAAATATATAGGTATAGGATTTGAAAAGATAAAAGGATTGGGAATTACCAGTGATAACTTGGCCAGTGATTTTGGCTTCTCCAACCGGTATCGTGGATGTCTGGCCTCCTGGCACTTTTCTCTGTGCCTACTGGTACATTTCGGACTGATGAGGTAAGGGTGGTCCTCGCGAAGGTGGTGCAGGAGATCCATGAGAAGGTGAAACAGGTAGGGCAAGACGAGGTGTAGGAGCCTGAATGGCTGGCTGCTGCGGAAGAGTGACCGCTGGTCGGGGTGCGGAAGCTGAGGTGTAACGATGTGGGCAAGCTCTGATGGTGTGAGTGGATGCACCACAAATTAAGAATAGGACATTTTCATACCTATATTCCTTTACTTCATGTCCGAATTTCTTACAATAATAGCAAGTCCTTACTGGCGGTGTCCTTTCCTTCTTCTTGATATAATCCTAAGCTGCCCTCAAGGCAGTTTTAGTACGAACTAGTCCTTGGTGAAAGAGAGCAGCCTGCTCCTGTTGTCTCTCAACTAGACTCCTGGTTGTTTCAAGGAACTCCATTGATCTTAGAATTAAGTCCTCAACAGTAGTGGATGGTAGTGTAGGTGGTGGAGTGTTGCCACTCATGTTGGTGCTCATGTTGTTGGAAGGATCCATAACCTTGAAAGAAAAATAGGGGTAGGACAGATTCAAAGAATTGAAATGTAAAGAATGTATAATTGATGATTCTTATAATTCATATATTGCTTAGATTTCCATGCAGAACTGACTTACATGGTTATGTAGGTTTCCATGCAGAACTAACCTGTATGGGCCACCAACAAACCTGTCACGTCTCGCTTTCCAGTGTACGACGAAGTAGACGTGGCGAGGCGCGACATATTTACTCAAAAGTAAACACGTTAAGCGTAAATAAGCAATATAAAAGTAAAGCACAAGAATGACAAGAGATGTAATGAAACAACTTCTTTTTATTTATATTCATTCTTTATATACCTCTGAAAAGTAAAATACAATAAAGAAAAGCGATGCCTAAACAATGGCATATGAAATGAAAAGAAAAGCAAGTACAAGTAAGAACTAGAACTCTGGATCTTCTGCAAAATACTCCAAATCTTCCTGACTGGGCTCGATCTCCTAAGAGTCCGGTCCTCCTGACAATATTCCAAAGAAAGAAAAAATAGGAATGTCGTCAGCGAACTAGCGCTCGGTAAGTCCCAAGAGAGAGATATGCTTAGATCAAGTAAATGGAATAGGTCTGGTAATTTATCTGTTTTTGTTATACTAACGTAGTTGTTTGTAGCTTGGTATAGAATGTATTAGTTTATATGAGAAGAGTCCAATTATCCGTGAACTATGGTACACGGTGAAAGTGTACGTTACCACAACCATTGAGTTTTAGTAGCATCAAGCATGCCAATTTAAAAATTTTGGGGTTGCTAACGAACACTAACAAGATCTTTAACTAAATGATTTAGGGTTTAACTTGATATAATAAAACTTTACACTAAGAGAAAGAGGCTACAACCTTTATAAACAGTGTCATTCTCTTCACAAGCTCCGTGTAGTAGTCCACGCGACTCCACTAAGCTCCACTTCAAGATGGATCGAGCTTGCTCCGTGACCTTCGTGCCGAAGATGATCCACCCGAAGCTCCACAATCCAAGCTATCTCTTCACTAAACACTTTAGTGAAGGAAATACGCTACACTTGATTGCTAATCAAGTGTAGGATAGTGAAGTAGGTTTTGTTTAGCTCACTAGGGTTTCAAGCTCTATATTTCACAACACATGATTGTTTAGAGCTTGAGGCATGAAATTGATGAGGAGGTGGAAGATGATGGGGGCTAGAGGAAGAAGGAGCTCATGTGAAAAATGAACTCTAGAAAACACAAGTGTATGTAAGCTAGTGAAGAATGGCTTGAAAAAATCCCACTTATTGAAGCATGCACTTTTTTTAATCAATATAAAAAGTAACCATGCTTCAATAGTAACACTAAATGAAAAAAGAAATATTCAAGCCATGCTTCACCCCATTCTCCCATTTTCCACCTCCCTTCTATTTTCATAAAATAGAAAATCAAACCATGCTTCCTTTTAATACACACACACACACACACACATAATATATATATATATTAATATATTAAGTAAATAATTAGTGAGCAATAATATTAGTTAAGATATAATTATATCAAATATAATATATATCATATTATTAAATCAACACTTGATTTAATAATCCGGTTATATCACATATAACCGAATAATATCATTTATCTGTATATCGCGTTATCAAATCAATGCTTGATTCGATAATCTGGTTATATCACATATAATCTGACTAATATCAGATAACTGCTATATTAGAATAAGGTATCACATACTCGTATTTAATCAGTCCCCCGCATATATCAGCATATGTGCCCTATTTCGTTTCGCTTGAACTGAGAAACTTCTTTGTAGGACTCTAAAGACTCGTCAATATGCCAGCAGTAGGTGATGATCACATCGATCACCAACAAGCCATCAGCGGTACTAGCTGGATATAACGGATACCTAGGTATTGAGCGATTAGAAGATAAACAAGCAAGCTTATCTATACTCTCCATGAAGCCTATAAGTAACACTTACCGTATAGTCCGGTCTTTTCATCTGATATGTCGCATATCATGTCTAGGGATGGAATCATCAGACCCCAGTAACGTGATAAGTCATGCCGATGTCTGGCCTATAACGGTTCGAGAAACTACTGATAACTCTTACCAGTAAATCTCAACAGCAACCCTTTTCCAGGAACTTCCAGTTATAGCCAATCGAGCATAGCGCAATATCAAATCCTAATACCGGGAGAAACGAAACCCCTCCTATCGCTCATTGCCTCCATGTGACTTGGGACTGTACCCAAAATCCACCTGTTTGCACGACTCCTTTGAGCCGTGGTAGGAAGGAAATCAAAGCACAGTGGGAGCCATACAAGACTCTAAGACGATCTCGGGTCTACAGACTAACATGTACCAGTGTCACCTGAGAACTACTATCTGACGATAAGTATACTACCAACTACGAGTTCTCAGTGAGTCCTATTTGGTGTACTCATTCTCTAATGAGCACCTGTATACAATTTTTGATGTCAAACACCAATGGCTATGGGACCAACCATCGCCCTATACAGGGTCAAGAAACGTGCACACTATTCTACTCTGGAATATCGATGCCATGTCTTGATATTCTCTCGACTAGGAACAATTAAAGGATGTGCTTGTAGACTACTCAAGTCCCAATAGTATAATCTGCATCATAGTCCTAGTAATCAAGCTACATCCTAAGAGCTTTATCAACATGTATCAGAGAGACGGTATAATAATACTAGTGTACATGTTAAGATAAAGAGCAACCAGATAGCATACTATCATGTCGAGCAAGAAAGTCCTCTATAATATGTCCAAGCATCCACTATATCATACAATAATGGCCTCTAGGGCATACATATTCCTAGCAATCTCCCACTTGAACTAAAACCAGTTGTTGTAGTATCTCATACCCAACATCCCAAATAGTCTCTCATATTGCATCTGAGGGAGGGCCTTCGTGAGTGGATCCGCTGTGTTATCCTTCGTGTCAACTCTCTTGACCTCGATCTCCCGTCGATCAACTATCTCCCGGATCAGGTGATACTGCCTAAGAATATATCTGGATCACTTATGGGACCGGGGTTCCTTAGCTAAAGCCACAACTCCATTGTTATCACAATACACAGGTATTGGATGCTCAATAGATGGAACCACACCAATTTCAGTAATGAACTTCTTCATCCAGACAGCCTCTTTGGCAGCATCGTTGGCAGCGATGTATTCAGCCTCCATCGTCGAGTCTGCTACGGTGTCTTGCTTGGAACTCTTCCAACACACCGCTCCTCCGTTGAGGGTGAAGACAAAACTCGAGACCAACTTACTATCGTCCTTATCACTCTGGAAGCTGGAATTGGTAAAGGACTCGACCTGGAGTTCACCGTTACCATACACCAAGAACATTTCTTTAGTCCTTCTCAAGTACTTAAGAATGTTCTTCACAGCTATCCAGTGCTTTTCCTCGGGATCTGATCTGCTCACTACACCTAGTGAGTAAGCTATATCTGGTCTGGTACATAACATCACATAAATGATTGACCCGACTGCAGAAGTATAGGGTATCCCTTGCATGCGAGCCCTCTCCAAATCTGTCTTGGGAGACATCTCTTTGTAGAGAGTAATTCCTGAGCAAGCGGGAAAATTTCCACGCTTAGAATCTTTCATACTAAATCTCTTTAGTATGGTGTCTATGTATCTGGATTGGGACAATCCCAACATACGTTTAGATCTATCTTTATAAATCTTTATCCCCAAGATATAGGAGGCATCATCCCGATCTTTCATGGAGAACTTATGTGGTAAGAAGAGCTTGACCGAGTGTAGCATAGGAACATCGTTTCCTATCAAGAGTATGTCATCCACGTACAATACGAGGAAGATAACCTTACTTTCTACAACCTTCTTGTATATACAAGGCTCATTTACATTTTTAGTGAAGTCAAACTCTTTGATAGCTTTATCAAAACAGATGTTCCAGCTCCGCGATACCTGGTTTAATCCATAGATGGATTTAACCAGCTTGCACACCTTTCCGCTGCTCCCACTGTCTATGAAGCCCTCTGGCTGTGTCATGTACACGCTCTCTTCTAAATCACCATTTAGAAAAGCGGTCTTGACATCCATCTGCCAGATTTCGTAGTCATGGTATACAGCAATGGCAAGTAGGATCCTGATGGACTTAAGCATAACGACAGGAGAAAAGGTTTCATCATAGTTGACACCAGGTCGTTGACGAAAACTTTTTGCTATAAGTCTAGCTTTGAAGGTCTCAACATTTCCATCTACACCAAGTTTCTTCTTAAAAATCCACTTTCTCCCAATGGGTTTTACCCCTTCTGGAGCAACTTCCAAAGTCCATACTTTGTTGGTGTATATGGATTCTATCTCAGATCGCATAGCATCTAGCCATTTCACAGAGTCTCCATTCATGATGGCCTGCTCGAAACTAGTGGGGTCATCATCTTCCATGATGCAATCCTCGCTCCCACCGTCTACGAGAAAACCGTAGCATCTCTCAGGTGGATGAGGAACCCTACTAGATCTGCGGAGTGGCTGAGATTCGTTGGGTACTATTGGATCCTCCGGTTCCATAAAATTATCAATTGTAGTTTGTGTGTCTGGAACTTCTTCCAGTTCTACCTCATTGGCACTAATTTCTTTTACAAGAAATTCCTTTTCTAAGAAGGTGGCATGTTAAGAAACAAACACCTTTTGTTCCTCAGTTTGGTAGAAGATATATCCATATGAATCTTTTGGATATCCCACAAACTTGCACAAAACAAACATTGCCTCGAGCTTATCCGGATTTAGCTTTTTAACATAGGCCGGACAACCCCATATCTTAACTCGTTTAAGAGATGGTCTCTTCCCATTCCATATCTCATATGGAGTGGTAGGCATAAATTTGGTCGGAACCATATTCAATAGATATGCGGTTGTCTCAAGCACATAACCCCAAAAGGAAATGGGTAACTCGGCTGTACTCATCATAGAGCGCACCATATCTAATAGGGTGCAATTCCTCTGCTCCGATACATCTTTGTGCTGTGGTGTATACGGAGGAGTAAGCTGAAAGAGAATCACGTTCTCTTTTAGATAGTCTCGGAATTCCCCGCTCAAGTATTCTCCTCCCCGATCGGATCATAAAACTTTAATACTTCTACCCGTCTGGTTCTCAACTTCATAATTATATTTCTTGAATTTCTCAAAAGTTTCAGATTTGTGTTTCAACAAGAACACATGTTTGTACCTTGAGAGATCATCGGTGAATGTAATAAAGTACGCAGAACCATTCCTGGCATGTGTAGACATAGGACCGCATACATCACTATGTATCAGTCCTAAGAGTTCAGTAGCTCTTTCTCCATGTCCGGTAAACAGAGTTTTGGTCATCTTGCCTTTAAGACATGACTGGCAGGTTTCATAAGATGAAAATTCAAACAGATTCAAATATCCATCTTTATGCAACTTAGCTAGTCTTGTCGCATTGATATGACCTAGTCTACAGTGCCACAAGTAGGCTTCGTTCATTTCTGAACTCTTCCTCTTGTGTGTGTTCTGTATGTTCAGAACTGTACTTTGATTTAGAACATATATACCGTTACACAACGTACCAAATCCAATCAACACTTGATTTAGGAAAATGTTCATAATATTATTCTCTAATGTGATATTATATCCTTCTTTAGTTAGCAAAGAAACCGATATAATATTGCACATTATGTTTGGTACGTAATAACAGTCGTTCAGAACCAATGTATTACCAGTTGGTAATACAGGGTGATAATCGCCAACTACTTTAGCTGCAACAATTGCTCCGTTCCCTACTTGTAGAGACTTATCACCCTTTCCCAGTTCTCTACCTCTCCTTAGCCTATGTGACAAATTACATATGTGGGATCCTGATCCGGTATCTAATACCCAGGATGTAGAGGAAACTGAGAAACAGTTCTCGGTAACGAACACACCCGAAGAAGATGCATCAGCATGCTCCTTCTTCGTTCGGATGGCGAGGGAATCCAGGTATTTCCCTATTCCTTGCTCAAACTTATGACAGTCATAAGATAGAGCGTGACCAACGTTCCCCAGCCTACTATAAAAGACGGGTTCGGTCAATACATCCATATTATTATCTTGATTAAGACGTGTCATTGGTCGCTGCCTGGAGAGAGAGAGAGAAGAAAACAGTTTAGAGTGCGCTCTTGCAAGATTAGATTAGTTATTATCTTATCTAATCAGGATGGCTCTCACTGTTTTTATCAAATCTTCCTTCAAATCCTAAAAGGTAAGATTAGCTGAGATTAATTGCACCCTACAAGTTCGCCAATTGTTCGGCCAGGCAGATATTGGTACTTCGAGGGAATCTCCTCATGCTTTCATATGGAACTAATTAAATAACCTCATTTCTGCAGGGGCGTAACCCCATTAACACCTTTCTTAGACACCTACTTGATTAGCTAATTGTAAAGTGGAAAACTCTCCCAGGAGTAACACTTACTCGATATGGGTATCGGGATCCAACTATCTCATAGAAGGTATGCAATCTCATTGCAAATTTCAACACTTGAAATTCCCGATAATGGTTTTTACCCCTGGCAATTTATGACCTTGGCTATGGTCAACAAATCATAAGTGCTAGCCAAGTTCAACCCATCATTTCGTGATTGAATTAAACCCACCCGTACGACCCTTGACTAAGGTCAACAAAGTCGTATGACTACCATAACTCAATCGCATCACAGCTGCAGATAAGCGCTAATTAGCTACCACACATTACGCCTTGGCTAAGGTCAACAAACGTAGCACGAATACTAAATAGCACTTATCTAAAATGACGGAGGGCTACGGCTGGTTTTTAAGAAAACCTTTAACGTAATGAACTTGATATTGTTGTAGAATCTAGTGATTTGGAGTGTTTTAAGCTCCGTTTTAAAAATCAAATAGTTTTTTTTGGTGTTTGCTAGTTTTGGTAAAGAGGTCACTCTCAGTGAAGGGATCTCAGCTCTTTCCTCATCGAATGAGGTGTGGGATATTCTAAAAGGAATACCACTATGCAAAACAAGAACTAGAGCAGCTATTAAAACTAAACGAGTGAGTTGTAACATTTGTTAGTTTCGCTAAAGAGGTCACTCCCGGTGAAGGGATCTCTGCTCTTTTCTCATCGAATGAGGTGCTGGATATTCTATAAGGAATACCACTATGCAAGGCAAGACCTAGAGCTACCTGTTTTTTTAAAAAATCTAATTCTACAACATCTTTAGGTTTATTTTATTTTCATTAATCTCATTAATGAAATCCCATCATTTAATGTTTCCTAAACATCACAGAAAACGTATGCTTATGCCATCTGCATTCTCCACGGAGCCCCGTCATGCACCGTTGGGTTACTTAACTAACGGCAGAGCGGGGGCTGGACTAGCGCGGGTGCAAAACATAAAAAACTTTTATTATATATCATATATATAATATAACATTCGTCTCACGCGGTTATATGATCACATAACAAAACCAAGCAGCAGAAGCAACATATGAAATATTGGATATACTAGGATATCCGTGTTTTAAATTCAGCCAGTAATGTAAAACACAGATTCCACGGTCGTGATAAATAGCCAAACCTACATCCCATAGATCCCTATGAGAGCGGCAAGAAACCTTGCCAATTCTAGAGTTAGGAGACCTGGTCTCGACCCCTCGAGATGGCCTCCCACTGGACTCTAGAACCCGGTTACTTGTGCTCCCGGCCTTGGGTCTATCCTAATGCGGAAAAGTAAATAATATACATCAGTGGTGACGTCATCCTCAACCAGGAAAGTGCCCCAATAAGAGAATATTACATAATATTTTAAATGAATGAAAATTGAAAAACTCGCATCTCACATAAAAAAAAACCCGGCTATTCAATCACGACGATCCAATATAACATATCAGCAACACATAATATCACATATCATCAACGTAAGTAAATATGCGTATCCCAAATTTCTGTTGAAATATAGCAACGAGATTTGGGACACCCCACATATTACACTTACGGTCGCAGAAAGGAAATGAAAAACTACAATAATTAGAATCCGCATTTCCTTAGACATCATAAACCCTGAATATCTCATATTCCGAATTTCATGCCTAACCTATAAACCTAGCATTTTAGTCTCATATCGAAAATACTGTTCAATAAATTAGTCGGGTAATTCAACAAGATTCCTGACTATCCGATCGAATACTCGTCGAGAACTTTAGTAGATGGCCGCACCCCCTATAGGGTGTTTTTCGTCACCCTATGGAGATGGGAATACGCGTCGCTTGTCAGGCGTACTACAGATTTCTTCTGCCCAAGGTAGGCGGGGGTTTATTGATTGTAGTTATCCGAATCTCCGGCAGCCGCGGACTAAACTGCCGTTAATTACCCCTCGCCTTTAGAGCGAGAGAACCTCCAATTGACGGGTCAAACTGGTCATGCGAACTCAATATGCAGTATGCATTTTGAAGGGGTTTTGGATATATCGGGGGCCCCGTAGAGTTTTTACTGAAGTCCCGCTACCCGGATAGTGAGCTGGAGGTCAAGGGGGCTAGTAGCCTCCTTGCGGCGTGCGAGGCAACGCCCCGTTAGAAATTTTTTTCTAAGGGGGATTGTGTGTATATGTGTGTGTGTGTAAAGGGAAAAGGCATCCAAAGGATACGTAGGAGAAGGCGCCAGCGCCTCACATGCATGGCACGTGAGCACTGGGCGCAAGGCGCCAGCACCACATGTTCCTGGCACACGGGCGTTGAGCGCTGGGCGCAAGGCGCCAGCGGCCTATATGCATAGCACGCGGACGCTGGGCGCAAGGCGCCAGCGGCACGTGGGCGCTGGCGCCTCACATGCCTGGCACGCAGGCGCTGGGCGCATGGCGCCGGAGCCTCATATGCCTGGCACGCGAGCGCTGGGGATAAGGCGCCAGCGGAAAATAAGAGAGGGCCTCAACCCCCTCCCCCCCCCCCCATACTGGGAGTTGTACTCCTATTGACTTTTGGAGTTAAACTCCTTTAAAAAGATGTATTATTATTGTTTGTTTATTTTTATGGAGTTAAACTCTCAGAAACTTTGATTTGTGGAGTTAAACTCCATGGAATCTTTGTAAATGCTCAAGGAGACCCCTTTCTTCTCCCTTGAGCCTTGGATCTTTCTCAAAATGGGATCTTTGGATATGAGTCTCCTTCCTCCTCTTTTGTTGGTCGGATCTTGGAGAATAAGAGGGGTGAGATTTTAAAAATCTCTCCTTTTTAAGATCTGATGGAAGATCCGAGCTCCCTTTTGTGGGTTTTGTGGTAGAAAAATATTTATTTTTGGAAGAGGAAGAGTTAAACTCTTGATTTAATTCAAAAAAAGAGAAGTTTTAGAAGCTTGAGGAAGGAGAAGAAGGCACAAAAAACCCGAGAGTTTTAGAGAATGAAAATGTGTCTTCTTTATTCATCATCATGTTGCCTTATATAGGCTTACACATTTACATATAGCCCCTTAGGCTTTACAAAATGGCATTTTGCCCATCCCATGCCTCATGTGCTCATTTCTTTTGCACATAAGCCATGAGCTTTACAAAAGTTTGGCTTTATGCTCATTTTGATTACATTCATGCATAAAAAATTACATCAAAATTATTTATTACATGATTTTTTATTTCGGCATAGAGGAGGCCGGCAGCGGGGCTCGACTTGGGCATGGGCCCACTTGCTTGGGCTGGGGCCCGCTTACTTGGGGTTGACCTTGACTTAGACTTGGTCAACTGGGATGCAAATTTTGACCCCAACAAAGTGCCCCCCATCAATGAATGCACACCACGTATATAAGTTGTGTGCATGAAATTGATGGATCTTAAAGTTGGACTTCGAGGTGGAACATCATTCCAGGGGCGGAGCATAATTCCGAGGATTGGAGCATAATTCCAGGATCGAGGCATCATTCCTGAAGAGCGGAGCATGATTCTAGGGATCGGAGCATAATTCCGAAGAGCGGAGCAAGATTCCAAGGGGTCGAAGCATAATTCCGACGAGCGGCAGACATTCTGACCGAAGCATAATTTCGATGCAGAGGTTGATTTCCAGGCGAAGCATAATTCCGATAGGGAAAGCAAATACTCCAAGACGAAGCATGATTTCGACACGGGGTACATTCTGAGACGAAGCATGATTTCGACGCAGAGCTTGTTAGTCGACTTGATTCTGAGGCGGAGCTTAATTCCGACGGGGAGGTCATTGGTTGACTTGATTCCGAGTCAAAGCATAATTCCAACAGAGAGGTCGTTGGTTGACTTGATTCTAAGATGGAGTATAATTCCAACGAGGAGGTCGCTTGTTGACTTGATTCCAGGGTGGGGCATAATTCCAACGAGGAGGTCGCTGGTTGACTTGTCCCCGGCACGGAGTGTTTGTGGTCGACGTTTCCCCGGCATGGAGTGTCACTGGTTTTGACATAGAGGATGATTCCTAGCCGAAGCATAATTCCGACAGGGAAGGTGGATACTTCAAGGCGAAGCATGATTTCGACGCGGGGTACACTCTGAGACGAAGCCTGATTCCGCCGCAGAGGTTTTTGGTTTGATTTGATTTGGGTTGACATTAGCATCGCTATACTGGAATATGGTACTAAGAGCGAATCATCATTTGCCATGAGAGGATTTGGGGATTTTGGTTTTGGTCGGCATCTGCATTGCTGCACTGGAATAATGCCAGGAGCAACTCATCATTTGCCCTGGGAGGGCATCAGTGCCGCTACACTGGAATATGGTACCAAGAGAGAATCATCATTTGCAGTGAGGGAATTTCCCTCGTTCCCAGTTTAACAACTTAGGGGCCATCTGTTCTCATTTTAACGACTTAGGGGTTATTTATTCCCAATTTACAGACTTAGGGGTCTATTGGATTGGAGTTTGGAATTTTGGGGTAAGGGTAGGCATCAGCGTTGCTAGCATTGAAGCACATGTGCCAGGAGCAATTCATCATTTGCCTTTTCCTGTTGTGGAGCGATGGCTTAGGAAACAGGTTTAGGTCCCTATCACCTAAGGCTTTTCAATTTTATGTCCCATAAAAGCATTTTCTCCCTACGAGTCGAAAGGATCTCATAGGTGTACTTTCTCCTTAGGAGTCGTGGGGACTCCCAAGTGTGTTTTTCCTTTGTGAGTCGTAAGGATCCCACGAAAGTGTTTTCTTACGAGTCGTGAGGATCCCGTAAGTTTGTTCTCCTCATTTATCGTGAGGACACATGAGTGGGTCTTCCCAAATGGAGCATAATTCCAAGGGCGGAGACCAGCCGCGTAACTGATGATTACGGTGGGGCATGGGTATGATGAGAATTATTTGAGCCCGTGGATTGTATACGATAGTCAACTTGGGGACCAATTGTAGGGCTGGGAGAATTTTGGGAAATTGGATTTCGGTTAGCGTCTGCATCGCTGCATTGGAATATGATATCAGGAGCGACCCATCATTCGCCGTTTGGGGACTTAGAATTTTGGACGGCGTCTGCATCGTTGCACTGGAATATGGTACTAGGAGTGACTCATCATTCGCTATTGGGACATTCAGAGTTTGGTTGGCGTCTGCATCGCTGCACTGGAATATAGTATCAGGAGCGACTCATCATTCGCTATAGGAATTTTTTTTTTACCGCGATTGCTCTACCATTTCAGCTTTTCTTATCGCGAAGGTCGCAATTGCCCTATCATTTCGGCTATTTATCCGCGGTTGCCCCATCATTTCGGCTGTTTATTTTCATTTTTATTTTACTCGCTGATTTTATTGCGAGTTGCCCCATCATTTTGGCTTTTTTTATATTTTTTGTTTTATTTACACCCTTTTTTCACACACACATATTTTTTTTTACATTCCCAGTTTAACGACATAGGGATCATTTATTCCCAGTTTAATGACATGACGGTCAGCTGTTTTGTATTAAGTTGGCGGTCGCAGCTTGACTGCTTGCCAACACGCCTTTAGACAGTTCTATCTCTCCTGCCTTGTATTGCCTTTAGACCCAATCTTTGAAGACGAAGCAGTCCTCAATGGCATGACCTATCACTCTGTGATAGGGGCAATATTTAGGGTCGTCGGTCATATTCTCTTTCTGCGGTCTTTTTGATTCCGGCAACTGTAAACCGTTTCTTAGGGAATCCTTGAATAACTTGTGGACTTTATCCCTTTTGAAGGAATAGACCTTATCCAGTTTCTCTTTTAGTGGAGATTCTCCTCCTTCTCCAAACACTGGCTTCCGAGGATAGTTAGCATTAGGTCCGCTCATCTCTCGCTTATTTCGGTTAGCCGAAGTGTTGAAAGATTCAGTATCGTCAGAATTTCCGCCTTTACCATTTTTGTCCTTTCGGTTTCTCCAGGACCTATTGTTATTTTGGGAGTCAGAGGAAGACTCCTGCTTTGCGCGTTCCAATATTTGAACTTTCCTGGTCAGCTCTTGTAATGTTTTGAGACCCGTGGTGCATAGAAACAGGACCATCCAATTGTTGAGATTTCCGACGAGGAGACTGACAGATTGGTCTTGCTCTATCGGCGGTTCACATTTGACGGAGAGATTGCACCATCGGGTTATAAAATCCATGATGCTTTCGTTGTTCTTTGGCTTGATCCTTATAATATCGGCAATGGTGATCTTATCACTGACGCTCATGAACCTCCGCCAATACAGAGACTCCATTTGGACGAAAATTGTGACGGGGCCATCCGGTATGCTCGCATACCAGTCGAAAGCAACATCGGTCAAGCTATTAACAAACTGGTCGAGGAGAAGCGCATCATTTCCTCCAGTATTCCCGCATGAGGCTTTAAAGTGGGCGATGTGCTGATTCGCATTTCCTGTCCCATCGAATCTTCTGAATTTAGGGATGACATAGCCGCTAGGAAATTCTACCAGATCATACTGAGCAGGATATGAACTCCCGCTACTGCTAACTTCTTTTTACGCTTCAGTTTCAGCTACTAATGTTTTGACTTTGTTGGCAACCAAATCTATGATTTGATCTTGAGTTAGCGGGCTACTGTCATCGGTAGCCAAGACATTTCCCGAGATAGGATGTGACTGACTTTCATGCGGTCCGCCCACCTTTGGATTTGAGGGAATAGGCATCGGCTGCCTTGGGACACCGTTTCCCGGTTCATGAGCAGAGCCCTGTGCTTGATTGGGCGGCTGAGAGGAAAGTCGGGTCGTGAGCTGCAAGACGACATTCGTCAAGTCGTTAATTTTAGAGTAAAGTTTGGCCATCTCCTTATCTTTACTTCCGAGCTGTTTTCGGAGCTCTTGGAGAAGTTGCTGCTCTGCGTTCTTGGGATGGAAGATTGGCTGATCTTTGCTTTCCGAGACCGACTCCTCATGAACCGAGGGATCTCTCTGCCTATCAGCCTCACTGGGAGGATTTTCATCACCCTCCGAAGGATGCTGGTCTTGGGAAGTGACAGCTATATTCACACCGGATTGGATTTGAGATGTGGTGGCCCCGTCCTTGCTCTTGCTGCGCGTGCCTACCATATAGACAGTGTGGACCACATATTCAGCCATCTCTTTATCTTTGGAGGTTAATTTTGTAGAGCGGTCTGGGCTTTAGAAATTCATAAATTTTAACATGGCCGGAGCCCTAGCCCTTTTGTTGGCTCAGTATCTGAGCCGCTTCTACCTCAGCTTCTCTGCTTTGAGCGCTTGGCAGGCTTCTGCTCTTTAAGAAGCTGCTATGAGCCGATTAACAGGGAGCTTAGAGAAGATACCCAATTGAGCAGTCGTCAGGGGCGCCACTGGAGCTTGCCCGAGATGCCTTATGGCTCCATTGGTGTTGACGGCCTTGCCCCCAGTCGGAACAATGGAGAGCCATTCGAATACAGATTTGCATTTGGGGTGGGAAGCCTTGGCGACCACAACGTCCGGCCTCTTGCCCTTTGAGGTCGGTTCGGCCGCTTGGTTTGTCGGGATCTCCTCCAGATGAGCGCTTCCAGCATGGTAGATGATGATAGAACTAAATTAACAGGGTAGCTCCTCCCATTGACAGCTGAGACTGGCAGGGAGAACTACACGGGCATTGATCTTGACCACGTACGAGATCGGGGTCACATCGGAAGCTGTATTCATCTTAGAAGACATCGTCGTTGAAAGTTGATTGCTGTACGAATAAAAACATTATTTCAGTACAAACATCGGCAAATATGTTAAATGAGTTCGCATGAACACTTGACCCGAGATATGGGAGGAGAGAAAGGTCCCACCGAGCGTGCCAGAATCTATAGGGTGTTTTTCGTCACCCCATTGAGATGGGAATACGCGTTGCTTGTCAGGCGTACTACAGATTCCTCCTGCCCAGCGTAGGCGAGGGTTTATTGATTGTGGATATCCGAATCTCCGGCAGCCGCGGACTAAGCTGCCGTTAATTACCCATCGCCTTTGGAGCGAGGGAACCTTCGATTGACGGGTCAAACTGGTCATGCGAACTTAATGTGCAGTATGCGTTTTGAAGGAGTTTTGGATATATCGGGGGCCCCGCAGAGTTTTTACGGAAGTCCCGCTACCCGTATCAGGCCGGGGGTCAAGGGGGCTAGCAGCCATCTTACGGGATGCGGGGCAGCGCCCCGTTAGAAATTTTTTTCTAAAGGGGATAGTGTGTGTGTGTGTGTGTACATACATACATACATATATATATATATATAAAGGGAAAGGGCATCAAAAGGACCCGTGGGAGAAGGCGTCGCCAGCGCCTCACGTGCCTGGCACGCGGGCGCTGGGCGCATGGCGCTAATGCCTCACGTGCCTGGCACGCGAGCACTGGGGACAAGGCGCCAGCGGAAAATAAGGGGGGTCAGCCCTCCCCCCCCCCCATACTGGGAGTTGTACTCCTATTGACTTTTGGAGTTAAATTCCTTAAAAAAGATGTATTATTATTGTTTGTTTATTTTTATTGGTTAAACTCCCAGAAACTTTGATTTGTGGAGTTAAACTCCACGGAATCTTTGTAAATGCTCAAGGAGACCCATTTTTTCTCCTTGGGCCTTGGATCTTTCCCAAAATAGGATCTTTAGAGATGAGTCTCCTTCCTCCTCTTTTGTTGGCCGGATCTTGGAGAACAAGAGGGGTGAGATTTTAAAATTCTCTCCTTTTTAAGATCTGATGGAAGATCCGAGCTCCCTTTTGTGGGTTTTGTGGTGGAAAACTATTTATTTTTGGAAGAGGAAAAGTTAAACTCTTGATTTAATTCAAAAAAATGAAAGGTTTAGAACCTTGAGGAAAGAGAAGGAGGCATAAAAACCCTAGAATTTTAGAGAATGAAAAAGTGTCTTCTTTATTCATCGTTATATTGCCTTATATAGGCTTACACATTTACATATAGCCCTTGGGCTTTACAAAATGGCATTTTGCCCATCTCATGCCTCATGTGCTCATTTCTTTTACACATAAGCCATGGACTTTACAAAAATTTGGCTTTATGCCCATTTTGCTTACATTCATGCATAAAAAATTACATCAAAATTATTTATTACATGATTTTTTATTTCGGCATGGGGGAGGCCGGCCGCAGGGCTCGACTTGGACATGGGCCCACTTGCTTGGTCTTGGGCCCACTTGCTTGGGGTTGACCTTGACTTTGACTTGATCAACTGGGGTGCAAATTTTTACCCTAACACCCCCGATGCCGTCGACCAAGTGCACTTAAGCGGAACACCGTGGCCGCGAGCACCCGAGTGGATGCTTTTAGCAACGGGGTTCTCCTACAGTCACTTGGTCGGGGCTGTAGAACATGGCTACCTAGTAAAGTTATCCGGCGAGTATTCGCATACTATACGCGATTGCGACGGGGTTTTGATCCGAATCAAAACTCCGTGGCAACCGATTATCCGAGACTAAAACACTAGATCACATTTAACTAACTAGTTTTCTCAAAACAATCAGATGTGGATTCCAACCATTGCAGCACATATCAAAACTAAACCCGCAACGACGTTAAAAATACGAGTACGAAACACTCCGCATAGCCCCTTAACGAAATTAACATCACATGCAATTTTGGGCTAATCAAACAATACCAAAAACCCCAAAACCAACAAAGAAGATCACCAAACAAACTCGAGCCCAAACACTTTCAAAGGGACCGGCGAGGCCGGCCAAATAGGCTCTGTCGCCGGCCAAAAAAAGGAGTTTCGCTCTCGATTTTGTTCCATATTCTAGTTACATCATATGAAACATTATGTATATGTTTAAAAAAAACTTAGAGATCAATTTAAAATTCAACAGAAACTGGATTTTGAGGTTTCGGTTTTCGGAGTTTTTCGTTTTCGTAAGTTTACAAACATTGTCTAATCTTCTAGTTTTGGCTCTGATACCATGAAAGTGTACGTTACCACCACCACGGAGTTTTCGTAGCATCAAGCATGCCAATTTAAAATTTTTAGGGTTGCTAACAAACACTAACAAGATCTTTAACTAGATGATTTAGGGTTTAACTTCATATAATAAAACTTTACACTAAAAGAAAGAGGCTACAACCTTTGTAGACCGTGTCCTTCTCTTCACAAGCTTCGTGTAGTAGTCCACGCGACTCCACTAGGATCCACATCAAGTTGGATCGAGCTTGCTCCGTGACCTTCGTGCCGAAGATGATCCACCCGAAGCTCCGCAATCCAAGCTACCTCTTCACTAAAAACTTTAGTGAAGGAAACACGCTAAGTGTAGGATAGTGAAGTAGGTTTTGTTTATCTCACTAGGGTTTCAAGCTCTATGTTTCATAACACATGTGATTGTTTAGAGCTTGAGGCATGAAATTGATGAGGAGATGAAAGATGATGGGAGCTAGAGGAAGAAGGAGCTCATGTGAAAAATGAACTCTAGAAAACACAAGTGTGTGTAAGCTAGTGAAGAATGGCTTGAAAAAATCCCACTTATTGAAGCATGCACTTTTATTAATCAATATAAAATGTGACCATGCTTCAATAGTAACACCAAATGAATAAAGAAATATTCAAGCCGTGCTTCACCCCATTCTCCCATTTTCCACCTCCTTTTATATTTCTTAAAATAGAAAATCAAACCATACTTCCTTTTAATATATATATTTATATATATATATATATATATATATATATATATAAAGTAAATAATTAGTGAGCAATAATATTAGTTAAGATATAATTATATATCATATTATTAAATCAACACTTGATTTAATAATACAATTATATATCATATTAATAAATAATAATATTAATTAATATATATCATATTATTAAATCAACACTTGATTTAATAATCCGGTTATATCACATATAACCGAATAATATCATTTATCTGTATATCACATTATCAAATCAACACTTGATTCGATAATCTGGTTATATCACATATAACCTGACTGATATCAGATAACTGCCAGATTAGAATACAGTATCTGTTAGTGTATATGCCCTAGAGGCCATTACTGTATCATACTAGTTTGTATATTACTTGATGGAAGCTTGGGATATTCACAGTTATATATACAATCTTGCTCGAAATGGTAGTATGCTACTTGGTTTGTCTCTGCTTTAATATGTGCATATGTTTCTTTTAGCATATTGCTGATATACATATTAGTAGAGCCCTCAGGATCTTTGCTTGATTACCAGCGTTGTGATGGCGCTCGCACTCGTGGGAGCTGGGTAATCTATAAGCACATCCTTATACAGGTCCCTGGTCGATGGACTATCGAGACGGGGCATCGATACTCCGGAGTAGACTAGCGTATGTGCTTCTCGTCCCATTGTGGGAGACGGTCTGTCCCACAGCCGTCAGTACGTCGTACTTGAGATAGTATACGGTTGCTCGTTAGGTTACGAGTACACTGGACAGGACTCGTCGGGAACTGTTGGTTGGTAGTATACCTATCGTCAGTTATCAGTTCCCAGGTGACATGAGTACAGCTTAGTCCGCTGACTTGACACTGTCACTTCGCCTCGAGTGTGTTCCCACTGCACTTTGATTACTACCCTACCACGGCTCAAAGGAGTCGTGCAAACAGGTAGTTTTTGGGTGCAGTCCCGAAGCACTTGGAGGCAGTGACGGTTACAGGATTCGTCTCTCCCGGTATTGGGGGTTGACATCGCGCTGTGTCCAGGAGAGCCATTACACGAGTAGTCCCTGGCCAGGGCAAGCGAGATATACTGGTAGGTTTCCAGTGTTATCTCAGGGTGTTCTGGGCTACACTCCGACACTACTTGTACCGCTATTAGGGGACTGACGTTCACCGCCCCCCTAGGCCAGCCATGCGATGTATCAGACGAACAGACCGAACTGTACGGAGACTGTCACATACAGGCTCAGTAGGAGTTCAGATGGGGTTCACCTCGTCAGTCTTCTTATCGACATCTACCTGGGGACCGTTACGTACAGCTAGTGCCGCTTGCGGTCTGTGGTTAAACCCACTGCCAGCGTAGTGTCGAGTCTTTAGAGTCCCACACAGAGAGCTATTCGCCTTTAGGCAAAATGAGTAGAGGTCGCATGGTTTTGCGACAGGGTTCGTTCGCATCCGTGCACTTGTGCACGTTTGCTGTCCGGACAGTTTATACTAGCGGGCTTTGGTTTAAGCCGGATCCTGGTATATGATTTGGGATTGGTTTTTCTCATTGTATTCGTGTTCCTCGGATCACGAATGCGGGTGCGTATGCACAGTTGTTTGAGACAGAGGGAGAGGACCTTGATTAGGGTTAATGGCTATTGTCATTTTATTAACCCTAATGCTTATGTGTGTATTATAGTTAATTGATAATTAGTTTAATAATTGTGCATGGTTATGGTTGTTGACTTGACTTCATTGACTTGTTGACCTAGGTTGACACTTTGACTATCATCATTTCTTTTGGAAGATGCTTTTTGATCCTTGCAAATTGAAATGATAATGGTCATGTCGTGATTGACCATGACAATTATCTAGCTAATTATTTAATTAAAATAATATGCACATATTAGTGAGAATGGCTCACATTATTCTTATTCCATCATATCTTTTCTCTCTCTTGTTCCTCCTCTCCCTCAAGCTCTCTCCCTCTCATGTGTTGAGAAACACTTGAGCTTGAGAAAAACCCTCTCTTGATCATCTCTACTCTCATCTAGGGTTCAAGGACTAGCACTTCTTGCACCCTAGTTACTTCTAGCTTGGAGTTGAAGCCAAAGGTTGAGGCTTTCGAGTGGATCTTTCTTTGACGGGAGAAGACGACCAAGGTGACCTCCTTCCACCACTCCAAGGAGCAAGGAGAGAAGGACTTAAAGCCCAAGGTATAACCTTTCTAGCACTTAGCTAGTTTGTAGTTAGCTTTAGCAAGTTTTTGTTTAGCAAAGATCCTTTAAAGTCTAGTCCATGTTGCCTAAGTTGATAAAAATCCGAATTTTATTCCGTTTTCCGCCTCCCCGCAAGTACCGGGGTGGGCAACGTGGACTTACAGTGGTATCAGAGCCTAACTAAACATAAACTAGCTAGGTAGCAAAGTGTAACGAAGTTCGAAACCGAAAAATCCAAAAACCGAGTTTTCAAGTTAAATTTTTTTCTGGTCAAAACAAAATTTGTTATACTCCTAAAATCGTCTCAGGGTTTTTTAAAGATAACCACAAAACCCGGTCCAGTGAGTCGTCTAAACCGCCGCGTTTTCGCGGCAATAGCAAGCTATTGCCGTGGAACCGCTGCCGTTTGGACTCCTCACTGGGTCGAGTTTTGTGCAGTGTATCTCTGGCTTGGTTTTAGGATTTTTAAGATATGTTATATGTTCCCAGATTTTCCAGAATAAAAATTTATTTTTGGGGGCCTATAAATCCGTATTTTTTTCGAACTTCACTACACTTTGACTACAAAGGTTATATCTGTGATGTTTGCATGTATTGAACGTCGGCTAATCGCTATATGTCGATTAGTCGGGGTTATACATATCTGTGATCTGTGTTTGATGATGGTTTGTGTATATGAATGGGTTGGATTGTCGCGGGTGAATAGCCGGGGTGGATGTGAGATGAGTGTTGCCTTTTCTTTCATTCATTTGTAATATGTAAATTGATGTAATATTATTATTTGTATGGCCGCACAACCGGGTCGGGGTTGTAGCCGTCATTGTATAATTCTTTTTACTGTTTTTGCTCCTAGGATAGACCCATGGAGGGGGTGCACAAACTACCGGGTATCTCGAAGTGCCGAGTGGCCTACTCACGGTGTTGAGGGAGGTTGCTTCGCTTCGGGTACTTGGCGGGTAGTTTGCCGCACCCGTAGGGGTCTTGGGTGGGGTATTGGCTATTCACCGCGACCGTGTAATCCGCTTTTCGTTGCAGGCTCGAACGGATTGCGGGTTCCTAGTATATCCAATGTATTCATCTGTGATTTGTAATGTCTATCATTGCTATATATTAATATATGATAACTATTTAGGCGTTGCTTATGTTTTACAGCCGCGCTAGCCCAGCCCCCGCTCTGTCGTTAGTTAAGTAACCTAACGGGTGATGACGGGGCCCCGTGGCGAATGCGAATGGCATAAGCGTACGTCATATTTTGGTTGTTTTCTGCAATGGTAGGATTAAATGATGGGACGCATTAAAAGAACTAATGCAAGAAAATAAACCAAGTAAAAGTCGATTGGAACACTTTGAAAAACACTCGGTTCTTTTCAAAACTAAACTTTTAAACGCGGAGCTTGAACCACTCCTTTTAAAAGCTATCTCGTTCCATCGATTATATCAAGTTCACTACGTTCACGGTTTCGCCAAAACCATCCGTAGCCCTCCGTCATTCCACATGAATGGTCAAAAAGTATTCAAGCTATGTATTTTGGCCAAAGTCAAGGCATAGTGATTGGTAGCTATTGGGTATTCATGTGCAGCATAGATAGATGTGTTGGTTTGGGACAGTTGTGCTGTCATTTTGGCCAAAATCAAGGGTAGGTACGGGTGGGTCCAAATTAACCAGGAGAATGACGGGTAGAACTTGACATGTGACTTAAGATATTTTGGCCAAAGTCAAGGTCATAAGAGCATGGGGCAAAAATCCACATCGGGAGTTTCATAAGTACTGATACTTGCTAGCGTTGCATACCATTTGGAGTGTGATGATTCTGGTAGGATTCCTTCGGTTTTATCACGCGATGATATTTAGATCCCGATCCTACTGTGAGTATATGCTACTCCTCGGGAAAACTCTCACTTAACGATCAATACTATAAACTTAGTAGGTGTCTAGAAAGGTGTTAGCGGGGCTACGCCCACAGGGAAAAGAGGTTACTTAATTAAGGAACTTCGCGAAAGCGTTGGAAAACCTCCCTCGAAGTACCGACACTGGCCTGGCTGAACGGTTAAGCAAGTATTGTACGGTGAGATCGATCCTGACTAATCCTTTCTTTACGGTTTGAGAAGGGATTCGAGAGACAGTGGGAGCCATCCAGTTTAGACAAACTAAAAACCACTCTAAACTTGCAAGAGCATCATGCTAAAGTGTTTCTTTTCTCTCTCCTAATTGCAGCGACCATTCAAGATGACCGGACTTAAGTTATTACTAGATAAAAATATACTGACAGGGCCAAACTATAAAAATTGGCTCAGGAATGTCAAGATGGCAATCACTTATGACAAGTTGGAATATGTACTTACCACCAAAGCTCCCCCTGTCCCAGGTCCCACCTCCAGCGTCGCGGATGTAGAAATCCGTAAGACATGGGAGATAGATTGCGCGAGGGCCAGATGCCTCGTACTAGCCTCGATGGACAACGAACATCAGAGGAGGCACGAGAATATGGACCTAGAGTCCATATTTCTTCATACAAAATAACTGTATGAAGAGCAGTCTCGTATCGCAAGATACGAAGTGTCGAAGAAGCTTTTTTCGGCAAGGTTGGCCGTCGGATCATCGGTAGCGGAACACGTGCTTAAGATGATTGGCTACATTGAGGAGCTCGCGGACCTTGGGACCACGTTGGAGAATGAACTCTATACTGATTTGATTCTCCAGTCCCTTCCTTCCACTTACGCCCAGTTCATTCTTAACTTCAACATGCAAGGAAAGGAGGTTGAACTTTCCGAGCTTCTGAACATGTTGAGGACTGCTGAGGGCACCCTACAGAAGGGTAAGGAGACATCCACTTTGTTTGTAGGAGGATCTTTCTCTTCTAGGTCCAGGGCGAAAGCCAAGGGCAAGAAGAAGAAAGCCCCCGCCAAACCAAGAGGCGGTGTCAGTAAAGTGGATAGAAGGGAAAAGGAAAAGCAACAAAGATAGCGGGGAAGCTAGTGGGGAAGGAAGAATGCTTCTATTGTCACAAAAGTGGTCACTGGAAACAGGATTGCAAGGCTTGGAAGGCCAGAACACAGGATTTGAAGCGAGTTGCGGCTTCAGCTTCAGGTGTGTATGTTATTGAAAACTGTCTATCAATAAACTCTACATCCTGGGTATTGGATACCGGATCAGGATCTCATATCTGTAATTCTTTGCAGGCGTTGAGAAAGCGTAGAGTTTTGAAGGCAGGTGACATGACCCTCAGAGTTGCAAACGGTGCTAGCATGGATGCTGAGGCCGTGGGGGACTATCACCTGGGATTGTCGGATGGACACTTTTTGGTTTTACGTAGTTGTTATTATGTACCAAATGCAACCTGTAATATCATTTCTGTATCTTTATTATCTAAAGAAGGTTATGAATTTGCATTTGTAAGTAATGTAGTGAACATTCACCTTAATCAAGTTTTGATTGGGTCAGGTACATTGAACAACGGTATATACGTACTAAACCAACCACAGATTTTCAATGTCCAGAATACACACAAAAGAAAGTCTTCAAAAATAAATAAAACTTTCTTATGGCATTATAGACTGGGTCGCATCAATGAGAGAAGGTTGACTAAGTTACATGCAGAAGGATATTTGGACCCGTTCGAATATCAATCGTATGCAACTTATCAATCCTGTCTCAAAGGAAAGATGACAAAGACTCCGTTTACTGGATACGAAGAAAGAGCGAGAGAGCTCTTGGGACTCGTACACAGCGACGTGTGCGGTCCAATGTCTACACATGCACGAAGCGGTTATTCTTACTTCATTACTTTTACGGATGACTTTTCAAGGTACGGTTATGTCTTCTTGATGAAACATAAATCCGAAGCTTTTGAAAAATTCCAGGAATATAAGAATGAAGTAGAAAAACAGACAGGCAAAAGTATAAAGACACTGAGATCTGATCGAGGTGGTGAATACTTGAGTGCCGAGTTCCTGGGTTACTTAAAAGAGAATGGAATTCTCTCTCAGCTTACTCCTCCATACACTCCGCAACATAATGGTGTATCGGAGAGACGGAACCGAACCCTATTGGATATGGTACGGTCCATGATGAGTAACGTTGAGTTACCGCGATCGTTCTGGGGATATGCGCTAGAATCAGCGGCATACCTTTTGAACCGAGTTCCAACTAAGACTGTGTCTACTACACCATATCAGATGTGGTGTGGGAAGAGACCCTATCTTAATCACATTAAGACATGGGGATGTCCAGCTTTTGTAAAAAAGCAGCATGCGGACAAGCTCGAGGCACGCTCAGTACAGTGCAAGTTTGTGGGATATCCAAAGAACTCCAAGGGATATTACTTCTATTGCGAAGAGGAACAAAAATTCCTTGTTTCTCGCCATGCCCACTTTCTAGAACACCAGTTCATAGAAAAAGAATTAAGTGGGAGCGCAATAGAACTGGAAGAAATTCTAGAACCACGAGCTATTACTGAAAGCTTAGTAGAACCAGAAGGTTCGAAAGATCAGGACATTCCCACGCCACTCTGCAGGAGTAGTAGGCAGTCTCATCCGCCCGAGAGATACTACGGTTTTCTCATTGACGGGGATAGAGAGGATTGCATCATAGATTATGATGAGCCTACTAGCTTCCAGCAGGCCATTCAGAGCGTCGACTCGGTAAAATGGCTGGATGCAATGCGGACCGAGATGGAGTCCATGTACACCAACAAAGTATGGATGTTAGACATTGCTCCAGACGGGGTAAAACCCGTAGGATGCAAGTGGATCTTCAAAAGAAAGATTGGTGTAGATGGACAGGTTGAGACCTATAAAGCTAGACTGGTAGCAAAGGGTTTTCGTCAGCGACCTGGTTTGGACTATGACGAAACCTTTTCTCCAGTAGCTATGCTGAAATCCATTCGGATCCTTCTTGCCATTGCTGCCTTCCACGATTATGAGATTTGGTAGATGGACATAAAGACAGCTTTTCTAAATGGTCATTTAGAGGAGTGTGTCTATATGGACCAGCCAGAGGGTTTCATTCAGGGTGGGAGCAGCGGAAAAGTGTGCAAGTTGCTCAAGTCCATTTATGGACTAAAGCAGGCATCGCGGAGTTGGAACATCTGTTTTGATGAGACGGTCAAGGAATTTGGCTTTATCAAAAATCCAGATGAACCATGCATCTATTGTAGATTTGTAGCGAGAACTGTAGTATTCCTCGTTTTATACGTGGATGACATTCTCTTAATAGGAAATGACATTCCTATGCTACAATCTGTCAAGGGGTTCTTGTCACACAGGTTCTCCATGAAAGACCTGGGTGATGCGTCATACATTCTGGGTATCCGGATCTACCGTGACAGATCCAAGAGGATATTAGGACTTTCGCAGTCCAGGTACATCGACACCATACTGAAGAGATTCAGTATGGAAGATTCCAAGCGCGGTAATCTACCGGCTTGTCACGGGATCACCCTCTCCAAAGAGATGTCTCCCAAGACTGACTTGGAGAGGGATCACATGTCTATTATACCCTATGCTTCTGCGGTAGGCTCTATAATGTATGCGATATTGTGTACCAGACCGGATGTGGCTTATGCACTGAGTGTGGTAAGCAGGTATCAGTCAAACCCTGGGGAGAAATATTAGATAGCAGTAAAGAACATTCTCAAGTACCTGAGAAGGACTAAGGAGATGTTCTTGGTGTATGGCGGAAAAGACCTGCAGATTGAGGCCTTTGCTGACTCCAGCTTCCAGAGTGACAAGGATGATTCCAAGTCCATGTCGGGTTTTGTCTTCACCCTCAATGGAGGGGCGGTGTGTTGGAAGAGCTCCAAACAGGAAACCGTTGCTGACTCGACTATGGAAGCGGAATACATCGCTGCATCTGATGCCGCAAAAGAAGCTGTCTGGATGAGGAAGTTCTTGAGAGAACTTCAAGTGGTTCCGTCCATTGTTGACCCAATTCCTCTGTATTGCAACAACAACGGGGCTATAGTTTTAGCGAAGGAACCCAGGTCCCATCAGAAATCCAGACACATCTTAAGGCGGTATCACCTGATCAGGGAGATCGTGGATCGCCGGGAGATCGAGGTCCGGAGAGTTGCATCAGAGGATAACACACCAGATCCATTCACCAAGGCCTTGCCCCAGACTCAGTTCGAGCGGCTGATCGAGATTATAGGTCTTCGATACGCCAGTACATTGCCTTAGTGCAAGTAGGAGATTATTAGTGTATATGCCCTAGAGGCCATTACTGTATCATACTGGTTTGTATATTACTTGATGGAAGCTTGGGATATTCACAGTTATATATACAATCTTGCTCGAAATGGTAGTATGCTACTTGGTTTGTCTCTGCTTTAATATGTGCATGTGTTTCTTTTAGCATATTGCTGATATACATATTAGTAGAGCCCTCAGGATCTTTGCTTGATTACCAGCGTTGTGATAGCGCTCGCACTCGTGGGAGCTGGGTAATCTATAAGCACATCCTTATACAGGTCCCTGGTCGATGGACTATCGAGACGGGGCATCGATACTCCGGAGTAGACTAGCGTATGCGCTTCTCGTCCCAGTGTGGGAGACGGTCTGTCCCACAGCCGTCAGTACGTCGTACTTGAGATAGTATACGGGTGCTCGTTAGGTTACGAGTACACTGGACAGGACTCGTCGGGAACTGTTGGTTGGTAGTATACCTATCGTCAGTTATCAGTTCCCAGGTGACATGAGTACAGCTTAGTCCGCTGACTTGACACTGTCACTTCGCCTCGAGTGTGTTCCCACTGCACTTTGATTACTACCCTACCACGGCTCAAAGGAGTCGTGCAAACAGGTAGTTTTTGGGTGCAGTCCCGAAGCACTTGGAGGCAGTGACAGTTAGACAGGATTCGTCTCTCCCGGTATTGGGGGTTGACATCGCGCTGTGTCCAGGAGAGCCATTACACGAGTAGTCCCTGGCCAGGGCAAGCGAGATATACTGGTAGGTTTCCAGTGTTATCTCAGGGTGTTCTGGGCTACACTCCGACACGACTTGTACCGCTATTAGGGGACTGACATTCACCGCCCCCCTAGGCCAGCCATGCGATGTATCAGACGAACAGACCGGACTGTACGGAGACTGTCACATACAGGCTCAGTAGGAGTTCAGATGGGGTTCACCTCGTCAGTCTTCTTATCGACATCTACCTGGGGACCGTTACGTACAGCTAGTGCCGCTTGCGGTCTGTGGTTAAACCCACTGCCAGCGTAGTGTCGAGTCTTTAGAGTCCCACACAGAGAGCTATTCGCCTTTAGGCAAAATGAGTAGAGGTCGCATGGTTTTGCGACAGGGTTCGTTCGCATCCGTGCACTTGTGCACGTTTGCTGTCCGGACAGTTTATACTAGCGGGCTTTGGTTTAAGCCGGATCCTGGTATATGATTTGGGATTGGTTTTTCTCATTGTATTCGTGTTCCTCGGATCACGAATGCGGGTGCGTATGCACAGTTGTTTGAGACAGAGGGAGAGGACCTTGATTAGGGTTAATGGCTATTGTCATTTTATTAACCATAATGCTTATGTGTGTATTATAGTTAATTGATAATTAGTTTAATAATTGTGCATGGTTATGGTTGTTGACTTGACTTCATTGACTTGTTGACCTAGGTTGACACTTTGACTATCATCATTTCTTTTGGAAGATGCTTTTTGATCCTTGCAAATTGAAATGATAATGGTCATGTCGTGATTGACCATGACAATTATCTAGCTAATTATTTAATTAAAATAATATGCACATATTAGTGAGAATGGCTCACATTATTCTTATTCCATCATATCTTTTCTCTCTCTTGTTCCTCCTCTCCCTCAAGCTCTCTCCCTCTCATGTGTTGAGAAACACTTGAGCTTGAGAAAAACCCTCTCTTGATCATCTCTACTCTCATCTAGGGTTCAAGGACTAGCACTTCTTGCACCCTAGTTACTTCTAGCTTGGAGTTGAAGCCAAAGGTTGAGGCTTTCGAGTGGATCTTTCTTTGACGGGAGAAGACGACCAAGGTGACCTCCTTCCACCACTCCAAGGAGCAAGGAGAGAAGGACTTAAAGCCCAAGGTATAACCTTTCTAGCACTTAGCTAGTTTGTAGTTAGCTTTAGCAAGTTTTTGTATAGCAAAGATCCTTTAAAGTCTAGTCCATGTTGCCTAAGTTGATAAAAATCCGAATTTTATTCCGTTTTCCGCCTCCCCGCAAGTACCGGGGTGGGCAACGTGGACTTACAGTGGTATCAGAGCCTAACTAAACATAAACTAGCTAGGTAGCAAAGTGTAACGAAGTTCGAAACCGAAAAATCCAAAAACCGAGTTTTCAAAAACCCTACTTTCTGTTAAATTTTTTTCCGGTCAAAACAAAATTTGTTATACTCCTAAAATCGTCTCAGGGTTTTTTAAAGATAACCACAAAACCCGGTCCAGTGAGTCGTCTAAACCGCCGCGTTTCCGCGGCAATAGCAAGCTATTGCCGTGGGACCGCTGCCGTTTGGACTCCTCACTGGGTCGAGTTTTGTGCAGTGTATCTCTGGCTTGGTTTTAGGATTTTTAAGATATGTTATATGTTCCCAGATTTTCCAGAATAAAAATTTATTTTTGGGGGCCTATAAATCCGTATTTTTTTCGAACTTCACTACACTTTGACTACAAAGGTTATATCTGTGATGTTTGCATGTATTGAACGTCGGCTAATCGCTATATGTCGATTAGTCGGGGTTATACATATCTGTGATCTGTGTTTGATGATGGTTTGTGTATATGAATGGGTTGGATTGTCGCGGGTGAATAGCCGGGGTGGATGTGAGATGAGTGTTGCCTTTTCTTTCATTCATTTGTAATATGTAAATTGATGTAATATTATTATTTGTATGGCCGCACAACCGGGTCGGGGTTGTAGCCGTCATTGTATAATTCTTTTTACTGTTTTTGCTCCTAGGATAGACCCATGGAGGGGGTGCACAAACTACCGGGTATCTCGAAGTGCCGAGTGGCCTACTCACGGTGTTGAGGGAGGTTGCTTCGCTTCGGGTACTTGGCGGGTAGTTTGCCGCACCCGTAGGGGTCTTGGGTGGGGTATTGGCTATTCACCGCGACCGTGTAATCCGCTTTTCGTTGCAGGCTCGAACGGATTGCGGGTTCCTAGTATATCCAATGTATTCATCTGTGATCTGTAATGTCTATCATTGCTATATATTAATATATGATAACTATTTAGGCGTTGCTTATGTTTTACAGCCGCGCTAGCCCAGCCCCCGCTCTGTCGTTAGTTAAGTAACCTAACGGGTGATGACGGGGCCCCGTGGCGAATGCGAATGGCATAAGCGTACGTCATATTTTGGTTGTTTTCTGCAATGGTAGGATTAAATGATGGGACGCATTAAAAGAACTAATGCAAGAAAATAAACCAAGTAAAAGTCGATTGGAACACTTTGAAAAACACTCGGTTCTTTTCAAAACTAAACTTTTAAACGCGGAGCTTGAACCACTCCTTTTAAAAGCTATCTCGTTCCATCGATTATATCAAGTTCACTACGTTCACGGTTTCGCCAAAACCATCCGTAGCCCTCCGTCATTCCACATGAATGGTCAAAAAGTATTCAAGCTATGTATTTTGGCCAAAGTCAAGGCATAGTGATTGGTAGCTATTGTGTATTCATGTGCAGCATAGATAGATGTGTTGGTTTGGGACAGTTGTGCTGTCATTTTGGCCAAAATCAAGGGTAGGTACGGGTGGGTCCAAATTAACCAGGAGAATGACGGGTAGAACTTGACATGTGACTTATGATATTTTTGCCAAAGTCAAGGTCATAAGAGCATGGGGCAAAAATCCACATCGGGAGTTTCATAAGTACTGATACTTGCTAGCGTTGCATACCATTTGGAGTGTGATGATTCTGGTAGGATTCCTTCGGTTTTATCACGCGATGATATTTAGATCCCGATCCTACTGTGAGTATATGCTACTCCTCGGGAAAACTCTCACTTAACGATCAATACTATAAACTTAGTAGGTGTCTAGAAAGGTGTTAGCGGGGCTACGCCCACAGGGAAAAGAGGTTACTTAATTAAGGAACTTCGCGAAAGCGTTGGAAAACCTCCCTCGAAGTACCGACACTGGCCTGGCTGAACGGTTAAGCAAGTATTGTACGGTGAGATCGATCCTGACTAATCCTTTCTTTACGGTTTGAGAAGGGATTCGAGAGACAGTGGGAGCCATCCAGTTTAGACAAACTAAAAACCACTCTAAACTTGCAAGAGCATCATGCTAAAGTGTTTCTTTTCTCTCTCCTAATTGCAGCGACCATTCAAGATGACCGGACTTAAGTTATTACTAGATAAAAATATACTGACAGGGCCAAACTATAAAAATTGGCTCAGGAATGTCAAGATGGCAATCACTTATGACAAGTTGGAATATGTACTTACCACCAAAGCTCCCCCTGTCCCAGGTCCCACCTCCAGCGTCGCGGATGTAGAAATCCGTAAGACATGGGAGATAGATTGCGCGAGGGCCAGATGCCTCGTACTAGCCTCGATGGACAACGAACATCAGAGGAGGCACGAGAATATGGACCTAGAGTCCATATTTCTTCATACAAAAGAACTGTATGAAGAGCAGTCTCGTATCGCAAGATACGAAGTGTCGAAGAAGCTTTTTTCGGCAAGGTTGGCCGTCGGATCATCGGTAGCGGAACACGTGCTTAAGATGATTGGCTACATTGAGGAGCTCGCGGACCTTGGGACCACGTTGGAGAATGAACTCTATACTGATTTGATTCTCCAGTCCCTTCCTTCCACTTACGCCCAGTTCATTCTTAACTTCAACATGCAAGGAAAGGAGGTTGAACTTTCCGAGCTTCTGAACATGTTGAGGACTGCTGAGGGCACCCTACAGAAGGGTAAGGAGACATCCACTTTGTTTGTAGGAGGATCTTTCTCTTCTAGGTCCAGGGCGAAAGCCAAGGGCAAGAAGAAGAAAGCCCCCGCCAAACCAAGAGGCGGTGTCAGTAAAGCCCCCGCCAAACCAAGACAGGATCCGTCTCTCCCGGTATTGGGGGTTGACATCGCGCTGTGTCCAGGAGAGCCATTACACAAGTAGTCCCTGGCCAGGGCAAGCGAGATATACTGGTAGGTTTCCAGTGTTATCTCTGGGTGTTCTGGGCTACACTCCGACACGACTTGTACCGCTATTAGGGGACTGACGTTCACCGCCTCCCTAGGCCCGCCATGCGATGTATCAGACGAACAGACCGGACTGTACGGAGACTGTCACATACAGGCTCAGTAGGAGTTCAGATGGGGTTCACCCCGTCAGTCTTCTTATCGACATCTACCTGGGGACCGTTACGTACAGCTAGTGCCGCTTGCGGTCTGTGGTTAAACCCACTGCCAGCGTAGTGTCGAGTCTTTAGAGTCCCACACAGAGAGCTATTCGCCTTTAGGCAAAATGAGTAGAGGTCGCATGGTTTTGCGACAGGGTTCGTTCGCATCCGCGCACTTGTGCACGTTTGCTGTCCGGACAGTTTATACTAGCGGGCTTTGGTTTAAGCCGGATCCTGGTATATGATTTGGGATTGGTTTTTCTCATTGTATTCGTGTTCCTCGGATCACGAATGCGGGTGCGTATGCACAGTTGTTTGAGACAGAGGGAGAGGACCTTGATTAGGGTTAATGGCTATTGTCATTTTATTAACCCTAATGCTTATGTGTGTATTATAGTTAATTGATAATTAGTTTAATAATTGTGCATGGTTATGGTTGTTGACCATTTGACTTCATTGACTTGTTGACCTAGGTTGACACTTTGACCATCATCATTTCTTTTGGAAGATGCTTTTTGATCCTTGCAAATTGAAATGATAATGGTCATGTCATGATTGACCATGACAATTATCTAGCTAATTATTTAATTAAAATAATATGCACATATTAGTGAGAATGGCTCACATTATTCTCATTCCATCATATCTTTTCTCTCTCTTGTTCCTCCTCTCCCTCAAGCTCTCTCCCTCTCATGTATTGAGAAACACTTGAGCTTGAGAAAAACCCTCTCTTGATCATCTCTACTCTCATCTAGGGTTCAAGGACTAGCACTTCTTGCACCCTAGTTACTTCTAGCTTGGAGTTGAATCCAAAGGTTGAGGCTTTCGGGTGGATCTTTCTTTGACGGGAGAAGACGACCAAGGTGACCTCCTTCCACCACTCCAAGGAGCAAGGAGAGAAGGACTTAAAGCCCAAGGTATAACCTTTCTAGCACTTAGCTAGTTTGTAGTTAGCTTTAGCAAGTTTTTATTTAGCAAAGATCCTTTAAAGTCTAGTCCATGTTTCCTAAGTTGATAAAAATCCGATTTTTATTCCGTTTTCCGCCTCCCTGCAAGTACCGGGGTGGGCAACGTGGACTTACAGTATCACATACTCGTATTTAATCAAGCCCCCGTACATATCAGTATATGTGCCCTACTTCTTTTCGCTTGAACTAGGAAACTTCTTTGTAGGACTCTAAAGACTCGTCAATATGCCAGCAGTAGGTGATGATCACATCAGTCACCAACAAGCTGTCAGCGGTACTAGCTGGATGTAACGGATATCTGGGTATTGAGTGATTAGAAGATCAACAAGCAAGCTTATCTATACTCTCCATGAAGCCTATAAGTAACACTTACCGTATAGTCCGGTCTTTTCGTCTGATATATCGCATATCATGTCTAGGGGTGGAATCGTCAGACCCCAGTAACGTGATAAGTCATGCCGATGTCTGGCCTATAACGATTCGAGAAACTACTGATAACTCTTACGAGTAAATCTCAACAGCAACCCTAGCCAGGTACTTCCAGTTATAGCTAATCGAGCATAGCGCAACATCAACTCCCAATACCGGGAGAGACGAAACACCTCCTATCGCTCATTGCCTCCATGTGACTCAGGACTGTACCCAAAATCCACATGTTTGCAACGACTCCTTTGAGCCATGGTAGGAAGGAAATCAAAGCACAGTGGGAGCCACACAAGACTTTATGACAATCTCGGGTCTACAGACTAACCTGTACCAGTGTCACCTGAGAACTACTATCTGACGATAAGTATACTACCAACTAGGAGTTCTCAGCGAGTCCTGTTCAGTGTACCCATTCTCTAATGAGCACCTGTGTACAATCTTTGATGTCAAACACCAATGGCCATGGGACCAACCATCGCCTTATACAGGGTCAAGAAATGTACACACTAGTCTATTTTAGAATATCGATACCCTGTTTTGATATTCCCTCGACTTGGAACAATTAAAAGATGTGCTTGTAGACTACTCAAGTTCCGATACTATGATCTGTATCATAGTCCTGGTAGTCAAGCTACATCCTAAGGGCTTTATCAATATGTATCAGAGAGACAGTATAATAATACTAGTGTACATATTAAGATAAAGAGCAACCAGATAGCATACTATCATATCGAGCAAGAAAGTCCTCTATATATATGTCCAATTATCCACTATATCATATAATAATAGCCTCTAGGGCATACATATTCCTAACATACGGCGTATAAGGCCCCGTCAAGCCACGGGACAACGGCACGGATGTTCAGGTTAGGTGTATTATAGTAATCGTCTCGTTCCACTTCTAATACATTACGTACCAATCTACCCCGTTAAAAACCCCATAATGCATATTGTATTAATTGTAATGAGTTATAGTATAAGACTTTCCGAAACCATGGTATAACTTGTTCATGTAAACGGATAGTCATGTAGTCAAGTTCAAGATATAGCCTTGATTCGGTCAGGTCAAGTCATGTTGATATTGTTCTGGTGTTCATGTTCAAGTTCAAGTGTTCATGTTTGATATATTGGATTCATGTTGAATTGGAGTTATAGTTGGATTCATGTTTGTATTGTATTCAGATTAGACTGAGACTCAAATTGAGTTAGACACTTAAACAGATTTGAGTCCTGAATTAAATTTAGGAGTTATTGGTAACCGCTGCACATGGACGGCAGGAAATATGTCTTTTTCCAAGACAATTACCATTGATAACCCAATTTTAGTTTTCTACCTTAAATAGGCAAGCACCCACTTTCTCCGGCTCCCTGAGGCTCAAGAGAATTAGTCCCGCTTAAACCTATATTTTAAATTTAATATAACTTGAGAGAGTTTTATGAAAAATATTTTTAGTATACTTTCAAAATAAACCTCAAGTATTTATTTATCGTATTTAGGGTTTTCATGGATGTAATTTTTAAAAGTGGGGTATTCTAATGAATAAATACCTAACTTGAATAGTTCATTGTATTTTTAGTGTAAATTTGACTTGTATGAAATCTTAATGGTATTTTCATGAAAATTGAAATTCTATTATTTTATTTGGAAAATGTGGTATTTAATAATATCTTTAAAATATGTGTTTTGATAATATTTATATATTTATTAAAAGATAACATTTTATTATTAAATAGAAATCCTTGTTTTTCTTAAAAATTATATAAAAATTCTATCGAGATCGTATGCTCCGTGAGAAGGTCTGCATCTCGCTGTACTAGTCCCGAGAATGTGCGATGACCCGCACCATCCTGATCGGGTTCGCCAAAATGGGTTGTAGAGGCATAATCGCAAGGAATGTAATCACACAATTTAAAGAAATACTGTTTTTAATAGTTTAAGGTATTTATTTAAAAAGTCGTATTTTGCCACAAGATATTAGTTTCAAGCGAATCGTGCTATGTCAAGATGTGTGTATGTGAGAGTTAGGTCATTACCTCGTGAGATTTTCTAAAGGTATGCTAAGCTAAATACTTAAAAGATGTCATATATAAAGTTTGTGGTATTTAAACGAAAAATGCAAATAGAAGTTGCATAACATGGTATGTTAAGATGGAACTTGTTCTCAATGTTTATTTCATGATTACTAAGCAAGATATAATGATATGAATGATTGGTTATTATGAAAGATTGTGATTTTAACGAGTTTAGAATTGAATGTCGGAATAACTCCACTTCCAACGAGTTTTGAAAAGAGAACTTTTTAAATTACGAAGAGAGGAGAAGAGAGGGGACTTACAAGTTGTGTGGGTTAAGAATAGAGGGAGGAAGAGATTGAGATCGTCGTGGTGTCGCAGAGTTTCCAAGAACGTCTCGAATCCTCGCCGGAAAGTGAACTTGAGCTAACTCCACTTGTACTCTTCTTTGACTTGGAAATTTGAGAATTTTTTACAAGAGATTTTAGAATTGGGAAGGTTAGGGTATGGTATTGTATTTATAGGATGTAATTAGGGTTTAGGGATTGAAGAGAGAATTAAAAATATATTAAAAATTGAATTAAAGGGTGAATTTACACTCTTTGGATAAATGCAGGAAAAACAAATAAAACAAGGGTTAAAGGAGTAGGCCAAGAGTCATGTGTGCAGAAAATGGAGAGCATTCCCTACAGGGGGCCCGGCGGTGCTGGCCCAAACCCTAATCTTGCCGGCCATCTTGAAGGCATGGGGGCTTGGATCGGTGCCACGTGTCCTCGGCTATATAAATACCATTTTGCACATGTTTGTTTTTCTGTGACATTTCATTTTGCGTGTATTGCATATGTAAACTTTTGGGCTTCTAAAAAGTTTAAAATAAAAATTCAAAAAAATAATATGTGGCTGATGGAATTTGAACACAGAGCCTACGTCACAGCAGTGCAAGGCTTTACCAATGAGCTAAAAGTGGCTTCTTGCTATTCTTAAACAAGAATAACTTTTAAATTATACTCAGGCTAGCAAACTCCTTTTTGTATTTTAAGAAAAATTTTGTACAGAAAAGTCAGGGTTGTTACATGTTGCAAGACTAGGATATTGCTAATTATACCTTAATAAGTGAGCACATTTGGTAATCGGTTGGTTAGTACTTCAAGAAATATTAATGGTCGCATGAAGAATGTGTGAGCAAATCCATCTAAAATATCCCCGACTAAAAAGTCCTAAGGTATATGGATAAAAGATATAATAGCTTGAATTGAATTCTCCATGTGTAGGGATGTGTTTTACACACACATAGGGGTATATGATCGGTGTTTGGAGGAAAGCTAGGGAAGAAGACTAAAGATGATGTTTGATTGAGGGATGATGTGATTTCTGATATCTTTTCAAGACCATTAAGATATGGCTCATGACAACTAAAAAGCTAGTGTAATCTGAAACTCTTCTTTTCAAGTTTTTCTTTTATATTTATCTTATCTTTGAATGTAATTTTTGTCTTCTTTTCATTACTTTGGGATTTTGTGGGTTAAATCCGCTGAAAACCCTTAGGAGACAACACTCCTCCTCCTTGGAATACCTAGAGATTTAAAGGCTTGTTGCATGAGCTAAGTGCAATAATGTTGCCTACGAAAGTATGCTGGGTTTTTTTTAATAATAAATAGTTTGCTCGGAATGATCAAAGATAAGTTTGGGGGTATTTGATTAGTCAAATATATTGCACATTTGTATGGACATTTTCCCTACTATTATTAGTTACTAAAAGGTGTTAATTATAAATAAAGAACATATATGGGTTTATTTGTAAAAAAATTATTATCATATGTTTCTACATTTATAATTAATATAATTAGGGAAAATATATGCATATAATATTTAAATGAAATATTATTAATAAAAATATACATGTTATATCAAATATTCCTAATTATTCTTAAGATATTATATCATATAAATGGTTAGGATAATATCTCAAAAAATACCAAATGCTACTAACGATTTGATTTAAGATATTGTGCAGATATTAGCTCGGGTCTGAAATCTATGTAGGAGATCCAAGTCAAATCGGAATATCAAGCCGAATCTGCCAAATATTAGAAGCAAATCGAAGAATCTAGCAACGGCAGAGACTAAGGATAATATTTTCAAAATATATATCAAGAGGATCTCCAAATATCGAGAAAAAGCCAGAAAAAATCCCAAGTTCCAAACCCATCATAGGGCGACGGATCCACAGTCAATAAGGGGTATGGGCGACAGAACCGCGGTCATATTTGGGTTGTTGGATGTGGAATTTTGGGGACATGATCGTAATATCAACTACTCGCATATGGAATCTAGGATTTCTAGTTTCAGAGACTATATAAAAAACCGAGAGCTGTGCATCCAAAATCATATCATCTAATCATCTATTCATCTACCTCCATAAAGAGAGAGATCTACGAGCGAAACTAAGGTTATTGTAATCTACTTTTGAAGAAGAAAAGTTGTAATGCAATAGTTGATTAATAAATGTAGTTTTGGTTTTAATTCTTTTTGCATTTACTTTTCCGCATTTACGTTACACATTATTTTTCTGCATTAATTTTACGCATTACTTTTCTGTACTTTTAATTATAGTTTTATTCATCTTCAACGTTTCTTTCAAATCGCTACTAGCCATGAGCGAGTAATTTCTTGCTTGCTAGGGTTTGTAGGATAGGATAGAATGATGGATGAAATATCGTGCATTTTCTTTTGACATTTTAATATTTACAAACTTTAGCAAAATAAATATTAACCCTCTTATCGGGCGCGCTATCAATTAATGATAGCCACGACCACGATTTGAGATTAATTAATAATTGTTTTGTTAAGGACTTGAGATAAATAGAGATAAATGGAAGGATAAGGGGCAGTAGTAGGAAACCCTAATTCCCTCCAAGAACCCTAATCCACATTCATCGCTATCTCTCTAGTTTTAAACAATTAAAAGAGAAAAAAAAAAGAATCATTTCTAAACATTCATCCATTAACTACTAAGTCCTATATACAAGCTTTTCTATTATAAATTTTATATCTATCTTAAAATAAAACGACAACAATCCCTCCTCTCTTTTATCAACCCGTCTAAAGCAAGAAAAGAAATTCGTGTTTCCCTGCGGACGACCCGTACTCATCGCGGCTAGCTATTTACAACACCGTCTTGATTGCGGTTATTTACAAGCATACACATACACACCTTTTCACATCCAATCATGAGCCCTGATTTGCCGAGCAATGTAGTCATCCAGGACCGCCTTGGAGATTGTTTCCTCCTTTGTCGCTGATATGGCTGGGGGAGGATTTATTATTTCTCCTCTGTCATCTCGATAATCACCGGCGGATCTTTAGCCGGTGATTCTGATTAGATCATCATTCCAACCATGTCTTGAAATAAGAGAGCCATCTACTTGATATTAGCAGCTTGCCCCACAGCTTCTTTGTCTTTTCTCTCTAGCACTCATCGCAAGAACTCTGTATCGGACTCTTGCTCTTGGCGCTATTCAGTTTCTTTGTCCGGACTTTCTTTTAGCCCGGTGAGTGCTGCCATTTTGGTCACCATTTCATGGAGCTTTTGTTGTTACTCCTGAGCCTTTTTTAGTGACCGAGTTTGCGGTCATTGACTCAATGAGACACGGATCTCTTCTTTTTCGGTGGCCATGTAGACCGTATGTACAATTATGCCCTCAGACTTAGGGCATTTCGATCTATCGCCATTGGATTTTGCAGCTGATGGTAAAGTTTTCTCCACGCTCGTTTTTTTATGAGAGATTGGAGTTGAAGGAGCTGTTGTGACAGGCGCATATTTAGGAGAAATCCTCCATTGTATGGTGGAAGAGTGCTCTTTTTCTTGTCGGCTCTTAGATTTCTTGGGTTAACGAGAGTAATTTTCGTCAAGCACAGAATATTGGGCCTTTCGCCTGACTCTATTGATTTGCAAGGAGAGCCGCCGATGTGGCTGCTCCGGCTGTTTCTGTATTGGGGCCTCTGTCGGAGGAGGTGATTTCTTTAGTACCGCCGTCGAGGGGTTCTTGCGAACCCTCCTGAGCATGTCAAAGCTATTACCAGTTGAATAACAGCGTTAATATCTGCCATAGAAACTGGTGGGGTGAGCCCAGAAGGAGAGTTGGCCCTAACTTCTCTCACTCGGCGCCCGTGGCGACGTCAAACATGTCGTGGAGTAGGAATTGCCTCAGTTTTAGAGGTGTCTTCCTCATGCCCCCGGCATTGCTAAGGAGTTTCGGTTAGCGTCAGCCTGTTGAAGACCGACATCCTTATTGGTGTTGGAGCGGGATTAGCCAATCTTTTGAAGATTGGCCGTCTTGGAGAGAAAACACTTTTACCGTCTCACCCGTAGCAAGAGTAAGGAGAGCTAGCCATTTTGGAGTAGCTCCCTATGGAATCATGGGCTTCTTTACGGGCCCGCTCGAGTTGTTCCTCAGCCCGTTGAAGACTGAGAAGTGAGAGTTAGACGGCTTGCTGATAGGAGCCGCCATGGTTGTCAGTCGATCAAAGACCGACCTTCTGGGAGCTACTTCTTATGGCGTTGAGGCGTCGAAGTTCACAGGTAGGAGCATGGTCGCAAATAAAAGCCCGGTAGTGGCCTGTGTGGCCTACCCCACCGAAATGGAGGCCGTGTTAGGCCCGTACATCACTCCTCCAATTAGGGTGGAAAGAGATTTGTTGTTACAAGAAGTGCAGTTAAGAGCCATTGATTCTGCACAGAAGCGAGACACCAAGTTTTAGTATCTCGAATTCAGGGACAACCATGAATACAGCGAATTACGATTTTGTTCGCGATCACGACACATAAAGTGTGGAGTGGAAAGAGTAAATGGTCCTACCGGGCATGCCAGAATCTAATTACCGCCGAAGACTAGACTGTGATGTTGAGACATCTAGCCTGAATTTGGGAGCAAATGCTATTTGGACATATCCATCCACCTCTCCGAAAATACCAAGTTGATTTATGGCACCGTATATCGAAAGTTTGGATAGATGTGATCGATGTAGCAGACTTCATCAGATTCCCCCTCATTTGTGAGGGGGTTTTGATTGTGAGAACGCTCTTCCCTGCAAGCGTAAACCCCTGCAGTTAATTACATTATCATATTGTGTTAACCACTTTCTCCTGCTCCAGTTGTTCACTTCGTGTCGTGTGTTTATTTTGTTTGTTATGGTTACCCGTGGATTATATACGGAGACTAGTTTATATCGTCGCCTATAGGATGCGGATTAGTCCAAATCCATACATTTCAGATTTGGGATTTGAACTTAGGTTTTATATTCCATTAGTTCAAAAAATATTATATTTTTATTTAAGGACCGTTAATCTGTTTTTAGATTAAGATCAACTTAAATATATGAGCATTTGGGCTCAATTTATTTTAACTAAGAATACATTAGTCTTATTTGAGACTAAGATCAACTTAGCAACATTTTTAGGATTATTAAATTTTATTAAGATCCAACAACAGAGCATTTGGGCTCGGTTGCAAACAACTTCATAGAGACTTGGCCAATTTGAGCTCGGTCTGCTCGGTTTTGGGCTTTCTCTCCGTATTCAGAAGTGCTAAGCACTTATTTTTGGCTTTGACGCTCATGTGGAAAGCACGTGAGGATATGGGCGTTGCCCATTTAGTGCTAAGCACTTAGTCGTTTTGACTAAATATAGTGCTAAGTACTTTTATACAGTGCTCGCGTGGTATTGAGTCTTCACCTCTGGACGCTCACGTAGGAAGCACGTGAGGCGCTGAGTTTATATTTTTGGGCGCTCACGTGGGAAGCAAGTGAGACGCTGAGCTCCTTTCTTTATTGAGCGCTCACTTAGGAAGCACGTGAGGCGCTGAGTTCTTTTCCTTAAGAGAGTTAATCTCTATTGATGGCATTTTGACCAATAATGATTATCAAGATCTCTGTTTTGAAGATCTGAGATCAAGTTTTCTTTAAGAACTAAGTTCTTATGTTTTTTATTATAAGAACTAAGTTCTTTATAGGGTTAAACCCTGTTTTCAAAGAAATTAAATTCCTGTAACATGTTTCTTTTTCTGTCTTTTCCTTTTATCTAGTTCTTTCCCCTAGATTTTGAGTCTGAAGAACAAAATCTTCCCGATGAGAATTAAATTCTCAACTTATGGAAGATTTGTCTTACGGATCTCAGATCCATAGAAAGAACTAAGATCTTTTATGAAGGGTTAAACCCTTGTTTTTTACTTGTATTAGGCAAAGGAGATATATTTAATCTCTTCTTTTTCTTTATCTAGGGTTTGAAAGGAGGAAGATCTTATTTTTCTAAGAGAATTAAATTCTCTGTTGCAGTTTCTAACATTTTGTTTTTAGAAGCTTATGGGGGTTCTCTCTATATGTCTCTGTATGTGTGATACTTGAAATCTCAGGTCTTTTATATATGCAAGGTAAATTATTGATTAGTTTTGAGAAAATCTCTCATTTGAGAAATTCAGATTGATTTAATTGGTCTTAAAGATTATTTGGAGAATTTTATCCACCATTGGATGTTTGATCCAACGATTTCTATTTCACAGAATATGTTTTCTTGTTTTTTTTAACATGAGTGGGGATATATTTTTCCATATATAGAATTTTGTTCTATTAAATGGTGATTTTCAATCACCATTAGATTTTTGATCCAAAAGCTCTCTGTTTAACAAAGCATATTTTTCTTGTTCAGAAAGATTGGGGAAATATATTCCCAAAATAGAATTTGATTCTGTCATTGGATTTTTGATCCAACGGCTCTATATTTAACAAAGAATATCTTTATCATTTAGAAAGATCAAGGAGATATTCTTCTCTAATAGAATTTAATTCTATCATTTGATAATTTTTAATTACCATTGGATTTTTGATCCAACGGTTCTTTGTTTAGCAGAGAATATCTCCAAATTTTAGGGAAATAATTCCCATGTAGAATTTAATTCTACCTGCTTTTAATTTGGACGCAGGCGCTCATATGTTGTATACGTGGGCGCTGCCTAAGAATTTAATTCTTACAGAACCAAGCACCACGTGCTTTGCACGTCGGTGCTCACATGTATTTCACATGAGGCGTCGTCAGAAGATTAGCCAACGCCCACGTGTATTTCGAGTGAGGCGCTATTATAGGATTTAATCCTACCAAAGGCTAACGTTGGCGCTCACGTGGGAAGCACGTGAGGTGTTACCTGATTGTGTTTAATTAAAAAGTAATTTTTATAAGGGAACAAAGGGTTTAACTTTTACCGTTTTAGGATCAAAAGTTGTTTTGTTCTTAACTCGCCACATCTTTGCAAAAAGGATTTCTTGCAAAAGAAATTAGTAGGGGTATGATAGAACTGGAAGTGATTTCAAAACCATAAACGGTTACTGAAAATTTAGTAAGAACCTCAAGATTCAATTAACCCTGACAAAGTTTAGCCTACTCCGCGGATTTGGTAGGTGACCTCAGCCACCTGAGAGGTACTATGATTTTCTCGTTGACGGTGACAAGGAGGCTTGCATCATATGATGATGACACTACTAGTTATCAACGGGCCATAAGAAGTGATGACTTCCGACTGATGGCTGAATGCCAAGTTATCCTATTTGGACTCCATGCATCACAACAAAGTGTGGACTTTGTTGGGTGCTCCTGAAGGGGTAAAGCCCATTAGGAGCAAGTAGATCTTATAAGATTGGTGCAAATAGAAATGTAATAACCTAATAAGACTAGACTTGTAGTAAAATGTTTTCATCAAAATACCCTGTGTGGATTATGATGAAACTATTACTTCAGTGTCTGTGCTGAAATCCATACAAATATTACTTACTGCTGTTGTTTTTCATGACTATGAGATCTGGCAGATAGATGAATATTATGCCTTTCTAAATGGTGATTTAGAAGTGTACGTGTATATGACTCTACTAGACGGTTATCGTGGTCAGTAGGAGCAGCGGAAGGTATGCAGGTCGTTTTAATCTATTTTAGACTAAAGCAAGTATCGCGGAGATGGATCATCTGTTTTGATTTTACGGTCAAAGTGTTTGACGTCATCAAAATTGGAGATGAACCTAGTATTTATAATAAGGTAGTAGGGAGTATTGTCAGATTCCTCATATGGTATATGGATGACATACTCACGATAGGAAGTGATGTTCCTATGATGCAATCAGTAAAACAATAGTGGTCATAAGTGTTTCCTCATATAGGATATGGATATTAGTCTAATCCTGGAGAAACACATGATAGCAGTAAATAGCATTTGATGTTAATGGCAGCCTCCTGAAGGAGGCGGTTACCGATTTCAGCTTCCAAGGTAAAATGGAAAACAGAGTATCGGTCGTGAGTTATAAGTTTACCTTCTTTTGAGGAGCGGTATATTGAAAAGAGTTCTAAGTAAGATACTGAGGCGATCGTGGCAGTGGATGTTGATTGTAAATCAATATAGGATACATCCTAAGATATTGTTTGGATAAATACGTTCATTTATGGACATGATCCGATCAGATGTCCAAACAAAACTCTAAGGAAGGTACCCCTCATTTCGGAATATAGTTGATCTCCACGAAATTGAGATACGGTGAGATATAGTTAGAAACATTGTGGTGGGTCCACTCATTGAGGCTAGTTTTTAAACACAGTTTGTGAAAATGTTAGTACAGAAATTCGGTATGCTATACCGCAATAATTAGCCTTAAATGATAGTGGGAGATTGTTGGATATAGTGCCCTCAAGGCAATTATTCTAATTGCAAGATGGCAATTACGTAATTGAAGGATAGCCTATACGAAGAACAGTCTTATTCAAGAGGATAGTATGCTATCTGATTTGTCTTTATCTTTCATGTGATGCGTTTTATTCATTATCATGTATCGTTTAGACATGAGATAAACCCCTTAGGATTGTGCTTGACTTCCAGAACGATGATGGATACTGGTGGGGCCTGGGTAATCGACAAGCATATCCTTAAATTTCTCTAGACATAGGAGTATCGAGACTGGACATCGGAACTCCAGTTTAGACTAGTGTGTACGTTTCCTGACCCAATTGGAGGGCGATAGCTAGTCTCATAGCTATTGGTGTTTGACACCGAGGATTGTATGCAGATACCCATTGGATGGGTTACACTGGACAGACTCAACAAAATCTCCTAGTTGGTAATATACCAATGTCAGATAGCAATTCTCTAGTGACATGAGTACAAGGTAGTCTCTAGGACCTGAGATCGTCATAGTGTCTCATGTGTGTTCCCACTATATTTAGACTTCTACCCTACCACGGCTCAAAAGATTCGTGCAAACAGGTTTTCGTTGGGTATAGTCCCGAAGCACGTAGAGGCAGTGAGTGGTCGAGAGAATTCGTCTCTTCCGGTATAGAGAGTTGATGTTGCGTTGTGCAGGACATGACTGCAACCACAAGTCAACGGCCACCGCAGTAGAGATAAACAAATAAGTGTTATCAGTTGTATCCCGGGGTTGTTATGAATCCTATGTTGCATGACTTATCGAGTTATTGGGGTCTGACAGATTCCAAACCCTAAACCCGATATGCGATACTCGTAGACGAAGAGACTGGACTATACGGTGACCGTCATTTATAGACTTTGTAGGGTCCGCATGAGTTTGATCGTCGACCTTCTTTTATCTTGATCATACCTGGGTAGCCGTTACGTATATTTAGTACCACTAATGAGCTTGTGGGTTAACCCGTGAAGGGATTGAATCCGAAAGTGTTTCAGATTCAATTGGATACGACCAGTATAAGCTACTGCCAACGTACTAACAAGTGTTTTGAGTCCCGCAATGAAAGTGCCTGCCCAGACGAAACGATGATGTGGCCTATGCATATGATACATGCGAGGGGTTTGATTAAATACTTGTATGTGATACACGTGATTTAATTAGACGATTGATATACTGGCCGGTTTATTTATAAACCGGAATATTAAGTCAGATGTTGACTTAATAACCGTATATGTGATATGGTTTCTAGTATGTGTGTGTATATAATAAACACTATCTTGCTCTCTCATTAGTATTAGATACTGATGAATTTGTTTTTGTATAGGATACATATATATTCTTCTCTTTAAGATTATATGTGTGTGTGTATGTATACGGATATATATACACTCTCATTTATATGTATTTGATACATATAATACATGCTATATATTTGATACATTATGTATTTGTATTTTGATACAAATACATTTTCTTTGTTATTGAAAAATAAATAAAGAAATGCTTGTGGGGCCACTTTCTCTTAAGATGACATATAAGAAGAGAAGGAAAGAGAGATCATATATATATATATATATATATATATATATATAAGATGAGAAAAAAGAGAAAAGAAGAAAAGAAAAGAAAAGAATAGATAAGAAGAGAAAAGAAAAGAATAGAAAAGAGGGTTTTCTTTTTTCTTCTTTCAGCATATACCTATTATTTTCTTCTTCTTCTCTTTATAATATTTTTATTGAGCATGGTTTTTTCTTCTTCCTCATCTCTTCTTGATTTTTCTAAGTTGAGAGAAAAGAAGGAGAAAGAGATAAAGAGAGAGATTATCATAACCACATCACCCTTCTCCTATACCTAGCAAGTTCAATAAGTGGATTCTTTACTTGCGAAGCAAAGATGGAGCTTAGGATTTGAGCCTTTCACACGGATCATTTACAGCGAGGCGGTCGGCGTCCAAGCATTTCCTGGAGCTCACGAGTCTAGAGAGAGTCTTCCGATAGATGATCGGATATGCTACAAAGGTAGTAGCTCCCCAAAACCCCCTCTAGTTCTTTTACTTGCTCTCTTTAGTTGTTAGTTCATGTGTTTGGATGATTTCTTGGGGTTTGCGGGTGTTTGTGCTCATAGGAATTTATGTTATACATGTTTTTTCCACTTCCGCTGCGTCTACTAGTGAGCACAAAGATCCCAACGGTCGGTAGCAGCGACCGTCGACGACGAGGAGCGACTGTGGATCATCTGCTGGCGGATATCGCCTACTGCCAATGGTCATTAGCGAGCGGTTGTCAGCTACCATCATTAGTGGTTGCCAGCAAGAGTCGTCAATCATGGATGAAAGGTGGCAATCATCAGTGGGCAATCATTGGCCATGTGAATGGCGACCATATATAAGGGGCAGCAATCGGTGGACGGTTATCGATTGCCATTGGCGGTTGATTGTCGATAGTTAGTGATGGTCGTCGACGATCCTTTGTCGGTTGCCGATGGTGATCTTCAGCAGTCGTCGGCAGGTGATCATCGGCAGACAACTATCAGTTGCAAGCGGCTGCCGATGGTGGGTGGTTACCAGAGGCAACGGATGCAGGCAATAAACCTTGGAAGATTGTTAGGAATTTTAGATTGCAAGAGAATATGAGTGAATTTAAGATTTGCTAAAGTTGATATTATAGTTTTACATGAATTGAAAATCTAATTGGAGCATGTTGATTAGACATTTCGATTGACACACTATTTTAAAATGCTTGCTTCAAATAATATCATGGGACTAGCCTAACCCTCCTTTCCAAATTGTAACGTACCGACAAAATCCAAGTACTCATTTTTTTTGATAAGATATTTTCTTTTGAAACTTGGTATATATTCATTTCTTTTGAATATATACATGGTCGTTATTTATATCCAATGTTTAAAAAAGCTGCAACGTGTAGCGAAGCGTTGACTCATAAGTATAGCGTAGCATAAACTACGTAGCGAAAAACGTAAGATTTTCCATTTTCTTATAAAAATAATATTAATTAGAGAATCATAAAAAAAGCTACATAATTTCAACTTTCATAGCAATCTTGATAGATCATCAAACATATACATCAACATTAATTGACATAAGTACTCAATATAAACGAAATTATGAACTTCAAAACACTAACTATAAATGTTATGATTCATGGAAGAAAAAATAACACCCGGTAATCAATAAAAAGTTTCAACTAATATGCATAAATAAGTTGTAAACATTGTTTCTCATTTCATTTTTTACTTACAAATTAAATTAAATCATCCTCCTCTAATATGATTTGCATGTCGTGCTGCAAGTTCTTCATCTTCATCCATGGCAATCATGTTTCCTTTGTAAGTCAACGCTACATAATTAAAAGTTTAAAACATTATTCGATGATTATGGAAATAAATTTTGAAATTTGAAGCTTAAAGAATGCCTACTCACATGAGGAACCAACATCTGTCATTTGCCTCTTTCTACTTGGAACAGCATTTTCTTGTGAGATTTCTTCTCATAATGGATGATTATCAATCGCTGAAACTTCTAAAAAATCATCATTTTGTGCCATGCTAACTCATTCAGGATTACTGGGAAGAGTACGCTCCTCTTCCTCCACCAACCATTCACAATCCGTTGTCAATTTATTCAAAAATATTGGATCCAGTTTCTTTGCTTTTCGCCTCATATTTCTTTCCCTCAATTTAATATTATACATCACATGAACAAGGGAATTCAATTTATTTTGTTCTAACCGATTTCTTCTTTTTGAATGAACCTAATATTAAAAGTGTGAAGTGAAAGTATTAGACTATTAGTAGAAACAACAACTAAAATAGATATCATTATATTCTTAATACTTACTTGTTCGAATATGCTCCAATTACGTTCACAACCGGAAGCGCTACAAATAAGGCTAAGAACTTGAATTGCAATTTTCTAAAGAGTAGGTGTATCTTCTCCAAACCAATCCCAGCAAGAGGCTAAAGAAAAATTTATAATTTAAGAAAAATGAAAATATGCATAAATATAAATTTAAGGAGATCTAATATATTGAAAATATTACCTGGAGTGCGTTTACTAATTTTATTTTATTTTTGCAAGTTCAAATTCTCCAAGTTACTGCTTGAAACTATCCAACTCAATATCGGCTTGTGCTCTCTCGCTTATATCAAGGATGAATCTAGTCATAGTCTCAAAGAGACCCTTTTTCACTTCCGATCTTGATGTATGAATAGGACGATGAAGTATATAACTCCATGTTTTATCTATCAACCTCCAATATGGCAGAAATTTTCTTTCAATATATTCCGCCACATGCAACTCTAATACTTTCTTTTGCATTAAGCATTATCTCACATAAGTATCCCATAAAAGGCCTTATATTTGAATCAACCTCATGAAGTACACTAATAAGAGAAAGAGTGGTATTGACACAAAATAGAACTCGACCCCAAAATTCCCTTTCATGAATGACAATGTTTTTTGCATTGACGCCGCTTTGCCTCTTTGCCCACGTGCTTCCACTAAACTTCGCCAAAGTGGACATTGAAATGAGAGCTCTTTTTTGTCTATACAAACTTCTTAATGTTAAAAAAGAGATTGCAAAACATGTTACCGCGGGCCTTAATAGTTCCCTTCCCTTTGTATGCTTCCTTATCAAGTTTAATACCCAACCATGATTATATATAAAACTCACCACATTCTTAACCTTTTGTTTCATTTCTTTATGCATTTTTAATTTTCTAAGATCTTCAAGTATTAAATCAATACAATGAGCTACACATGAACTTCAATATAGAGAGGGTCTCTTCTCCATAAGTTTTTTTTTCCTGCATTAACATAACTTGGATGGCTATTGGTAATCACTTGAATCACATTGTTCTCTCCAATCTCTTCCGCCATTTTATCAAGGCAATTAAACAAATAGTCCCCACTCTGTATGCTATCCGAAGCATCTATAGATTTGTAAAAAGAGTACCTTCAGGACTATTAACGAAGAAGTTAATTAGGCTTCTACGTTTTCCATCAGTCCATCTATCTGACATTAACGTGCATCTAAAACTCTCCTATGATGTTTTATGCACCACTTTTATCGCGTCAATATTTTCGAGTTCCGCCTTTAGGACTCGTGTCCTCAACAAATAAGCAGACGGTTGTTACAAATATTTACCGAAGTCCCCAACTGCCGTGATCATTTCTTTTGAATACGGACTATTTGTTGGATATGTATGCCCTGAAGGCCATTATTGTATATGTATATATAGTGGATGCTTGGACATATGTATATACAGGACAGTCTTGCTCGATATAATATATGCTATTTGATTTATTTTTATCTTAACATGTGTATATATTTTACTTGTTATTACGTAACATTAATACATGTTGATAAAGCCCATAAGATTATTACTTGATTACCAGCGTTGTGTTGGCAATCATACATATGGAGGCTGGGTGGTCCATAAGCACATGCTTAAATGTCCCTAGTCGTGGGAGTATCGAGACTGAGTATCGATACTCCGGAGTAGACTAGTGTATACGTTTCTAGACCCCGATGAGGGACGATAGTTGATCCCACAGCCATTGGTCTTTCGCACCTAAGATCGTATACACTCACTGGAGGTGAATACACTGGACGGACTTGCCGAAAACTTTAAGATAGTACTATACCTATCGTCGATAGCAGTTCTCAGGTGACATGAGTACAGGTTAGTCTTCAGACCTGTGATTGTCATTTGTGTCGTGTAAGTTCCCACTATACTTAGATTGCTACCCTATCACGACTCTACTGAGTCGTGCAAACAGGTTTTAGTTGGGTACAATCCCGAACCATATGGAGGCAATGAGCGATTATTGGGGTTTCGTCTCTCCCGGTATAGGGAGTCAAAAAAACTTTTTTGGTTGGCCAGCACCATAAGATCTTGGCCAAGACAGTTGGGATTTATTAATAGTTAGATCGGTGGTTTTCCGGATTGATCATGAACCACATCGGCAAGAATTATCGGGTTATTAAGGTCTGGCGTTTACCATCCACTAGACCCGGTATGTGATACTCTTAGACGAAAAGACCGGACTGTACGGAAATTGTGTTTGGATTCGATTCTACAGTTTGTAGTTTCTAACGCCTCTAAAAATTTTGTTATTCATTCCGCAAAGGCCGCGGTTGTGGCGGCTAGGACGCTAGGATCCCTAACACTATCAACCAGATTGAATGATGATCCATCAGCATACAAGCGCTACCCGATTTTTCTTATTACTTCTTCTCCCTCCTTCTTCTTCAATCGACTATGTAATGTAGCTTGACGAGCTTTAGCGGAAACAAATTGATCAATTGGACCTCAAGCACCCCCTGTCCATTACTTGGTTCACAAGCTTGAGAGACCACATCTTCTTCTGAAGCTCCCATTCGACCGATGGTTTGATTCAACGTCTCTCTTCTTATCTTTTGTTTCTCCATCTCTAGCAATGCATCAGCACATTTTTTTTTCTTCACTTCATCGTTTAAGAGCACCACATGGATTAACTCCCATATGAGTCCCCGCCAAATGATGCTTTAAACGAGTAATACCGTCGGTTATATGTTGTTGACAAAATTTGCAATATAGATACTGATTTGGTTCCCCTGCAATTCTGGTAGCATACTCATTTGTGAAATCCGTAGCTTTTGTATTTGCTTGCTCCATGTTTCTACACATAAAATAATATTTACATAAAATTATAATTTTTTTGTAATGGTCAAGTATCAATAATTAGAAGAATGAACTTGCGGGAGAAAGAACTCAAGACCTGTCCAAGCTATAAATTCTTGCAAAAGCATATGCAGAAAAAAAGATTGCAAGCAAAACCTTACAAAAAAACTACTGCTTAAGAGAAAATTGTAAAAAAATAAATAATAGATTGAAAAAGAATTGTAAGTCGATGGACTTGCAATTAATTTGCTGCAGAAAAATTATTAAAAGTTTAAAACGTATTCAATTAAAAAAAATTGTGAGCTTACAACATATTTTGAATAGTAAGTTTCTGATATTTTCTATGTGGAATTGATATAAAAAAGAACTTTCATGAAAACTTACATTAAAAATGAGATATTCAAAGATAGACAAACCTTTTATACTTGTTTATTTGAGATGACAAAATCTAAATTCTCTTTGTAATCATCTTTGTAGTCATCAAATCAGAGAAGACCAAAATTCCCATGAATAAATAGCTGTTATAAGTCTGCACCGTTCTGTCCTTTTTTCTTTGAGAAAGAATAAATTAAAATTGGAAAGGCAACAAAATATGGGAGAATGAATCAATAATTGATTGATGGGTCCAACAAAATTTTATTTGAACATGGACTCTTGAAATTCAGTGGAATGATATCATATCACTTTGGAAAAAATCAAAATCTAAACCAATCACCTTTAGTTTCCTTTTAACTTCCTCTTGTAAGTGAAGCGTGGGTTATTTGCTGGAAGTGCATGACTGTTGAAAGCGCACACTTCTCGATGCAAAACCCATCGCTTCACACATTCAGCGCTTTCCTTCTGCGCTACGTGGCGAACCCATGCTAAAATTCAACATTTTGTAGCCAGGCACGATTCATGGCGCGTTTTTTCGAACAATGCTTGTATTCTTTTGGTTGAGACGTTGAGTTGTGATTCTAAACTTCATAGATTTGAGCCCTTGATGTTGCAAGATTTTATTTATTTATAGATTTTTGGTTTAAAAGGTCTAATTTATTTTTTTTCACGATTGGACGATCATATATCGTCTAGACTGTAAGTACTCTCAAACCCCAAGATCATTTTCTCGATCTCTCATCTTAGTTGTCTCTGATATCTAATATTAGTGCCTCTTTACCTTCTATAAAGAAAATATAGTCGAATAAGATGAATTTCGCTAGGGTTATAATCATATATGATTGTGTACTTTGGAAATTGTCGTTAATGTTATATGAAATTTCGCAATGATCAACGGTTTGTAAATTTTACCGATAGACGTGCCAAGATTAGTTTTTCATACATGCACACTGCTATGTTTATTTTTAGGATAGATTTAACCCTGATTGCACATGGCATAACCAATCCAGCGACCGCTCTGTCGTAGTCAACTAACCTATGGTGTATTGACGTCTCCTCGTGGTTATTATGAAGGGCGTAGTTTAGGTTAAATCAAGATAGAATATCAATTGCAATTCGTTTGTTTTTTTCTGTTAGTTGATTTTCACTGCCCAGTCAGTAGTAAATATGGAAAAAAAAAAACGTCTTACAATGCTCTTTTGAGTAACCGTTCTTAATATGAAATTCAGTACACATACACGCACGTTTTCTCCGTTGAACTCGAACTGTAATAACATCCTTTATGAGTTTTAAGTTCTCTAAGATCGGACTTTGTAATGTGCGTAACCTGGACTGTTACTGATGGTGTACTTTTAACGTATGTATCTTATTATTCCTGTAACCAAATGACCTATTTCTTTTTTTTCTTAAATGGAGAAGAGAGTTTCCTACACCTTTCATATTTTACTTTAGGTGTGCTTCTGAACTGAGGGCATAGATATATGCAATTTAGATTTAATGCACGTTTCTGGCCTGTTGGCTGGAATCCAGTGACATTGCTGACTTAAAAACTTTTTATAAAATTCCTCAAAACAGAATTTGCAAATTGCAAATTCTCCTTTTGGGACTTACAGTAGACTCATGTCCTTCCCACTGTAAATTTTATTTGTACCAATTTGTTTCATTTGGACCACGCATTAGTGGTTTCCATCTTCGCTATGTTCGCAGATTTTCAGAAAACGGTAGGAAAAATAGTCATTTAAATGGTTGTAACTCCCACCTCGAGACTCCATACTAGGAAAACCCTCAGATATTTCATAAATACACTGAGTGATGCACACTTCCTCAATTTATACCGACCTAAAATTCTGCACGAAAATACCCCGAAACCATACTTTCACATCAGCACTACCTTCTGAAATAGTGGCTGAAACATACGTGCAACCTGATTAAAACTCTTCATAACTCGAGTTTCTGATACCCGAATTGGGAAATTCTTTTTGTAGGATCTTCGTAACAGAAAACCCTAACTTTCTTGTTTATATATGGAAACTTAAATCTGAAATTTGATATGCCTCACTTGCGCTTTAAGTTCACGGAGTTACTTTTTTTGTCCTAATTGATATGTAACATATGGTCAAGTATTTAATTGAAAACTTGCAAGGAAACTCATTGATCATTGTAATTGCATAGTGTGTGGAAAGAATGGCTTATTATTAATGGTTCACCCTCTGTTGCATACTCTTGCAAGTCAAATGTTGTCGGTTAAGTGCATGAATGATTACATGGGGCGAGGGTAATTTGGCGAAGGTAGCGGTCAGGGTTTCAGGAGTCCCCTTACATTGTTCATGTGTTTCCGTCGGATTAACGGATTGCTATATATATAATCATTCATTTTGTTGTTGTTCCATGAGACAAACGAAATACTCTTGAAACTCAGTCCAACACCCTCATTAATCTACGATGAACGATAGATAGGTAACACCGTGCAAACAATAAACCCCTATATGCACACTTATTCGTGTTCATGAATTATTGATTAGATATGTTTCTAAGTTCCATCATATCATTATCTTTGATAAATATTTCATTTATGTATGCTTGTTGTTCCTTGCTTTTTGTTATTTCGCTTTTAATTTCATTTAACTTGATAGATTTACATGAGCTCCGGCTCTCTGATGACATTTCTATTTAATTGAAATGTCGTCAGGGTCGGAAGCCGATCAGGACTTTCAGGGAACACAGAAGCTTTCTGCGGAAGAGTCAGAGTTTTTCATAAATCAGTCAAAGTGATTAGCAGATTCTGAGCAATTCGTTCATACCTTTCAAATCTTTGTTATTTTTCTTTTCCTAGGGAACTTTAGTTTAACGAACAATGCCTTATTTGTTTGAAGGCTTTCAATGTGACTTTGTCTGTTTATTATTTAGTGATATTACGTTGGACTACTTATTTATTTTTATTTGGAAAAAGATATTTGTTATTTCTTATGATTTTATCCTTCGACACTTGGCGTATCTATACTGAAGAGGTGTACTTCTCAATGTTGATACGTTACGGTCCTTATCATCGACTTTGTTTCCGTATATTTTGGAAAGTAGGACGTGACACAAATCTATTAAATTTTAGGCATTTGATTCAAATGAATTAGTAATTAATTTATTTACAATTCAATTTAGGATGAATTACCGAAATGCCCTAAACTTTTAGCATTTTTCACTAAAGTTGTAAGTTAAATTAAGGGCAGCGGCATTAGCAAGTTGCCCTTTTTATCATGAAAGCTTCCCAATCTAATACCCTAAACCATGAATGGTGAAAGAACATACAGGCGTACAGCGATATAACCCCAACATCACAAGTATCAATCAAATATTAAAAAGCATTGAAAGTTTATTAGAGCGTAAATTCAATTTGCTCAGGTACAATATTCATCTGTGATTTATAAACAATAAAGTAGCTTGTTGATTCAAAAACTGTGAAAGTTCATTATAAGTTAAATTTACCCATACGTTGAGAATATTTTCCACATTATTCATTAAATTCTGTATGCCAACAAAGAACTTACAAGTTCCTTTCTCTTATTGTATTCCCATATTGTATTCATTAAAATCCGCTGATCCATTAAATAGAACAATCTGAAGTCATGCCGTATACAATCATTTGAAACAGCACTTACAAGGATTAGAATCCTGATACTGTGATACAAATTGCCCAAAACAAATGCATTTCACTTCAAAGATTGCTCCTCAAATGAAGTAGACAAACAATTTGATGTTAACAAAAGGTATAAAAGTTGCATCATAATCAAAGCCGAGAGATTTTATATGCTGCCTGTTCATCAAGTGTGACTTCAGGGAGATCATCAACAGAATTGCTTCGAGATAAGGTGCCAACTGTGATTGTTTCGTCATCCATGGTCACCGTGTCCAATGAGCAAATCGATGTGGCGGTCCCCACTCGTGAAAGAAGCGGACTCCTTTTGGTCTTCACTCTTTTGCACCAGCTATGCAGTGACTCCCTCACCCTCTCCGCGATTAAGGTTTTCTTGAACTTTGATCCCATCTACAATTAACAAAATACGAGATTTTACAATGTATGACTTCAGGAAACATAGGCATCTAAGGCTACAAATAAATAGTCACTTTTTATCGATGCAGAAGCCTGATCGCTTCCTTAAGATACGTGGAAACTAAAGTACATTTTCCTAAAATACCCTTAACCGTCACCAATTTTCACTAAACTACCTTAAAAGAATTTATCATTACAATAATCAACCTTAGAGTGCTAAATTTAAGGATATTATATTAAAAAAAACTCTCTTAAAACCAAATTCAAGGGAGTTTATTATTATAAAGAAACTTTAAGGTAGTCTAGCAAAAAAAAACGCAATAGTTAAGGGTTGTTTAGTGAAAACTACTATGGAAACTCTTCATTGCAACTTGCAAGTCAAGAAAGAAATGTGTTTCGTATTGGATGTTATGACAATACTCGAATAGAAGTTTCAGACATTTTCATAGAAAATCCTGTATTTTAGTTAGGCTAAATTTCACCGAAATACCATAAACTATCAGCGTTTTCCTAGTTAAATACCATAAGCTTTGTAGACTGCGAATAAATACCATGGCTTGCCCTATTTTTCACTAAAATACCATCCAACATTGCAGAGGTTGGAATGAGACTTCAAGTCACATGTGACTTGCACCGGATCTGATATTGCAAAGTACCCTTTCAAGTTATTAAAATTCAATTTCTATCCCATCTTCTACCTCCTTTGCTCTCTTGTAAACCCATTTCTCCTTCATCTTCTAGCTCATTTCTGGAAATTCATAATCCAGATATACTGATATGATTGCTTAAGGATCAGAATGTTTAAAAACAAAAAGAAACTGTCTGAGGATGATAGTACTAATTGAGAATGTTATAACAGACGAGTGTAAACACCTGGCGAGATGAAACAAGAAAGAGTGCATTTCGTGAGAAGTTGTGAATAACAAATATGGAAGATAAAAGTGAAGAATTGATTGAAATGTTTAGATATATGCAACGAAGGCCGAGAAATGAGAATATTATGAATGAGTAATTTATTATTAATAATGCAACAAGAGCTAGAGACAGGCCTAAATGGACACAGCTTGTGGTGGGCCTGGTGGCTAAGAAGGGTACGTTAGGTGCAAATTTAATCGGAACATGGTCTTTGACGGAGCTGAATGCAAGAAAAAGGATTCATGTACCTAATAATGTTCTAAATGTCGGATGTCTTTGTCATGTCGCCACGAAAATTTTCATGTCAGATAGTGAATGTTGGGATATATTCAGGACTTGAATGTCGGGCCATAAATTTTTGTGTTCTAATTTAGGCCTTAAGAAAGGTTATCATTCACTGATAATATAAGTATTATAAATATAACCCAATATAAAAAGTCAATTGAATTTCAGTTAAGATCTCCGCCGTTAAATTTACTTTATATATCAAAGGAATTACTTTATTTAAGCTTAAAGCTACAAATTAGAAAAACTTCTAAGAAAAACCATAAATTTACTTTATTTATCAAATAAATTACAAAAAAAAATTACTTTGACTCTTTTGGTTGAAGATAATATAATCTTTTGCTTCGTCGTAAAAGAGAGGTGAGCTCACGAGAGTCAAAGGATTTGTCGAAAACTCATGGATCTAGGATTTTGTCAAGGACTTATCGAAAATGAGAGGAGAGACGCTCGGATCTAGGGTTTTGTAGAGGAGTTGCCAATGAAAAGGTTTCGAGAATTTATGCTGCTTGGGGAGGGGACAGTAGTGGAGCCAGGAATTTTTCTTGAGGGAAACCAGACTTGTAAGAATAATTTTAAGAATACATGGTTTACTCTAAACAGTATAACTATAAACTGCATGTTGAGGGTCCTTTTTCCTACATTGATAATCATGAATTTGTGCGTCTCGGATCTTTTGGTTGCTTTCACACCATGTTAAAGCCCTTGTCACTTCATTACAACTACAAATTTATGGTTGAATTGAGAGATAGAATATTACATTTCAATCATTTCCATGTGATAACTCTCATTCATAATGACCTAATGCAAAGATATGGATCAACAAATTACGAAGAGAACATGGTGTATATGGTTAGGTGTCCATGACTTCATGTTGCAGTCAATGATCTAGTATTAAGTTCACATCATCAAATATTCTTACTGCCAGTAAAGCAAGTTGAATAACATATATTATATGTACGTGAGACTTGGTGGAAGTTAAGATCTAAAAAGCTATATGTATGTAAGCCTGCATGCTAAAAATCTTGTTTGATATTATAATAATAATAATAATAATAATAATTATTATTATTATTATTTGGGGGGGTGCAGGGGAGGCTCCCCCAGTCCCCTCCTCCCTCCATCCCTAGAAGGGTGGTTTGCTTTACTTGACTATTTGATTTGGCAAATTCTGGGTTGGGTTTGAATTGGTACCCGAAAACACAAGGTAAAACAAAGTAGAAAAAATCCCAATTTTTGACCCGGTATAAATGTCCCAAAATGGTCGACACGCCAATGTTAGTTGGCATTTCTTAAAAATGCCACAACATTAAATTGATTAAACCGATAATTTAATACACCATGATGTTTTCTCTCAGTGTCCAATATATCGACAACATGCGCCATATGTTACCGACATTTAGAACATTAGTAACCAACTCCAAAAGCCTTGGAAACAGGCTTCTTGTTGTCAATTTTTAGTTCAAAATAATAAAAATGAGTTTTTTTCTAAAAGAAAAGGTATCTAGTTAATCATGACAGCGAACGGCGGTAATCATTCTACTTAAAAATCTAGTGAGAATGTCGTTATATAATAATATGTTGGATTCTTCGTTATACCTTAACATAAACCATAATGTGAAGCTGGATGTATATGCAGAAAATATCAGGTATGATGGAAAGGATGATTAAACCTACAGGGAATACATCAAAAAGAAGATTGAATCTCCAAGGCTATATGAACCTTTTTTTTCCATCAGCTCTATTAAGATCCATCTTCTCTATTGAATTGACTGTGATTATTACTTAAACTACCTCCAAATATGTTCATTAGACCTACATTTAGCCCATGTTGCTCCATTAATTCCAACCTTTTCACTCCCAACAGCCAGATATGTCAGCCTCCATTGGTTAGAAGCATAGAAATAACTTAGATTAAGGAAGTTATTGCTATTAGTTTGATTTTCGAAAATTGATAGGAGCGTGATGGCAATGGTTCTAAAAGTTATGTCTTAACGATGAGTGGTGAAATTGAAGAAAGATGTTCACTGATTAGCTTCAAGACATGTCTGAGGAGGCTTAACCAATGAAAATTGCGTTAACATTTGACCTTCTAATGTTGAGAAATTTTAAAGATATCAAGTTGGCTAACCTGTGTAATAATTACATTAAGTGGCAAAGTGCTAAAGCTGCACCAAAACTGAACTATTACCCTGCAATCAACAAGAACAGTTTAAGAGACATGATTATTAGCAGTTGAGTGCCAAAAAAAAGGATGATTAGCAAATGTTGCATCTATGAATTTCAAATGACTATAAAATACATCAAAATCCAAAAGGTTAAAAAAAGAGATTTTCAATGGTTTAAAAAACTGTTAAGCTCTTGTTGTTTGCTCTTGTTGTTTACCATTTTACTTTCCCCACATACGAAAGACTTTGTTACTTTTAAGGATTCCCTAAAGGCCAGCTCAGGTGATGCTCTTCCATTCAAGAACTTGTAAACGAGTTGCATTTCCGTAAAGGATTTTTCTTGAAAAACACAAACACGGAACATGGACACGGCACGGATGCAGTGACACAAGGCCAGCTCAGATGCTGCTATTCCATTACAGAATTTGTAATCGAGTTGCATTTCCATAAAGGATTTTTCTTGAAAAACAGACACAGGACATGGGCACAGCACGGATGCAGTGACACGATAAATTCCTAAAAAATAGATGGCACAGCAATCCAGAAATTTTAAAATGCACACAGTATGTGTGTGCACGTGTGCGCATGTGTATGTAGCAAAAATGGAGAAATGGTGGTTGACTTTCAGTGTTGTTCATCGATATTTCCTAGTTAAGATTGGGTTTATCTCGTATTAAAGCAAGGATACATATTTTTTCGAGTTTAAGATAGGATGTCGGGATTGATTATAATCTCAACACTAGGCAGAGAAAAGAAATTTTAGAATGACAGTTTTAGAACCTTGCAGCAACACAAGGATTCAAATTCATACCGACAAGATCAATTTTATAACCTGAAATTGAATCTGAAATCTAAATGGATGTGTTATATCTAGTTAGAATTTGATTCAACGTATCAAAATATGTCATGATCATAAACTACAAATCATATCATAAGATATGAACTTAAACCGTAAGATACATTGACCCCAGCAATACACATAAGATCCCTATCAATCTTCTTATATATTGTATCGAACAGCAACTTATGTATTGCATATCATAAGATATTGACGACAATGGTTAGTAGGTCCGATGTAATATCCGTTCCATCTGCACAGCTTCTAAAAAGTTCACATATGAGCCTCGATTGCGTAAAACCACCACATAGACTTTTTCTAGCTATGAAACTGGACTTTGCCCACATAACGTCATGGTTTAAAATATTGTCCGATCCTAATTCGAGATGGCTGATTACGATCCTAAAAAATAACCTGCCAACTTACGATACCGATTCGTCCGCTACCAAGTAATATTCGGTGCATCGGTTTTAACATTAAGTTTGGGTTAATTAATGGGTTAAGGGGATTATACATATGTTTTTGGGTTAATACACTTAATCTGACATCATTAATTACTCAAAAAATGTCAAAATGTTTACAGTTATTTTTTCCAAGTATTAAACAACCACTTTTGACCCAATAATCTGGATAATTATACTGAGAAAGTGGAAACAGTGGAAAGAGTAATCAAAAGAACGACGACGACGAATTCTTAATTAGAACACTCACGCAAAAGGAAATGTATGACACATTAATGGGGATGGCACATAAGGTTCCATGACCGGATGGGTTCTCTGCTAAGTTTTAAAAAAAAATTGTGGCCGTCTATTAGGGTACATCTTTCTGGCTATCAGATCTTTTATGATCAATCCTGTCATGCTGGATGGTTGGAGTTGCACTACAGTTTCATTCATACCAAAATGCGCATATCCACATAGTCGGCAGACTTCAGACTGATTAGCCTCTGTAATGTCGTGTATAAAATTCTCTCCGGGAAACTAGTTAACAGATGGAGGACAGTTATTGGTAATTCATTGATCAGGCTCAGCACAGATTTGAGAAAGTCAGAGACATCATTGATGGAGTAATGTTAGTGTAAGGAAACGTGGTACTCAATTATTAGATCCTGATCTACATCAACAACAAAAATTTCTGGCACAAATGATATGGACAAGGCGTATAACAGGTTAGGCTGGCAAATATTGATACCATGACCCGATTGAGATACAGTGGAAATGGCTGGAATGGATACTGCAATGTTTATAAACTTCAAATGAATGACTCTGACTTGAAACTGATCCGGCCAGCCAATGGTGTTCTTCAAGGTGATCCCTTGTCACTGCTTTTATTCATTTACTGCTAGTCAGGTCCTTTGAGCAATAATTCAGAAGCCCCACTCCGATAGAAAAACTGAAGCGTACAGGTATAAGAATATTTCAATTACTGATGTCCTGTTTGCTGATGTTTTATTACTGAGAAGAAATAGAGAGAGATTTTTAGGGAAATGTAATGGGTGAATTAGCTAGGCTCTAATTCCCCTCTTTATATAGAAAAAAGTCATTATGCAGTTAAATCCCTATTATTTATCTATTACATAATAATCCCACGTATAATACGGGTTATTCTTGATATTTCCCCTCAAGTTGGAGCATACATATCAAACATGTTCAGCTTGTTACAAAGAAAATGCACTATATTCTTTCCCATAGGCTTCATGAATAAATCTGCGAGTTGATGTGCCGATTGAATATAGTAGGCATCAACAACTCCATCTTCAACTCTCTCTTACAAAAATGACAATCCACTTTAATATACTTTGTTCACTTATGGAACAAGGGATTGGAGGCAATATAAATTGCAGCCTTATTATCACAATATAGCCGCATAGGTAGAGCGGGATCGAAGCCAAGCTCTTCAAGTAGAAATCGAATCTACACAAGCTCACAGATGGTATTCGTCATAGCTCAGTACTCTGACTCGGCACTGGAACGGGACACGACGCTTTATTTCTTGTTTTTCCAGGAGACCAAGTTACCTCCCACAAATACACAGTACCCTGTAGTAGATCAGCAATCAGATGGAGATCCAGCCGAATCTACATCCGTAAAGCCCGCAACTCTTAAATGACCATGGTCTGTGTACAATAGGCCTTTTTCCTGAAGCATTCTTGTAACACCTTAGCACGATCGTACGTTATTTAATTATATTAAATAAATATGTTGGGCATTTATATTATTATTGTTATTGTGTTATGATTGAAATTTAGATGGTTATTATGATAATCGTATTGTTTTATCTTACCTTGATCCCTAATTCGAATTGATATAATATTGGTACCCGACCCGCATGCATGTTAACCTATGATATTTTGTTAGTATTTAAGTTTTATTGCTAACCGTATATATCTTATTCATATAATATATATTAAAATATCTTGAGATAAGAAAAATGGTATTATATTAATAGAATATATTTATGGTTATCTAATTTGTTAAATAAAAGATAATTAGTATCTAATATTTTGTTTGTTAATCTATTAACATCTGTTTTAAAATCCATACAGTATATTATCAAATATTAGTTTTGTAACCAAAAATATTATGGTTATCTAAGTAATTAAATATATGATAATTGGTTTTAAATTTGTTTGCTAGTCTAATAATATCTTATTTTAATGTTCATATAGTATATTTAAATATTAGATATATGAGTATGTTATTTTAACAAAAGATATATTTTGGTTTGATAACTTTAAAAGAGATATATTTTATTGTGGTAGTTTTAAATAAAAGATATGCTTAGATATTATTAAACTTTTGAGAATCTTTAAGTGAACTTTAAACAAATATTTTGGGATGTGTTGTGAGAAGTTTAAGTTTTGGGGGGGGGGGGTTTGTTTGAGATTTACATTATATATATAACCCATTATCTATCTCTCTTTCAAAAACAAATCTTATTCTCTCCAATCACTCTTTCATCTTCCTCTTTCCTCTAATATGTGAGAAGCTAAGCCGACTCATTTCATCCACGTTTTCATCTCCTTCAACCCCATCATTCTCGGCCGCCACAACGACCAACCCTAACTCCAAACTAGACTGATCACCATCAAATCACAGCCATCATCCTCGTCTCCGTTGTCTCCGAGGCAAGTATCTAATACTTGTTCATACATGCTAGCTATGACGAGTCGACGACAATTACGGTCGTCTAATATTATTTATGTATAACGGTTAAAATTAGTATATACTTTAAGAGAATAATCATGCTTAATTAATAATATCATTTGACAGGTATTGATTGTTGCAGATTGTTAACTGACATTGTCTACAGTTTAATATTTGAATATGTATACATATATATATAACATATTTTGCTAACTGTTGCAACCTGAAAATAAACCCAAATCTTTTCGGGAAATAGTGTACATAACAATGAGACCATTGTTGAAACCCATATTATAATCATTAGTTTATATTAGATATAATAATCGTTGTTGCAAAATATAATTTGAAAATATTATAGTTACACATAAAACGTCATCGCCAAGCGGATACAACAAATCTAGAATTTACTGTATACCTTAGCTTATAAAATTCATTATAAATCATAGAAAAATCATTAGCACATGTTCTTTAGTTCGTTATAAAACTAACTCAGAATACTATAGCCCTATAAAAGATTTACTTGCAAAATAAATTGTTTAAATAAAATAAAATGCAAATGAAAATACCTCTAAACTGCTGTCCAGAAAAACTCTAGCAGCAAACTTTCAATTTCAAACGTTCATAACATTTTGTAGAAACAACCTGAGACACTTTAACTTATAAAAATGAAAATCTTATTGAATTAGGTTTGTTTTAGTATATGTCACGTCATTTTTAGAGAACGTTTGTTATTTTTAAAATATTTTATAAATCAGGATGACGCTGAATTTCTAAACGGAACTTTCTTGTGTATGGTTAATCAACACCGCTTTTATTGTTATTAATCAGATTGAATATACTATCCTTATTAATGTTATTATCTTGATCTTGTACGTGATATGATTGCGTTATCCCTGGCATGCTTGTATACGATTTATGGCATATATTACTGCTATCCTGATATTTTTACTGTACCGTAATCGTTATCATACCAGTACCTACTTGCCATGTAATATTTACTAATACCAACAATCCTGATATTGACTTGATTGACCTGACATATTGTCCTGATGGACGTAACATATACATGCATATTCCTGTATTGGCATTAAGTAGATATTATTTCTATACTTGACATGAACATGAAAACCCGAGGAAAAGGGGAAAATCAAGAATGAAACCTGATTTATAACTCAACAGTTATTGATTGCCAAAGAATGATCAGTCGATACGAGCTTCGGGCTCCGGAACGGTGATACTGACATCATTCATCTATACATGACATTGTTTTACTGTCTAGCGACACGTCTCAGATTCAGCCCCGAAAATCATGATCGTAGTCTCGGGCAAGCACGGGATACTATTGAGTTACATCGAGAATTCCGTTGATTGGTTTCAAATACTTTTAGGATAGATATGATAGCGACATGAACCCTCAGGATATACATGATATGGCTGAAACTGATATCTTGCTCATTACATCACATGTGTTGTTATCGCTTATTATTTATACTCATGATATCCCGTTCTTGCACATAGCATACTATATCACCTATTGTTTATATTATTATAATGATATCAATGACACACTGACGTCTGGGTTTTGCATTACCCGGATCATTTGACTTTAGCACAGGAGGATTGTGAGTACTTCGACACGATTGTCGAGCAGTGAAGAGCAGTTCACTGATTTAGTTTTATTAATGCTTTACGTTTCTTTCTGGTATTGAACTTTTCGGTTTATCGTTGTAATCTCATAAAGGACAACTATCAGTTATTATTTTCTTTAGTTATTCGAGTCATATTGCTTCTGCTGTTGTTTCCTGTTATTATTTTTTGTGGCTATTAGACATGTGATAAATAAATTTATTATTTTCTTGTTTTTGATTACAGGTTGACAGCCGTAATATGACTATGGAAGGATGTTTTCTTACTATAGGCAGCATGATTGGCTTTGTTACATTCCCGTATTCGAGTATAATGGGAAGCGGGACGTGACAATTCTTTAAGTAGCGAAGTACGCAAATCACCGCATCCTAATGAGTCACTCGATGATCAACAATAAAATGGCTCACAACGCTAACGAGATATGAGATATCCGATCGAATGATAGTGAGGTAATTCAATTTGCCGACCAACCGTCGGTATCGTCCAGGATCATCAATCGAGTTCCCTTGTGGCAGAAGAAGTTTAGTATTCGGATCCATTGGGGCCTCGACGGGTTTGCATCCGAACACTCCAGTTTCAGTCAGCATATCCAGCACATACTTTCGCTGTGAGATGTAGGTGCTCTCTTTTGACCGGGCAACTTCAATGCCTAAAAAATACTTAAGGCTTCCAAGAACCTTAGTTTGAAACTTTGTTTGCAGGTGGTGCTTGAACTGTGCAATACCGGCTGCATCATCACCAGTAATCATTATATCATCAACATATACCACCAAAATAATGCGAAAGCCATTTAATTGATTGCGGTAGAACGCCGAATGATCATATGCACACCGTTTGAGTCCAAACAAGGTTACGACCTCGGTAAATTTTCTAAACCACACTTAAGGAGACTGTTTCAAGCCATACAGAGATTTCTTCAAATGGCAAACCAAACCAGGATCCCTTGAGTAACAAAACCAGATGATTGCTCCATATAAACTTCCTCAACTAATGAGCCATGGAGGAAAGCGTTCTTCACATCAAGCTGATAAAGCGACCAATGATAAGTAGCCGCAAAAGACATGAAAAGACGAACAGAGATCATCTTGGCCACCGAAGAGGTCTCATCATAATCAATGCCATAAGTTTAGGAATACCCTTTGGCAACCAACCATGACTTCAACCGAGAGAGTGTCCCATTAGGGTTAGCTTTATAGTGTATACCCAACGATACCTTACGGCCTTCTTGCCAGTTAGAAAAGGAACCAAATCCAATGTTCGATTCAGTTCGAGGGCAAGTATCTCATAGCATCGGTCCATCTTTTATGAGACAAAGAATACGAAAGAGACTTGGGCAGAGCATGAGAGTCGAGCGAGGAGATAAATGCTCGATATGTCGAAGATAGGTGAGATATGGTCACATGGTGAGCTATAGGATAAGAAGTGCAATTCCGAGTGCCTTTCCATAATGCAATAGGGAGATCAAGATCAATCTCCGGCACAGCTTAAGACTTAGAAAGATCAGCTACAAGAGGCTGAGGCTGAGGAGCTGGACGAGCATATACCCTGGTAACCAGTGGTGTGGGGTCCAACAGTAGGGAATCAGGAGTAGGAGTGGGGGTTGGTTCAATAGGAACGGTATGTGTAACCTCCAACACAGGAGGTGGAGAATCAACCAACTCCAATGAAATAGATGAAAAATATGAGTCCACAGGAAAATCAGTATCCATGTCTACAATGGTGTGAGGTGTAGAAAAGTAAGGAGTGGACTCATGAAAAGTTACGTCAGCCAAAATAAAACGACAACGTAAAACTGGACTATAGAAACGACATCCTTTTTTAGTCCGAGAATACCCAAGGAAGGTGCATTAATGTCCTTGGGGTCAAGTTTCGAACTCCCGGATTATAAATCAGGGACAAAACACACATCCAAAAACTCATGGAAGGATAGGAAAAGAAATCTCTGATGGGAACAATAAAGAATGAGGAATCTGTCCATCAAGAACAAAAGAAGGCATTCTATTGATCAAGTAACTAGTAGTAAGAACTGCATCCCAAAAAGATTTAGGCACCCGCATATGAAACAAAAGAGTGCAAGTGACCTCTAATAAATGTATATTCTTCCTTTCTGCCACCTCCTCATTCTGTTGGGGGTATAAGGACAAGAAAACTCATGGATAATGCCAAATTGCGTCACATATGTTTTAAAAGGTATAATAAAATATTCCTTGGCATTATCACTCTGCAACATACTCACAGTGACACCAAATTGAGTCTTAACTTCAAAATAAAAATTTTGAAAATACGAAAACACTTCAGTTCTAGATTTCATTAAATAAAGCCATGTGATACGAAAGAAATTATCAATAAAGATCACAAATTAGAGAAAACCACCTTGGGCAACGGGGCATGGCCCCCAAACATCAAAATGCACTAAAGAAAAAAGTTTTTCAGCTCTCTTGTTACTACGTATGGGTAACTAGAGCGATGATGCTTACCTAGCTCATAAGACTCACATTCTAAACTAGATAAAAGACCGAGAGAGAATAATACTCTTCAAAGTCCGTAAAAAAGATGGATGGCCAAATCGGCAGTGAGCATCAAGAGGAGATGTGGATACTGTTGGACAGGCTATGAAGCATGGATGCTCATCGAAATGGTACAGCCCATCAACTACAGTTCCTGTGCCAATCGTCTGCCTCGTCCCAAATTGCTGAAAAACACATCCACCAGAAAAGAAAGTTGCATCACAATTTAAATCTCGAGTTAACTTATAGAAAGTAAATTGAATGGAAAACCAGGAAAATATATGAGAGTAGAGAGAGGTCGCCATAGTGTGGCAATCACAGAGCCTACACCCTCTATGGCTGAGGTAGTGTCATTCGCTAGGGTTACTGGGGTGCACCCAGGCCGTAGCTGATATGAAGACAATATGTGTCGATCTCCTATCATGTGATCGGTTGCGCCCATATCGATCATGTAAGGACGACGTATAGTCGTCGGAGTAATAAAATCTGTATGGTTACCTCTCGTAATCTCCAGAGTAGTGACAGTGGAAGCATAGGGTATAGTCGAGCCAGTCGAGCTACTAGAGACGGATGAGATAACACGGCTCAATCGAGCGTTCTCCTCCTCCAAGGCTCTAATGGAACTCTCAGATGACGTTGAGTCTGACAAAGTGGTGGAGGATAGAGGAGCCGATATCCCAACATGTGCACGAGTGGCGGGACAAGACAGTTGAGGAGGCTAAGGAGGCTTCCCATTTAGTTTCCAGCAGATGCTGCGAATATGCCCCTTTTGACGACAATAATCGCAGAAACGAGGCTATCCACGACCTTTGCCTCCAAAATGACATGCTCCCTCTCTCCCCGGTGAAAGATGGGAAGTGGGAGCAGAACTCTCTGGCCTAATCAGGACACTGTTCTCATTAGATGTTGCCCCCAGCTCATCAATAATCTCAGATGGAAAAAATCTGAAGGAGCGTATGATAGATATGTTAGTTATATATATCCTAAAGGCCATTATTGTATCATACTGGTTTGTATATTACTTAATAGAAGCTTGGGACATACACGGATATAGTAACAATCTTGCTCGAAATGGTAGTATGCTACCTGGTTTATTTCTACCTCAATATGTGCATGTGCTTTCTTAGCATATCGCTTATACATATTGGTAGAGCTCTTAGGATCTTTTGCTTGATTACCAGCGTTGTGATGACAGTCACACTAGTGGGGGCTGGATAGTCTATAAGCACATCCTATACAGGGCCCTAGTCATAGGATTATCGAAACGGGGCATCGATACTTCAGAGTAGACTAGTATATACGCTTCTCATCCCAGCTGGAAAGATGGTCCGTCCCACAGCCATTAATATGTCGTACTGGAGATAGTATGCATGTGCTCATTAGGTTATGAGTACACTGGACTGGACTCGTCGGGAACTGCTGGTGGGTATTATACCTATCGTCGGGTAGCAGTTCAGATGACATGAGTACAGCTTAGTCCGTCGACTTGACACTGCTACTTCGCCTCGAGTGTGTTCCCACTGTACTTTGATTACTACCCTACCACGGCTCAAAAATGTCGTGCAAACAGGTAGTAGTTGGATGCAGTCCTGAAACACTTAGAGGCAGTAGTAGTTAGATAGGATTCGTCTCTCCCGGTATTGGAGGTTGATATCGCGCTGTATTCGGAAGGCCATTACACAATCCTTGGCCAAGACAAGCGAGGTTTACCGGTAGGTACTACAGTAGTTCCTCGAGGTGTTTTGGGCTATACTCCGACACGACTTATTGCGCTGTTAGGGGTCTGACGATTACCGTCCCTAGGCCCGATATGCGACTCTTAGACGAACAGACCGAACTGTACAAAGATAGTCGCATACAGGCTCAGTAGAAGTTCGGATGAGTTAGCTAATCGGCCTTCTTATCGACATATACCTGGGTAGCCGTTACGTGCAGCTAGTACCACTTGCAGCTTGTGGTTAAACCCACTGTCAGCGTAGTGTCGAGTCTTTAGAGTCCCACATAAAGAGTTTCCCTGCACCGGACAAAAGGTGAAGAGACCGTATGGTTTTACGGCAGGACTTCGATCACTTCCGTGTACTTGTGCACGTATGATGATCAGGCGGATAATACTAGTGGGCTTTGGTTTAAACCGGATCCTAGTATTATATTGATGGATTATTTTCGTCTTTTTGTATTCGTATTTTCGGAATGCGGATGCGGGTATGTATATACGGATGAGGGGCATTCTTGTAATTTGCGGGAAAGCTTCAAGAAGAGACACCTCATTAGGGTTTCTTTTTTCATTTGGATTAAAGAATAATGAGGTGGAGGAAATGGGGTGTAAACTTGACAAAAGATCAAGCATGACTCGCTACTTAGATATTTTCAAGCATGCTTGATATTTGTGAGATGTTTTTTATCTCATCAATAATTAGCATGCTTAAAGATTCTATCTTAAGCTAAGTCATTCTTTAGTTGCTTTCACACTCTCTTCCTCAAGTCTTCTTCTTCCTCTAAACCCTAAAAGCTCTCATGTGTTGAGAATGCTAGGGTTCCAAGAGACAAAACACTCCATCTTCACACTCTACACCCTTTAGGACTTCTAGTTTAGCGAACTAGAAGCCGTAGTTACCTCGGATTTGAGGTAGGAGCTCGGACTATAGACTCTAGGGTGGATCGTCTTTGACTCGAGTAGGCCGTCGAGATTGCTACGATCTGTTACGATCCTTGGAGCCGGCGACGAGTGGAGGTCATCGATGAAGACCCAAAGGACTTGAATCGTGAGGTATAACTTCGTATCATAGTAGTTAAACCTCTTTGCAAGTTAGCTAGTTAGGCTTCAGTATCGATCCTGGAGTTCGAGTTGGTGTTGGGAGCTTTGAAAATTCGTTTTTGCATATTCCGCCTCCCCACGGACACACGGGGTGCGCAACGCAGACTTACAGTGGTATCAGAGCGTAACTAAACCTTATTAGCTTATTAGCAAGTTATTAGAACCTTGATCGTCGGAAAACCGGAAACTAAACCCCCGAATCCCTCGAGTTTCTATCGAATTTTAAATCTGTTCTAAAATTTTTTTCAAAGGCATGAAAAATACAAGCAAGGAATTATATGAACTCGAAAGAAAAACAAGACATCAACTCGTCACAACCACCGCGGAACCGCGGCGAATCGGTCGATTCGCCGCCGTTTCGCGGCAAAGTTGTGGCCGAGTTAGCTCGTTCTTCTTTTGCTCTTCATATTTTGGGTGTATGGTTTTCTGGGATCTTTGGTTTCTACCCAAGATATTTTGAGTGCTGGTTTGCATTTAGGGTAGACACGAAAAATTGTTTTCGATCGAAATTCCAAGTTATTTACTAATCGAGTTTTATCTGTGATGTGATATATGTGTTTGGAAATGTCGGCTAATTGCTATACGTCGATTAGTCGGGGTTGCACATATCTGTGATAATGGTTTATGTATATGAACTTGTTGGATCGTCGTGGATGAATAGCCGGGGATGTGAGATGAGGGTTTTTATTTTTCATTCGATATAAATTGTAAAAGTGATGTAATATTATTTTGCGGGGCACATCCGGGTTGAGGTTGTAGCTACCATTGTATTATTTTCTTTTACAGTTTTCGGCTTCTAGGATAGACCCAAGGTGGGGGTGCACAAACTACCGGGTACTTTGAAGTGCTGAGTGGCCTACTCATGTTACTAAGGGAGGTTGCTTCGCTTCGGGTATTTGGCGGATAGTTTGCCGCACCCGTAGGGGTCTGGGGTAGGGTTTGGTTATTCATCACGACCGTAGAATCCGTCTTTTGTTACAGGGTTATACGAAACGCGGAATTCCTAGTATATCTAATATGTTCATCTGTGATCTGGAATGCCTATTATTGCGTCAGACGAATGTTATTATATATGCTATATAATAGACGTTGCTTATATTTTGCATTCGCGCTAGTCCAGCCCCGCTCTGGCGTTAGTTAAGTAACCTAACGGTGTTAGATGGGGCCCAGTGGCGAATGCGGATGGCATAAGTGGACGTGGTATTTTTTGTCTTTTTCTGTGATGATAGGTGTATATGATGGGACAGTATTACATTAATACAAAGCAAACAAACCAAAGCTGAACATTGGAACAAATCTTAAAAACCACTCGGTTATTTTAAAACACGGGACTTTTAAATGCGAAGCTTAAACCACTCCTTTTAAAAGCTATCAAGTTCCTTCGATTATATCAAGTTCACTACGTTCACGGTTAAAACCATTCGCAGCCCTCCGTCATTTCAATTGAATATTCAGTAGTATTCAAGCTATGTATGTTGGCCTTCGTCAAGGTATAGTATTTGGTAGTTGCTGGATATTCATCTGTAGTATAGATAGATACGTTAGTTTGGGACAGTCGTGCTACTATTTTGGCCTTCGTCAAGGGTATGTACGTGTGGGTTCAAATTAAGCTGGACAATGACGGGTAGAACTTGACATGTGACTTATGATATGTTGATCTTCGTCAAGGTCATAAGAGCATGGGGCAAAAATCCACATCGGGGGTTTCTAAGGAAACTGAAACTTGCTAGTGTTGCATACCATTTGGAGTGTGATAATTTTGGTAAGATTCCTTCAGGATTATCACAGAATGATATTTGGATCCCGATCCTATTGTAAGTATCCGCTACTCCTCGGGAGATTCTTCACTTAACGATCAATGTTATAAACTAAATAGATGTCTAGAACAGTGTTAGCGGGGCTACGCCTCCAGGGAAAAGAGGTTTTTTAATTAAGGAACTTCGCGAAAACGTCGTAAAACCTCCCTCGAAGTACCGATACTAGCCTGGCCGAACGGTTAAGCAAGTATTGTACGGTGAGATTAATCCTGACTAATTCTTCTTTTATGGTTTGAGGAATGATTCGAGAAACAGTGGGAGCCATCCTGTTTAGATAAACTAAAAACCAATCTAAACTTGCAAAATCATAATGCTGAGTGTTTTCTTCTCTCTCCTTATTGCAGAGACCAGGTGATCAGATTAGGTTACAGATAGATAAATAAAATGACTGAGTTATACTATAGTGATTGGCAAAGCTTTGTCCAGATGTCCATTCCCTATGACAAACTGGACCACCTCATTACTACTCAAGCCTCCGCCGTCCCAGGTCCAGTTTCCACCGTCGCGGATGTTGATATCCATAAGACAAGAGAAAATGACTGTGTGATGCCAAATGCCTCGTGTTATCCTCAGTTGATGGTGTATACCAGAGGCAGCACGAGAAGATGGACTTAGTTTCTATCTTCCTCTATAACAAAGTTTATATGGAGAGCAATCTCGTATTACAAGATATTAGACCTCGAAAGAATTGCTTCAAGCGAGGTTGGTTGTAGGGTCATCTGTAGAGGACCACGTCCCTACAATGATCAGCTATATTAAAGAGCTCACGGACCTGGAGACCACGTTGGAGAACGAGTCATATACTGACTTGATTCTACAGTCCATGTTTCCTACTTACAGCCAGAGGAAGAAAGTTATACTTCCAGATGAGGACACCCTGAAGGAAACCAGGGTGACACCCGCTCTACTTATTGTGAAATCTTCCTCTTCTAGATCCAAGGCGAAAGCCAAGGGTGAGAAGAAGAAGACCTCCACAAAGCCGACAGGCGGTGTCAGTAACGTAGAAGGAAAGGGCATGGCAAAAGTTTCGGGGTTAACAGTAGGGAAGGAGGGCTATTTCTATTGTTACGGGAAAGGGCATTGGCAGAAGAGATGCAGTGCTTGGAAAGCCAGAATTCAGGATCCGAAACATGTTGTGGCTTTGACTTCGAGTGTGTTTGTGATTGAAAACACTATGTCAATTAACTCTACTTCCTGGATACAAGATACCGGATCAGGATCTCATATATGTAATTCTTTACAGACTTTGAGAAACAGTAGAGTTATCAGAGCATGTGATATGACTCTCAGGATTACTAACGGAATGAGCGTGGATGTTGTATCTGTAACACCCGAGCCCAATAATACTATGTATATTACTAGTTGAGGGTTATTTATCGCTCTTTCCAATTTTCCTGATTTTCTGGTGTTTATTGCTAAATTTTACCCGGTTAAGTCATTTTGGCACATAACAAATTTTCACTCCGAAAATGAAATTTAAGATGTCCATGTTGGCCTACTCGTCGCCACTAGTCGCGTGGTAGCGTCCGCGTGTCGAGATTCCGTTCCGTTTGGCTAAACGGGCAAGTTTGGACGACTACGCGCGCGCGCAAGTGTCCGACTTGGGGGCATGCATTTTAATCAGTAAACACATCTTTTCAAAATTTGGAACCCGCTTGAAATCCTATATTTTGAATTTGGAACATTTGGGCGCAAACCGGGCGCGATTTGGAAATGTTTCATTTCGCGCCAAAAAGGGCCCGTTTCAATTTAATATCTAAATATATATATCTTATTCAAATCTAATTTCCTTAACTAATTCCCCTCACAGATCCTACGCAATTCATTCTCAAATCTTTTTTTTATTCGTGATCAGCCAATCACGAGCTCTTACTTGAGCTCGTGGGCCCCGCTCCGGTTTCCTCATCTCTCTCTCTCTCTTCTCTCAAATCTCTCACTTTCTCTCTCCTATCCCTCTCTCCCTCCTCTATATTTAAACGCATGCAGCAGCCGCCTCCTCCCTTTAACCCACGCGACCACGAGAACCCATCACGAACCCTAACCCTAGCCCTCGCGATCCCACCGCCGACTTCTCCGCGACTCCGCCGTCGCCGCCCTCGCCACCACGAGGCCGCCGCACCTTCCTCCCCTGTTCTCCGACGATCCCCGCGCCTACAACCCATCTCCCCGACGCCTCCACCTCCTCGAGGCCTCGCCGTCGACGCCGTCTCCGACCGTCGAAGCCTCCCACGACACCCTCGCACCCTACTCGACCCGACCTCGTCGTCGTTCCCTCCTCCCTCGCCGGAACAGTGAACCCGACCCTCACCCAACGTCTGCACCATCTCCAGGTCGCCGGAAACCGCGCCGACGACCCTCGTCGACGTCTCCCGCGCCACCTCCTTTCCCCCTCGACCACCCTAGCCGACCACACCCCTCTCCAACTCGCCGCAGCCCCTTTTCCAGCGACCCCGAGCCCTTCGGCCGTCCAGCACCCTCGCCGCACCTCCTGTTCACCGCCGGTGGGTCCATCGCCGTCGGGTCCGCCTTAGCTATCCCTGTTTCTCCTCTGTAAGCATCACTTTATTCCCTTTGATACAAACCTCGTTGATCTTGTATGTGTATCGTAATTCTAACTTGTTGCCGTTAACTTTTGCCGGAATCCGACCGTGCCGTCCGACGAACCCGACGTTCCAGCGAAGTCCCCTGGTCCGTGTGATCCCGTTGACCTCTGTTGGGACTCGATCCGTGGCCCGTGCTTCCGTATCGTGGTTTCTACCGACTTTGCATCCGCGTTTCGGTTTGCGGAACCGCCGAGGCAAGTATCCGAATACTTGCTTAACATGCTACAAACTTAATAATCATGTTACCTGTTATAATCGCACGACTTGATGATAATTATAATCATCCGTAACGCTAAATCATTATAGTGGTTACTTGTAGTTAATCGGTATGCTATCAATTTCACACTTTAACTAATTAACCAATTGGCACATCATTGCTTAAATTGCAAGCTCATTCTTGTAACTATTATTATGCTGTAATTTAATGGTTTCATTGCTTCGTGTTAATAATACTGTTTTACCCTGGAAATTGTTGCACCCTAAAGACGATTGAACCTGCTAATAAGAGGATACCAACATCACTGTCGTTATACGGAATATTGTGGTTAATTATTGTTTCATGATGCTGTCCACTATTGATCATATACCTGATTGCACCTGACACATGTTCTGACACACTGGACACAACACCCTGTACATATCGACTCTACCTGTAGAAAGTAACCTGACCTGTTACCTGATCTCATGCCTAATGCCGACAAACCTAACCATTCCTGCTGTCGACCCAGACAGACCTACGGTTACTTGACCTTGCGTCGGCATTAGTCCTCGACTACTGAATACCTGACTTGACATACATAGTTTGGGGGTATGGGGAAATCAAAGGTGAAACCGACTTGTAACTCAACAGTTCGATACATTGTTCTGATCAGTCTTACGGGCTTGGCCGGTCCGGGAGTGATGATGCTGACATCACTCGTCTATCCTACTACCTTTTACTGCTTAGCGGCACGTCTCGGACTCAGCCCCGAGGATCATGACCGTGGTCCCGGGCCCGCACGGGATACTATTGAGTTACATCGACGATTCATCAATTGGTTTCAAAGACTATAGAGTAGAAAACCTGATAGGACAGTTTAGTCACTACTGCACATTACCCTGTTTATTACTTCTTATTGCTGCTTTAATTCATGTTCATGCTTGCATTGTTTATTATCATGTTTGTGCTATATACTTGATATCATGACGCGCTGACGTCTGGGTTTTGCATGGCCCAGATTCCGTACCCTTGACGTCGACCGAGCAGGAGTACTTCAGCCAGCAGGCTGAACTGTGAGTTCTTGAGAGTTTAGTTTATTTATGTCATTTCATTTCCAGATGTGAGCCCGCATTATGGGACATACTGTTTATTCATTGTATTGGATCTTTAGCTTCCGCACTTATTGTTTATTGATTCTTGTTATTATGGATTTGGACATGTATTAGTTTAGTTTATTTTTCTGTTCTTGATATCTTTACAACCGTAATGTGACTGTGGATGGATACTTCCTACCCACAGGTAGCATGGTTGGCTGTGTCACGTGCCCAAATCTTGCGTACTCTGGGAAGCGGGACGTGACATGGTTTTATGGTATCAGAGCCATAGGTTAGTTGGGTTGACTCTTTGTAGTTGGGTATTGCACCCGATACACGAATCAGAATACCCGTGATTAGGAAACATGTCCTGCCACCTTGACAGTTTTACCGTTCTTGAATCATTCTTCCAGATTATGTCGACATGCAAACTTACTTTGCATTGTCAACTCGAAAGCCTAATTTCTTGTTATCTCTAGGACTTAGGCGACTTGGGTGGAGTTAAGTAATTGCGGCTATGATACCGCGGCATAGCTACAATGCAGCACTCTATTTAAGTATCTTGGAGTTCTAGCCTTGATTTATATATATTGAATCTATCATCATGCTAATGTTGTTTGTTTTGATTTCAGGACCATGGCAGATAAGAATTTCAAGACGTATCAGAGGCGTGTGGATGAAGCCGCCATGTTAGGAGTGATACGTGGGATGTTGGAAAATCAGAAGAGGCAAACTGAACTGATCCAGCAGCAAGCCGATTCATTTCAGGAGGGTCTGCAGGCTATGCAGCAGTCTGTAAACACCGCCGTAGCGAAGCCAGTCGACCGAGTAGGGACCGTGGCAGATTTCAGACGATTGGGTCCTACTACTTTCACTGGCTTGGAGGAGCCGTTGCCAGCCGAGCAGTGGCTCGTGGACACAGAGAATCTATTGATTGCGGCGCAGATCCCAGCAGACAAGAGAGTTGATGTGGTGCGCATTCAGCTGGTGGATTACGCCCGAGAGTGGTGGCTTGTGGAGGAGACCCGCCTGTCCAAGCCAATCAGTTGGGCGGATTTCTCCAAAAGCTTCTTGGAAAAGTTCTTCCCGCGGACTGCACGGGAGGAAATGGAGGAGAGATTTATTGGGCTGAAACAAAATGGAGCAGCTGTGGATGTGCATGCAGCGGAGTGGACGAGACTTAGCCGTTTCGCTGGACCCTTAGTCGCCAAGGAGGCAGACAGGGCGCGAAGGTTCTTGCGCAGTTTGGATGTGGACATCCAGAGGCAGATTGTCTCCCTGGGTTTGACCACTTTCTCGCAGGTTCTTACGGCAGCCAGAGAGCAACAGAGTTTATCAGGATCGAAAGGGAACCTTCACCAGACAGCAGTTGCGGCCAGGAAGCCTGCATTTGTACCTAACCGAGATCATGGGCGCAGAGGTATTCCAGTGGACCGTCGAGGTGTAGCGCCGATGAAGAAGCCTGTGATCGTTGATCGAAGGAAGAGCGTGACCTGTGCCTACTGCCACTTACCTGGGCACTTGCATAAGGAGTGTAGAAGAAGACTGGGACTTTGCTTGGTTTGTGGAGCAGCCGATCATGCAGTCAGTGCTTGTCCGTCGAAGCTTCGCACGAGAGATGATATACAGAAGCCTCCGCAAAGACCGTTCCAGGGCCAGAAGCAGCTGACACAAGGACCCAACCAGGGTCGAGCTTTCACTTTGACAGCGGAGGAAGCCAAGGCATCAGGAGAAGTGGTTTCAGGTACTGTACTCGTTCGTGGTTTTCCTGCTTTGGCATTATTTGATTCCGGAGCATCCCACTGTTTTATGTCATCAAAGTTTATAACTACACACTCGATCACCTGCACGACCATGTCTAGTTTTTGGGACATACACACTGGGAATGGGAAAATCATAGCTAGTAAAGAATGTAGAGATTGTACTGTTGTTGTTTGTGGACGGGAGCTTTTTGCGGATTTCTTGGTGATTGATACGGGCAGTTATGAAGTAGTCTTGGGAATGGATTTTCTTGGCACTTTCCACGCACACATTGATTGTAGGGCAAGGAAAGTAATTTTCCAGATTCCCGGACACCCTGAGTTTACTTTCATCGGAGGAAGCAGTGCTGTCGGGCCAGTCGAGTTCAGGGCTAGGCCGACGAACAATGTTCTTGCGGCTGTGGTTGCAGATGGGAATGAAGGACCGGCAGTTGTCCGCGACTTTATGGATGTGTTTGAAGATATTTCAGGCCTACCGCCGAAGCGAGATGTGGAGTTTGCGATTGACCTCATTCCTGGTGCGGCGCCAGTATCAAAATCTTATTATCCGATGGCACCGGTGGAATTGGAAGAAGTTAAGAAACAAGTGGGTGAATTACTCGAGAAGGGATGGATTCGAAGCAGCAACTCACCTTGGGGAGCTCCAGTGCTTTTAGTAAAGAAGAAGGATGGCACGAGAAGAATGTGCATCGATTACCGAGAATTAAACCGGGTGACTATTAAGAACAAGTACCCGATCCCTCGCATTGGAGAACTTTTTGAGCAGCTTAGTGGCGCGAGGGTATTCTCGAAACTGGACTTACGATCAGGATATCATCAGGTCCGAGTGAAGGCAGAAGACATTTGCAAGACGGCGTTTCGAACTCGGTATGGGCATTTCGAGTATTTAGTGATGCCCTTCGGAGTGACCAATGCGCCGGCAATATTTATGGACTTGATGAACAGGATCTTTTCACCGTTCTTGGACCAGTTTATTGTAGTATTCATTGACGATATTCTGGTGTACTCGAAAAGTCCGGAGGAGCATGCTGAACACTTAAGGATCGCACTGCAAACGCTGAGACAGGAGAAATTATTTGCGAAGATGAGTAAGTGCGAATTCTGGCTGGAAGAAGTGAAGTTTCTGGGGCATGTCGTGTCGGGCGATGGAATCGCCGTTGATCCGGAGAAGATTGCAGCAGTTCGAGATTGGCCTGTTCCAAAGAATGTCGCAGAGATAAGAAGTTTCCTTGGACTCGCCGGTTACTACAGAAGATTTGTGGAGAACTTCGCTCGTGTAGCTGAGCCGTTAACCAAGCTTACGCGTAAGGAGGTACCGTTTGTTTGGACAGATGGATGTGCATTGGCCTTCGAGACGTTGAAGCAGAAGTTGATAACCGCCCCTATTCTAACCGTACCGGATGATTCAGGAGGACTGGTGATTCACAGCGACGCATCTGGAAAGGGATTGGGATGTGTTCTGATGCAGAATGGGAAAGTCGTCGCTTACGCATCGAGACAGCTGAAGACTCATGAGCAGAACTATCCGACTCACGACTTGGAGCTTGCAGCCGTGATCTTCGCCCTGAAGATTTGGAGACACTACCTTCTGGGCGAGAGAGTTGAAGTCTTTACGGATCACAAGAGTTTGAAATATGTGTTCACTCAGAAGGAGTTGAACATGAGGCAACGCAGATGGTTGGAGCTGATGGCCGACTACGACCTTGATCTTAAGTACCATCCGGGAAAAGTTAACGTCGTGCCAGATGCGCTAAGTCGGTTACCAGCAATTCAGTTATTGACTGCACAGAAAGAGATCATTGAGGAGTTTCGGAGATTTGACTTGGAGGTTGTGCTACCGCGTGCTACAGGACAGTTGATGCAGTTACAAGTACAATCGTCCTTAGTTGAGAAGATTAAAGCGGCGCAATCGCAGGATCCTAGACTGCAAAAGTTTCGAGAGCAGGTTGGAGCCGGACTACGAACCGATCTACTGATCCATGAGGATGGTTCGTTGAGATATGGTAGCCGTCTTTGTGTGCCAAAAGGAGATGTGCGTGAAGAGCTTATGAAGGAGGCACACAGTTCAGCTTACTCTGTACATCCAGGAGGGACCAAGATGTACCGAGATATTCGACAGCATTTCTGGTGGGAAGGTATGAAACGGGAAATTGCTCGTTTCGTGGCTAGATGCTTGGTGTGTCAGCAAGTCAAGGCTGAACACCAAAGGGTTGCTGGTTTGTTGCAACCACTTCCGATTCCTCAATGGAAGTGGGAACATATAACCATGGATTTCGTGACGGCTTTACCGCGGAGTCCAAAGGGCAACAATGCAGTATGGGTGATTGTCGATCGGTTGACCAAGGCAGCTCACTTTATTCCGTTTCGGGTTGGTCAATCGACAGAGACTCTGGCAGAGCGGTACATGCAGGAGATTGTCAGATTGCATGGAGTACCGGTAAGCATCGTGTCCGACCGGGACACTCGGTTCTTGTCACACTTTTGGAGGAGTTTACAAGAAAGTTTGGGGACTCGATTGAAATTCAGCACAGCTTATCATCCCCAGACTGATGGACAATCAGAGAGAACGATCCAGACCCTTGAAGATATGTTGAGGGCTTGCATGTTAGACTTCAAAGGTTCTTGGGAGGATCACCTACACCTGGTGGAGTTTTCGTACAACAATAGCTTCCAAGCGACAGTTCAGATGGCCCCGTTCGAAGCATTGTATGGTCGTAAGTGCCGTTCACCTGTATGTTGGGATGATGTGGGTGAACGAAGGTTGCTAGGGCCAGATTTAGTGGTACAGACAGTTGAGAAGGTGAATACAATCAGAAAGCATATGAAGGCAGCTCAAGACAGACAGAAGAGTTGGGCCGACACGTCAAGAAGACCTCTAGAGTTCGCCGCGGGCGATTTGGTATTCCTGAAGATATCACCGACTAGAGGGGTGATTCGCTTTGGAAGTCGGGGAAAGCTTAGTCCCCGATTCGTTGGACCCTTCGAGATATTGGAGCGTGTCGGAGAGGTATCGTACCGGTTGGCGTTACCATCGTCATTGGCAGGAGTTCATGATGTGTTTCATGTGTCTCAACTACGGAGGTATGTTCGTGATGAGACCCATGTTTTGGATCACTCGGAGTTGACCGTTCGGGAAGACCTGACTTTTGAGGAGCGACCAGTCGAGATCAAGGATCGAAGAGAAAAGGTTCTTAAGAACAAGGTTATCCCTCTTGTGCTAGTTTCTTGGGGTAACCGATCGCATGGAGAATCTACTTGGGAGCGAGAAGACGAGATCCGGCAGAAATTCCCTTATCTTTTCCAGTAGTTAGTTATCTTGTATTCTTGGAATTTCGAGGACGAAATCCTTTTGTAGTTGGGTATGATGTAACACCCGAGCCCAATAATACTATGTATATTACTAGTTGAGGGTTATTTATCGCTCTTTCCAATTTTCCTGATTTTCTGGTGTTTATTGCTAAATTTTACCCGGTTAAGTCATTTTGGCACATAACAAATTTTCACTCCGAAAATGAAATTTAAGATGTCCATGTTGGCCTACTCGTCGCCACTAGTCGCGTGGTAGCGTCCGCGTGTCGAGATTCCGTTCCGTTTGGCTAAACGGGCAAGTTTGGACGACTACGCGCGCGCGCAAGTGTCCGACTTGGGGGCATGCATTTTAATCAGTAAACACATCTTTTCAAAATTTGGAACCCGCTTGAAATCCTATATTTTGAATTTGGAACATTTGGGCGCAAACCGGGCGCGATTTGGAAATGTTTCATTTCGCGCCAAAAAGGGCCCGTTTCAATTTAATATCTAAATATATATATCTTATTCAAATCTAATTTCCTTAACTAATTCCCCTCACAGATCCTACGCAATTCATTCTCAAATCTTTTTTTTATTCGTGATCAGCCAATCACGAGCTCTTACTTGAGCTCGTGGGCCCCGCTCCGGTTTCCTCATCTCTCTCTCTCTCTTCTCTCAAATCTCTCACTTTCTCTCTCCTATCCCTCTCTCCCTCCTCTATATTTAAACGCATGCAGCAGCCGCCTCCTCCCTTTAACCCACGCGACCACGAGAACCCATCACGAACCCTAACCCTAGCCCTCGCGATCCCACCGCCGACTTCTCCGCGACTCCGCCGTCGCCGCCCTCGCCACCACGAGGCCGCCGCACCTTCCTCCCCTGTTCTCCGACGATCCCCGCGCCTACAACCCATCTCCCCGACGCCTCCACCTCCTCGAGGCCTCGCCGTCGACGCCGTCTCCGACCGTCGAAGCCTCCCACGACACCCTCGCACCCTACTCGACCCGACCTCGTCGTCGTTCCCTCCTCCCTCGCCGGAACAGTGAACCCGACCCTCACCCAACGTCTGCACCATCTCCAGGTCGCCGGAAACCGCGCCGACGACCCTCGTCGACGTCTCCCGCGCCACCTCCTTTCCCCCTCGACCACCCTAGCCGACCACACCCCTCTCCAACTCGCCGCAGCCCCTTTTCCAGCGACCCCGAGCCCTTCGGCCGTCCAGCACCCTCGCCGCACCTCCTGTTCACCGCCGGTGGGTCCATCGCCGTCGGGTCCGCCTTAGCTATCCCTGTTTCTCCTCTGTAAGCATCACTTTATTCCCTTTGATACAAACCTCGTTGATCTTGTATGTGTATCGTAATTCTAACTTGTTGCCGTTAACTTTTGCCGGAATCCGACCGTGCCGTCCGACGAACCCGACGTTCCAGCGAAGTCCCCTGGTCCGTGTGATCCCGTTGACCTCTGTTGGGACTCGATCCGTGGCCCGTGCTTCCGTATCGTGGTTTCTACCGACTTTGCATCCGCGTTTCGGTTTGCGGAACCGCCGAGGCAAGTATCCGAATACTTGCTTAACATGCTACAAACTTAATAATCATGTTACCTGTTATAATCGCACGACTTGATGATAATTATAATCATCCGTAACGCTAAATCATTATAGTGGTTACTTGTAGTTAATCGGTATGCTATCAATTTCACACTTTAACTAATTAACCAATTGGCACATCATTGCTTAAATTGCAAGCTCATTCTTGTAACTATTATTATGCTGTAATTTAATGGTTTCATTGCTTCGTGTTAATAATACTGTTTTACCCTGGAAATTGTTGCACCCTAAAGACGATTGAACCTGCTAATAAGAGGATACCAACATCACTGTCGTTATACGGAATATTGTGGTTAATTATTGTTTCATGATGCTGTCCACTATTGATCATATACCTGATTGCACCTGACACATGTTCTGACACACTGGACACAACACCCTGTACATATCGACTCTACCTGTAGAAAGTAACCTGACCTGTTACCTGATCTCATGCCTAATGCCGACAAACCTAACCATTCCTGCTGTCGACCCAGACAGACCTACGGTTACTTGACCTTGCGTCGGCATTAGTCCTCGACTACTGAATACCTGACTTGACATACATAGTTTGGGGGTATGGGGAAATCAAAGGTGAAACCGACTTGTAACTCAACAGTTCGATACATTGTTCTGATCAGTCTTACGGGCTTGGCCGGTCCGGGAGTGATGATGCTGACATCACTCGTCTATCCTACTACCTTTTACTGCTTAGCGGCACGTCTCGGACTCAGCCCCGAGGATCATGACCGTGGTCCCGGGCCCGCACGGGATACTATTGAGTTACATCGACGATTCATCAATTGGTTTCAAAGACTATAGAGTAGAAAACCTGATAGGACAGTTTAGTCACTACTGCACATTACCCTGTTTATTACTTCTTATTGCTGCTTTAATTCATGTTCATGCTTGCATTGTTTATTATCATGTTTGTGCTATATACTTGATATCATGACGCGCTGACGTCTGGGTTTTGCATGGCCCAGATTCCGTACCCTTGACGTCGACCGAGCAGGAGTACTTCAGCCAGCAGGCTGAACTGTGAGTTCTTGAGAGTTTAGTTTATTTATGTCATTTCATTTCCAGATGTGAGCCCGCATTATGGGACATACTGTTTATTCATTGTATTGGATCTTTAGCTTCCGCACTTATTGTTTATTGATTCTTGTTATTATGGATTTGGACATGTATTAGTTTAGTTTATTTTTCTGTTCTTGATATCTTTACAACCGTAATGTGACTGTGGATGGATACTTCCTACCCACAGGTAGCATGGTTGGCTGTGTCACGTGCCCAAATCTTGCGTACTCTGGGAAGCGGGGCGTGACAGTATCCATGGGATATATCACCGAGGATTGACAAGTGGGCAGATATTGATTCTACATATTTGTTTGTGTGTACCAAGTCTAGTTTGTAAGCGATGTGGTTCACATCCATCTAAATCAAAGTTTGATTGGGTCAGGTATACTAGAGGACAATATATATATATATATTGGATCAAGCTCAGGTTTTCAACGTCCACAACACACTTAAAAGAAAGTCTCCATAATTAAAAAAGGCTCTCTTAAAGCATTGTAGACTGGGTCGCATCAATGAAACACGGTTAACGAAGTTAAATAGAGAGGGATATTTGGATCTGTTCGAATATCAGTCTTATGCAACTTGTCAATCTTGTCTCATAGGAAAGATGACAAAGACTCCGTTCACTAGACACGGAGTAATAGCGAGCAAGCTCTTAGGACTCATACACAGCGACGTGTGTAGTCCAATATCTACAGAAGCACGAAGTGGTTATTCCTTTCTCATTACTTTTACGGATAATTTCTCTAGGTTAGGACATGTCTTCTTGATGAAGCATAAATCTGAGACCCTTTGAAAAATTCCGAGAATATAAGAATGATGTGGAAAAACAAACAGGCAAAAGTATCAAGACACTGAGATCTGATCGATGTGGTGAATACTTAATTGCCGAGTTCTTAGATTACCTAAAAGAGAATGGAATTCTCTCTCAGCTTACTCCTCCATACACACAACACAACGGTGTATAGGAAAGACGGAACAAAACCCTATTGGATATTGTTCGTTCCATGATAAGTAATGCTGAGTTACCGCGATTCTTCTAAGGTTATGCACTAGAATCAGCTGCATATCTTTTGAATAAGGTTCCTACCAAGACTATGCCTATCACACCATATCAGATGTGAAGTGGGAAGAAACCCTATTTTCAGTATCTGAAGATATAGGGATGTCCAGTTTTTGTTGAAAAGCAGTATGCGGACAAGCTCGAGGCATGCTCAGTACTGTATAAGTTTGTGGGATACCCAGAGAACTCCAAGGGGTATCTTTCCTATTACGCAGAGGAACAAAAAGTTTTTACTCCTCGTCATGCCCACTTTTTAGAAAATCATTTTTTTATAAAAGGAAATAGTGGGAGCGCAATAGAAGTGAAGGAAATTCCAGAACCACAAACTATTACTGAAAGTATGGTAAAACCAGAGGTTTCAAAAGAACCGGACATCCCTACGCCAATCCACAGGACTTGTAGGCAGTCTCATCCGCCCGAAAGATACTACGGTTTTCTCCTAAATGGGGATCGAGAGGATTGCATAATGGACAATGATGAGCCTACTAGCTTCCAGCAGGCCATTCAAAGCGGTGATTCGGTAAAATGGCTGGATGCAATGCGGACCGAAATGGAGTCCATGTACACCAACAAGGTATGCACTTTAAACATTGCTCCAGAAGGGGTAAAACCCGTAGGCTGCAAATGGATCTTCAGAAAGAAGATTGGTAATGGATAGGTTGAAACCTATAAGGCTAGACTTGTTGCAAAAGGTTTTCGTTAAAGACCTGGTTTGGACCATGATGAAACCTTTTCTCCAGTGTCTATGCTCAAATCCATTCGGATTCTTCTTACCATTGCTGCCTTCTAAGATTTTAAGATCCGGCAAATGGACATAGAGACGGCTATTCTAAATGGTAATTTGGAAGAGTGTTTCTATATGAATCAGCCAGAAGGTTTCAATCAGAGTGGGAGCAGCGAGACAGTGTGCAAGTTGCTTAAGTCCATTTATGAACTAAAGCAGGCATCGCGAAGTTGGAATATCTGTTTTTATTGAGACAATCAAAGAATTCAACTTTATCAAAAATCCAGATGAACCATGCATTTATAGTAAGATTGTAGCAAGAACTGTGGAATTCCTCGTCGAGTACGTGGATGACATTCTCTTAATAGGAAATGACATTCCTATGCTACAATCAGTCAAAGGATTCTTGTCACAGAGGTACTCCATCAAAGATCTGGGTGATGCCAACTACATTCTGGGAATCCAGATCTATCGTAATAGATTAAAGAGAATAGTGGGACTTTCACAGTCAAGGTATAATACCATGCTGAAAAAATTTAGTATGAACGATTCTAAACGCGTAGTCTATCGGCTTGTCACGGAATCACCCTCTCCAAAAGGGATGTCTCCCAAGACAGATTTGGAAAGGGCTCACATCACATCTATACCCTATACTTCTGCAGTAGGCTCAATAATTTATGCGATGTTGTGTACCAGACCAGATGTAGCTTATGCACTCAGCATACTAAGCCGGTATCAGTCAAACCCAGGGAAGAAGCACTGGATAGCAGTAAAGAACGTTCTCAAGTACCTGAGAAGGACTAAGAAGATGTTCTTGGTGTATGGCAGAAAAAACCTCCAGATCGAGGCTTTTGCCGACTCCAGCTTCCAGAGTGATAAGGATGACACCAAGTCCATGTTGGGTTATGGCTTTACCCTCAGTGTAGGGGCGGTCTGTTGGAAGAGCTCCAAGCAGAACACCGTTGCAGACTCGACAATAGAAACGGAGTAGATTGCTGCATGAGACGCCGCAAAAGAGGAAGTCTGGATATGGAAGTTCTTAACTGAACTTCAGGTGGTTCCTTCCATTGTTGGTCCAATACTTTAGTATTATGACAACGGCGCTATAGCTATAGGGAAGGAACCCAGGTCCCATCAGAGATCCAGACATATCTTGAGACAGTACCACCTGATCAAGAAGATCGTTGATCCCCAGGAGATTGAGGAGCGTAGATATGGAGAACACCACTGCAGATCCACTCATAGAGTCATCCCTCAGACAGTGTTCGAGAGGCTATTCGAGATCTTCGGTCTGCGATATGCCTATATGGCCTTAGTGCAAGTGGAAGATTGTTAGTGATATATGCCCTAAAGGCCACTATTGTATCATACTGGATTGTATATTACTTAATGAGAGCTTGAGATATACACGGATATAGTAACAGTCTTGCTCGAAATGGTAGTATGCTACCTGGTTTGTTTCTACCTCAATATCTGCATGTGTTTATTTTAGCATATCGCTTATATATGTTGGTAGAGCCCTTAGGATCTTTGCTTGATTACCAGCGTTGTGATGGCAGTCATACTAGTGGGAGCTGGGTAGTCTATAAGCACATCCTATACAGGTCCCTAGTCGTAAGATTATCGAGACGGGGCATCGATACTCCAGAGTAGACTAGTGTATACGCTTCTCATCCCAGCTGGGAAGATGGTCTATCTCACAGCCATTAATATGTCGTACTGGAGATAATATGCATGTGTTCATTAGGTTATGAGTACACTGGACAGGACTCGTCGGGAACTGCTGGTGGGTATTATACCTATCGTCGGGTAGCAGTTCCCATGTGACATGAGTACAGCTTAGTCCGTCGACTTGACACTGCTGCTTCGCCTCGAGTGTGTTCCCACTGTACTTTGATTACTACCCTACCACGGCTCAAAAATGTCGTGCAAACAGGTAGTAGTTGGGTGCAGTCCCGAAGCACTTGGAGGCAGTAGCGGTTAGATAGGATTCGTCTCTCCCAGTATTGGGGATTGATATCGCGCTGTATTCGGAAGGCCATTACACAGTCCTTGGCCAAGACAAGCGAGGTTTACTGGTAGGTACTACAGTAGTTCCTCGGGGTGTTTTGGGTTATACTCCGACACGACTTATTGCGCTATTAGGGGTCTGACGATTACCGTCCCTAGGCCCGATATATGACTCTTAGACGAACAGACCGAACTGTACAGAGATTGTCGCATACAGGCTCAGTAGGAGTTCGGATGAGTTAGCTAATCGGCCTTCTTATCGACATATACCTGGATAGCCGTTACGTGCAGCTAGTACCACTTGCGGCTTGTTGTTAAACCCACTGCCAGCGTAGTGTCGAGTCTTTAGAGTCCTACATAAAGAGTTTCCCTGCACCGGGCAAAAGGTGAAGAGGTCGTATAGTTTTACGGCAGGACTTCGATCACTTACGTGTACTTGTGCACGTATGATGATCAGGCGGATAATACTAGTGGGCTTTGGTTTAAATCGGATCCTAGTATTATATTGATGGATTGTTTTCGTCCTTTTGTATTCGTATTCTTCGGAATGCGGAAGCGGGAATGTATATACGGATGAGGGGCATTCTCGTAATTTACGGGAAAGCTTCTAGAAGAGGCATCTCATTAGGGTTTCTTTTTTCATTTGGATTAAAGAATAATGAGGTGGGGAAATAAGGTGTAAACTTGACAAAAGATCAAGCACGACTCACTACTTAGATATTTTCAAGCATGCTTGATATTTGTGAGATATTTTTTATCTCACCAATAATTAGCATGCTTGAAAATTCTATTCTTGAGCTAAGTCATTCTTTAGTTGCTTTCACACTCTCTCTTCCTCAAGTCTTCTTCTTCCTCTAAACTCTAAAAGCTCTCATGTGTTAAAATCCTAGCGTTCTAAGAGACAAAGCACTCCGTCTTCACACTCTACACCTTCTAGGACTTCTAGTTTAGCGAACTAGAAGCCGTAGTTACCACGGATTTGAGGTAGGAGCTCGGATTATAGACTCTCGGGTGGATCGTCTTTGAGTCGAAAAGGTCGTCGAGGTTGCTACGATCTGTTACGATCCTTGGAGCCGACGACGAGTGGAGGACAGCGATGAAGACCCGAAGGACTTGAATCGTGAGGTATTATTTCGTATCATAGTAGTTAAACCTCTTTGCAAGTTAGCTAGTTAGAGTTTAGTGTCGATCCTGGAGTTCGAGTCGGTGTTGCGAGCTTTGAAAATTCATTTTTGCATATTCCGCCTCCTTGCGGACACGCGGGATGCACGACACAGACTTACAAGGTAGTGGCAAGAGTGATATCTGGCTTCCCGAGCAAGACCGGGCGAGCTGACTGGTAGTCGGGTCGTAGCCCCCCAATAAAGATAATCATCAGAAGAGACTCGTGTCGCCTCCCCATCTTCTCAACATCGCTAGTAATAGGGAATATCTCCGAAATGAGCTGAGCAAGACACGAGACTCCGAATAATACTGATGCAGCGATCGAGTCCCCTGCTGGATCTTGTACAACTGATATACCAAATCAAATGCTTTCGAAAGGCTCTGCTGTGGAGAGTAGAGTTCGTGAAGCTTATCGCAAATAGCCTTCACAGACCCCAAGTGAACGAGGTCGTCCATAATGCGGCGATCCATGAAACTCAGCATAAGATGGCTCAATTGTGCATCATCGGCCTCCTAATCATCGGTAACCGGCATCCCAATCATCGATAATAGAGCCAGGAGGAGGCTTCAAGTGCATCCTTCCTCCGTCCCTTCACATAGCGCTCAATCATGAGCTTCCAACTATGAAAATTATTATCATCAAGTTTGAATTCCATCTTGGTGGCCACAACACTCGTTGTCGAGAGCAATACCCCTTCTTTAGTCTCCATCACCGAACTTTGTGACAAGAATTACTCCAACTCAATCAAACTCAAACGAATGTGATCGATCTCTTAAGATCCGATCCACACAAACCAACACTCCTCAAAGGGCTCGGATAATCATCTCCAAGAGCACAAGCCTCGTACACATCACAACAATCCATCGAAAATAAAAACTCCAAACAAACTCTCGATAAATCAAAAAAACATCCAAAAATATAAACCAAATAGCTAAAGAAATCACCTTATCTCTCCATGCTCAGCCGAAGGAATCAAGAACCATCGAGTCAATTCAAATCGAGGGAAGGAGGAAGTCGGGACCTGCAATCTGATCAGGGAAGGAGGAAGCCGAGACCCGCAATCTGATCTGCGATGACAACCATGAGGAAATCGAGCGAGGCCAAGGGAGCAGCGGTCGAGCAGGGTGAGGTGAGGTGATGGCGATTGTGACTATGAGCAAGGCGAGGTGATGGCGACTGCGAGTAAGGCGAGGCGAGAGGATGGCGATTGCGAGCGAGGCGTCGATGGGGTTGGTCGAGGCAATGGCGTGGTGGAGATGGGCTAAGTTTTTTTTTATGGATGACTAGGATTTGATCACCAAATCTGAACGGTTCAGATTTGGCTCTGATACCATGTTTTATTATTGAGGAGAAATAGAGAGATTTTTAGGGAAATATAATGGGTGAATTAGTTAGGCTCTAATTCCCCTCTTAATATAGGCAAAAGCTATTATACAGTTACATCCCTATTATTTATTTATTACATAATAATCCCGTGTATAATACGGGTTATTCTTATCAGCTGATGCCATGGTTATTGCGGGACGAGTTAGCAAAGTGAATTATCAATGAATGAAAGAGAATTCGAATGCAATACTCTGAGATTCTTGGACAATCAATAGCCGCAAATCTATTATCCAAATGAACCTTGATGTGACTCCAATCATTAGGATTGTGTTGTTTCGCATAGAGTTTGAGTTAAAATGTCAGCCATGATGACTTCACACATCTTGGTATTCAAATTACAAGTACAAACCACAGGCATACCATTTTAGCAAACTGCAATCTTGAATACAAGAACAATTATCGATTTGGAAACGTAAGTGGATTTCATTTCCCGGTTTGTTACCACTAATTCACTATGTACTTAATGCCCTGCCATCACATTATTTCCATGCTAAGTTCATCCCAGCTGCTATTCGTGACAAGATCGACAAGATAGTAAGGGGACTTAGGGGAGTCCTATGGAAGGATCGTCAGTTGCCATGCCTAAACTTGAAAAATGCATGTCAACCGGTTGCCAAGTGAGGTTTAGGAATTCGAGATTCCAGATCCGATTATCCTGCGCTAATGGTCAAACAGGCAAGTTAATTTGGGACACGGATAATGCATGGTAAGATTGTTTGAAACCAGATACCATCTGCGAAATGGAAGATTTGGCAACAGCAACAGTAATTATACAAAGCTGGAATAACATACAGTGTAATATTCGATGGAAGCTGGGGATATGGATCTAAATCTAGATTCTGGTATGACACATAGTTACATGAGAAACCCCTCGCTGCGTAGCCAATTCCTGTTGACAACGCAGAAATAAACAGGCTGGTTGCTTCTAACCTCCATATGCATAGTGTGCGCGATGAAAACAAACTATCTGGGTTGCCTACCATGCTTAAGCAAGATGTCTTAAATTTCAATTGGAGGTAGGGTACTAATACGGCACTGCGGGCAGCTGCTAACATTGCAGGTTCCTGAAATGTCAACACGGCACTGTGGGCAGCTGCTAACATTGCAGGTTCCTGCAATGTCAACACGGCATATAGGGAGATAATTGGACCAATGCACTGATGGCTTATAGTTTCATTTACTAACTATTTAAGAAGTTCTACTAGTTTCCAAAAAATCTTTTTGTTGAACAATATAAAATCCATTATTGCTATCTGAGACAGTTGCTAAGCCTGAGATGACAATTCTGATCCCAAAATTTGATTGCCTGATACCGGTACCAATACCGAGATTTTAAACCTTGCATAGTTAGTGGGTCACGCAACAATATTTTTAAGAGACTGGAGGACGCATTACGCATATGTGCCATATGAAACAAATGTTAGGCTAAATTGCACAAATGTACCCATCAACTTTCATGTTTTTTGTGATTGATACCATGAACTAATTTAATTACAAACAAGTACCATGAACTATCACCCCCGATTGCAACTAAATACCATCAACTTTTCTTCCATTTGCAAAAGTTATATTTAACTGCCACGTCATCAATATTTGACTTGTTTTTCCCATTTTACCCTTGTGTTCTCAGTCAAACCCTAAAATTTCAAGGGATATAATGGTTCATTAAGTCACAAAAGTTAACGTTGTGTGGTAGTTATGTTAAAAAAAAGAGTTCATGGTTCTTATCTCTAATTATTAAAGTTCATGGTATCAATCGCAAAAAACGTGAAAATTGATGGGTACATTTGTGCAATTTAGCCCAAATTTTACTATAAATCTATAATGTACATCCCTATTGCCCTAGCCTTAAAGCAGTCAAGAATGCCATGAAAGGAAATTAATTATGGTGCAGATTATAATCTAGTAACTCTTCCTGCCAATGGACATCGAATTAATAAACAATATGCGGTAATATATAAATGCATAATCAGAAACAAAGTTCATATATAGTCAAGAGCGCATAGCCTAAAAAGATAGGAAGTGCATCTCAGTTCAAGGTTGACGGGAACAAGTTTGCATGAATCAAATAAATAAATGAAAAAAACCATCATCTGAAATTATAGGATTGAATTTGTTTATATGGATAAAGATACTTCTGTTTGAGAATGAGATCACTGAAGTAAATAATATAAGATGAAGCAAAGTGATCTCCAATCATTATACAGATATGCATATGTGATCAACTAAAATAGAAGGCAAGCAGTATTTATAGTTGCAGACTTCTTGCATCAATATGGCAACTCATACTCAGCATATTCGTTCGTGCAACGTATCAAAATAAGTTCCTCATGCAAAAGGACAATGAACCATACCCGGAAACTAAGCGAATGCTGACCATGAAATGGTTCTTCACGAAACAAGATTGGGCATTTAGATCGCACTGCAAAAAATTCAGATCTCTTTTAAACACCACTTAATAACAAAACAATATATCAATCACATGTATTCACTGTTTGCACAGTTTCTATGTCAACAAAGGCTGACTAATTTAGATATTTATGTCACTATATTAGATGCTTCTTTCAAAGAATCTAGGCACACAAATAGAAAACTATCAAGGAACTACAAGATGTATTTTACAATACATGTTTTGTGTAATCACAGCTTTAAAGTTCAGAAATAAAAACATATTTTCGGATTGCAAAAATGTTCATTTATGAAAAAGAACTACCAGTCAAGTTGTTCTAATAACTAATAAATTGAATGAGTTAAAAGAAAAAATCCCAAAATAACAAAAGGACATTAATTTTAACTTTCTCCCCAATTCTTACTTTTGAACTGTTTATTTTATTATATTCTAAAACTATAGGCAGGGACTCTCAGCTTAGTTGTATGGGCACAAACAACAGATTCTTGTGGGACCCTGCTAATTTGTTGGGTTTTTCTCTGACAAGCAGGTTAGTTTCTGCTTCATTAGTTTTCACTACTCAATCTTTGTGAAACCCAATGAAAACCTGCTTATATTCTATATATAGAAATAAAATGGGCAAAATATAATAGCAAGTTCACTTTAATTTCAGAGCCAAGTGTTTGATATAGTAGCATGGGTATTGTAATTAATATAAAGCATAGTGAGGAGGAGATATATTGCAAGCTTAAGATACATCTTTATTGTTTGTTAATGGGTTCACCTGTTGGCATAACCCTTTTTCTATAATACCACTCCAGAAAGTAAAATACACTGTAATGTTGCCATCAAAAAATTAAATTAAAAAATAAATTCGAAGAGATATCCTTGTTGCCTGTTAATGGTTCATCTGTTGGCATAACCTTTTTTCTATATACCATTCCAGAAAGTAAAATACACTGTAATGTTGCCATCAAAAAATTAAATTAAAAAATAAATTCGAGGACGTAAAAGTAAATGTTCTCTTTGGAAAAAAATGTAAAGTTGAAAGTAGAAAATTCTGCAAAGTGCTATGGTGAATGGAAACCTATGTTGCACGGATTCTTCATAAAGGTCATATATCCGTATCGTATCAGATACATATCCAAATAGGATTCCTTTGGATTCACCGAGAATACTAGCGAAACTCTTTTGCAATACATCCTTAATATTTATGAGTTATTCTAGATGCATTGAACATGTAACAATGGCTAAGACAACAACAATCTACGAATCGCAAATTCTTTGTAATCTTAGTTTAGGTTTGCTAAATGGTAATTTTCGTTATAATGTATATGTATTAAACAACAAAAAGAAGTATATCCTAGTAAATTGTATCCAATATTTTTGGAAAACTGTGAATCCATGAATCTAACTCGTACCGTAACTCATATCCATATCCGAGTCAGTGCTCCTTAGATGGAATTTAACCTTACAAGATAATCTAGTATAACATAGCATTATTCTACTTTACCTTTTAATAAGAAAAGCAAGAGGTAATTATTATGCATAAGAAAATAGTAAATATCTCACCAGTGACCAGATAAATGTCGCCATTTCAAACGCATTCTGGGGGACGTAAAGAAACATCACTAAATCAACAGTAAATAAATGCATAAATTGAACCTCACATCTTGATATATTTAACGTGAATAAGATTGCATCACCTGGAAAGAAATAAACTGTATCAACCACAATAAAATCTCAGGTTTTCCAAACCAGAAGAGATCATCATGCGGCTTAAGTTGACTCCCAACAAATGGATCTGTAGCCTCCACAACTTCAAGAGCTAATTGAGCAATAACATGTTGAAGCTTTGTGCCCACCAGCATGACCAACTGTTGTAATTATACATATTCAAAGAAGAGGAAGTGGTGCCTAAAGTGTCACTGTAGGGTGCACACCCTATAGTGGAGCTGGTGTGGCAATACCTCAGTGGCTGTCATCTATTATATAAATTATATAACATGGCATAAAGAGATTCCAGTATTTAATATGGAAAGATGTCATATGACTTTAAATAACAGATATCACCCAATGAGGTATTGTGTGCACTCAAGAGTGATGCTTTAGGCCCCGATTCTCTCTTCAAAGAAAGAAAAAACACCAAACATTTAAAAGATGCAATGAGACCATAAAAAAATAAAGCATTCCTAGTTTTCTTTAAAGAGACAACGAAAATGTGAAATGCTTACAATAACAGGGACAAAGGATAACCATAAATATATATTTAGCCCTGAAATATTCCACATAAAAAAGAATCGAAATAAGAAAAGAATTCCATCAAAATAATCCAAATTTATGAGCAGTATATATTTACCATGAATGTTTACAAAAATGCACAACATAGCATAAGCCCATAGTGGCCAGCTGCATCATCAACAAATGAAGGAACATCAACAATCTCGCATCAAAGCATTCGGAAAATAAATATAATATAACTTAAGGAAAACTATACAAAACATCTGTAATAAAGGACAAGCAGGCAATTAAAAAATGTATGATTAAATATCATATCAGATAACCATATAAGCACCTACTCCTATTACATGTAACTACACCAAGAAAGTAGGATGTCCATTCTATGTTGATATCAGGTTAATAGGTTACTCAAGAGTATTTGAAACAACCGAGTATTTGAATTCAGTTAAACTTATTTAGAATAACGTCATTATACATTGAGTGTAATCTAATTTTATGATAGGTCGTAGACGAACTGTTGTATGGTAGCCAAGCAGTTGTATGAGAGAAAAGAAAGTCTAAAAGACTAAAAGTGCCTTCTGCAATAATGATGACTCTAATAAAAATGTTCAAATTATGCTCAGTGAGCAGGACTAATATCTTTGTTTGGTTTATGTTCTAGAATGTAACGATATTCATACTAGTAATGTAAATGTTTTGAGCTGTCCAGCTTGACTTCTTACTTGTATCCTTTTAAAACAGCAATCCCATCATTCTTTTGCCAGAGAATAAACTGAACGTTAGTTTATAAGCATGAATTGCTAAATATCCTTTGCATAAGCACACAGCACAAAATTATTCAGCAGACATAAAGAAATAATGAAACACACGCTCTTATCTCGGCAATTATTTATCCAAATCCTGAAAACAGCTAATTGTTTACCCTCTTTAAGAACCTCTACCGATCGTATCGTTAAAATAAAGATAGAGTTTAAAAAAAACAAAGTTTTGAGTTTTAAAGTTTGACTAGAACGCCTTGGGGTTCGAGACTTACGAAAAGCGCAAACACTTACCGTTAATTATACCCTATTGTCGTAGAAAATACCTAAAAGAGATACCTTGTTAGATTGCTTTAAACCACATCATTTAAAGAAAGATCACATCATAGATATATGTAATTGTAAATAAGAGTATATAAAATGTCATCAAAGGAGATTTCATTCATGTTTAACTTTAGTATAGGTACACTTATTTACATCTCAAGACTTGCATAGAAGAATTACAAGAGACCACATATTGCATTTTTCCAAAAGGGGAATGTAGCAATTAGGTGGCCACCCGAGGGTTGGGTGGGGTCCCGATTCTTGGGTGAATTCACATGTTTCCCTTTGATCAAGGAGTATTTAATTTTGTTTTACCAGTGTATTAAGTGTGTTGGGGTCGAAAATGACACCCCACTGCCGAAGCTCAAATTAAAGCCAGAAGCCCAAGTTCAAACTCGGGTCCAAGTTCGAACCCGAGCAAGGGGTCGGCCGACCCATCAAAGAGAAGAGAAAGAAGAAGAAATGTCATAAATTTATATAATATATATATAAGTAGTAATAAATTCAAGAGAAATGGGCAAAAAGACAAATTTGTAAAACCGAGGGCTAAGGTGCAAAAAGTGTGCACATGTGTAAGAGAAATGGGCAAAAAGACAAAACTTATAAAGCCAAGGGGCTAAAGTGCAAAAGTGTAAGGCTATAAAAGCCCAACCATATGAGAAATGATAACTTTCATTCTCTATAATGTTCTAGGGGTTTTGCCTCCACTCTTTCTTGAGGGAGATCTCATCTTCTTCCTCAAGAGATACCCAAAAGAAAAAAGCTCTTTAGGTCCCTCTCGTCTTCCCCACTTCATCTTCTTCTCCAAATGAACCCATTTGAAAAGAACCCATCTCTTCAAGAAAAAACCCACTCCAAAACTCCAAGATCCAAAACCAAAACCAAAGAAAAGACGTCCCCTTCCTTCATCAAAGGTAAGGAAAAGGGAGAACCTGGGCAAGTACCATGGATAAAGAACCGTAGTGAAACCCACCGGTTTCACCATCAAAATGCACAAAATTGATGACTTTCGGGTGAAAGCTCATGACTTTCACCCCCATGAAATCTCCTCGACACTGGATCCCTCATGAGATCGATGGGAACATGGACAGCGATCCATATTCATGACTTTGATCATGAAGAGAGAAGGAAATCTATAAGAAAGAAAGAAAGAAAGAGGCTTCATGGAAGTCGAAGATTGTTCTCTTATTCCTACCTTCTTTCTTTTCTTCTTCTCCTTAAGAATTCAACTTCTCTTGCTCTGAATCCTCTTCTTTGTTCCTTTTCCCTAGTTCTCTTGTGTTGTCTTCTTTATTTTTTTGTTTAAGAGGAGTATAAATACTCCTCTTAGAGATGGGAGTGGTTTGTTAACCACCCCCTTAATTTTTCCTTAATTTTAGGGTGAGTGGGGAGAAAATAACTCCCCATTTGCTCGGCCGGGTGCCTTCAATTGGGGCATCTGGACCCACCATCATAAGGTGATCGGGCAGGGTCTCCCGATAGGGGAGCACCTGCCTTAGGGCCTCCCGATAGGGGGGCACCCAACCCTCTCTCTTTCTTCTCTCTTTTTTTATTTTTATTCTTTTTAAGGCATGGTATTTTTCTATCTTCAACAATAATGTTGTGGCAACAGTTAGATAAGCATGTTATGTAACCAACCACACGTATCTAGAACTAATGAATTATTTATAGGATAGCCTAAGTAGAACCGACTCAGATACAATTATAACACATGATACGGTCAGGTCAGTGGGTCCGCAATCATCTACACATTTAGGATACGATTCGCTATGAAACTCTAATTTTGTGCTATTTAGAGAGAGAGAGAAGATTGTACAGACCCGGGCCTAAAGTAAGCAATTCAAGCACCACTTCTTTGGCAAAAAAATTTCAAGCACCGCTTTATAAATGAAAATTTAGCCATCTTTTGGACGATCCAAGCTGTACATCTTGATCTACTTGATCAAAAACATAGGAAACCCAATATTACTGCGATTCTGAATCATTTTCCTCAAGACCTATGGTTGCAAAATCAATGGCTTCTCGATAATGGAGCATTTGTTATCCTTCAATCTATGAGCAAACGTATTTGAGATTGCACAAAATTTAGTGTTCATATGTTTTAAGCCATTTAGATCAAGATGGATGGTATGGATCATCCAGAAAAGACATAATTTTCACTTATAAGGTGGTACTTGAATTGCTTATTTCAGGCCCGGGCCTACACACACAATATCAGAAGATATCATGTTGGCAAATCTGAACTAAGAATACAAATTATTTGATAGTGTCTTACCCATTGATATATAAATAACCTAGAATAAAATATAAATTTTAGAATGTGCCCACAACTATCCTCGATGGATCCAAAAATAATAAGACGTAGATGTGATTCCGATACAGGTACATCTCCTTGACGAAGAACATGTGGAACATGGAGTAAAGCTTTTGGTAGCCAAGTAAATGTCAGCATGTAAATAATCGAATGTTTATATCCAATATGACACTTTGCGCAAGAATGACGCACTGATAAGGAATTGAATTCAACATATATAAAGAAAAAAACAGTATGGTGAGAGACACTTCTGTGTTTTATAGATCTCTGACAAGCTTTAATAAGATTTTGAGCTGTACTTGCAATTGTACACGTATATTGCCTGGTCTTAAATAAAATGGATGTTCATAACTTTGTGGCACTGATGCGTGCAAGTGCTGATCATCATGATGAGACAAATAAAAAATGTACCACAATATGCGGTGGCAACACCTGGTACAGAGTCCGAATTGATTGACCTTCCTCAAAGTATTTATTACTTTAGATCGAAAAAAGTATTTATTACAAGGTTTCAAGAAATGACAAACTTTCCATATTCGGCAGACCTCCCCTCAGAGTGATAATGCTTTTTTCCACCATTGTGCTCATCTTTAAGCGTGCCTTAAAGTCTTAAACAGCAATGGTCTCAGCATATACTTTCAGAGGCATAAAAGTCCGGAAAAATAAACCTGCATCCAGCTTAGGAATATATAATGGTTTTACCATCTTTACTCATCCCATCTGCATCCTTACTTCTAAAATGTTTACATTTTTTTCTTTTGATGCACAATAATCTACACACTTCATAGAAGAAAGAGACTATTTAAAACAGCTTGTTTGAAGCATTTTATAATAGCAAGTGTTCAAATCACTTACTACTTTACTAGGTTCCTTATGACAGACTTCTTCAAGATAATCATGTTCCACATATACAAATGGATAATGAACAACCAATCTTACATCTCAGGCATAAAACTTCTACGTACTGATATATCGCTAAATCGCATCACATGGAAAAATAATTCATCAATTTTTATGGTGTGCATGCAAAAGAAAATAAATGTACTTGAATTTGGAATTGCACTGCATATAATTAGGGAAGGCCAACAGAAGAATCATGACGTATATTAAATCACATATCTCGAGCATTCTGGCCTCAAATAATTTCATTTACCTGATCCCGACACTTCCATGAAACTCATCTTCCATGCTTCGAACCATGTATTTGTGGAAGTTATAAGAAACTGGTAGTTTGTGATTCTGAAAATGAAAGCACGTCAAACTTTATCAGAAAATAATGTATTGACAGAGCTTGAACCAAGCCATTCGATTTAGCTATTAAGAGGTGCTGTTGCATTTATGTTATATAATATGAAATTGCTTTGGTGGAACCAGGTTTCATTATTAATTTTTTTAGCAATCTAATTAAAGTATATTGTAGTCACATCCTTCTTTTTTCTCTCGATATTCTATTAAGTATAGAGTAGAAGCACCTATAGAAAATTAATTTTATCGGTTGGCAGAATCATGAGTTATCTAAGCCTCTAACCTTTGGCTTAGAGAAACCTTGTCACTAGTTGATTTGCTCTGATGCGAACTTCTATTTCTTTCATATCAAATTATCAATCAAACAAAACATGGTTGATTAATCAATGATTTACTATAATGAGAATTATCAAGATAAGTAGATAACCATGCATTGGACAGTGCAACGCAAACAAATTAATATATAAGTGATCAAAAGGACAATTGATTAAGTTGTCACCAATCATAGGGACAAGTTGAATCACCGTATTCTTGATATAAGTTATTCATACCCAGCAGTATTGATTCAGTGGGCAAATCTACCAAGCACACCAGTCCATGCATAAATATAAATTAAGGTAACTTCACCCAAAAGCAATGCAAATCAAGGTAACATAAATAAACGATAAGACCTAGATTCATTTCTAAATCCTAGATTTCATGTCCAAATCAAGATAAAAACAGACCAAAACTGAAACTAAGAAACCTGTTTTCCCCTAGAACACCTAATTGCAACTCCAAAATCTAGTCCATTTACCCCATTTTAGGGAAAATTGTTTCCCAACCCGGTTTGGAGAGATGACTTACTTTTAAAACCACAAAGTTCCAAAATTGTAACAAAACCCAAAAATTTACTTTGAGATCATTTTAAACCCAAACCCTGATTTGTATACACATTTATGTATGCATTGTCTATAATACCCTTTTAATATTTTTTAAGATATTAAAACATGGGATTTTTGGATATTCCAAAATATTAGGACAACAACAACAACTGAGCCTTTTACCCCAAGCATATAAGGTAGGCTACATGAACCAACACGAGAATCACACCGGGTCCGGCACATGAATCCTCCGCCTCCACTCACTTCTATCGAACGATATACTTTCATTGAGGCCTTTGGCAACTATATCTTTTCGTATCACCTCCATCCATGTTTTCTTCAGTCTCCCTTTCGCCCTTTTGACATTGCTTGTATCAAGAGTATCCATTCGCCGAACCGGTGTTTGCATAGATCTGCATCGCATATGACCAAACCATATTAGCCGGTTTTGCCGCATCTTCTCCTTCACAGATTCCACACCAACTTTTGCATGAATATCGTCATTTCGCACTGTATCTTTTCTAGTGCTACCACACATCCAACGAAGTATGCGCATCTCCGCTACGTGTATCTTCTGTGTATGATACTTCTTAGGAGCCCAGCATTCTGTACCATATAATAAGGCATGCCGAATAGCGCTCTGATAAAACTTCCCTTTCAACTTTAACGGAAATTTACGATCACACAAATCCCTGTTGCACTCCTCCATTTCAACCAACCAGTTTGGATCTTTTGATTAACATCGCTATCGATCTTCCCATCTTTTTGGATGATGGAACCTAGATATCTAAACTGATCGCTCGATGATATCTCTTGCCCTTCCAATGTTATACCAATATGGTCTCGACTTCTCTGTTTGCTAAATTTGCAATACATATATGATGTCTTGGACCTGCTCAATCTGAACCCCCGAGATTCCAACTTTTGCTTCCATAACTCCAATTTGACATTAACCCCTGCTTTCGTCTAATTTACTAGAACAATATCATCAGTGAATAGCATACACCAAGGTATCTCATCTTGGATAGTTCTAGTAGGCTCATCCATCACGATGGTAAACAAAAATAGACTTAATGCAGATCCTTGATGTAAACCAATTGTAATCGGAAAATCACTCGTTAAGCCGCCGTAAGTTCTGGCACTTGCCACTACTCCATCATAGACGAGGACCCCCTTCTTCATCATTGTCTCCCATAATATCTTATCGTACGCTTTCTCTAAATCAATAAATATCATATGCAAATCTCCTCTCTCGAAAATGCTCGACAAGTTGACGAAGCAAATGAATAGTCTCTGTCGTCGATCGTTCAGGCATAAACTCAAACTGATTCTATGTTATCTTAACATCCTTCCTTAACCTATGATCAATCACTCTCTCCTAAACCTTCATGGTATGACACATAAGTTTTATTCTACGATAGTTTGAGCAACTTTGAATGTCACTCATGTTCTTATTGATAGGTATAAGGGTACTTTTCCTCTATTCATTTGGTATCTTTTTGGTCAGCCAAATCTTATTAAAAAGATTTATCAGCCATTTAACGCCTATTTCTCCTAAGCATCTCAAAATCTTGATAGAAGTCTCGTTTGGACCAACCGCTTTTCTTGATCTCATTCTCTTCAAAACTTCTTTAATCAAAGGTAGTGTTATTTTAAGTATAAAATCACAGTTTATATCTTGAGATTGAATGACAAGTCCATCCAAATTTTTAGTAAAGCTCTCATTAAACAATTTGTCAAAATAATCTCTCCACATTTCCTTGATATCCTCATCTCGAACTAAAACCTTCTGATCTTCATTTTTGACACATTTCACCGCACATAAGTCTTTGGTCTTCTTTTCCTGCATCCGAGCAATCCAGTATATATTATTTTCAGCCTTCTTAGTATCCAACTTCTCGTACGCCTCCTTATAGACCTTAGTTTTAGCTTCCCGAACAGCTTTCTTAACTTCCTTTTTTGTCATTTTATACTTCTCAAATCTCTCTACATCTCAGCTTTTTTTCAAATTTATATAAGAATCTCTCTTAATTTTAATAGCAACCTTTACTTCTTCATTCCACCATAATATGTTCTTAAATGGTGGAGCACCACTTCTCCAACATAATGTGTTGTTAGATGGTGGAACACCACTTCTAGACTCACCAAGTAGATCTCTACCTACCACCCTCTTGATACAACTAACCATTTTATTCCATATTCTGTCTGAATTATCTTCAGACTGTCAATCCGCCTCTTGAACTACACGATCTATAAAAGACTTTTGGTTACCTTTTTTCAGTCGCCGCCATTTAATTCTAAGTTCTATCTTACGTCTAATCTTCTTAGGTCATCTTCTAAATCTAAAATCTAGAACTAAAAGTTTATATTGAGTGGTTACACTCTCATCTGGTACTATCTTACAATCGATACAACCACCTCTATCCTTCTCGTCAGAAAAGTCTATTTGACTTGCAGTTGATCCGCTTCTAAAGGTGATAAGGTGAGACTCTTTTTTCCTAAACCAAGTGTTTACTAAGATCAAGTCATAAGACAAGACAAAAACTAGAATCGAGCTACCTGCTTCATTCCTATGTCCAAAACTAAAATCTCCATGGATAGTATCAAACTCACTACGACTAGTACCTATATGTCCATTGAGATCACTACCAATAAATAACTTTTCTCCACTAGGTATCCTCTGCACCATCTAGTCTAAATCCTCCCAGAATATACGCTTCCTAGCGTTATCAAGACCTATCTATGGTGCATAAGCACTAATAATATTAAGGATCTCCCTACCTAGAATAAGCTCAACCAGTAAAACTCTATCACCTTTTTTCCTAATCCCAACTAAATCCTCAAGCAACCGTCTATCTATGATTACGCATATCCTATTACGATTTTTATCTCTACCCGTATACCAAAACTTATAATCCAAGGCTCTATGACTCTACCATTTTCACCTAGCCACTTACTTTCTTGCAAACACATAATACCAACTCTCCTCCTAATTATCAGCTCCACTAATTCTGTTAGTCTATCCGTAGGTGAATCTATGTTCCAAGAAGCTAGACGGATCCTATAAAACCCTTGTTTATTTGTCACTACACCCAGGGTCCGTTGTAGCCGCTGTTTCCAGACGACGACCTAGAAGCCCTTGCATACTTAACACTATATCTGGGATCCGATGTAGCGCGTCGCTGAGTAGGGGACACTCCAATGATATTCTTATTATGGTTCATGTCATAGAATGTAAGAAATTTTTACGCTGACTGTCACAATCCTACCACAGCCTTCACCCTTTCTTATCCGAACTTAAGACCAGCAACGGTGGGTTTATTCCAAAATATTAGGACATGAGATTTTTTTTAATTATGTATTTATAGTTTTCCATGGCTTCTTTATTATCATCTCGTTATCGTTACTTGCCCCAAGTTCTTTCTAACCCTATTTTCTTTATAGTTGCTTGTCCTCTTTATTATTACTTGACCTAATTTTCCAGCTTATTTATTATCCCTTTTATTATTGATTACCCTAGATTCAACCATTATGAGAGCAAAGATGCCGAAAATGAAAGATGAGGTTGATGACTTAGGAATGGAGATAGGGAAATCGGAAGAATTGGATCAAAGACTAAAAATTTGAAAGATAAAATGCATAAATTAGATATGGAAATTGGAAATCGGAAAAATTGGATTGGAGATGTAGATATAGGAGGAGATTGAGAAGAAAAAATGGGGAATTAGGAGTGAAGCAACGAGAAAAAAGAAACAAACCATAATAGCCGCATGAGAAAATCTTACGAATAATTTATTTGTTTGATTAAAAAGAATGAGGGTAAACTTAGAATTTTTACAAAAATATCCTAAGTATAATACACACAACCTATTTTGAGATTGAAACTTCGGTATTTTGTAAGTATTGGGCTTTTTCACGATTTTGAAAATGCGTGGGGTTAAAAATAAGTCATCTCCAAATGGGCCCGGAAATAATTTCCCCTTTATTTTAATATTCTGGATATCTTGTGTACTTGTTGGTTTTGAGATAGATCCATGCTTTATAACTGTATTGCGGTTGGATCTTGTTACTAGGTCAGAATTGCATATAGTTTTTACATTTTAGAATTGCATTGAACCATAATATCTTGTTCATGTGATCTTTAGACCATTGCATTGCATTTATTAGGGGTAGATCTAGGGATTAGTCACCTAACCTCTAGACGGCTAAGTTCATTCCATCATATCGGTCATTTCATATTACCATATCCTTGTAAGTCCTCTAGGTTCTTACTGCTCAAAAATACTCTCCATTCATGAAGACGCCATATTTGCTCCTTTTCTTTTGTCGTAAACTTACCCAACATTTGAAATTGCCCGCTCCTCATGGTTGCAGGCATTAGAATCCAAGAAATTTGATGGGGCTTGAAAAGATTTAAGAGGAGAAAATACTTTATTGGCTCAAGAGAAAAGTAATAGTCCATACAACTATATATAGAGAGCTATAGATCACCTTACCTAAGAAATATATAATAACTAATCAAACCGATAGCTAAATATAATAACTAAAGAGATTAATGGAGGACCCCAGGTAGACTGATGTGGCTCAATCCTGATCTCTTATCATGGGGAAAAAGAGAAGGGTGCATTTGCAAATGATATATCTTTTCACCAAAGGAAAAGAAAATTAAATACCCACTCAGCCTAACCTTATCTCTCTTCTTTCATCTCTCTCTGAGATCTGATCGCCCCTCTTCTACCTCATCTGCATGCCGCTCCTCCGTACTCTTCTCTCATCTCTCTCTGAGATCTGATCGCCCATCTTCTGCACGCCACTCCTCCGCCTCCTCTACTTTCTCCCACACGACCTTCGCATCCTCCGCTCGCTCACGCATGCCTGCATCCTCTGCCCCCACTCTCCCTCCTCTACCTTAGCGCCTCCGCTCCCTCCTCCTTTTCCCCCAGTCACCCTCTCCATCTGCCGCCTCCGCTCCCTCCTCCGCTACAGGCTCTCCCCTCACTCTTCTGCATCCTTCACTCCAGTCCCTCAGCATTGCCTCGCAGCCCTCTCCTTCGCCTCCTTTCCTCTGCCTTTACCCATGGGATACTCTACCCCCATCTTCTCAGATTGACATCCACAGCATACAACCTCCGCCTCAACCTCGGCTCCTCCGCGTATCATGGATGACTTGAAAATGTGTGATGATTTAAATTTGTTTCCTAATCCATCTAATATGGAAATTATAGATGATGTCATTGAATCAAACTATCCACTTACTTTTGTTGAAGAAGATCCCATCAATAGTAGCATCTACCACTTTGAGGATAGTATAGCATACGAGGGAAAGGAATTTCTTACACATGTTGAAGCGTATAACCAAGATTCAAGAATTCGGTTTCGGTTTCGGTCTCTCATAATTTTATTAGTTTCGCTGGGTTTCGGCTAGTTTCGCTAATTTCGGTTCAGATTTCGGTTTCGACGATAATACAACATACATAAGTGTAGATATATTAAATACTTAAATTTACAGTTCTATAATACAAAATAAGGATCCTAATGTTTAAAAATCCAGCCATGATGCAAAATATATTGAAAAGTGTACTTGGATAAGTATTAATATAGTATCTGGGTTCAATTTTTTGCGGTTTTCTAACGAAAGCCTACAATGATCACAATAACAGTAAAAATGGTATAAAAATAAGTTTTCAAAGGTTTCAGCCAAAACAATATTGTATGGTTGGTTTCGTATCGGTTTCGGGTTTCGTATCAGTCTCCACTGAAACCGATACGAAACCACCACGTATCGGGGGTTTCGGCCAAAACCTCAAAACCTTGCGTATTATTATAATACTTTTGCTAGAAAAAAAGGATTTTGGATTCGGAGAGAATCGCTGGATAAATCAAGAAAGTCGTCAAAACATGTTTTGGGTAGACTTTTTGTATGTAACAAGGTTGGAGAAAAAGAGTGACGGATAAGAGAGAAGTTCTAAAGATTGTCAATCGTCGTCCGGATACAAGAGTAGATTGCTTGGCGAAGATGAAGGTTAAGTTGATCTTATCAAACACTTGGAAAGTAACTACATTTGTAGATGAGCACAATCATGACCTAGCAAGCCCAGATAAAGTGAAAAAAAATTACTCTCAAAAGGCCTTTCATCGATCGAAAGTTGCAAAGAACCTTATGACGGGGTTGAATGCAAAAGGGATGACACCTGCTAATACGGCTGGAGTGCTTAATGTTGGAAATGGAGATCAAGATGAAATGATTACCCCGCAACAAGTAGATCATAACAGAAAAACAAGTAACAATATCGGAAAAGAATGTTTAACCATTATTAAAAAATTTCAAGATCCGAGAGATGTTGATCCGGATTTCTTTTTTACGTTGGAAGTTGATGATGATGGAACAATGAGAAGTGTGTTTTGGACCGACGGAAGATCAAGGTCATCATATTTGAATGTTAATGGTATTGTAGTTTTTGATGTTAATTAAGAACAAATAATTGGAATTTTCCGTTTGCTCCTTTCACGGGGGCAAATCATCATCGTCAGTCTTCGCTTTTTGGATGTGTGTTGCTTGCGGATGAGACGAAGGATAGTTTCGTGTGGTTTACTCAATGGCTCAAATGTATGCATGGTATGGAACCAAAGGCTATCATCACGGATCAAGATGCATAAATAGGTAAAAGCCATTAAAAATGTTTTTTCCAATACTTGCCACCGTTTCTGTGCTTAGCACATTAGGAAACATATTGCTGAACATCTAATTTCATTGCAAGCGAAATATGGAGAAAATTTTGGAAAATACTTCTTTCAATGGATCTATAGCTATACTATCAATCATTGTGAGCAATGTTGGGACGGGATGAAGAAAAAGTTCAATATCTCAGGAGAAGATAGAGATTGATTAATTAAAATGTATCGTCTTCAACATCATTGGGTTGACGTTTATTTGAAGAATATTTTTGGGCTGGAATGACAATATGTCAACGTAGTGAAAGCATCAATGCTTTTTTTTGATTCATATATCAATTCGAAGACTCAAATTAATGAGTTTGTACTGCAATATGATAATGCTTTGGCAGCTCGTTAAGCATCCAAGTCTCGAGAAGATTTCGTGACCCTCAACACCCGACCCGCATTGTGTATTTGACATCCGATGGAAGTACAAGCCGGAGAATCATACACTAGAACCATCTTGAAACAGTTTTTTACTTTTTCACAAAAATATTCTCAAAGAAGCGTTAACCACCGTAACACCCAAGTTCAGTTATACCATGTTCAATTTGTTTATTTTATTTATCTTGTGGCTATTTCCAGTTTTAATTGTTTTTTGGTGCGGATAGTGTTTTGGTTCCTGTGCTTGATATCTGACCCGACCCGCATGTTCGAAACCCGTCTTGGTCCTTGATTACGTCTTATCTCTGCTAGTTCTGAGAATCCGTACACATATATGTTCCGTTTACTTGCTTTATATCTGGCATATGCATTTTTTAATAATACAATTATAATCAAATAATATATTTTAAAAATACCTAGCATGGCCTGCATCATACCCCTGACCTTGTGGTGGCATCCGTACATCTTGTTCTCAATCCGTTTTGTTAAATGGACTCATTTGGATCGCTACGTGTATGCTACGTGTATCCATTCCTGGGGGTATGCATTTTCGTTAACCGGACATCGCATTTTGGTTTTGGTTGACACGTATATTAATCGTATTTTCAAACCATAATTTTAGACCTAACACGGGCATATTTTGGAGTAATTTTGTATTACCCAGAAAACTCAAATTTTCTTAATATTATATTCTTTATAATCCTAAATGTTAAACAAACGTTTAAAAAAACAATATATATATTTCCTAAAATATATTTTAAAATCAAATCAAATTTAAAATCTCACCCTCTGTGCACAATATATATCCCACTCTCTCTCCCTTTATTTATATATATATATATATATATATATATATATATATATATATTCTAAACCCAAACCCCATACTTTCCCCACGTCCCCTAGAACCCACGTCTTCTTCCTTTTTTCTCTTCCCGCCGCCCTCGTCACGAACCCTAACCTTAGCTTCCACCGCGCATTCGCCCGCGTCGCCTCACCCTCATCTCCGCTCATCCCCTCAACCTCCTCACGTTCCCACGACTCATCTCCTCGCTGCAACCCATCACCGAGCACCCGTGACGAACCCTAGCCACCTTCGCCTTCTTCGTCGCCGACCACCAAAACCCCCATCTTCATCCTCTCACCATCTCCATCACCGCAGTCACCACCTCCACTCCTCTTCTCCCCTTCTTTCCCCGAACTCCAAACCCCAACGACCCACGACCGCGAGAAACCCACAGCCAAACCCACGCCTGCACTCATCTCGCCGTCGCCGATCACCACCCCGACCTCACCACATTCTCCTCCTGTTTCCCGACCACCAGAACTCATCACCCCGAGCACTTTCCTGCACACCCGAAACCCTACAACCGCAGCAATACCCATCGCCGTGAAACCTCGCCGGAAAACCTACGACTCGTCACGTCCCCCTCGCCTCGTCTCTGTCCCCAACCACCACACCAGAGAACCCACAAAGAGCAGCCCCCTCTCTTTCTTCTTCTTCTTCTCTTTCTCTTTCTTGATCTCACCGGAGCCGTGCTCGTTGCCGATGATCCGGACAATCCAGTAGACGTCCTCAACCAGCGTGGTCACGTTCTTGCATAGTTTGGTTCTGTTCTGTACGCACGTATGTGCATTGCGACGTTTACCCAATGTTGGACGCAACGTACGCACCCCGTCGTGAAATCCGATCAGGCAAGTATTCTTTCTTTACTTTTGGTCAATGTATATCGGCATTTCCTTTGTGTGTATATGTATATATATATATATTTTTTTCCTGGTCTGTTAGGATAAAAGAGAAATATATTGGTACCTATTTTTCTTTATATCGTACAAAAATATATATAGGCAAACTTTTATGCAGCAAGTAAGAAAAATTAGCAACTGTGGTTTTAAAATGAGATTTATTTTTTTAACTACAAATAAAGTTCAAAAGTTGCTAACATAACTCACATTTATATATTTCTAGCCAGGTTGTGATTAATATATCCATATTAAGGTTAACGTTAAAGATAACAATTGTGACCTATACCAGCTTGTACATCGCCTTCTTGTAGTTACCATTACCAGATAACTATTACATTTGACAAGTCATGACTATTTAATACTCTAGTCTTTATGAACGAGATCGCTGATTAGAATGCTAAACTACATGATATGACACACTACTATTTACCAGTTTCATCTCTATACAATTACCATATCACAAGTTCCAGTTTTTTCAGCATTCTTAATTAGTGGTTTAATCATTACCATAGTAGCTATAAATATACGGGTGTTGGGATAGGTTGAGTGTGCGTTCGTACAACAAGATCTCAGGAGTCCCATGCCGGCAACTGGTACCGGGCTATATCGGTCGCATGTTATTACAGCTCGTACCGGGTTATATCGGTCGCTTGTTCATTCCATATTTCGGCTCGTGTTTCCTAGCCTCTGGGGCCTTACTCTTGGGTTAGGAATACTCCTGCAGAGATTTACGCACACACTCGAGCTTACGATAGGATGGTTTACTTTTTAGTAACCAGTAGGATGTGACCTTGACCTGTTTACATACATGTTTCATAGTTTTAATGTATATATATTTACATCTATTTCTATTTGGGCACACGGACTTCACTACATTCATATATTCATGTTATCATACCATATACACACCTTATACATTGAGTACTTGCTGGGATATTCTGACATCCCTGAGATTTGCCATATCAGGTTTAGAGATAGATTTTCAGGCTGAGCAAGATCGCAGCAGCTATCAGGATTTTGCCGAAAATCAGTAACCCGTAGGTTTATTTCCTTTCTATTAGTATTTAGCATGTGCTCCCTTGCAGGACATTAGGACTTTTGTATTTTTTCATATTTTGTTTTCTTTTCGAATCTATTGTAGTGGGTATTTATTTGCATTAATTATCTAGTGGACCCATTTTTTGTATTCCTTGTGGTTTCGTTGTAGCATGATTATCAGTAGTATCCCTTTTGGTATTGGACTTTATTTTTGACAGATTAATCTAGACAGCCTTATGTGACTATGGAAGGATCTTTTCTTACCGTAGATAGCACGGCTAGCCTTCGTCGCTCTCCATATTCCGTATTTTGGGAAGCAGGGCGTGACAACCACTGTTTATAAAGTTGGGAATTACACTGACAATAAGAGTAAACAGAAAGAAGTTTTCGGGCAAAGTGGAGAACTTAAAGTCACGTGCCAATGTGCAATGTTTGAAACGGTTGGATTCCTTTGTAAGCATATTTTGAAAGTTATGCATCATATGCAATTGCGAGCCATTCCTGATTATTATATATTGCCGCGGTGGACAAATAATGCAAGACGTCGCAACATTGGTTTTGCCAGTGTTATGAATATGAGGAATAATAATTCTCAATGCGATATTATCTGGCAATGGGTCCTTGAAGCGAAGTTTCTTGAAGCACTTGAAATGATATCAGGTTTAAAGCTCTTTTTATCAAAAGCTAGAGAGTACACTAGAGGAGTTTATTATGCACAATGCCGAGAAAGAATTTAAACTTCAATGTATTTCCATCAATGATGACATTGGTTCAAATGCCTCTCCCTGGTTATCAGTGTCGAATATCCCAGAAATCACAATTCGTGACCGTACTAAACCTGTGGAACGTAAAGGACGTCCACGTGCAGCTAGTAGACACAAATCTGGATTAGAAATTTCACAAAAGGAAAAAACAAAAGAGCAACGAAATTGTGGAAATTGTGGGGGTCATTATAAAACTAGCTACCCCAAACGAATAATTAATCATAACGAAAAGTTGGTAAGCTTGCTTAATGTTATTATCATTTTAATATTACCATTTTGTTAGTTTTTTATCCTAACACTATTTTTGTGGCCGTTGGAGGCAATCGATCGGGATGAGAAGCAAGAAACAGCAGCAGGGGAGCAGCAACAGCAGCGAGCAGCAGCAGGGGAGCAGCAACAGCAGCAGGGCAGCAACCAGCAGCAGCAGAAAGGCGTCAGCAGCGCAGCGCGAGCACGAGCGTCGGAGCAGCAGCAGCAACAATGAAAGCTGAGCGCAGCAGCGTAGTGCAACAACAACAATTGAGCAATGAGCATTGTCATATAATTTTGGGTTTATTTTTTGTGTGTTGTGTGGCAAGAGCAGTGGGTGTGCTGCAGCAGCAACAACAATTTTTTGTGTGCCAAGAGCATTGGGTGTGCTGCAGCAAGTCTAGCTTTGAGAAAGCATACTGCATTAACTGTGGGTTTTAGTGTTTGGTTTGAAAAATGTTTTCTTGGTTGGTTTCTGTTTTGACTCACTGTAACCATTGTCATGGCTGAGGTTTGATTCAATTCCTTTGTTCTTGAAGTCTGTTGTACTATACTTCTGTAGTTGTTTCAGTTTTAACACAAGGTATTATTTACCGCCGAAGACCGGATTGAGACGTTGAGACGTCTAGCCTGAATTTGGGAGCAGATACTATTTGGACATATCCATGCACCTCTCCGAAAATACCAAGTTGATTTATACCACCATATATCGGAAGTTTGGATAGATACGACCGATACAGCAGACTTTATCAAATTCCCCTTTATATATGAGGGGGCAAATGTCAGAACTTGCGGCGGCTTAACAAGTGATTTTCCGATTACTATTGGTTTATATCAAGGATCTGCATTAAGTCCATTCTTGTTTACCATCATGATGGATGAGCTTATTAAAACTATCCAAGATGAGGTACCTTGGTGTATACTATTCGCTGATGATATTGTTCTAGTAAATGAGACGAAAGCAGGGGTCAATGCCAAATTGGAATTATGAAGGCAAACATTGGAATCTCGGGGATTCAGATTGAGCAGGTCCAAGACAGCATATATGCACTGCAAATTTAGTAGCCAGAGAAGTCAAAACCATATTGGTATAACATTGGAAAGGCAAGAGATATCACCGAGCGACCAGTTTAGATATCTAGGTTCCATCATCCAAAAGAATGGGGAGATCGATAGTGATGTTAATCAAAACATCCAAGCTGGTTGGTTGAAATGGAGGAGTGCATCAGGGATTTTGTATGATCGTAACTTTCCGTTAAAATTGAAAGGGAAGTTTTATCGGAGCGCTATTCGGCCTGCTTTATTATATGGTACAGAATGCTGGGCTCCTAAGAAGCATCATACACAGAAGATGCGCGTAGCGGAGATGCGCATGCTTCGTTGGATGTGCGGTAACACTAGAAAAGATAAGGTGCGGAATGAGGATATTCGTGCAAAAGTTGGTGTAGCACCTGTGGAGGAGAAGATGCGGGAAAACCGGCTAAGATGGTTTGGTCATGTGCGACGCAGACCTATGGAAGCACCGGTCCGACGAATAGATACTCTCGATATGGGCAATGGCAAAAGGGCAAAAGGGAGACCGAAGAAAACATGGATGGAGATGATACGAAACGATATGGTTGCTAAAGGACTCAATGAAAGTATATTGTTCGATAGAAGTGAGTGGAGACAGAGGATTCATGTGCTGGACCCGGCGTGATTCTCATGTTGGTTCATGTAGCCTACCCGATATGCTTGGGATAAAAGGCTCAGTTGTTGTTGTTTTGATTGTGGAAGACACTCTCCCTGCAGGCGCAAGCCCCTGCAGTTAATTACGTTATTGCGATAACCATTTTCTCCTGCTCTTGTAGTTCACTCTGTGTCATGTTGTACTTGGTTTATTTTGGTTGCCCGTGAATTGTATACGAAGACTACTTTATGTCATCGCCCATTGGACGTGGATTAATCTCAATTCGCATATTTTAGATTTGGGGATTGAACTTAGGTTGTATGTTCCGTCGGTTCAAAAAATATTTTGTTTTATTTAAGGACCGTTAATCTGCTTTTAGATTAAGATCAAACTTAAATATATGAGCATTTTGGCTCAATTTATTTTAACTAAGAATACGTTAGTCCTATTTGAGACTAAGATCAACTTAGATATATTTTCAGGATCATTAAATTTAGTTAAGATCCAGAGCATTTAGGCTCAGCTGCAAAAAAACTTCAGAATGACTTAGCCAACTTGGCATCGATCTTGGGCTTTCTTCCTTTATTCAGAAGTGCTAAGCACTTATTTGCTGCTCTGGCGCTCACATATGTATCATGTGAGGAATTCAGACATGGACGCAGCCCAATCAGTGCTAGGCATTTAGTCATTTTGACTAAATTTATAGTGCTCACCACTTTTATACGGCGCTCACGTGTGTTTCGTGCGAGACGCTGAATCTTCTATTTTGGGCGCTCACGTGGGAAGCATATGAGGTGTTGAGCGTTCTGTTTTGTTGGGCACTCACGTGGGAAGCACATGAGTCACCGAGTGTTCTGTTTTGTTGGACGCTCACGTGTGTTTCATATGAGACGCTGAACTCATTTTGTTCAGCGCTCATATGGGACACGTGAGGCGCTGAGTTTATATTTTTTGGACGCTCACAGGTGAAACACATGAGCGTCAAGCCCTTTAAAGATTTACTCTCTGTTTTATCTTTTGAAAAGAAGTTAAACTTCTGTTAAGGGTGTTTTGGCCATTAATGATTATCAAGATCTCCGTTTTGAAGATCTGGGATCAAGTTTATGTTCTAACAACTAAGTTCTTTTATGTAGGGTTAAACCCTGTTTTTAGATAAATTAAATTCCTAGAAGTTATGTTTTTTTTTCTCTTTTTCTTTTAATCTAGTTCTTTCCTCTAAATTCTGAGTTTGAAGAACATGATCTCCCTGATGAGAATTAAATTCTCAACTTGTGAGGAGATCTGCTTTGCTTATCTCAGATCAAAGGAAGAACTAAGTTCTTTTTATGAAGAGTTAAACCTTTGTTTTTTTATACTAGGTAAAAGAGATGTTTATCTCTGCTTTTCTTTACCTGGGGTTTGAGAGAGCGGGAAAGTTCTTTTTTTCGGAGAATTAAATTCTCGGTTTTCTTTTATAAAGAAGCTTATGGGGTCGATCCTCGATATGACACATAAAGTCTCGGTTCCTTTATATATAAGAGGCAAATTGTTAATTTGTTTGAGAAAATCTCTTATTTGAAATATGCCAATTGATTTAATTGGTCTTAAAAATTGTTCAGGGGATTTTATCCACCGTTGGATTTTTTATCCTGAGAATTTCTGTTTTACAGAATACATACTTGTTTTTAATAAGATTAAAGATATATTTTCCCATAAATAGAATTTAATTCTATTAAACGGTGAATTTTAATCACCATTGGATTTTTAATCCAAAGATTCTCTGTTTATCAGAGCTCATCTTTCTCTGTTTAGATAGATACATGGAAATATTTTCCCATCTCAGAAAATATCTCTCTCATTTAGAAAGACCAGGAAGATATTTTCCCCTCAATAGAATTTAATTCTATATTCGATGATTTTTAATCACCATTGGATCTTTTGATCTTACGATTCTCTATATAGAATTTAATTCTATGCGAAACTCACAGTTTGGGCCTCACGTGTTAAACACGTGAGCGCTTATATGCAAAGCATATAAACGCTGAGACCGTGAGTTTCGCACAGAATTAAATTCTATATAGAGAACCGTAAGATTAAAAGATCCAATGGTGATTAAAAATTATCGAATATAAAATTAAATTCTATTGAGCCTCACGTGTTAAACACGTGATCCTAGTGTGGGTTCTAATCTGCTTATATTTTGCGCTTATATGCAAAGCATATGAGCGCTCACGTGTTTAACACGCGAGGCCAGTTTAGCCCTCTTTTGGTTGTTTATTCTCAGCGTTTATATGTTTTGCATATAAGCGCTCACGTGTTTAACACGTGAGGCCCAAACTGTGAAAATTATTTTCTTCTTTCTTTTCTCCCCCTCTTTATATAAGGGAACGGGTATGATATTGTTATTTTTTTGAAAATGTTTAGATGAAATGGAAATAAACATGGGAGCCAATATATAAATTAATGAAGTAGGCTCCTGCATTATTTTATCACACAGTAATTACAATAACATTATTTTATCACACAGTAACTATAATAGGCAATGGGTTTGATTCAATTAATGATTTAGAGAAAATATAGAACCTTCTCTCTTAATGAACATTAAATTTTGAAGGTCCCAATTAACATATCGTGTGAACTTGTAGCAATTCTTATTACACATCAAAGGAGCAATTCATAATTTTTCCATTAGCACAGGAAGAAATTTTACAAGCAACTAAATGCCTCAAGAAGCAACATTGGTTTCCAATCAATAACTGCACTAAATTTGACTAAACTATGATTAAAACAATTCACCAAGCTATTCTCACCATCGAACTCATTGAGCAGAGCAAAAATTCGTAAAAGGATGAGGTAAAAAAAATCATGAAAAGAAACAGCAAAGAACTCCAAAAATTAGTCCCAACAATCAGCCATCACTAACAGCTCCTTCCTTTTCATCGCCAACAATGAAAACCTACACAAAATCCCCTGTTTCATGGGAGCGGAGGGGGGTGGGAGCGACCGGAGAGCAATCCCTCGTTTCTTGGGAGCGGAGACAGGTTGGAGCGAGCGGAGAGCTTGGAGCGGAAGAGGAGGGCGAGGAGGCGAGGTGGAGAGGGCGACTGGGGGCAGAGGAGGGAACGGCGGTGCTGATGTGGAGGAGGGAGAGTGGGGTGGAGAAGGCGGAGGTCGAGTGGGAGCAAGCGGAGAGCCCGGAGCGGAGGAGGCGGAGGAGGGGCGCACAGAGGCAAGGCGATGGTCTGATCTAAGAGAGAGAAGAGAGAAATAAGGTTAGGTTGAGTGGGTATTTAATTTTCTTCTTTTTTGGTGAAAAGGTGTATCATTTGCAAATATACCTTTCTCTTTTTTCCCAATAATGAGAGGTCAGGACTGAGCCACCTCAGTCCACCCCAGGAAAAACTTCCCAGGGCCTTTGTCCTCCGTTATTCTCATTACTAAATATATTTCCATAACAATATTCATAACAATCCCCCGTAAACTGGAGCGTAGATGTCAATCATGCCAAAGTTGGATAGAAAACGAGCAAAAACCGGTCGAGAAAGAGCATTGATAAGAATATCTGCTAATTGAGTTGCAGAGGAAATATGCAGGAGTGCAACCACCTTATCTGTCATTTTGTCACGAATGAAGTGACAATCTATCTCGATATGTTTGGTCCGCTCATGAAAAACTGGATTCTCGGCAATGTGAATTGAGGACTTGTTATCACATAAGAGTGTAGTCGGAAGAGAAGAAGGAACTCCAAAATATCTCAAAAGAGAGGTGAGCTATACCAACTTAGCAACTGTATGCGCCATACATCTATACTCAGGCTCTGCAAAAGAACGAGCATACATGTTACTTCTTACTTTTCCATGTAACCATGTTTCTTTCCAAGATGACACAATAGTCACTCGCGGAATGCCGATCATCAACGGATCTAGCAAAGTCGGCATCCGCAAATGCTGTGAGCGACAATATAGATGATGGTTTGTAAAGAAGACCCTATCCTGAAGAACTTTTGATATATTTGAGAATATACTCAACTGCCTTAAGATGAGAAGTCAAAACATTCGGCATATATTGACTCACTATGCTAACGGCGAAGGCAATGTCTGGCCGAATGACAGTGAGGTAAATAAGCTTCCCAAATAAACGATATCATCCTCGGTCAGATAGTGGAGGATCCAAAGAAGAGCTTAATCGAGATAACTTGACTGAGAAATCCATAGGGGTGTTTGCTGGTTTACATCCCAGAAATCATGTCTTAGATAGAAAATCAAGTGTATACTTACGCTAAAAGAGCTGTAATCTACCAGAACTCTGTGATACTTCAATTCCAAGAAAATATCTAAGTAGCCCAAGATCTTGGTATGAAAATGTGAAGCCAAATATTCTTTCACCTTGAAGATGCCAGCAAAATCATTTCCAGTGATGATAATATCAACATACATTAACACAATTACCCTATCTTGAGAACGATAATGTGTAAAAAGAGATATATCGGCGCAACTACGTTTGAAACCAATCTATCGTAAAATCATGCTAAATTTTTCAAACCAGGCACATGGTGACTCCTTCAATCCATATAATAATGTGTAAAAGACAAACCATAGACTCTCTGGTCACTCAAAGTCAGGAGACTGCTGCATATAAATAGTCTCTGATAAATTGCCATTAAGAAAGATATTCTTCACATCAAGCTGATGAAAAGGCCATGCCTTAGATACAGCCAAGAATATAAGAATACGAACCGATGGTAATTTGGAAACTGATGAGAAAGTCTCAATATAATCCAAACCATACTGCTGAATAAATCCTTTGACTACCAATGAGCTTTGAAACTGTCGATCGTCCCATCTGGATTTTGCTTGACAGTAAAGACCCATCGACAGCCAACAACATTTTTATCGAAAAGGCGGAGGTACCAACTTCCAAGTCTGATTAGAACGCAGTGCGGCAATCTCCTCTAACATAACTGCATGCCAACCTAGTTGTTAAAGTGCTTCCTGAACAGAGGAAGGCAGAGTTATGGCAGACAAGGAAGAAACAAACTGACGAGCTGATGGGATCAGTCTATGATAGAAAACAAAATTAGAAATCGGATGTGCAGTAGTACAAGAACGCTTACCCTTATATAAGACAATAGGAAGAGAGATCTTCGAATGGCAGCGGTGGTGGAGAATCAGGAACAGTAGCCTTTATTATAGTACCTGCAGAAGACCCGATAGAAGAATCATTGGTGAAAAGTGGCTGGACAACTTTCTTACGACGGTGGTACAGCTGTGGATAAGGGACTATAGGCAAGGTTCGAAGTTTCGGCCGAAACCATCAATACGTGGTGGTTTCGTATCGATTTCGGTGGAGACCGATATGAAACCTGTAACTGATACGAAACCACATACAATATCGTTTCGGCTGAAATCTTTAAAAACTTATTTTTTATACCATTTTTACTATCATTATGATCAATATAGGCCTTCGATTCATTGTTAGAAAACCGAAAAAAAATGAACCCAAACCCTATATTAATACTTATCTAAATACACTTTCAATATATTTTGCATCATGGCTAGATTTTTAAACACTAGAATCAATACCGTGTAATATAGAACCATAAATTTAAGTATTAATATATCTACACTTATGTATGTTGTATTACCGTCGAAATCGAAACCCAGCGAAACTAGCCGAAACCCAGCGAAACTAATAAAATTATGAGAGACCGAAACCGAGTTCTTGAGCCTTGACTACAGGCTAATCACTAGGGAGCATAGATTGAACAAATAAATCAAGCTCTGGAGAATGTATGTGTGGAACCGGAATAATAGAAGTGGATTCCTTAACAAGTGGTAGAAAATAAACTTGATCTTCTAAGAAGTTCGCATCACATGAAATACAAACTTTGGATGGGCAGAGTCTAAGCAAACATAACCTTTTTGAGATCGAGAGTAACCTACAAATACCATACATGTAGCTTTAGGATCAAATTTGTCAATATGAGGACTGGGAACATGGGAATAGCATAGGCAACCAAACACCTTTGGAGGAATAAGAAAAGGGTTGCCCCGTGGAAACAAAATAAAGAAAGGTGACTGGTTGCCTATGACCGAAGAAAACATGTGATTGATATAAAAGCTGACAACTAAAACTGCAAAATTCCATAATCATTTAAGAACATGCACATGTAAGAGAAGAAAACGAGCTACCTCAAGTAAATGATGGTTCTTTCGTTCAGCAATTCTATTTTGCTGAGTATAACAACACGAAGTTTGGTGCAATATTCCCCGTGTCATACAAAAATAGTAAAGTCCGTGCCGCTATACTCCTTAGTATTATCTGAACGAAAAAACTTAACCGAAATTGATTAGAAATTTCAGCAACAAAGGTTTTAAAAGTAGACAAAAGCTCAGAGCAATTATGCAGAAGATACAGCAAAGTCATGCGTGAATGATCATTAATAAATGTAACAAAATGTTTATAACCAAATACACTAGGAAATTTAAAAGGTCCCCAAATATCGGAATGAACTAAAACAAAAGGTAAGTCATGTCTCTTATTAACCGTAGAAAAGGAGCGATGATGATTCCTAAGAATACCAGACTCACAACTAAATTCGGATAAACTAATAGAAAATAACATAGTACATAAAGACGAAAGGGGAGGGTGACCAACTCTCCGGTGCCACTGTATAGTAAAAACAGCTGCAGATGTACTGGAAAGGTGACCAACATAATACAGTCTATTCTTTTCATGCCCCCACCAATCCGTTACTTCGTCAGAAGATCATGTATCACAAAATAAGATGGATAAAAATTTACAGAACAGTTGGAATCATTTGTAAGCTAACGAATGAAAAGCAGATTTTGTTTTAAAGATGACACCATTAAAACATTTTTAAGATGTAAAGTGATAAATCAGTATAACCAGAAACATGTGTAGTATTACCATCATCTATGAAAATAAACTTGTAAGGATTAGAAATAAGATCAGATGGTCCATCAAGAGACATGTGAGGCGCCGGAATCAGCTATCCATGAATCAGAATGAGAAAATAAAGATATACCCGACGGAGTGGAAAGGTTGGCAGTAGCTACAAAAGAGAGGAGACGACGTAACTGGCCCCACTAATCACTGGATAAAGATACCTGTCCAGCAGAGGAGGAAGGTTGATCGGCAACTGCCAGTATGGATGTCTGACAAGTGGTGGGTGTATCATCAGGATAGTCATATTTCTCCCAACACCAGTCATCCCGATGATTAGTGCCTCCGCAATAAGTACAAGAAAGACCGGATCGGCCACGACCACGTCCACAGGAACTACGACTATGAGCAGTCAAAAGGGGGCGACCACGTGCCCCACGGCCACCAGAAACAGAATCAAAAGACCCACGTCCAGACTGAGTGTATGTCCCTCATCCAAGGTCTTGAGTAACAAGTGCGGTCGAGATACTCCGTAGATGGTGAAGAGACTCTGGGTACACGATAAATACTCGACAGCATGCTTGTAACACCCTGACCCGATCGTAGGTTTTTTTTCTTTTTCTTTTGAATGTATTGGGTTTTGTTATATTATTATTATTATTATTTTAAGTTGGGGTTAATACTTTCTAGTTAAAATAAAACATATTATTATGGTTACTTTAAATCTGTTATAGTTATGGTTTTTCAAATTTGTTAAATAAGTATATTATTAGTATTTATGTTTGTTTACTATTTGATTAACATCTTCAATTTCTATACATATAATATTTATTTGTCTAACATTAATTTCGTAACTAAATAGATAATATCAGTATGGTTGTTTTAAAAAAGATATTTAGTATTTAAGGTTGTTTGATAATTTATTAATGTTATTTTAATTTGCATCTAATACGTTTTTAAATACTAGATATGTAAACAAATATATTATGATTATCTAAATTAGTTAAGTATGTGATATTTAACTTTTAAAGTTTTGTTTTGCTAAATCTAATAATATCTTATTTATATTCTAGTACAATATTTTGTCTGCCATTATATATTATTAATAATCTTTTAATCTTTAAATTCTATTTTAAATCTTTCAAATTAAAGTATTAGGGGTTATGAGAATTCTTTTTCTAAACTTAAATATACTTTTTTATATTCTCTCCAAATATATTTTATCTCTCCAAACAAATCTATGCCTATTTTAATAATACACATTTAAACTAATCTATATACATCATATCTATTTAAAACCCTATATATTTGTATAAATATTTCTTATTATCCTATATAATAACAAACCCTACACCTATTTTAACTATATATATATATATATATATTAGACCAAACAACATTTACAAACTCTTACATAATTTAATCTCTTTAACAGTATTTGGATCTCTCTTCAAATATATTTCTGTCCTCAATATTTTATTCTCCTACCTTATAACAAATTTATATATATTCATTATCTCTTTCTTATATAAATCAACCTTCTCTTTCTTTTCCATCACAATATTTTTCTTCTTCAAAATTAGTCGCGCCATCAAAGTTTGGAGATTTGCTTCATGTCGTCGTGTTTTTCGTCTCCGAGGTAAGTACTTTGCTCTCTATTTTAGTCAATGCAATATCGGCAATTTTCTAAATAAATTATTAACTTACAATGTTTAAATAAAATTGTAATATTATACCGCTTTATTAATATATCCTATAATACTTGTACCCATGATAAAAATCCTAGGATCCAGAGCGCCCATTAATCCATTCATCATGTAAACAACTGTAAAATTGCAAGCGTAATAAAATAATTATTAACATATAAATATGGTTTAATATATAAAAATCTTTATAAGTAATTATATGTTTCTGTTGCAACCACATTGATATACACTAATATGCAAAATGTCAACACTTATACTCTAATCTAATACATAAAAATATACCATTATTATTGTTAATCAATAAATGCTCTGAGCTTAATATTTAATATATATACATTGAACTTTCTACACTACCACTCCTTATAACATCACTGCACTCTATATGTCCTAATCATATAAATTATATTGACACTATAATTTGTATTAATAATTTCTGTTATCACATGATTATAAAACTTATTATTAGCACTTACATGATGACTAGTCAATCTGTCACTTAGTCAATCTGTCACTTATTTTATTTTACTTACTATTATCTCGTAATTATACTATTATCACTATCCGCTTTATGCATCTATAATTTGTCATTCCTATTTAATTATATTAACCCTTTAAAACCATATTTCAGTTTATTATTCTTTCCAATAAATAAATCCGGATGTTAAATACAAATGCTTGCATATTTATGTAGTCTTGTTTACATTTTTGACTTTATTATATTATATCGCCTATATTTAACATTTTACTTGAGACTATTATTGTCGACATGCTTGAGCAACTCTAACATACTATTCTTGTTTATGGACATTATCATATTATAACTATTGTACTTGACACGCCATGACTACCCATTATTCCAGTCTACACATATTAAAACAAGATCTCTAATTAGAATGTTGAATTACATATTATGATACAATCTATACTGTTATAAGTTCCATTTCCATACAATTAACATGATATTATAAGTTCCAGTCCACTCATGATTCTTAATTAGTGATTCAGTTATTACCATGTTAGATATGAATACACGGGATGTTGGGATAGTTTGAATATGCGTTCGTATAACAGGATCTCAGAAGTCCCTTGCCGGCAGCTCATACCGGGCTATATCGGTCGCTTGTTACTACAGCTCGTCCCAGGCTAAATCGATCGCTTGTTCGTTTCTCGGTTGGGCTCGTGTTTCCTTATCCCCAGGGCCCTACCTTTGAGTTGGGAATACTCCTGCAGAGGTAGACGTACACACTCAAACTCATGATAAGATAAATTACCCTTTTAGCGACCAACTAGAATATAACTTGACCGGCTTGGCCTGTTTACTTGCTTACTTCATATTACTATATCTACATGTGTACGCGGGCTTCATTATACTCACATATTCATGCTATCATACGCATACACACAATATTACGATTAGGTACTTGTTAAGATATTCTGACATCACTGGGACCTGCCATCTCAGGTTTAGAGACCGACTCACATACAAAACAGAATCAGAGTGACTGTCAGGAGTTTGTCGAAAATCAGTAGTATTGTAGGTTTATTTCTATTTTATTTCAGTTGTAATTAGAATGTGCGCCCCTCGTGGGATGATAGGAATAATATATCTTTCTTTTTGGATCTTTTACTTCGTTTATTCGAAACCTTATTATTTGGATCTTTTATCGACCATATCTTTATCTCATAGATTCATCAATTTTATTTGTTATTTATGCAGCGTAATGTTAGTATTATATCTTGGATATTATCAAAGAGGTTTTGTTAGAGGCTTAGGTGTGACTATGGCAAGGCAATTTTCCCTTGTCTAGAAGCACTGGCGGTTACGGTCCATATTTTCATATTCCGGAAATTGGGACGTTATAATGCTCGTTAAAGAAGGAGAACCATTCTGAGAAAGAACAAGAGAGCGAACGCCCTCAAAGATGGGTGGTATCGAGCAAAGAGTAACACGCCAACAAAAGACTCGCATTATTAACGAGTGATAGCAGGATCAGTGGAGATAGGCTGATAGACGTTCCACTGATCAAGAAGTCCACTGAAAAGGGCACCAAAATCCTGAATATCTTCTCCTAGATTGGACGTAGTAAAGGTGTGGAAGATATCATAGAATTTCTGTAAGTTATCCTCAGACGACTATAGAGAACAAAGATGTGTCCAAACTTCCTTTGCAGTTTTCAGAGACATAATAGACGTATAGCAGCGAGAATCCATAGAATTAGGCAACCAAACAATTAGCTTGTTATCATTCTGGAACCAGATATCATAGTTGGGATCTTTGGAGTCAAGGGGGGCATCCGTCAAGTGGCAGTGAAAGTCTTTGTTGTAAGGTTCATACAACAGCACTGGACCATTGTAGATAGTTTTTTATGCCGGAGAGTGATCGTAATCAAGCGTAGATCCGTGTTGAAATCAACGGATGAAATAGAGGCCGAATTAACTTTGTCATCACCGGAATTCATGATGAACGGCGCAAAAGGCAGATCCCAAGAGAGAGAATAACGATCGTCAACTCACAAAAAAAGGATGATCTTAATAGGATCATGGAGACTACAAGTATATCAAGAAGTGAAGATCTTCAATCATGGAGGAGTTCTGGAAGGCTTCGATGGTGCCGGTAGCCTTCGAGGAGGGTCATAGGGGTTCTGAAGATGCTGGAGGAGCCGTTAAAGGTGCTAGAGATGCTGTCGAAGTTGCTGGAGGGTTCACCGATGGTGCTGGAAGGGAGTGGAGGGGTCGTCGAAAGATTTGGGGTTGTCAACGAGGGGCTGGAGGAGTTAACAAGGGTTGTGGAGGGTGCGGGTGGTGTTGGACAGGGTCGGTGAGGGTACTGGAGGGCAGACGAAGGTACCGGAGGGCTGTGCGAAGGCAGGAGAGGCTGCTGGAGGAGTTAGCGAGGCAGGCAAGGGTGCTGGAGTAGTTTTTGAGACATGCGAGAGTGCTGGAGGGGAGATCGAGGCGTCAAGGGGGCAGGTGAGAGGTCGTCGAGGGTGCTGGAGGTGTCGAGGGGGGGTCGAGGTTGCTGGAGGTGGCGAGGGGGTTGGCGAGGGAGATCGAGGCGTCGCGGGTGTAGATGAGGGGGGATCGAGGCTTGTGTTCGAACGGCGGCCGAAAAAAATTAGGGCTTTTTTTCTTTTAATCTTTTTCAGAAAAATTCACGCTATGATACCATGAAAAGATTTAAGAGGAGAAAATACTTTAATGGCTAAAGAGAAAAGTAATAGGCCATATAGCTATATATAGCGAGCTATAGATCACCTCACCTAACAAACATGTAATAACAAATCAAACCGATAACTAAATATATTTCCATAACAATATTCATAACAAGGCTAAATACTTAGAATCAGATAATCTCATGTCTTGCTATACCAGAATAGCAGAAAATTGCAATCAGGTTTCCATAAGAGGAAGTGTGGCACACAAATCTAAATAGAAGTCACTAATGAATCAACTATAAATAAGACACAAACACAACAAGGACTATCATCACACGCCAAACACAACAAGGAACATCATCACACGCTAGAAAGTAGAAACTAGACAAAAGTAAAGGTTCTGGTTACCTCAGAGAAATGAAGCATATGCATAACAGCTTAATGTAATATCATCACAAAGTTTTCCTACAAACGAAAAGTTTCAAAAGAAATTGGCAGTAAACAAATATATAATTGAACGCCAACAATGGAAAAAGTACCTACAATCAACTGAGTAGATATGTGGAAGAAACACAAGGATGTGATAGGGTATTAAAAGAAATCAAAAGAAATTAGATACCTTACAATTCACTTGCTTTTATTTTAATCAATTGAAAAAGCAGAAAGACCAAGAGGATGCCCAATTTACATGTATGCTGTGCTCTAATTAGTAATTACAAAACATGTATAAAGGGTGTACCAAATGCTGACTAGATAAACGGTCGTTTGCTATATACCTACATATTGCCTAAAAAGCTATACTCAAAATTATATTTCCATAGTGGTAATTATAGTTAACTATTTCAAATGCAGAGTGCATTTACAAAACGACAGAAATTAAATCTAAGATTAAACCTTGTACATGTTGAATAGTCAAAGTCCAGAAATGTGTTATCCCCATTGCCCACACATCAAGTCGGAAATGTAATAAAGTCGCGTGGATAAAACAAGACTTTACAAAAATGATATTCATATAGTCAAAACATTTGATCACCAAAATAAGGAGTATGCTTAAAGAAGAAATGATATCCATATGGTCAAAACATTTAGATACTCACTGTGATGAAACCAAGACGAAGTGCCATGTAATCTGATTTTGTTATAGACCCTTTGAATTGGCGTATGAAACAGAGCTACACAAACATTTAGGTTCAATGTCAGAAACATGCACAATGGGATAAAGTAACAAGCAAGGACTGTAAATTGGGAGATGAGTAAGCAGCTATTGTTGCGACATCACTTGGGCTAAATAGACTGGGCATAACAAGTTTTTTTTAACTAGTTGATATGTCCACAAATATAAAAGGCTTGATTCTGCAAAGTCGGAAGATGAACATCATGATCGACATGCCTAAATAAGGGGGGAAAGAAAGGAAGTGTTGGGTTGTAAAAGTGTATCATTTGAATATGTATTAGTGCACAGAATGACTGCATGAGACCAGGCCATGATCATTATATAACAATTGGATGACAGGTTTTACAAAAATTGTGCTTAATAAAGGAGTATTTCTTAATTGTGCACGTTAGAGTATTCCTTTTCAAATACTTAAATATGTAGTAACCATTAAATCATATGCCAACAATCTAAATCTCTGGTAGAGGCAGTGGTTTCTGATACTCACTAGTATGATGCTGAACATTTCGATAAGGAACGAAGGTGCTGTCAATTTTATTTTTTAATTACATTCAATCTTTTAAAGATTTTGTAAACTTTTCAACAAACTAGTCGTATATTTAGTTTTCAATGTCAATATCATCAGGGTTTAATCTTATTTTGATGCAATATCTTCCAAACTGACCTTGAAAATGATTATGTTTTACAACCTCTGAAGTTTATGACATGCACAAGCCTGATCATATCATAATTTTAAAGAAGATAAATCAAACTCCAATCGGCCTATGCCCTATATATTTTTGTAATAGACAGGTCATATGCATGATGTAAATAATGGCCATTTGGTATTAAATTGGTGATGTGTGTGTTCATGTGATGTCGCTTGGAATTTAGCAAACAGCAGTTACTTTCAATTAAGATAACCAAAATTCCATTTTCTTCTTCCATGATGATATATAATTCAACCCAAAAACTCATTCCTTTAAAGTTGACATATAGCATTTCCAGGTCCTTACCTAAACACACGCACGCACGCACAAAAAATAACTATTCTTTCGCCTTCCTTTCCACCAGAACTCTAAATATAACATAAGTTCTCCCTTAGAGTCCAACAACATCATCATTATACCACAAATTAATAATTAAAAGTCCAAAATGAAACTTTCCTCCGCTGTACCAACCAATTTTGGGTAGATTCATATTCCAGCATGCACAGGGTCTAGGGATGGCTTTGTTTGTATGCGTTTGAGCTGGGCATTTAAAAAGAAATCAAAGGCATGGTATAAAGGATTTGTGTGTATGGATTTAGTGTGGGCATTTAATACGAAAAACAAAAGCACGATATAAGGGCTTTGTTTGTATGACTTTAGAATCTTCATATTTTAAGATTTGATTTCAATTTTATAGCTCAAGTGGGCTGATGATGTAGGAGGTCCTTTTGCTAAATTAGCAAACAGGCCTTTTCTTTTTTCTTTCCTTTTCATTTAGCTCAAGGAATTTGCATTCTTTTCAACAACCAAAAAAAGGGTTAATGGTGGAATCGAAAGGTTCAAAAGATAACTAAAGTGAAAGAAGAATCTTATAAAAATTGGCAAAAGTGTGAAAATGATGAAAATTTCAAGGGATAAAAAATAGCGAATAAAGAAGCTAAAAAGGTGGTTAGTGAAGCTAAATGCAACAGCTTATGATAATTTATATAGAAACCTAGAAATAGGGGCAGAGAAAAAGATATATATATATATATATATATATATATATATATATATATATATATATATAACACTTGTTAAGATGGGGAGAAAAAAGAGTAGAGACCTACGCAAGGTGAAGTACATCAAAAATGAAGCTGAAAGAGTTTTAGCTAAGGATGATGAAATTAAAGAACGATGGAGGAGTTATTTTCATTAAGTGCTTGATAAAATAATGATGATAATAAGGACTTAAGGTAGAAACAAACATTACATATTTTCATAGAATAATCTTAGTGAAGTGAAGGATACTTTAAAAAGACGAAAACGGGAAAAACAATAGGACCCGATGATATTACTGTTGAAATTTGAAGTATTTTAGAAGATACAGTATTATTGTGGTTAAGTAATTTATTTTATAAAATTATAGAAATAAAGAAAATGCATAATGAATAGGGGATTCGCAACTTGGTACCTATATATAAAAATAAAAGAGAGATACAAGATTGTTCAACTATCGTGAAATTAAGTTTATGAGGCATACAATGAAATTATAAGAGTAATTGAACGTAAATACGGGGGGGGGGGGGGGGGGGGGGGGACTTTTGTATATAACAATCAATTTGGTTTTATGCCAAAAAGGTCTATCGGTGAAGCGATTAATTTATAACGACAATTGATGGAGAAATATATAAAGAAGTAGAAAAGACTTATGATATAAGATTTCTATGGAGATGAAGTGGTGGACATTAGAAAAAAAAAACTAGTGTCTCATAGGTATATTGATGTGACTAAAAAAACGTATGATAGAGCAATTACTAGATAGAAGACGCTTAGAAGAGATATGCGACATGGATCGGCGTTAAGTCCTTAACTTTTTACATTAGTTATGTCAGAATTTGCTAGACATATTCAAGATGACGTATTCAAGATGACGTCCTATGATGTATGTTGTTTGTTGTATGATATTATTTAGTAGATAAATCTTCAACAAATGAATAATTTCTAAAGTAGAAAATGGAAAGCTGCCTTATAGTCTAATGGATTTAGAAATATCAAAAAATAAATAAAAAGAATATATGGAATGTAACTTCAACAATTGAAAAAAAAATGAGCATATAGTGCAACAAATTGATGGCCACGAAAAACCTAAAAATAACCATTTTCGTTACTTAGGATCTACAATTGATCATGACTCAAAGGATTAAAGTGGGATGGTTGAAGCAGAGAAGTGCATTAGCAATGCTTTGTGATTGTAGGGTACACCTTTATAATTCATCGAAAACTGTATAAGATAGTACAAATGGGCGCTACTTTATAGATAAGAACGTTTGGAAATTAAGAAACAAGCTCAAAGAATGAGTGTGGGTGAAATAAGAATGTTAAGATGGATAGATGACAATACACTAAAAGATTGGATAAGCACCGAGTATATTCTTAACAAGTTAGAGGTAAGGGTAGACTTAAACAAACATAGATCAAGACAATTAAAAAGATATGTTTATTGTTAATTTAACCAAGGAGACAACCCTCAATAGAGTAAAATGGAAGAACAAATTTGAGTAGGTTATACGTGAAAATCTGGGATAAAGGCTAGATGTTGTAATTTGCATTTTAAAAGTTTGAAGGTGGCTGGGAAATTAAGTGAAAGTTTGGGGTAGAAATTTGTAACTTAAAATTTCAAGTGATCACAACATAGTCCTTGTTATTTAAGTTCTGAATTACTTTGATCAAAAAAATTTGAAAGAAATAAACTATAGATCATCTGAGCTTTGAAATAAACTTAACCATGCCCATATTCCAACTAAAAACCATCTTCTGTGGAAGTTGTGTACGACACCAGAAATAACAGAGAATTCTAATTTATAATTTTGAGTATGTCTTACTTTGTGTTCTGATCATAAAGACATTGTTCTTGAGATGTGTATAAAGCAGGTGAATATGTGCACCTTAATTTGACTCGAAATATGAGCAAGTCCATGTTATCAACATAACTAGAACAATTAACTTTACTAATTATTTGTGTCCCTGTAACACAATGGAAAAGCCCATGTGATCAAGCAACAGCTTTGGTTTTAATCCTGCTCACTCCAAGAGGAGGCGGCGGCGGCTGCCGCAGCCGCGGCGGCAATAACAAGATAATAGTAATTATAATGATAAATATTAATAAGACAACGACAACGACAACAACAACAATAATATAAGATGAGGAGGAGGAGGAGGTGTGAGGGAGGAGGAGGATGGGACGGCGAAGAGGATGAAGAAGAAGAAGAATTTATAATGATACACTTTCAAAAGTACTGGCATGTAATTGTACTCTCGCATCGATGATGTTGAGGAAGAGGAAGACAAGGACGAAGAGGAGGAAGAGGAATTTCTAATAATATAAATTTCTAATTTTCACTTTCGGAAGTACTTGTGGGCAATTGTTATCGGGAGATGGAAGTTGATTCTTATGCTAAGTTGCAATCAGTCCAACCTATTGACTAGAAGATCAACCTAGGAAAGGAGAAATGTCTTCTTATAGGGCTACCGTCACTTGTTTATTTACAAAAGCATAGGCAATGAAGAGATGTGTAGCTTTATCTTTACAGAAGTTCCATATACCATGTTGTATTATAGCATTGTAGAACATGTTCTTTCAGGCACAAACTAATGAACAACGACAAATTATTTCTCAAAAACATTAGCCAAGTTGATCACAAATTTTGAAGTTTGTTACGGAAATGTGAGCACATTATGACAACTTCGTGACTTAGAACATTTAAATGCTTCAAATAATCTAGAAATGTGAAATACAACCCACGTCGTATGAAACCTCACCATCCAAATCAAAATCTTGCTCTTGCTCCATGGATGAGATGCATGATGAAAAACAAAAGTGGATTGTCTCCTCATCATTTTGTTCCTCCTAGCTACAAAGAAGGAAGCACCAATAATATCATTCATAGAGTTCTACAAGATTAAAAAGTACTGTTTTTCTAAAATATTAGAATGAACTGAACATGGATAGCTTTACCCTTTAAAGATTGTTGACTTCTATTACAGGAATAATTATGGAAAATGGAAAATTACCCGTTGTCTAAAAGGTCTAAAGAGATGATAGAAGATACAAGACTCGAGGAAGTAAAGTTCTAGTAAAGATCTTTAAATCACATGACAAAATATAAATATAGCGCAAAATCCTCACTGCAACTTCAGAGTTTTAGAGTAGTGTCAAGGACTTTAAGATGGCCGCAGGTAAATGCGTCCAGCATGTATGTAAATATGATTTTAAAAAAATACCATTGTGTGAAACAACAAGTTTCACACTACAAAGACGTTTGGTTATGATGCCACAGATTGTTATAGCGTTATTTAACCAGGATATAGAAAGCTTGTTGTGAATATTCATAAGCCATATCTCCTAATTGGTTACATGTTTCTATAGAACCAAGAAAATCATTAAAAAGAATTAGGATATCTGAAATAAAGTTCTTGAAGAGTATGCAGAAAGCACAACAAGAAGAAAGAAATCAAAGAGGCACATTAATTCAGTGCATGCCTAGCACTAAACTTGTAGGGATTGACAGATAGTTTGCAAATTACAAAAAGTTGCTTAAGTGTCAACTTAAACCTCAAGCTGCAGTAGTTGAGAAAACTACACGAGATAGTTGTACCTTGTAAATTCTCTGTAGACATTGGATATGCTTGATTTTCCCATTTCCGCCAGCTATAAATCTGCATTTATATCTTCTCAGCAAAAGTCAACTACATAACCAATCCCAAGAATGGCAGCACATTACCTTAAGCATAGACAGCACAACAGTAATGAAACTATACAGCACGTGCGTAATCCCAAGAATAAACAAGAATCTATGGAGCTGCTCTAACCCTTCGAACGAAACGAATGGCTCGTATCCCTACGATAAACAAACTCACCATAGGAAAACAAATTCACAAAATCCTATTAATGTGCTCAAAAAAAATTCTCACCTCATCACAACCATGTGGATGCAAACCAAGAACGGTGCTTGCAAAATCCGTCACATTCAATGGATGAGACTCTTCACCGTCAATTTCACCTCCGATTGAAAAATCATTTTCTGAGCAAATAAAGAAGCGGCTGCTGAACAAAGACGAAGGCACACAGATCTCGGATATCCATCTCGCTGTCTGGCTCAACATTAGCGATATCAGCCCCAACAGCATCAGCTCTGAGTTTCATTGCGGCAAAATCACAAACAGTTAGCACGGAAAAGTACTTAAAAAGGGTTGCAGCCAGTTATAATGTGTTTTGCACATGGCATTATATGTGCATATAGTATGAATGTAACTCCCTTCAGATTTCCCGCCATCAACTGGTCATTAATTATGCCTTAGCTTGGCAACACGGTCTCTGAAACCACAAGTTCTTTTCAAATTTAGATGAAATCAAGGTTTGTAAACGCCAAAAGAGAGAGGGAAAAAAGGTCCAGTTTCTAAACAGAGTTTCACAGACTATATTTTTGTATCTAGGTAGGAGTTTGAGAGATTCACTCTTGATTTTGATTTTCACAAACCCTCTAGCGGCATTAGGAGATTGTTCGGCTTTGGAATTAAGTTTAGATAACTGGAGTTCGTAACGGTACTAAATAAGAGCCAATGGTCACATCTAGCAATAACATGTTATGTTTTGCTCGTGAAATCTGTGCCATATAGTTGAGCATAATTCCCTTATAGCCATAATCTATACCCTGGCCTCAAAGAACTTGCAGGACGCCAACTGCTCATTTAGGCCTAGTTTTGCTAGCTGGAGTTTATGTTTAAAAGTAGGTATTAGATTATGGAAACTCCGGTTCGCAAGGCTTTGCATAAAATTTCAAAGATGGGTAAACTCAATTTCGGTGTTCGTTTAGAGAGAGGGGGGTGTTTGAGGCCCTATTTGGAAATGGTGTTAAATTAGGATATCCATAGTTTCACAAAGTTATCTACAGTTAACTCCAAAATCCGAACTATGCCGTGTTTGGCATGGATTTCGGAGTTCAGAAAACTCCAGTTACCTAACCTCCAAAATTAAGGTAACTGGAATTTACGAAACTCCGATCCAACCAAAGTTTTGTAAACTCCAAAGCCAAACACCCATCGAAGTTAAAATTTTAAGTGGAGGCAGGGCCTTGAAAACTGGAGTTTGCATAACCTCTGCCTCTACTTAAAAACGAACTCCAGTTTTCCCCAACTCCATACCCAAACAGGGCCTCAATTCCTAACAGTGGAACTTCACAATTTAATTTTTTTTTACTTTAGGCTGAGGCTTGAGAAAATTCCACTCTATTTAACATTTCCCAAACCCCCCACTCCTCCTATTTTTAAAGTTGGGTCCTTGATTACGATGGCAAAAAATACATCAAATCCAACATCACCTGCTTTGAGTTTCATTGACGCAATATCACAAACACTCATCAATCATGAACGACTAACGAAAAAAAATTAATAAAGGCAAAAGCACCTTCTCTGATTTTTTCTAAGGAAGCGAGCATGGCCTTTCGCTTGGTCTTATGCAGCCATTTCCCAAGGCGGTGGATGGAGCGCTCCACCAAGAAGCAGACGAAGACCATGGCCGTCGTGACCGTCGCCACCGACCACGTCGGAGTCTCGGCGAGGGACCGGCCTTCTCCCATTCAAGAAGGAGGCTGTTGCTGTTGTTGATGATTTGGGATTTGGACTTGAGATGAGATTCGCCATTTAATTATGAGGCTCGAAGACAGAGAGAGACGGAAATAAAAGAAGAAAATTAAAAAGAATTGATTGAGGTGCCTGCTGCGATTTGTTGAAGAGACTGAGAAGGAGAGCACGTGCGAGTGACGCTGCAGAGTCCGACATCCATTGTGAGGGGAGGACCTTTGCAGATGGAGGATCATTAAACATAGACCCCTTTCAATATTCGAATGCAAAGGATTTTTCTTACATATCACCCCCTTGAAACTTGGACCGTTAGATCTTTTCCGTTTCTCACATATGACCATCTGTCAGATTGACTGAGGTTCATGATATGATCAAGGATAGGACTTAAGAGATGTATCTCATCTTTCTTTCTTTGTTCAAATTCTTGATCATCATCTCTCAAATGAAGCTCTTTATTTAGGTGAGCATCCTTGAAGCTCTCTCAGTCCTGCATGCTAATCTAAGTGTTGACAATCTCTTGTTTGGATAGTTATATGAATAAGAGGGAGAAATTAAAGGTAAGTGAAATGTTTTGTCTGTTCGTGTTGTTATTTGACTTGTGTTGTATGTTAATTTGCTTAGGCTAATTAAGTGAAGCGGGAAGAGTTTGAAGAACACAATATAAAGTTTAAGAGATAGATATATCCTTTTAGTTCCTTAATGATTATAATCAATTGATTATAATACTTGATGGCTCTTCCTTTATGTGATTATTTTTAAAAGAAAAAAGATAAAATATTCTTATAAATTTGGTTCGCTTTGATATATCAATAACAACTCTGTTTTATTTTTAAAATTCGGATAATTAATTTTCTTTATATATTTTCAAGATAATGTTTATGCATACATCATAAAAAGGAACAAGAACGGGTCTGCCGAGCTCCGCAAACCCAGTGCATGAGCATGTATAAGTGGATGTGGGTCCCACCAGACACGAGTGGGACCCATCCACGTGTCTGTATGTATGTTCATGGGCTTGTGGATCTCCATAGGCCCAGTTTGCTCCATAACGGGGTTTTTGCCCCTTTGTTTTTTCTTCCAAATCATGCATTACGTAGTGAGCCTTCCACACAAATTAGCATGCGGCAGGTATGTATGTACGCTTCAAAAATAGATAAGCAATGGGAAAAAAATAAATTAGGGTCCTTTTTATTACGAGTATGTATGCAAAATAGAGTCAATCTTCTCTTTTAAACAAATTAGGCACTAAACGATCGGAGTATGAACAAGAGCCGACCTCGAACATGCTATCTTTAAGTTCATTCGTTTATTTTATCAAGTTTTAATTTATGTTCAAACTCGACTTGTTTACCTATCAAACAAGCTTTTATCGAGCCGACCTTCAATCTTTTTTAATAGCTATAAGCCTATGTTACCATAAAACAACAATGACAAATATCTTTTGTCTTTAGTATTCTAAAAAACAAAGAATAGGAAGTTAAAAAAATTTAGTTGCAACCACTTTAATTCCATCCAAACAATGCCTAAAATTGCAGATTTAGAAGAATCTATATTTCATAGCTTATTGTAAACAAACAATCCTAGAATGTATTCTTTGAAACTTAATTATGAGATCGTAGTATAGAGACGTTGAACACAAACCGCTGTCCTAACAACAAAATAGCTTTTCCCTCCCACTGCATATATTCTGCACTACAAATAAGATACCGTACAAACTCGAGAATACTTTTATCTATAACATTAATATCGCAATTGTATGATTTACACATGGTTGTATTTTGAATAGAAATGTGGGAATGGGTTTGCAGGAAATGTATTTGTTCAAACCAATAATGCAGGATCACTAACCAAGTTAGTCATTTGGCATTAAATGATCCGTTGATTGGAATATGGTGAAAACTAGTAATAAGAGTGAGTTTTAAAACAACTAAAATCACATTAGGACATGGTGAGCAAGAAGAAGCCAATCAATTTTGAGGGTTAATGTTGCAGGCATCATTGAACCTTGGGCCCCTTCTGTTTGCTTTGATCAGTCAGCAACAGAAGGATCTCATCCTTTTTGTGCTTCATCCTATTATTATTAATAACAACTCACAAGTCACATGGAATCACTCCAAACACAGGATCCCTTCACTGTACACATTTATTAGTAATAATCACCCTTTACTTGCTTTTGGGTGGTTTATCTAACTTTGTACAATTAAAGTGGGCGATAGGTTGATTTGTTGCATTGGATTCCTAAATTAGTTGGATGGAAATAAAAGAAAATCAATGAAATGATGGAAGTTGGTTGACTAATTTATTTTTTTTTCTTTTTGCCAAAGACGAGGACATGGAGCCCAATTTTATATATGAAAATGAAAAAGGAAATAGTTACAAAATAAAAAATGAAAATAAATGAACAAAATCAAAACCATCACAAAATGATAGTTCAGAACCGAACATTTAAGAAAGTTGGTAGTGCATTTCGATTGCGAGCAATTGATCCACCGTTAAGATCCGTGACATCAAAAAACTTAATTGTTCTTATGGAAGTATCGGAAATGGTATCACAAAGGATAATCTCCTTTGTCTTACAGTGGGATCTAAGGATTCGGTTGTTTCGCTCTTTCCATACGTTCTAAACAACGATCGCAACCACCATACGTAAAATCGCTCCAATCGCTGTTTTACTTGAACTCTTAATTTTAATGATATCCATTAAGCGAAGAAGAGTAATGAATGGATCATGCAACTCACAATAAGCCAGTGACACACGAATCATCCAATTAGAGAATTGACACAGATCATCCAAGAGAATTGACACTAAAAAAACAAATGGTTATGGTTTTCGGGCTCAAGCTTGCAAAAAATGTATTGTCCACCATCACCGATGTCTCTTGCTTGAAGCAAATCAAGAGTTTTTAGTTTCTCTATAGCAGCTTGCAACAGACAAAAAGAGTTTTTTGGGGTATTTTTGTGAAACCAAACAAATTTATTCTAACGATAAACCAAAATAAGAAGGTTGAGATAATAATGATGATTTCGCAAATTTTGTAGTAAAAATGCCCGAAATAGAATGTTTCCATACTAAAACATTTTCCATGATAGATCTATCAATATTAACCGATCGAATCAAATATTTTATTGATGGCCCAAATTAAAGGAAAAGCCGCTATCCCTAATCACTTACCTTTTATATACGAGAATAATGGAGAAAAGAGGCTCTGGGAGGCTTTTTGCTTTAGGCGGCGGCAAAAAATACGCCATCCATCTTTTTATTCGACGATCTGCACCTTCCAACTTAATATCCATCCTCTAATTTGTCAATACACCAAATTTCATATGATTACAACACCATTTCACCGTTGATTTAGTGGGTGCAAGATTAACGGCTTACCGACAATAAAACTTTTTACATTATTAAATCAACGGTGAAATGGTCTTGTAATCATATGAAATTTGGTATATCAACAAATTAAAGGATGGATATCTGGTTGGAAGATACCGACCGTCGAATAAAATGGCGACTGGCGTACATTTTGCCGTGACCTAACGCTAAAAACCTCCTAAGGCTCCACCATTTTTTTAGACGATTGGCACCCATCACCGTTATCTTTATCATGTAAGATGTGGATACACCAAATTTCATATGATTCCACCACCTTTTCACCGTTGAATTAGCAACGTAAAAAGTTCTATTATCAGTAGAACTTTTTACGTTGCTAATTCAACGGTGAAAAAGTGGTGGAATCACATGAAATTTGGTGTATCCACGTCTTACATGATAAAAATGATGACGATGGATGCGGATCGTCGAAAAAAAAAATCATGAAGATATTGATTTTTGACACTACCTAACCAAAAAGCATCCAGGTGTCTTTTCTCCGTTATTATCTCTCTGTCAGTATATGTATATAAAAACTGCTGTGTGGCAAACATTACCCAAGAAATCAAGTTTTGTGCATTGCCAAATTCGCCCTTCATGATTGTATTTCCTTCCAACTATGTCCATTTATAATAACTTGGCTGCACCCAAAACTTTGTGATTGGTATTGAAAAATTATCGGTACTTACCAATTTTTTATTTTGAGCCACGTGGAGGGGGTGTTTTGAAACCATGCCCGATTGACCGGGTTTTTGACTATATTCATATCCAACTCGAAAATCAAAAACCCAAATCCAAAATCCGTCCGAATCAGACGGGTTTACAATTCGCTAAACCAGAATCCGCAATTTTGAGTTTCGTGTTTATCCGTGCGGGTTGATTTTTATGGATTTTTCAGGCTTTGCTCGTTATAAGTTGTCAAAAAAATGAAAGTGTAATACTTGATGTTCTACCAAATATATTTGCACAAAATTATAATTTAACAAAAACATATAAATTTTATACGATGGATTTATAAACTACACTTAAAAATTGCATTAACCGTATATCTACAATAAATCACAATAGGTATTTTATAATATTTAGAATTAAATAATTATATAATATACCAATTTGAAAAGGATATAGAAAGCGGGTTTAGTTCGGGTCGATTTAGGATTCGCATGGATGGGTTTAACACTAAACCCAAAATTTCTTTATCTACTCTCCAACCAGCCCGATCGGGTTCGAGCGGGTATAGGATGTCTAAAAAACTCGGAAAAATCGGACTGTGTCAGGTCGGATTCGGGTTAAAACCCGACCCGGGCTTTCAACTCTGTGTGGAAGCAACTGGGCTGACACATGCAAGCAATAGAGGCAGCTCCTAAAAGAGAGCGAGCTGATATTTAGAAAATAAACAAATAAAAGAATTTCTATTTCTCAACTTGAAAATTTTGCAGTAATTGACAAGTTTGGAATGCAAAGGAGGTTAACATGGGAAATTTTCCTCTATACTTTTCTACTAATTCTTGTTGGAAGATTATTTACCTCAAGCATTCAACTGAATCTAGGGTTGTTCATCGACTTTGTTTTGTTTCAATTAGGTTAGGATTTTGATTTGTCTAAGGTTCATTGTTTACGTGGAAAAGCAATTTTTCCGGGAATGTTGATTTGAAGAGTAAAGTTTAGTAATTGATAAAATTCAGTAATGTGAAAACTTATTTTGCTCTCGGTAGATATTTTAGCTTATGACAAGAGGTATCTCTTACTATATTGCAGGTTGTAAATCAATTTTGTTATTTTTAAAAACAATTCGTTTATTTATTTTTAGTATCTTCATGTTTTTGATTTGTGACTTCAGATTCTTAAGAGATTACTCATCCTCTAGATCTTTAATATAATTGAAGTGGATATTATCACCCATGCATGGTTTAGTTTGATTTTTCTTAATAATTTATTTAATATTTAATTTAGCTGGAAGTAAAATCCTGCAAATTTTTTTATATGAAAAGTTTAGCCATAGGCATTCTGAAATTTATGCTAGGATTGGAAACAACTATCAATGCTCACATCAAATCATTGATTTTCCAGCTTGCATATTATAGTCAAGTTTATTGTGCCTTTACTTTGTATTTGTTAGATGTAATGCATTAGTTATATATTTATCAACTTCAATGCAGTAATTATTTATTTATCAACGATTAGAGTGGTATACTGTTATACTAATATTACTGAAACTCTTTTGATGTCTATTTTTCAGACTGGAGACTCAAAATTTGAGGGAGAGAACGCATTTGCATTTGGTATATAAGATATCATATTTCGCAATTTAGATACTCATGCTTAAATTTTATTTCTTGCTGTATTATTATCTTTAAATTACATATTTTAGTCTAACGAGGACTAATGCTGTATTTATTTATCAACAATCATTCCTTTATTTTAATCGCTATTAATTATTTTCCGTACCGTAAGATTTTCATTTCAAAATCACTCTTTGCCAAGAATGTTTTAAAAAACATTTATCTAACGAGGACTAATAAAAGTTATAAATGCGAGGTATGCTAAGGTTTTCAAAATAGACGGTGGTGGTCATCCTTGTAGGGTGTCTTTTTGTTACCCTATTGAGATGCGAATACGCGCGCGCTTAACAGACGTACTACAGATTCCCCTGTCTAGAACAGGGCGAGGTTTATTGATTGTGGAGATCCGAATCTCCTGCAGTCGTGGACTAACCTACCGTTAATTACCCCTCGTCTTTGGAGCGTGAGAACTTCCGATTGACATGTCAAACGGGTCATGCGAACTCAATGCGTAGTGTGTGTATGTGTGTCTTGAGGGGTTTTGGATATATCGGGGTTCGCGCAGAGTTTTATGGGAGTCCCGCTATCCGGATAGCAGGCTGAGATCAAGGAGGCTAGCAGCCTCTTGCGGGGTGCGGGGCAGCACCTCGTTAGAAAAAATTTTCTAACGAAATGGCGTTGTGGAGTGTGTGTGTATAAAAAAAAAGAAGAATGGCGTCCGAAGGACGTATGGGTGTCAACGCCTCATGTGTCTAGCACGCGGGCGCTGGGCGCGGACGCCTCACGCGCTTGACACGTGGGAGCGCAGCGCCCCATGTGCTTGGCACGCGGGCGCTGGGCATCAGCTGAAAAAGGGACTTTGTCCTTTGTTTCTCTCCCCTTTAGTCCTGGATCTTCCTAAAATGGGATTTTTGAAGAAGAGTCTCCTTGTTCTTCTTCTCTATTGGCCGGATCTAGAAGAAAGGGTGCGAGATTTAAAAATCTTCCCTTTTTGAGATCTGATGGAAGACCTTTGTAGGTTTTGTGATGAAAACTTTTTAATTTTGGAAAAATAAGAGTAAAACTCTTGATTTAATTGAAAACGAGAAGAAAGTTTAGAACCTTGAGAAAGGAGAAAGAGGCACAGAAACCTTAGATTTTAAGAGGAATGAAAAGTTATTCTTTATTTCATTATCATGCTGCAGGCCTACAAATTTACATATAGCCTCTTGAGCTTTACAAAATGACATTTTATCCATCCCATGCCTCATGTGCTCATTTTTTTGCACATGAGCCATGGGCTTTACAAAAATTTGACTTTATGCCCATTTTCCTTACATTCATGCATAAAAAATTATATCAAAATTATTTATTTCATGATTTCATTTTGACATGGACGAGGCTGGCCGCGGTGCTCGACTCGGGCATGGGCCCACTTGATCTGAGCTTGGACTCGTTTATTTGGGGTTGACTTTGACTTTGACAACCGGGATGTAATTTTCGATCCCAACAATTCTCAGCATTGCTGGGTTGGTTATAATCTATAAAACACGGATACGGATATGGATACGGATACAAACACGGGACACGTCAAATTTGTCAAAAAGAGGACACCAAGACACGGCAATAGTACTATTTATATATCAAACAAAGTACTATTTATATATCAAACAAAATATGATAAATTACAAGAAAATACTAGTATACATTTGAAAGCAAATAAAATATTAACCTCTTTTTAATTAAACCCAACCGTCATAGACCGGATTTCATCATTTGCATCAATTTGGATGCTTACTCGTTCAAATTGTAGTCCGTTATGAAAGAGAATCGAAATATTTGATACTTTTTGTATTCTTAAATGTATTAAAGTTGTCCAAACATATATTCAACAATCATATTTTTCAACTACTTTGCCATGTAGAAGTGTCGGGCACGTCCACTGTGAACAAGCACGGCTCAAGTGTGGCGTACAAGTCGGGCGAGTGTCTAAGTGTTCGATTCGTGTCGGACACGGACATGGCAAGCAAAAAGAAGTGTCCGTGCTTCATGGGTCATAACACTTCTCCCTCAGGGAGTGTGGGGGTGATGGATACTTAGAAGGAAAAGTCCCTATAATTTAATGCGTTCGGCATAAATACGTGAAATCTCTGATTGCATGCGTTTGGGCTGCGGCGAGTTCCAAAATTTTTTTTTTAAAAAATGGTGGCATATTGCTAATAAAAGAAAATTAAAGGATTTTAATTATGCAAACTTAGCCAACAATAAAAGAACAAAAGACACGCTCCCCATTATCAAAGTTTCAAAAAAGACAATTAAATGGGATAAAACAAAAAACTTAGACAAAAGATTTACATAAAAATGAATAACAACCTCCATGATCAACTCCCTCACAAACTCAGCTCTCTCTCTCTCACGCACAAAACATCAACACCATAACATTTAACATACAAATAACAAACTCAGCAACCACAAGCAGACTCAGTGCAGTCCCTGGCATTGTATCTATAGAGGAGCTTCTTCTTCTTAGAGCTGGCATTCTCCAAAGTTATAACAACCTTTCCAGGCTCACCAATCTTGAAGCTGTTCTTCACATAAGCCTCATCGTTCGCAGACAATTTCTTCCACTTTTCGACGATCACGGTGTACCCGTCCTCCGAGCTCGGAACAAACTCGGCACCCATACTCACATCCCAGCCCAAGACTCTCAGCTCCCAAACAAGAAGACATTTCTACAAACACACGTTATCGAACCCGTTAGCGAAGCCAAATGATTTGACATGCGCGTTTAAAAAAAAGAGAGAAGAGAAGAGAAATGTATGCACACCTTGGTGACGGGTATCTCAATGATTTGCTTCAAAGAGGGCTTTAAGTTGACCTCAGTAACAGCATCAGCAATGGTGAAATCAGGATCATTCTCTTTGCTTAAGCCCCCAAATTGTACTGGGACTTGCTCAGGAGAAATGTAGCTACAATATTATAACAATCCATGATATATATCAGAGGTTATCAACCAAAAATTGGAAGGAAAAAGGACCAGCATCAGCAATGGTTGATTTTTACCTGAATAAAGTCTCAGCTGATTTGGATGGGCCAGCAAACACAAACTTGCTCTTGGTTCTCTGAGTAAGGAATGGACCAATCATCTTGTTGAAGGCAATGTACCACCATGGGACATTAATGAACACCTAAAAAAACAAAATTTACCAATGTTATATTCAAACAAGTACCAAATAAAAAAAAACAATTAAAAAGGAATAAATAAATATACTTACCTGCTTAGCAACAAATTCAGGATAGTTATCCTGAAGCAGATCAAGAGCCAGCCGAAGGTCGCGCTTCAACGGGCCCGGGGAGTTGTTCAAATCAGTGACCTGCACCATCGTGGAGACCCCATGGGGGCTAAAATCAAGCAGCTCTCTGATCCCCTTCTCCAAGTACTGAATCCTCCACCTTAGAAACCTCTGCCTCTTCTCCCCGTCGCCGAACGCAGCGTGGTAGAGCTCACTATTTTGGAACTCCCCATACACATTGTAGCACACAGGGTGCCCTTCTCTATCGACCCCGCTCATAAACACGACCTTGTCCATTTTGCTAGAAACCTCGAGGTTTTCTTCCAATATGTTTTGGATCCCGAACTCCTTTCGCCATTTTAGGGTGTTTTTTATCATGGCCAGTGATTCCCTGGGCTTCAAGTCCCGCGCACGCAGGAACTTGAGGAGGACGGTGTCGCTCCTCTCGTCCTTGAGGAGCGGGACGCCCCAGATGGAAACATGGTCGTCGTCGTCGCCGCCGGTGGTCTCGATGTTTTCAGCTGGGGCTGCGTCCTGCTGCTGATCAGCGGCGGGGACCACCGTGGACTCGATGGCTTCCACCGTTTTCGCCCCGTCGTCGTCGTCGTCGTCGTCGTCCTGCACCGATGACGACGGAGGTGCAGGATCGGATTCCGGCGAGCCCGCAGGTTCTTCGGGCTTGGTAGTATCTAGCGGCGGATCCATAAACTCGCCGTTGGCGATGGAGGATTGGAGGAGGGATTTGAGCTCGTCGAGGGCTTTCTTGAGGCTGGTCTCTTCTTTGGAGGAGCCGGATTTGTTGACGGCGGCTGCTGCTGGTTCTTGGATGGATTTCTTGGGGTCTTGCTGTGGGATTGGGGCTGCTGCTGCTGCTGCTGCTGCTGCTGGGGATGATTCAGTGGCTACCACCTCCTCTTGAGCCATTGAAATGATAAAGAGAGATTTCTACTTTCTATATAGACAGAGAAATTGAAAGAGCTAGGGTTACTTTGAGGGATGGAGTGAGAGAGAGAGGAAGGAAGAGGAGAAGGGATTTATAGAGAGAGAAGACACAAACTCTCACATTAGGAGGACAGCTCTGTGCTGTGGGACCCATTGGATTCCAAGAGAGAACCAACCCTAATTTTTTTAAATTTTTTTCCTTCAAAAAGCAGGGCAGAGATAATCTCGGCATTGACGATGGCTCGTTTTTCTCTCACTTCGCCTCACTTTCTCCTTCCTCTCTTTTCTCTCTCCTCGTTGTTTGTGAATCTTGGGGAGTGAATGTAACCGTTGTGTGAGAGCTGGCAAAGCAGAAAAGCAGCAAGGGAGGAGAGAATGATGCTTTGAGCCTTCAACGGATACATTTTTTATTTTATTATTATTTTTTATATAGAAATAATCATGGGGTACGAAGTTGTTTTCTTGTGTAAAGCTAATAGTTATTGGTTTTGTTGTTTTAGGGCAATTTAATGCTTTCTTTGCTCCAATGTGAAGAACATTCTTGTGCGGGTTGATCGTCAGTTTTGCTAAGGACAAATTAAAGTTTCCTGCATTTTTTCTCCAGCTCCATGAGGGATACATCCTGCAGCATTTTAACTTTGTCGCATCGAAATATATAAGGTTACAATCTTTGTTACTTTTCAAACTAAGATCTGAAATTGTCGGACGGAAGATGGCCTTGGCTTAAATTGATCTTGAATGGAAAGCGAATTAGATGAACCTTGTGATGTATTGATGATGAGCAAATGTATAATGAAGTTCCAGTAGAACGGTCTTTTGTGTTAAATGCTTATGCAAGTGAAAAAATATGTTTGAAAATGTAAGCATCTAATAATTCCTAAAAATGCTAGAGCAAGGTCTATTCGAAAATGAATCGTATTGTTGATCGCGACAAAACAACATTACATCTATCTTTCAATCGATCTCCGAGGGAAGTATATGCTTTTAAAATATGTTTGATGTTATGTCCAATTGTGATTTTAGTTATATACATATGACCGGCGACAAGAAAAATAAATGTGATAGCTAAGAAGGGTGAGAAACATCGGTCGGCCATATACTTTCCAGAAGTTAAGACATCGTCGAGTAAAATTCATCCCGCGATTAGAATATGTTTGTTTGATGATGTTTCGAAAAAGCGATTTAATTAGTGTGTTCAATAGCAGTGTTGTCTATAGGTTATGTGGTAAAGTTTCATGTGTGCACAAGTTCCTAGCTAAAAAAACAAGGGGGGACCGGGGAGTATGATCCTTCCCTGCTTTCCCAACAAATCCAATCTGTATTCCCAACAACTGCTGTATACAACACTACTACATTTACAGAGACTTTGAAAATTGTCCTCCTCGATCATTCATAGCTGCTTATTAAGAAATTTGGCTGTGGGTGCCTTCCTGCTGTCTTTGGCTGCCACTACTCATTTGGGGAGCTGTCATTGGAAGCAGAGATTTTCCAACTAGCATATATTTAGATTCTTTCAATTTTAAATTTGATACTCAAATACCTGACATTTAAGTTTTAAATAGAGTGTTCGTCTCAGATCAGTTATAATAGTTAAGATTTATTGTAAGTAAAAAGTTGCCGGTTGAATCGATGTAACCTAGGCGTTAAAATTCTTCAAAAACGATAAGCGTATCTTGGAACCTCAATTCCCTGATGTACATTTTGAACCATTAAACCTTGGAATGGCCGGATGCATAGTCCGCACACTGCTGGTCGCCTCCATTTGACAGCCATCTCTATCGCAACCAATCATCGCCACAACCGCTCACCACTGATCATCATCAGATGTTGACCGCCGCCGCAACCAATCGCCACCTGCATGCGACCACCATGGATCATCCCAAGCATTGCTGTCGTTTCCACGGTCGGCCCTCGTCATCCTCCCTCTGATCTCACTCATCATCTTTGCGACTGGTCTTTATAGTTGTTGTAGCCACCCTCACCACAGCCGGCCTCTTGATACCATCATCAATTGTCTACCGCTCTTGACTAGCTAACACTGTTTAGACTTTTATAAATTTGATATGAATTTCGAAATCAAATGGGAGTGACACACTAGAACAATATAAAAAAGATATTCATTTGATTTTGAAATTCCATTATCCCAATTACATGGGACCGACACTCCCGTTTTTTTTCAAAAAGGAAAAATTATTTCCAAGCCCAATTTAGAGAGATGGTTTATTTTTAAACCCACATATTTTTTAAATGATGAAAAACCCCGATACTTACTTATAACAAAATACAGATGCTTCAAACCCAAAATAGATTGGGTATACTTAGAACATTTTTATATAAATTCCAGATTTACCCTTATTCTTTTTAATCATCAAATCAAATACACATGATTATTCTCTAAAAATAATTATTTACATAATTTATTCTCGAGACCATTATGGAGGGCATCTTCCTCGGTGCTTCTCTCCCAATTCATCATTTTTTCTGCTCAATCTCCTTAATCTGCATCTTTGTTTTCAAATCCTTCATTTTCAATCCAATTCCTCCGATTATGCATCTCCGTTTCCAATTTTTTGTATGCGGCATCTCCACTACTACGATTGTTGAAACTAGGCACACGATAATAAAGAAATCGGAAACTAAGGCAAAAAATAATAAAGAGGGCAAGCAATAATAAGGAAACGGATTTTTAGAAAAATAACGAGTTAAAAAAAAGTCAATCAATGATAAAGAGACGAAAATAATGAAGCCATTAATAGGTACGCAATCAAAAAATCTCATCCTAATATCTTGGGAAATCCAAAAAATCTCATGTTCCAATATCTTAAAAATATTTAAAAGGTATTATAGACAATGCATACATAAATAGTATACAAATCAAAGTTTGGATTTAAAATAGTGTCAAAATACATTTTTGGGGTTTTTCACAATTTTGGAACTTCATGGTTTAAAGACAGGCCATCTCGCCGAACCGGGCTAGAAAACAATTTTCCCAAAAAAAATTGTGAACCGGTTTGAAATAAAGCACTCCTCATGTATGTATATATTACAGCCTGTATGTATATATTACAGCTTGTATATTTTGTTATTTTTATGAATCGGTTCTTGAGATGGAGACGTTGAAAGTATAATAGAAAATGGGTGCATCAAAGAGGGAAACAGGATAAGGAAAATAAAAATTATCCAAAAAGTTAAACAACATGGTTCTCTTAAACCTCCATTATTAATTACTCCAATCTCCTTTCACAAAGCACCAACATCTAGTATATAATCTCAACAGGCTTTATATTCGATAGCTCTTCTTGCATACAACTTCCATTCCACCCCATATCCTGGCATCCCTTCATAACAAAAGTCGCCCAACTTTTCCCAAATCATAGTTATAAACTGTAACACCCTAGTTCATTTATACCAGTTCTAGTTCATGTATTTCTTTATTTATGGTATTTTCTTGATTTACTGTGTTTTGGATGCAAATGGTATATTTGATATCTGTATTGCATCCGACCCGACCCGCTTACTTGAAACCTGTCTTGATTCATGTTTATGATTTATCCTGACCTTTTACGTGGACTCGTGCACTTTCATTTTTTACATATTGCTTACTGGTATTATAACCGGCATCTGTATTTTTTTTAATATAACATTTAAAGTCAAGAAAAATATTTTAAAAATATCTAGCATGGCCTGCATGATACACCTGACCCTGTGGTAGCATCCGTGCATCTTGTTCTTGTCCCGTTCAATGAAACGGACTTATTTGGATGGCTACGCGCACGTACGTGCATCCGTTCTTGAGGGTATGCATTTTCATTATCCGGATATCCAATTTTAGTTTTGGTCGACATGTATATTTTTCGTATTTTAAAACTGAATTTTTAGACCCGACCCAGACGTGTTTTGGACTAAGTTTGTATTTACCAAAATATCAAATTTTATTAATATTATATTTTAAATATTATAACAATTTAAATTTAATTAACTGAAAGTATTTTTAAAGTTTATATCTTAACCACCACACAACAATTTTATCTCTCATCTCGATCTCTCTCTCTTTCTCTGTCTCTCTCCTCTCGCATCTCTCTTTCTGTCTTTATCTCTCCAATCTCTCTCTCTGTTTAATATAATTTCTTTCCTTCCGTTAAAAAAAAAAAACCAGTGCTAACCCACGTCCTCTCTCCTCTCATCTTCTCAAATTTTTTTCATGCCGCCTTCACTGCCTCCTCAGGAACCCACGCCCGCGACCGCGCCTCGCCGTCGCCCTCGCCGCCGGAGATCCCTCGCCGTCACGACCACCATCCTTTTCTCCCTCGCCGGAGCACCTGCACACCCATCGCTAAGCCCTGCCCTCGTCGCTGCACCTTCGCCGGAGCTCCGACTTGTCGTCGCCTCCACTCCATCGCCTTCTTTGTACCCTCGAGCCAACCCCTGAAGCAACCCAGTCCCCTCTCTTCTTCTTCTTCCTTTTCTTCTTCTTTCTTCTCTTGGATTCTTGTTGCCGATCACCGTCGTCGGAGCTCTGACCCCGTCGTCTCCGTGCACTCATCATCACAATCACCCCCTCGTCTTCCTCTCTGAATCCTGAGTACCACCACGACCAAATCCCAGCCTCTTCTTCTCCTTCTTCTTTCTTCTTCTCTTTTCTTCTTCTTGATTTCTTGATTCCGTTTCCGGTGATCGCCGGAGCCGTGCTCGCCGCTGACGATCCAGAAAACTCTGTGGACGTTCCCAGTCAGCGTGGTTACCCTCTTGCCTTGCCTGGACCCGTCCCGCGTGCGCATGCGTGGTTTTGCGATGTTCACCCGACGTCGGACGTGCCGTACGCATCCGTCGTGTGTTCCGCTCAGGCAAGTTAACCTTACTACATGCTATATTACTATATTCTATATTCATTTGAATAATAACATCACATAATGATTAGTTATGCATCTCACATTATCATTTTGCATGTTTCACCGTTTTCGAATATCCGTGTGCATCCGTGCAAGTTATTTCATATCTAGTGCATGCAAATTTATCTTGATACATGCTAGACTACAATATACTGCACCTAATTGAATATTTACATTTCATATTGTTTAATTGTACCTCCCGCATTTACCAGTTTATCATTTTACCGTTATACGACGTCCGTACACATCAATATCATTATTTACATATCTAGTAGCGTGCTAATTCATCTTGCTACATGCTAGGTATAGTATTATGCATCCATATGAGTAAACTGTTACCTGTTTATCACATTGTACATCCATACTAAAGTTTTACTGTTTTCGGATACCCGTTTGCATCTATATCATTTAAAATATATATAACTGCATCTATAGATCACGTTAATTCAAATTATTATTGTAGTAACACCCCATGCTTAATAAAGTCCATCCTAATTAGTATTAGAACTGTTAATGTAACCCCTAATCGATATTTGTGCATCCATACCATTAATTCTATATCTATTCGCATACCATGTCACATTATTTCATATTACTGTTATATTAGTATTCCATACTTGATATTGTGCACCCTACATAGTAATGAGGTAACCCCTGATAAATATTTGTGTATCCATGCTTTTAGTTGTGCACCCATACTTGCTGCAGTTTGATTATGAGCACCCATTTGATACCTGATACACCACTACTTGACATGACCTGGTACACCACTATTTGACATGACTTGATACATGTACATTACCTGACATGACCTGATATATCACTACTTGACATGTTACATGATCCTGTTTCTAATGCCGACAATCCTGACATGTTGTCCCGATGTACATATCCTGTTGTCTGTATAGACAAACATGTTCCTGCTTCATCTTGTGTTGGCATTAGCTTCAGATTTATCAATACCTGACTTGAACACATAACTTGTGGGTATGGGGAAATCAATGATGAAACCTGACTTGTAACTCGACAGTTCGATGCTTATACTGATCGATTTTACGGGCTAGGCCACCCCGGAAATGATGCTGCTGACATTATTCATCTGTACATGTTTTCTGTTTAGTGCCTAGCGGCATGTCTCGGTTTCAGCCCGAGAATCTGGACCGTGGTCCCGGGCATGCATGGGATACTATTGAGTTACATCGATAATTCATTAAATTGATTTCAAAGACTTAAAAGTAGTTAACCCGGTAGTTTAGTTCAGATTACTCACCGCACGTCACATGTTCTTATACCTTTCACTGTTCCTTATTCATGGTACTGTTATACTTTTATTACTGTTCATACTCATGCCTACATGACTTGTCACCCCCTGATTATATTATTGTTGATATTATGACGTACTGACGTCTGGGTTTTGCATGGCTCAAATCTTCTATCTTTGTCGCAGGCAGATCAGGAGTACTTCCGCCGTTATGCCGAGCAGTGATGATCCGGATAGCATCCAGTTTAGTTATGTGATGTTTTGCTCATTGGATTTATTGCTTCCACATATTATTTCTTGACTCGTTTATTCTGACATATGGACATGTACAAGATAATTTATTTTATTTTACTGTTCTTGATATCTTATAAACAGCCGTAATGTGACTGTGGAGGGATGTTTCCTAACCACAGGTAGCATGGTTGGCTCTGTCACGTACATATCTTAGTGCACTCTGGAAAGCTGGACGTGACATAAACATCTACTAAGAATTAAATTTCCAAACAATATATAATATTACTAAACTCGGAGCTAAGAAACAAGGATCGGTGGCTAACCAAATAATTGTATATAATTTCAGATCCAAAGAACTGCTTGCTCATGCAGTAAGAATCTCTCTCCAAAGTAAGAGATCAACAGTTCAGTTCCTAAGGGGATTGCATCCCCATTGCCACATTCAAATCAACAAGTAATGATCAATAAAGCTGCAAAATTAACTTTTCCGCCAAAGAAATAAGAAAACCTTCGCATGCAATACAAAATGATACAAAAACATCATCAAGCGGGCAACAATAAACTATAATTCAAGATAAAATTATTCAACAACATTCCGCTTCTTAGAATGCAATGGGGATTTGGAGAAGGCGATCAATCCTAGCTCTTTGGAAATTTTATGTTGATAAAATAATTGAGAGAGAAACAGAGAAAGGAACAGGCAAAAAACTCAAAAAAAGGTACAAGAAACTCTCTGTCTGTAGACATCCAGAATCCCAACCTTGGGTTCAAAGTCAAACCAAAATATAGCTAAAACGCAAGTGGTCCCTTGTAGATAATAAACTCTTTTCTGCAATAGATAAAGGTTTACAGTGGCTAATGCCTGCATCTATGGAAAATATGCAATACCTTGCACCCTTGCATGCGTTCTATTTTCTTGTAAATAATAGGCTGTTGTTAGCCTTATCCAAGCAGGATTTGAGCCCAAACCATTTGAGCGCAGGGGAGCCTCGACTAATCATACAGCAGCTGACCCTTTACTCACCAAATTTTCTGATTTGATCCATCACTAATCACATTTAATGTTTCTGTAGATTCTACGCACAAACAAGGTAGAGCCTAGATAACCCACAGCACCTGAAATTTTAGCAGAGGCACGCCAATTGAAAAGAAGTGGGTTTATTGGGTAAAACCTCCTTTAATGTTTAACTCTCTATAGCATTTGTATCCCCATCAAGCGATTTATTAGCGCAAACACCCCCACTGCTCATGGACCGAAACCCTCAAGAACACTCAAATAAATTACTTCTATCCCCATCAAAGCGATTTATTGTCAGAGTATATTTTGCGGTTTTTCTAGGGTTTTGGTTGAAGATCTGAGGGGATACACGCTAATAAATCACTTGAGGGGTACAAGTGCCATATGGTTTGCATGTAATTAACTGGGGGGGGGGATCAAAGACAACACTCACCACAAAGTATTCCTAAACCGAGACAAAACATGAGTGTGTAACCAAAGTAGAAGCTAGTCTGGAAAAATCCTGACATTCTGGTCTTCGCGTAGTAGTAGTAAACAGAGTAAAGGTACACATAAGCAGCCGTAGAGGCGGCAGAGAAGAAGGAAGTCCATTGCCAGTGGTAGTTCTCGGCGTTTAGCAAGAAATATGTACCCACGATGGTTACACAGATCGTGACTATGACAAGGATGACGAAAACAAGTAACATAAAACCGTAGACATAGTACACCTGCAGCAGCACAAGCAACAAGGGTTGATCAGGTCTATGATCCATCTTATGGCAAATATGATAAGAATACAAATCACATCCCAAGGATTAAATTGCTTAGAAGAATGGAATATTATAAAACCTAAAACATGGAACAACATATGAGATGTATATGTCAATTCACAATTTTCTACATGTCTATGATACAATTTGTCAGGATACAATATTTTTTTAAAAATTGTAACTATCCCGTTGGTGTTGATAAATTAGATTATTAGTGTCATAATCATTGATACATGTTCGATAAATCAAGAATATAATATACATTTTATCATGTGTCAAAATGCACCACATGTACTCTAGACGAATCTGAAATGGATAAGAATCCGATAAGGATAAATCTCCTCAACAACTAATCCAAACAACATAGATGGCGATTACAAAATTATTACGGCCAGCTCAGATTATGGACTAAGATGGTATAACTTTTGTGCTCCTTGTACCTGTTAATCATCAACTAGGATTCTAAGACCCCTCTTATATGCAAAATTGGTGATAAGCAATTCCCATCGGAAGTAGTAGTTCAATGCAGACAAATCCAAGGTGGGTTGATCCCTTAGGAAACGACTCACCTAAATCAGGAGCTTCAAAACATCTTTTAAGTAAATGGATGGAGAAACAATATAAAAATAATAATCTTACATTCTAAATGGTAGTTGGACTAAACCTAGTGCTTTTGAGGCTTAAAATTTGGGGTGAAAGGCTAAAGCTCCCACAAGTTTAAATCTCCTCTTCCCAACAATAGATTTCTAATTCCATTTATATTTATTAAGGACGACTAATGAGAAACTTTACACAAATTAAGTTACCTTGGCAAAAAAAGTCAAGGTTAGCCTAGTAGTACGAGGCTCAAGTTTTTGACAGCTTTATGTTGAAGTTGGCACATAGTTGGATCTTCTTTCTTTAATAATTTTAGATACCGTTAAAAAAATTTATCCCACTGATGTAAATTCCTAGCTCCACCATTGTTGCTAAAACCGATGTATTTTAATCTTTCCCTACACCCAAATTTCCACTAATACCCCGAAAAAGTCACAACAAACCCTGCCAGGCATAAGCCGTCTAAGTTTTGTTTTTTTGTTTTTTTTTTTTGGGGGGGGGGGGGGGTGTTATTAACCAGGAATAAGACGATTAAGCAAGAGAGAATTTGCCCTTACATGCAAAAAAGAAAGAAAGAAAAAAGATGGAGAACAAGGTTCAATGACATGATTTACCATTCTGCTTTAGCAGTTTCATCACACCAGCATTGAACATTAAGAAATATATCTAACACCTCTGAACTTTCATTATTAGAAGTAACATCAGTGCAGGGGTATTTCAAGACTTCATAAAATCATGTGAGAGACACATGTTAACTTGGCTAACATTTGCAATGTTAGTTTAATGGGTTTCAATATAGAATCTTAAGTTTATTGAAGTTACAAGTCATAACAAAAGCTGAAAAAGTTTAATGGTGTTTTCTATAATGTACCCTATTGAGAAAAAGAGAGAGTGTGTAATATTAATCAAATTTCTAGGCAGGCCGCTCGAGGTTCATGAAAAATGATGACCTTGGATGTCTCAGGCTCTCATGTGAAAAATATTCTACAGATAAGCCAACTGGCCACATGGCAAAGAAATCATATGGTCAATCAGGAAACCATGACTGAAGTGACTATCATAGAAATAAGATAACTAAGAACATAATCTTCGACATCTCTTTTCATTACCTTGTAATTCCAGAACGATGTGAAGACAAAATACATCTCGATGAAGATGCTACCGAAAGGAAGAAGTCCTCCCATGAGCGAAATAACAAATGGCGTGAGATACCATTTCTTCTCAGGGATAGGACGAGGAATGGTCTTCACACGGCAAGGATTATTTGGAGCCCCGCTCCAGTTTCTGCCAACAACAGTGCCTAAAAGCGCTAGAGGGAAAGAGATGAATGCCCAAATTATGAAGACAACCACCATAGTCCCAAAAGGAATAGCTGCTAGTGACCCATAGAATATAGCGATAGTGTTCAGTGCGAAACCAATCCCAAAGCAGAGAAAGGGGAACAACGATGCAGTGAGAATCATGGACTTTATCCAGCTTTTACCTGACAGCAAAAATTTAGTAAAAATAAGACGATACCAAATTTAAGGGAAAGATCATGCAATAGCCCACACTCATATTACGGATATTTCTTTTAAAATAGGAAAATTAATGCAGGAACCAAAAACTGAAAATAGACCACATAATGAAAATTCATACCACCACTCCGTGAGTAAAGACCACCACTGACATAGCCTGAAATGAATGATGTAAGAGCATAGCACATGATGAAAGTTGTGACAATAGCTCCTCGCCTGGGCAACACATATTGCGTTAAGCACTAGAGAAAACACCAAGATCCGAATGAGCTATCTAAATATATGAGTTTCAAGGCGTCTTTTTACTGATGTAAACTGAGAAAAAGGAACCCACTCACGATACATCAACTCGTAGGACGCAATAACAAAATTTGCCGATGTAACACCTAAGTTATTCCAAGGCACAATTTTACAGAGAGTGCAAACCAGCATGCATTGTACAAAATATGAGGAATGGCTGCAAGAAAATGTAACTAAGCAACTCCTCTATATGAAATAGATAGGAAGGCAGAAACATATTCGAGACATTGCATTTGAAAGAGGGGGGGGGGGGTTATGGCACCAGGACACTAGACAGAACATATATATGATACAAGGATAAGGTGACATACAAGCACATATGAGACATTATGGACATACGTGCGCACACCAATGCATGTATGTGCACATAAGCACACGTCTGCACATGTCCAAACTTGGTATATAATGCTCTAAAATCCGACTGATGATGCTCGGTACTGAGCACTCCCCAAATCATGACACGTGGCAGATGACGTGTCCCAGGGCTTGCAAGAAAGGAGCAGGAATGGTACATTGGAAGAATGCCCCGGGCCTTCGACCCGAGGATGTTCCCGGCCTTCTGTGGCCTTCCCGACCACTCATGTGTCCGCCTTACAAATAACCATTGGCGTGCCTCCGAGCCCTCCCGCATGCTGAGTTCCCTCGGCCCTCCTAGCTCGCCTCCGAGCTATCACATGAACCAAGCCTACTCGGCCTCCCGCTCGCCTCTGAGCCTCCCGCCGAGCTTAGCTTCCCCGGTCTCGCCGATCGACCCACAACACAGATCACAGGCGTCTCCGCCACGGCTCCGCGAATCTCGCCAGACGCGAGATATCCGCCGCCCACGATCCCGCGTTCCATGCTATCGCGTTCCCCCATTAACGAGCATATCTCGTCATTAATGGAAGATCCTGTCTTTCACACAGGCGCAACGCCAGGGGCGTAACGGCCGGCGTGAATCTCGCGCCCGCCAGCCCATGTCTGCCACTATATAAACCCCTCTTCAGACGACTCAGGTAAGGGCAATTTCACCCCAATAGGCCGCTACTCTGCCCGTTTAGCCCGTCTAACTTGATCGTCGGAGGGTCCTCGGTAGCACAACCATCCCGGGATTTCCTTGCGGTAGCTCGGCTTCATCCACTTTAAGTCCATTGACATCCACATGCACCAAGAGAAAACCCTCAGATCCAATCTCAGCCGCTCATCACCACTCGCCACGGATCAACGGAAGGTAACATCTGAAGGAGATCCAGAGCTCCATCACCGACCAAGTGACTAAACATAATATATGGAGGGAGAAAAGCATTGCTGAGATCCTTAGTACTTAAAACCAACCAAGTAGATGAAGGAAAGGAAATAGGAGGAAATTTATGCAAGGTGACTACGGACCATCATCAGGGTTAGCCCATAGGGCGCCTCTTCTACGATGCATCAGATATGTGCTCAAGCTATGTAAATTTTTTAAGGAAAAAATCTTTACTTTTCTCTTAGAGGGTGGCTTGGGATCGCATAGAGTAGCTGACCCTGATTAATAAACAGGTCAGAGTAGGGGTCAAGTGTAAATGGGACGTGTTGAATTATCCCGACCCTGAACTTACTTGAGCCGCTAGACATCCCTAGTCTTATATCGTTGACCATGCGGTGATAAAGAGAGAACCTCATTTAGAGCCCAAGCATATATTATAATCTCGTTGTATTAACCATATGCTTAAAGGTATCGAAGGGTTGCCACAGGGGCACCTTAGAGAAATCAAAGAAGCTCACCATCTTTATTCATCACATCGTTGGGTTCATAATCTTATGAGGATGTATGGTCCCTGAAAGAGGTAAATAATTGGAAACACCGTCGATTACAAGTTTGACTCTAAATACTTACTTTAGATTTGTTGATAAATTTTGGAAAGCAACAAAAATATCAAACATTGCTTGAAGCGTGATCATTTTGGTGAAAGTATAAGATTCGTAGAGGTAACGCAAAGCCAAAAGTGAGATGTATCTACAAACCAATGAACTTTAACTGGGTCAAGTTGACGTATGCAACCGAATGGAAGAATGAAACAAGTCACTAAGTTAGAACAAGCAAGGCTCAAATTTTATGTATTTTGTTGAGTAAAACTTACCTGAAAACTATGGTTTTAAATCTCAGCCAGTCCCAGTCCGGGATGGCCGATTTTGATTCCAAAAAATGACTTATGAATTCCAATAACGAAATTAATCCGGAGATTTTAAACCTTGGCACTAAGTTCCCCATCGGATTTTTGGGGTTTTAATATTAACTTTATCGATGGGTTAGTGAATCTATTAATGAGTTTATTAATGGGTTACTAGTTTACTAAAAATGTCCAAGAAAAAAAATTACGATTGCTTTTACAACATAGTTAAAGGACCACTCTAGACATCATTAAGTACTAAAAGAATGTGTTAATATTTAATTATGCTATTTATATAACATTTTGCTACTTTTTCGAAATTTGGGTAGTCAAATGATTATTCCAATCTAAGGTTGGCCAATTTGGAACCCAAGAACAACCATCTGTCATACACATCTTCTAAACCTTGTTGAAAAGAACGCCAAGAAGGCAGTGGACTTCGTAAGGAGTGAAGAAGATGACAATAATATAAAAGAAGTCATCCATATTTCATGGATATTGTTGAAAGTAAAAAAACAAATAATAAGATTTTAAAGATAGTCCCACATTGGAAACAACAAAAGAAACACATGGACATAAAATATAAAATGGGTCACGCCTCAATAAGGCTTAAGCCTTATTGTTGGACCCCACTTATCATTAACAACCCATGTGTAAAAGCCCATCACTACTCCAACTCTTCTCTAACTTTAAACTCTACTCTACTTGCCCCGTCTACTTTAAAAATAACTTTAACATGGTATCAAACTCGACTCGACAATACTACCAAGTGTGTTGTACTTTCCACGTGACAACATGGTTGCACGTGAGTGTAAAAGGTGCAACCTTCGCAATTCTGTTTAAGTATGAACTATGAAGGTCAAGAAGAGGGGGTTTATATTTTATTTTACAAAAGTGTACATCATAAACCAAAGAGGCAGATAATTATCAGATTCTGTAATGACACAAGCCTCCAATTCTCATGACAATGTACCGGAACAAATGCATGTCAAAGTGTTGTAAAATGAAAAGCTGGAACTTGATGGAATGGTTGTTAAATGCAAAATATAAATGTATGTGTGCATATAGAATGTGATGTGATGTGCAAAAAATACAAACAAGAAACTACATTAACTGAACTGGCACTAAACATACCCGATGTACAGCATCCCAACGATTGCCAACAAAATGACTAGAAGAACAAGCAGGGCTAGCTGGGCTCCAGTACCAACAACGGCTGAAAGTAGAGCTAAGTTGCGAGGAGGCCGAAAGACATCACCATGAACAAGCTTCCATCCAGATTCTTCACTAACATCTCGTTCCTAAAAGCAACACAAGCACATACATTTAAGCCATAGTACTATGAAATGATAATCTTGAGGGCAAATGATGTGGACTACATACAACAAATACATAAGTAATTATAAGTGCTGTATGAAATCACCAGTGTCTCCAGATCGTCGTCGTCCCGAGCATACTTTGCATAGTCATTCCTAAGAGTCCTCATCAATATCATAGACACCAGGCCGGTGAGGAAAATAACCATCATGAAAGAATTGAAGATGGAAAACCAGTGAATCTGTACAAATTTATTTACTTGTTATATTCAGAAAAGATGTGAATCTTATTACAATTAGAGAAATAATGCTAACCTACAGAATCAAAACAGCACGTTAAACTAAGTAGAAAAGGTTAAGAGTTCAGGAATAATGCAAATATCAGCAAGTTCCGAATTTTGTGATATAACATCAGTGCTAAAGAGTGCACCTGCTTATAGGTGCACAAAAACATATAACTTTGGACAAAGGAACAGCTTCAGCCCGCTAATGTTATAATGTAAGACAAACTTGGTGGTGAAATGTAAAATCAATTACCTGGTGCTCAAAGAAAGGGTAATCCAAGTAAACATCAAAACGACGTGCAAATGTTATATCTGTTGGTATCCATTTAACTGAGTAAGTCATGTCCATTGACTTCCCAGCTTCCAAGAGTTTAGGACTTTCTTGAGTTAGATTGACATGAATGATCTGCACGAGTGAATTAACTGAGTAATTCATGTCCCTTGATGGTTATCATTTTTTTTCCAGAGGTCCAAAAAGCTTAGTTTAGAAACAAGTACCTGTTCTCCATTGTACTTAACAGTAATATTCTTGTGTGTGAAAAGATAGTGTTTATTCTCATTGTTTTTGTCAGTCTCTCCAACAAAACCTGAATAATTTATGAAAGATAAACATGAGGTGTCTGATCATCTCAGGAAGAGAAAAGAATCACAGAGGAATTGAGATCTTACCCCACAATGGCAAATCATCTAGATCATTGTACCCAGCAAGGATGACAGTGAAGAAAAAAATATCAACATAGAGATGTAAGCCATAAGGAAATTTTAAAAAAAAATCAAGATATCTGTTGACATAAGTATAGGCAAAGTCAAAGGTCTCTGTTCAATGCTAGAGAAAACAACTGAGATAACAAAGACAACGGTATATACCTATGAAGAGCTCGAACCAATATGAGCTCTCTATTGCCTCCTTAAACTGCTTCACCTTTTCATCATCAAGTTCAAGTGTACAAATGGAAGCCTTGTCAACATTTTCTGAAAGAACATACAAGGAAAAAATATGAACCAATTTTATTCTCAATAACGTGATCCAGATATCCACATTTTACTATCTGGTTTCAACAATAACAACTGCTACAAAAATATATGGAAGAAAGTTCATATACTTTGGTATTTTAGCTCAATCTGGCTGTCAATCAGCTCGTTTCCACCCAAAACCTCCCCAAGCCCACTCCATTTATGTGTAGGGTTCTCAGATGGCTGGCAGAAAGGCAGATGATAATAGTTGTATGTTTCTTGAGGGTTATTATATGGTCCAACTTTGTTTACCCAAAGTGTAACTGAGCCTTCAGCTTGGTACTGCATATAACACCACAATAAACTGTTGGTAAGGATCCAACTAAAAAACTTATTGGCACCTACTGCTTTTATTTTATAATTTGAACATAAAAAGGTAAATTCGATACCTAGGGAGGTAAAGATTTAATGTAACCTGTTTTCCTTAACCAGGAAATATTATGTGGTATAGAGTAAATTATAGGGTGAGAAAAAATGAAGCTCTACTAAAGAATTGGGACCAATGAAGCTCACAAGAAGAATCCTTCTTATGAAAAAATAGTCACCGGAAGGAGAGACAAATTGATGGCACGAATTTAGTTAGGAGTTGAGAGAACGAAAGTTGAAACTTTCTAGCTGCATATTGTATCTTAAAGTTTTTCTGAAGACTGAAAGAAAATCGTCTTACACACACACACACACACACACACACACATTTATATATATTGTATCATGAAATATGAAGAGTATATCAGTGAATGAAAATTCTTAACGATTTATGACATGAAAAATTTGTAATACGACCAGTATAAGAAACTTCCAACAGGCATGACATGTAATTCTAATGGTACACAAAATAGATACACATAACATTGATAATACTGTTTCCTATCTAAGCTAGCCTCCCCCACCCCATGCCCCACCCCAAAAAAAACATTATTTCCTGTGGGTGTCTAGATCAGGTCATGAAAATCACATGATCATGATAATACTTGCTAATTTAAAAACAATTTATCAATTTAATATTGAAGAGCATTTTCATTCACCAACAACTAGCCTTATATTCCATGATTTAAAATCGTATATCCTTTATGTAACATAATTTTCTTTCAATCTTGAAAAGTGTTGCTCAAAATAACTTCTACTTGAACAACTGAAAAGAGCTTTAACTTTCATTTTGTTATTCCTATGTGCATGTCTCTGTTCAATGTTGTCCCCCCCCCCCCCCCCCTTTTCTTTAAGCGAGCTTCATCTGTTTGTACATTTTTTTTCTAGGAAAAAAATCTTCATTTCTCTGTAAGGAGAGCTTTGTGGCTTGCCTTCTATGAGGCAGAAGGGTAACACTTGGTAAGAGGTTTGGTTTCGACTAGTTGGAATAGAACCAAGATAGTTGAAAGACCCAAAGATGAGGCAGTTGTAGTGGAGTGCCATGGGGTTTCTGACCAATATAAATCGATCATGTTTACGCTTGGACCTATAATCTTTTCATTTATTTCTTCCCTTTAGCTTAAACCATTTTATTATTATTCTTTAATCGTTGTTCATTGCTTGATATGTTACCTTATCCAATATCATTGTCAGTGCACACTACACTCATACTATGTTTTAATCCAAAGAATATGCATTTAAAGTTACCCAGTTCATCCTAATCCCCTCTTTTTTATGGCATTGAGCTTATTTCATCCATTCACCCTCAAGTTCATTCTTATCCGCTGCATGTGTATATTTATGATAATCTTCCTCTCAAAACACAAGATATTTTCATGGAAATATCTATTCATATGGTTTGGCAATCTTATAAGAAGTTACTGGCTCAAGCACCTTTATGTCCAGTAAACCTTTATATCAAATCTTTAATTTGCCTTTCACGTCTCTTACGTTGTAACTTGTAAGTAATAAGAGACTACATAAACTTTGATGAACAATAAAACTAAAACATGAACTTAAATGTAAATTATTATTAAATATCATTATTATTATATTCAGTTGGATGTTGCATTCATACTCAACCGATTAACCAAAAAGAGGCAACAAAGTCCATGCTAAACCAACTGATGATGATCCCACGTTGGATGATTAGACAAGGACTGTACATTATACACATAAAAATCATTCCTTGTCTGATGCCTGCAAAACGCTTGTCTATCACCAATAGATGAGCATTTTTCTCATGGAAATATGTCAACATTGTCAAGAAAACTTAATACATGTTCCAAACAATTTCATCAACTTATATGCTTAGTAAAGGCACCAAAAAGTATAAAATTTGACGAAAGATCTTGCAATTAAGACTATTCCGGAATAGGAAAAGCGAGTTTGGTGCCAAAAAGATAGTATAATAAAGGACATTTTTTTATAGTAAACCAAATTTTAATAATAATTATAATAAAAACCACTTTAAAAAATAATTACAAAAAGAGACCACTTTTTGCCTCGTAGGCGCCAGCTCTGCGTTGGCGTGATTTTTTTTTTTGTATGGACGCAGTTTGAAATTGCGCCCATAGCATTTGTTATGGACGCAGTTCGAAACTGCGCCCCATACATTTGTTATGGACGCAACAACTGCGCCCATACAAATGTATTGGGCGCAGTTTCGAACTGCGCCCCATACAAATGTTATGGGTGCAGTTTCAAACTGCACCCATAACAAATGTATAGGGCGTCCCAAAAAATTTTAGCAAAAAATAATAAGGGACACTTTGAAAGTGCGTCCATTCCCCCATTAAACCTGACACCACTTCCCTCTTTCCTTACTTCACTCTCATCTCTCTCTCTCGATCTCTCTCGAGATCTTTCTCTCTCTGCTCTCTCCCTCTCTCGATCTCTCTCTCTTCCCCCACCTACCTACCTCCTCCGAGCTCCCCCAGCCTCCTCAGGCTTCTCTCTCTCTTCTCTCTCTGTCTCTCTCTCATCTTTCTCGCTCGCCCAGTTTTCTCGATCTCACAGTCTTTCACTTGTGCAAATTTAGTTGGAAATTCACGGACGAATAATCACCTTCATCCTCGCCATCGTCATCACCATTGTGAGCATCTCGAAGGTTAGCTAGACCCTAATTTTATTTAAAAATAATTTTAAAAAATTGGTTAAAATTTCGTATTGGTAAGCAATTCGAATAAATTGAATATATATTAGGAGTTTTCCCCGATTTTACTTATGACGGATCAATGAATAGAATACAAGTTCTTGCAACTTGTTACATGCTATAAATATGGATTTTATTGTAATGTTATGAAATTAGTTGAGTATAATCGTGAAGATAAATAAGTAGGTTGTTTGACGAGAACTCACAAAGTGTGTCAATATTTCTGGAAGGTGGAAAAATGACAGACAATTACATCCATCTAATTTGCTATTTCGGTGGCCAATTAAAATTGGAAAAAATAATATTCCTAAATATGTCGGTGGAAACACTAAAATGACTAGAGTCAAGAGGTCTGGCACGTACAACGAGCTGTGCCAAGTAGTGTACAAAACTACCAAAATCAATCCGTTAGAGTTCAATATCTTCTTAATATGCAAATGGCCGACGGAGCATGAATATACCGCCATTGAAGTATCCGATGATGAGGACACACAAGTCATCCTTGCCTCGGAATCGAAATCGATCGAGTTGTTTGTGAAGAAAATATTGACGTCCGCTCAACTACCCGAATCTTATTCTGAAGTACCTAACCTTTCTTTTCGAGCATCCGAGCAATACCCGCAAGGAGAAATGACATGCATGCTCAATATAAATGCTGATTTTGCCGGATTTATGTCTCTCACCAATGATGAACAATATATAGATCAAAGTTACGTAGATGAAAGCACATCAAGCAGGACGCCGGTGAATTGGCAGTTTACGAAATAAGACTTACCTTGCATATCTTTATACCGCATATACATTTAGCAGATCACTGTTTATTGATAGTGGAGGTATGCTATGGTTATTAAGTATTCATAAATTTGTGTGCAGTTCTTATGTACCGCCGTCCGGTTATAATACATGTCACCACCAATCTTCGTTTTTAATTGCATGACGGCGCTAAGCTTTGGCTTCAATAGCATGCCCCAAAATACTGAGCATATGCAGTTATACAATACGGAATATAATACGGGATGGACACCGTTTGCAGACGATAGGTCGAGATTTCGTCGGTGTGAAGCCGGAACATCAAGTACCATGCAAGTCTCCTATATTGGTTCCGCACATCCAATCGATATACCTGCTACGGATCCAGCGGTATTGGAACACGATGGAGATGAAAGTGATGATGATGATGCTAGTGATGAGGACGAGATTCGGGCACAAGATAGCATGCAAAATGCGTATGTCCTTACTGATGAGAATGATAGACAGTGAATTACTAATTCGTTTGTTATCTACATCGGTAATGGAGAATGTCAACTTTCACGCGGATAGACTTTCGGCAATTGATATTGAAAGTGGGTTGAAGGTCGGCAATTTGTTCGAGAATAAGGAGAAATTAATTCAGACAGTCAGCGTTTGGTCAATTAAACACGGAGTTTCTTTTAAACCAATCAAGACTAACACGACCAAGTACACCGTCGTTTGTAAAACATACGCGAACTGCCCGTGGAGGCTTCATGCATATATCTCAAAGAAATCACTAACAGAATTCTGGCAGATAAAAAAGTATGCGGGTAATCATACTTGCATGGATCCTGTAGTAAATTCAAATCATAAACAGGCCATTTCTATATTCATATGTAACAAGATATTTCCTTTTGTGAAAGCGGATGTCGATTTGACCCCCAAAACGATTCAAGTGCTTATAAAAGATACATTATTCATTGAAATAAATTATATGAAGGCATGGAATGCGTTGAATAAGGCATTGTCTAAAATATACGGAGATTGGGAAGATTCGTATGAACATTTGTCACGATATCTTGCCACCATCAAATCTACTAATTCCGGGGTTGTCTTCAAGATAACAACCGACGCTTCAATGTCAGAAAGAATAGGATATTTTACAGGTGCATTTTAGGTATTCAGACCGGCCATTGATGGTTTTGCTTATTGTCGTCCCGTTCTCAGTATTAATGGGACCCACTTATATGACAGATACAAAAGGACTTTGCTCATTGCTACCGGTGCCAATGCAAATGATGGACTTTATCCTTTGGTATATACTGTAGTTGGAGGTGAAACCACTGAAAATTGGGAGTGATTCAATGCTTGCATTCGTCTTTACATTCCATCTGTGCGGGGAAGGCACATTACCTTCATATCTGACTGGATGAAAGGGATTCCGACTGCACTACGAAAATCATAGCCAGAACCTCATAGTCATCGTTATCGTATGCGACATATTATAGCCAACATCTCAACTGCTGGATTTAGTGGCAAAACCTTACAGAGTTTGTTCTTTCAAATTGCATGTGCACCAGATGACCAGACCTATACAGAGCTGAAAGAGGAACTTAAATGTATATGTCCAAGAGCAGATGCTTAGATTGAAAATAGTCTAAAAATGAAGAAAAAAGATGGGTTCTTTCGAAAGATGGTGGTAGGCGATTTTACATAATGACTACAAATGCTTCAGAAAGCTTTAACAGGGTCTTAAAAGGATCTCGATCTTTGCCTATTCAAGCCTTAGCAGGACGGACATTTTACAGGACGAACAAATACTTCTTTGCACGACGTCAGGAAGGACATGAGTGGACGACAAAGTTATGTCCTAAGTTTGAAATAATTAATAACAAAAAGGGCTACTGATACCAGGCATGCTTGGATCGTGAGGTTCAGCCAGTTCGAATGGCAGGTGACTGACAAAGATGAAAAAAATTACGGCATAGACATCGAAGGTAAGAACTACAGTTGTACGTGCAATATTCCTAAGTTGCAAAAGTTGCTTTGTTCACATGTAATTTCGGCATGCACACGAGCGGAGGGTGGGGGAATATTGCACATCACGATCTTGTTTCGAAATGGTATTTTGTTCCCAAATACAAAGCTGCTTATGCCCTGTTGTTCCATCCTGTACCCGATAACCTATATTGGGAGGTATACAACGGTCCAATGATATTAGCGTCTATCGATAGGAGATAAACAGGATGACCGCGTTCTACTCGTATCAAACATGTTATGGATAATTCACGAGAATGGCATAGGCAAAATAGATGCAGCGTCTGCAATGAGTATGGTCATAACAAGGCACAATGCAAAAATCCTCCAGCCCTACGTCGCCATTGGTAATCTCTGCTTATATTTTGAAATACACACACATGCATAAACACACACACACGTCCAAACACAAAACAAATATACATCTATACACATACACGCACGCATACATTCTTTGTTATACATGCTCATTTTTTCAAAGATAATATAACTCAATTTTTTCATTGTGCAGGTATACCTATGGATCCTGAACCTATAGATACGAGTGTTCTGTACTTGCAGACTGACCACAAGTCGGCCAACGCCGCAGTAGTACATGTAAAACTTTGTAATTTTATTTTCTTTAATTACATATGTTATTTATATGTTACTGATACAAGTCCTCTTTTTGTAATTAACAGAGTGAACAGGTGATTACATGCATTGACCACGCAGTCCAGAGCAGCCGGATCCTAGCTAAAGATGCCTGTATGCAGGCCGAGCTGCAACGAGCAGGCTTTCATCTTCTATCCAGATTAAAGCTATCCAAATTAGAGTATATACGTCTGGATAGAACCTTGATTACGACTTTGGTAGATAGATGGAGACCAGATACCTGCACATTTCATTTTAGAGTTGGTGAGATGACTATCACCCTTCAGGACGTCGTTGTGCTGCTTGGTCTGCCTATAGACGGAGAGGTGGTTGCTGTGGAATACGGCCACGATTGATCAGACTTGTGTCCCAGCTTGTTGGGTAGGATTCCGCCTGTTGGGCAGAGGAGAGACACTAACATCCACTTGAGTTAGCTGCGGGATGCGTTTGGTGCTGAGCCTATCATGGATGCTACCCCGCAGCGATCGAGCAGCATGCACGAGCCTACATTTTACATTATATTGGGGTTTGTTTATTCCCGGATAGGAGCAAGAGCAGAGTTAGTCTTGCATGGCTGCCTCTTTTAGCTGATCTCGACCAGTGTGCCACTTTATCGTGGGGGGTGCAGTTCTGTCATTCATCTACAGCGAGCTGAGGATGGATGCATTGATGGAGCAGAAAAGTTTTGGGGGCAGTTTGACACTTCTTCAGGTATACAATACTTAAAACCGCATTCTACTAATTTTGCGTAATTAAATTGATATTCAACGTAAAACATAATTCTATTATATTGTTTTTCACATATGGTCATGGACATATCTCTCTATTGATTGCCCGACCATTACAACACGGTTCACTTTAGATTGCCAAAGGCCATATGGATGCCAGTAAGTAATTGAAACCATACGCATATTTCAAATTTCAATTTTTTTTTGGAATATTAACTTGTGTGTAATCTCTATGCAGATGGAATATGACGGGGTCATGGGATGTGACACCGGATTGCAACCTCCGCTTTTACCGCAATGTGTTCGATGTCATGGAGAAAGCAGCAGTTACGTGGGCACCGTACACACATGACCTGATAGGCGCTCTACATCTATTATGTTTGGCAGGCGCTGGCTTCTGGCGTGCGCGGATGTCGATCGTCTGCAACAATGTTATTCAGATGCACGTGCCAGACCGTGTGCTTCGCCAGTTCGGTTTGAGGCAGCGCATACCAGGCGCGGTGGAGCAGACACCGCGACATGATGGAGCGCTAGTTGGGGATGCTTGGCTCATGGAGTATTAGATTTGGATGGGTCGATGGTACGATCGGGTACACCACATACCCGATGAGATACAGCCAGGTATACCGATAGATCGGTACCTTTCCTGGTATTGGATGATTACCCACAGATTCGTCATCACAGCCGCCTCTCCGCCCACCTCATATACGCCTCGAGAACCGATAGATAGAGATTTAGTAAGTTTATATCAAACCTTTTAAAACTAAAATCTTATTTTTATGAAATTCATTATTTTATTTACTATCAATATAGGTCCATACCATTTACGCGTTGGAGAATATAGCTGATAAGGGTATTAATGACTCCAGGGACTCAGCGAGCTGCTTTATGAACATCAAGTCCCTGATAAGAAGTGTGATGACGAGGCACAGATTCACACGTCCACCGGCCGTGCCTGCACCACTTATGCCTCCGCCACCCATCCCTGCACAACCCGTGCCCCCGCCACCCGTGCCCCCGCCAACTATGTCCGCACCTGCCATTCCGATCACGTATGCACGACATAAACGGAGACAGTCGGCGCCATCTCAACATACCGATGAGTACGAGCATAGACCATCACAGCCAGAGCCATCTCAGCTGCCTGCCGCTGACGAAACCGGACTGTCACAATCTCGACGTCCTATAGCGAAGAGGACACCTGGGATGGTGCGACGACTTCGTTAGATTGTCATGAGTGTTCGTGTTGTATTGCATTGCGATGGATTAGTTATTTATTTTACATTGTTTATTGTTTTCAGCTTATTGTTCTTCGCCATTTGGGCGTCGTATATTGTGCGTGGATTGTGTCTCCGCCATTTGGACGTTGAGTTAGTTCCGTCTGTGAATGCTATTATTTTACTATACTTGTATATGAATTTTATTCAAAATTTACAAAGGTGTTGTCTGATTTTCCCCGATTATTTCTTTACAAAACAACACTTTAATTCATTTTAATTCAAACATTGATTCTCTCACACAAACACGTGTTCATACACGATATATTACACACACATGGTACACCCATCCACATCATACACGAGAATGACGCAAACAAAATAGATAGAAAGAACAGTAACGCCATAATTTATTACTAAAATTTCAAAAATAAATTCTCTACGTTACTTAGCTCCGCAACAACAGAATTAATCCGCTCTGTAATTGCATCAATGGCCTCATCACTTTCACCTAGCGGGGTATCTCGAGTGAGTTCGAGGTGGTTCAAAGTCCGACGGTGTATAAAGATGCGTAAAAAAGCTTGTGGGGTCCTCGATATTGCGACCTGAAAGAAGACCCAAAGAATGAAAGAAGTGGAGACGGGGTTTGCTTCCCTATGGGTTATTTCATCAGGGGGAGACGGAGCGCATCCAATACGACTAAGTGCAAGAGCGGCAGGATTTCACGATCGATCTTCATCGGCCAGTTCATGCCCTCTCGTAATCAATAGAGAATGCCTTCGTAACCAGAGTAGTCTATCGTATATATACAGATATCACCACGATGTAAGAGATGCACCTCTTAATTTCATCGATTGATGGCAATCCTACAGATGAAGATCCCGACATTAAGAGAGAGCGAGGCTAAGAACTGAGAGAGAGAAAGACAGAGAATGTGATGGCGATGAGATCTGAGAGAGTGTAAGAGAGCCAAGCACAGATAGTGAGATTCGAGATAGAGAAGAAGTGATTGAACTCTTAATATAATGAACACAATCATTAACGAGTATGGATTTTTTTTGCCGCAGTTTGCAACTGCGCCCCAGAAAAACACATACCCGTGAATGATTGTGTTTCCTTTTGGGACACACCTTCAAACTGCGCCATAGAAAAACATAGACCCGTGGATGCGTATGTTTCTTTTTCTGGGTGCAGTTTGCAACTGCGCTCCAGAAAAAATCATACCCGTGAATGATTGTGTATCCTTTTGGGGCGCACTTTCAAACCGCGCCATAGAAAAACACATACCCGTGAATGAGTATGTTTCTTTTTGGGACACGGTTTGCAACTGCGCCCAAAAAAACAAAGTCCTTACAATGACAATGATTCATATTATTTTGTTTTTATTAATTGTATGTGGCGCAGCAGCAACTGCGCCCATAACATTTGTATGGGCCGCAGTTTCAAAATGCGGCCCATACAAACGTAAAGGGCGCAGTTGCTGCACCCATAACAAATGTATGGGGCGTATTTTCAAACTGCGTCCCATACAAATGTAAAGGGCAAATGTATGAGACGCATTTTCGAATCGCGTCCCATACAAACGTTATGCACGCAGTTTCAAACTGCGCCCATAAAAAAATTTATTTCACGCCGGCGCCGGCGCCGAGCTGGCGCCTACGAGAGAAAAAGTGGTCTCTTTCTGTAATTATTTTTTAAAGTGGTTTTTTTAATAATTATTGTTTAAATTTGGTTTACCATGAAAATTTGTCCTATATTAAACCTGTATGACAATTCTCTCCAGGTTTTCGCTTGTTTATGCAAAGACTGCGATTTACAAAACTCAACTAAGGTTGCACCTTGAAGTCTCGTCTCTCAACTAAAGTCAAGCCGATGTCAGTGATTTCAAAACTTTTTTTAAAAAGATCAAATATTTCTGTAAATGAGTTACAATTCGATCATCCTCAAGCTAATCAAACAAAAACAAAGAGCCAAATTAAGTAAAGCAACAGGAAAAACTCCAGATCTGATCTCAGATCTGATGAAGAAAGCAAATCTGCAGCTCAAAGAACAAGATTTCCAACAGGAGACGCATCCGGATCAAACGAATTAGGGTTTAGAGATGGAAAGCACCTTGTGATCGGACTCCGAAGCAAATGCGGCAACGACGAAGAAGAAGAGAGGGAGCGCGAAGACGAGAGGAAGAGATCTGACGGTGGAGGCCATCGCCGCCGTCTGAACTCAGTCGGTGGTGATGAAGATCTGAAGCGATCGCTGGTGTTGGATTTGAAAATCGCAGCTCAACCTGGGTTTATTTCTGTTTTTTTTTGTAATGTTAAATTTCTCCGCCCACAGCTTGTCTCAATAGGAGAGAAGGGTTGAGTCGTGCAAAAATACCCCTTTGCCCACAGCGGAGTTAAGTTTAGATAGCCTGAGATTGAGTAAAGTTCTCTCACCTCAACTCCAAAGTCCTGACTATATCATATTTGGAATGGATTTTTTAGTTTAGAAGACCAAGATTATCTAAACTCCAAAGTTGGGATTGCCCGAGTTTATAAAACTTTAATCCAACCTAGTTATCTAAGCTCCAAATTTTGTAAAGAAAACACTCATGAAAGTTGAGTTTTTGAAGTAGAGGGGGGGCCTTGCGAACCAAAGATTGCATATCGTTTGCCTCCACTTTTCAGTTTTCCTAACTTTATATCTTAGGGCATGTTTGTATGACATGAAGAACCATGAAAGTAGTGGAAGTAAGATGCTTGGAAGTTACTTCTGGTACTTCAAGGGTTTGTTTAATTACTTCAAGGTGATGACATGGATCCTATATGATATGGGTATTTTCGAAATTTACTTCTTATTTTTCGGTTGGAAGTGAGTATGGAGCATAAGAAACAAGACAACAAATAATTTTTTAATGCTACTTCATTAATCTCAGTTGTTTTTGCTAGTTCTTCTGCACAACTTGCATAAATTCCAATAAATTCATCCGGTCGGACAAAGAAGGGTTCGCATCGAAACATAATATTCGAGGAAGACGAGGAAGGCTCACAGTTGATTCAACGGATTAAAACGAGTAAAATAAGAATTAGAATAGATCCAAGGTAAAAGGATTCATAGAAGGAAATAAATGTTGAATTTAAAACCCTTGTGTATTCTACTTTCGAGGTCATGCAGAAATGATCTGCATAAGCTACCACTAAAATCTATCACGTCCCGCTTTCCAAAAGACGATAACAGATATGTGACAAGGTCGGCGACATACTTATACCGAGAAAGGATCTTCCTGTCATGCCCCGCTTCCCAAAAGAAGGAGAAGGATGACGTAGTATGGTCCGCAACCTAACTGTATTGAAGGTGGTCTATTCAATACAGTTACGTTAAGCGTATGAATATTTAACATGCAGGATGTGTATCAAAACAAAAATAATAAAAGCGAAATGTATTTATTTTCATTAACCAAACTTTATTACATCCCAAAAGAAATAGTAAAATAAACTAAGTAGTTTAATTACATCGAGAAGAAACAAAAGCCCTAAACATGTGGGCAACAACAAAAATTAAATCTAGCTAATATTCCGTCGTCAAGTCTGCAAAACCTTCATTAGTTGGCTCCACTCCTTGATCCTTACCATAATTCTCATTCTCATCTGACGGACATTCCAAAGATAAAGGAAGAAAAGGAAAGTCCGTCAGCGAGTTATACTCGGGTAGGATTGCCTCATAAGAAAGTAAAGGTATAGAAACAGACATGTGTGTATAAATGTAATGAATATGATGTACATGGGTATAAAGGTATGAGGTTGTATACAAATTAGATATATTGACAGAGGTATATATGAATATGAGTAGCTTGTGTGAGATATATGTTTGGTAAAAATTCAAGTCAAGTCAAACGGACATTCAGTCTAAGAGTTAGATTAGGTTAAACAAGGTGTGTATTGATGGAATTGACCGGTGAACATACTCGTATCTTTGAGATATCCCATGACTAACTGGAAGCAGTATGAGCTGGTGCCCGTACCTGGGGTGGCAATCAATGCGGTAGCGTGAACATCCCGAAAGGTGTCCCATGACTACTATGGAGTTTTGTCTGGCGTGAATATCACTCAAGTGCACAGGTATTTCCACCCTTCAGTTCCATAATAAACAACAAGTCTAAACTAGTAAAATATCCACATCCAAGATACTCAATAACTCGTGTCTCATAAAGAAAGGTAGATAAGGTAACAGTGTGATGTGAGTTTAGTGTTAAGTATCAATAGGTATTGTAAATGTTTTAGTTTGTCAAACAAGGGTTCGGATACTCGCGATTATTCCGTCGTGGCCACGGAACAACAACTGGGGAAGTGAAATGTACCATTTCACTTCCCGGGATCATGATCGAGTAGTAGGGGAATCCGAGTTCCGAATCTCCTTGCCTAATTAAACTACCCATCCCCGTGGTTCAATATAAAGGTTTTGACGAATTAGAGTTAGTGCGTATACCTCTAGGCATGGAATTTCTATATTGTATGTCATCCACATATTGGATCATTCGCCCTCAAGTAGGGTTAGTATTCGCCCGAATATCGGGTTAGTAGTCGTCCACACATTGGACTGGTCATCCTGCCTGCAGGGATCTTTGTAAAAACTCCATTTTTAATATACAAAGAATTGATTTAAATTCAATGTATACTTGGAGTATTTATTGCAGCTGATATCTCTTTAAGTATTTATTTCACTCCATAATTACAGGAAGGAGCTTGTAGCTCATTGGTAATACCTTGCACTGCTGAAGCAAGCCACCAGAGTTCAAATCCCATGCCCCACATTATTTTTGTATTTATTTTATTTTAAATTTTTGGAAAGTCAACAGTAAAAAGGCCATAACTCCCAAAATATGTACTGGACAACAAAAAGTAAATATACCAAATTGTACCCCCGAAGAATCCCCGGCCATTGGACCCCTGACTCGGCCCGACTCGGCCGGCTCGGTCCGGTGCCGCCGGCCGGACTTGGCCGGACGGCCGAGTCACCAACGGAGAAAAGTTGGGTCTTGACCTGGTCCATCCTCCTGCATACTCTAAATGCTTGGATCGGTTATCATTTGGCCAATAAATTCCTTTTACTCCTATGTTTAATGATTTTGTATAATTTTTAATAAATTTTTATTAAAAAACCTAACCCTAGCCTAACCCTATATAAACCCCCATACCCTCTACCCTCTCATCCTACATTCCTAAGTCCACTCTCTAAAAATTTCAAGAGAACTTGGTACGTCGGAAAACGAGCGAAAGGCGAAGCACTGCCGAAATCGACGGCGAAATCCCGGCGATCGTACTAGGACATCTTCACGACGTTTCGACGCACCGACAAATCCACTACCTTCCTATCACTCTCCAGCGTTCTCCAAACCCATAAGTCCCTCTTTTCTACCTTTTTTTTCTTCCATTAAAATACGACTTTATAAACCCGACGGAAATCGGAACAAACCGATTTCCGATTCGGTTTTTCTATCAAAACTCACTTATCACTAATTCCATAATGCTTAAACATATTCATGTTGACTACTAATCACTTAAAAATCAATTTGGATAAAATTTCTCACATGAAATGATAACTTTTGCAAAATACCGTATTTTCGCACTTAAATACCACCATGTTAATAGTTTATCACATTTAACCCTTTAACATTGCTATATCTTAAAGTAGATCACGAGGTAATGACCTACCTCCACACACACGCAAATACAACCCTAAATGATATCATTAAAACTTAGAATACGATAAAATAAGATTTTACATCAAAATACCATTTTCTTATTAAAACCTTTTCTAAAAGTTCTAAGTTATATACAATTTTAAAACAATATCTTTTAAAAGGAAAATACGATATGTCGTGGATATCGATCGTTTATCTAAACCTGACTTTGTGGTGTCTAGGCAAGTGTGTTTAAAGCGAGCGGTTACTTAATTAGGACCACTACTTGTAGTGGAGAGCCTCCCACTCACCTCGCACTTACCTGGCCGCAATTGGCGGTGAAGAGGCGATTTGAGGCTTCTATGGTTTATCGTTTAGACCATTTAGAAATAGACTAGTTGGCTTAGAAAACCCTAGAATCTAAAATACGGAAATTTACACCCTTTTTCAAATAAATACCTTATCTTTATAAAACCGTTTTCTAAATGACTAGTATTTATTAAATCTTTGCAAAGCGCCACTACAACCCACATTTGGGGAACTCGTTAGGAATAGTACGGTTTATCGTGCACCCTCGGGCTTAGTAGTGCGAGATTTAGACCTCCGCAAGGAGCATTCGGTCTCGAAAGGTTTAAAATACGACATTTAAGAAAAATGAGATTTTTGGAAAATAAAATATTTATTAAAAATTATTCTTGTATAAACATATGTATATTTATCATTTAAACACCTATTTTATTATAAGATAAAGTTTTCACTTTTCCTATAAAAAAAATTACAAGATTAAAAGTTATATTAAAATACCATGAATTTCAAATAAATCAATATTACAAATTAATACATTTTAATTATGAAATTAGGATATTTTCACTAGAAATATCACAAAATAAATCACACTCATTATAACTATAAAGACGAATAATAAATACTTGAGATGTATCTTGAAAACTACACAAAAGTATTTTTACATAAAACCCCCTCAAGTTTTATAAATTACAATAAGGACCCTAACAAATATAGAACTTCGATTTACATTTCTTTTGGTCTGATTCGGGTTTGAGTCTGATTATTTCTGACTTGAATATGATTCAAGTCAATCTACATTCTTTAATATTCCAACTCAATATGAACACATGAATCTCAGAATCCAGTTAACAATCTATACAACTTGACTGAACCAAACCATGGATATATATCCATTATTCCGTTATTCCATTTACCTGATTATGCAGTTACAATCTGTTTACTGATATCATGGTTTTGGTCAGTCATCTAACTTACACAATACAATACAACAATACTATCAAAACACTACGGGGTTTAAAGGGTAGATTGGTACGGAAGGTGTTAAAGGTGGCACGAGGTGGTCAGATTAAGACACCTAACCTATATTCCATTACTGTTGTACCGTGGCTTAACGGTTCCTTGTACATTCCGTTTGCCCTGGTCTCTAGCATATAGAGACCCCTTTCGTATACACTGGTATCCTTCTGTACCAAGCTACAAACAACAGCATTAACACAATATTCTATAATATTTTACAACCTCTTTAGGAAATACTTTTATTCTGTCTTTTCTAATTCTTCTTTATCTTTGGGACTTACCGAGTGACCTGTTCGCTGACGACATTCTATTTCTTTCTTCTTTGAATGTCGTCAGGTGCTTTGGACCCGGCAGAGATCGAGCCCACCGGTGAAGACCTGGATCAGTTTCACGAAGACCCCGAGCTCTAGACATTGTATCTTGTTCTATTCAGTATTTTTATTTCCTGTTATGCCACTGTTTAGGCATCGCTTTTCATTTCAGTTGTATTTACTTTTCATGCATTGTACAAAAGAATGTTATTAATAAAGTTGCTGTTATTTCTATATCTCTTGTCTCTTGTGATTTACTTTTATATTGCTTAGATACGCTAAGCGTATGTACTTCTAAGTATATACGTAGCGGATTTCGTCGCGTCCCCTTCGCCGTACACCGGGAAGCGGAGCGTGACAGGTTTTGTTGGTGGCTCATGCAGGTCAGAGCTGTATGAATCCTTATCATGCAGTTCTGGTCTGCGTGAACAACCTAAGCAATATAACACAAGAACCAGCAACTAAAACATTCTTTACAATTCATGTTTCTTGAATCTTACAAATTTCTATTCCTTGAATCTTATCATTTCATGTATTTGAATCTATCCTAACCCAAATTTTTCTTCAAGGTTATGGATTCCCCGAACAACACCAGCACCAACGTCAACAACACACCTCCAGCACTACCTCTCGCACCAGCTGTTCCTATGCCAACTACCGAGCAAACAGTGCTACTTGAGGCGATTCCCAGCCTTCTTGAGGGACAGCAACAACTACTAAACCGTCCTGAAACCGACGCATCGGGAGTAAAGCAATTCAGGGCTTTACATCCCAAGCAGTTCTTTGGTAAAGGAAGCCCTCTTGAAGCTGAAGAATGGGCACAAAGCATCGAAGACAATCTGGCAGCAGCTCAAGTGCCAGACATCGCTTGGGTCCGTGTAGCAAAACTACAACTCACGGATAATGCTCGCAACTGGTGGAAGGCGGAAGAAAGCCGTCTGGTACAGCCGATTGAATGGAAGACTTTTCGCGAGAAGTTCGACGCGAAATACTTCCCTGTGACTGCCAAGTTTGCTATGGAGCAGCAGTTTATTCATTTACAACAGGGTTCAATGTGGGACAAATCAGTAGATGAATACGACGCTGAATTCACCATGTTAAGCCGGTAAGATATGTCACAATAGTTCAATTTTTAAATATCACATACTACACAGCTAACACAATCTTTAAACAGATTCGCGGCACACTTGATACCGACGGATGAGATCAGAGCCCGTCGCTTTCAATAAGGACTGGACACGGAGATTCAGGTTGCTCTAGCCACGGGAAAATTTTTGACTCATGAGGATGCTCTGGAAGCTGCCCGCAGTTATGAGGCGTGATAAAAGTAAGGGACAGACCTCAGTCTGCAGGAGTCAAACGCCCTGCCAACCAGATGGCAGGTGGAGCCTCGTCCAGGCCACCTTTCGTACCAAGGCGACCCGGAGTACCAACCCATCGTCCCAGCCCAGCCTTTTGCACCTACTGTAAGAGAACTGGACATATGATGAAAGACTTCCGTCGAGCCAACCGCCTTTGCTTAGTCTGCGGCTCAGCTACTCACGATATTGGGTCTTGTCCCCAAAGACAGAACCCAGTTACTGCACCCAGGCCGGCAATTACTTATCCGCAGCGAGTAGCTCTTCAGGCACCTGCTCCCAGACCTGCACTACCTGCACCACCCAGAGGACCGCAAGCTGCACCACTTCCTCGTCAGTTCCATCAAGCTCAAAGGAATGTTCCGAGGAATGCTCCTCAGGCCAGGAGGAATGTACCAAGGCGCCAGGCTTTCACGATGTCCGTGGAAGAAGCTGAGGCCACTGGCCAAGTCATCACTGGTAAACTTTTCTTTTCAAACTTTGCTTTTCTATCCTGCTACTTAGTTACATATTTCCTATACCTAAAACAAATCCCACATACCTTAGGTACAATCTTAGTATCCTCAATCCCTGCACTTGCACTGTTTGATACTGGAGCATCACACTGTTTTATGTCGCAACGGTTTGTCCGAACCCATGCGATTCCAGTCTCACCGCTTGTATCCAGCTGGAATGTCAGTTCAGGAAATGGCGTTCTAAAGGCAACCATGGGATACAGCTTTTGTCCAGTCGTCGTTCGCAGTCGAGAGTTTTATGCTGACTTCAAAGTGCTGGACATACCGAACTTCGATGTGGTTCTAGGAATGGATTGGCTTGGAACTTTTTATGCTACCATAGACTGTCGTCAAATGAGGGTAGTATTCGAGATCCCAGACCATCCGGTCTTCTATTTCAAAAGCGGAGACCGTACACTGGAGCCAAGTACCTACAAAGCGAAGCCAAGAGAAGCAGTAGTTGCAGCAGCTCAAGCAGAGGAAGAATCAAGACCAGACGTGGTTCGAGAGTTCGACGATGTATTTCCTGACGATATATCAGGTTTGCCTCCCGATCGAGCTCTTGAATTCAGTATTGATTTAGTACCGGAGCACAACCGGTGATCAAAGCACCCTATCGTTTAAGTTCGGAAGGTTTGAAGGAAGTCCGAACACAGTTGGACGAATTACTGGCGAAAGGATGGATTCGTCCCAGCACTTCAAGTTGGGGATCACCTGTATTACTTGTGAAGAAGAAGGAAGGTTCATACAGAATGTGCATCGATTACAGAGCCCTGAACGAAGTCACTATAAAGAACAAGTATCCACTCCCGCGCATCGATGATTTATTCGATCAGCTAAGTGGATCTTGTGTTTTCTTTAAATTGGATCTTCGTTCAGGTTATCATCAAGTGAAGGTCAAGGAAGTTGATATTCACAAAACAGCTTTCAGAACTCGCTATGGACATTACGAATTTCTAGTGATGCCATTTGGAGTGACCAACTCACCCGCAATATTCATGAACCTTTTGAATCAAGTTTTCCGGGAGTACTTAGACAGGTTTGTTGTCATCTTCATCGACGACATCCTGGTGTATTCTAAGAGTCGGAAAGAACATGCAGAACATCTACGAATTGTCCTGGAAACTCTTCGACAACATCAGCTTTATGACAAGTACAGCAAGTGCGAGTTTTGGCTAAATCAAGTTGGTTTTCTTGGACATATCGTATCAGGAGAAGGAATCTCTGTAGATCGAGCAAAAGTTTCGGCAGTTAGCGAATGGCCTACACCAAAGTCAGTGAAGGATATTCGAAATTTCTTGGGTTTAGATGGATATTACAGAAGGTTTATTGAAGGCTTTTCAAAGATAGCAACGCCCCTGACCAAGCTCACACGTAAAGATGAAGAATTTGTGTGGTCAGAAGCATGCGAACAAGCTTTCGTAGAACTCAAGTCAAGGTTGACATCTGCACCTATTCTCGTCATACCGGATCAATCTGGAGAATTCGAAGTGCATTGCGATGCATCCGGTAAAGGATTAGGATGTGTTCTACATCAGCACGGTAAGGTTGTGGCTTATGCTTCAAGACAGCTGAAGATTCATGAGCGCAATTATCCGACGCATGATCTGGAGTTGGCAGCCGTCATCTTTGCTCTCAAGATTTGGCGTCATTATCTACTTGGTGAACGAGTGAACATCTACACAGATCATAAGAGCCTGAAGTACGTGTTTACTCAGAAGGAGTTGAATATGCGGCAGAGAAGATGGTTAGAACTCATGGCGGATTTTGACATCAAATTGCAATATCACCCAGGGAAGGTGAATGTAGTACCTGATGCTCTTAGTCGCCAACCATTAGCAATGAATCTCACCGCTCAGTAGAAGCTTCAACAAGACTTGCATCAGATGGATATTGAAGTAGTCATGCCAGGTAATGCTTCAAGTTTGATGAATTTACAAGTTCAATCAACCATTGTCAATCAGATCAAAGCAGCTCAAGCCAGCGATGCTAAGTTGCAAAAGATCAGAGAACAAGTGGAGAATGGACTTAGAACAGATTTCATCATCCATGAAGACGGATCTTTGAGATACGGCAGCAGATTGTGTGTACCAAAAGGTCCAGTTCGGGAAGAGTTAATGAAAGAAGCTCACAGCTCTCCCTATTCAGTACACCCTGGAGGTACCAAAATGTACAAAGATCTACGTCAGAATTATTGGTGGCATGGAATGAAGCGTGAAGTAGCCAGAAGCGTCGCAAAATGCTTGGTGTGTCAGCAAGTAAAGGCTAAACATCACAGGACTGCTGGATTACTTCAACCATTACCAATCCCAGAATGGAAGTGGCAACACATCACGATGGACTTTGTGACTGCTCTTCCTCGCAGCACAAAGGGTAACGATGCCATATGGGTCATTGTGGATCGACTCACAAAGTCGGCTCACTTCATCCCATTTCGAGTTGGCCAATCAACTGAGACACTAGCAAAGAAGTACATGGAGGTAATAATCTAATTTGGATTTAAAACTCTTCATAATGTACTATCTCTGATACCCATGAACTCATACAGGAAATTGTGAGACTTCATGGAGTACCGATCTGCATTGTCTCCGATCGTGACACCAGGTTCCGATCGCAATTTCGGCAGAGTCTGCAAGCAAGCTTGGGAACAAGTCTGAACTTCAGCACGACTTATCATCCACAAACAGATGGACAGTCGGAACGAACTATTCAGATCTTAGAGGATATGCTTAGAGCGTGTATGCTAGACTTCAAGGGATCGTGGGAAGATCACCTACATCTTGTGGAGTTTTCGTACAACAACAGGTACCAAGCAAGCATAGGAATGGCACCTTTTGCAGCATTGTGTGGAAGGAAGTGTCGATCGCCATTAAGTTAGGACGACATCGGCGATAGGGAACTTCTTGGACCAGAGATGATAGTAGCAACCGTTGATGTGGTTCGTACTATCAGGGAAAGGATGCGCATAGCCCAAGATCAACAGAAGCACTGGACTGATGCAAAGAGACGACACTTGGAGTTCCAGCCAGGAGATCACGTATTCCTGAAGATATCTCCGAACCGCGGAGTGATCCGATTTGGAAGACGGGGTAAGCTAAGTCCGAGATACATTGGACCGTTCGACATACTCGAACGAGTCGGTGAAGTGGCATACCGTTTAGCGCTTCCACCCTCATTGGAAGGAGTGCATAATGTGTTCCACATATCCTAACTCAGGAAGTATGTGAATGACCCCAGCCATGTACTTGATTATTCCGAGCTCACTATACAGCCCGACTTGTCTTGTGAGCAACAACCCATGGAGATCCTGGACAGGAAAGTGAAGACACTTCGGAACAAGGAAGTTAACTTAGTTCGAGTAATGTGGAGGAAAGACACTCCAGGAGAGTCCACTTGGGAAAGAGAGGATGAAATGCGTACTAGATATCCATACCTCTTTGTAAACTAGTCCTCAAATAAAAGTTGTAAATTTCGAGGACGAAATTTTTGTAAGGAGGGTAGACTGTAACAACTCCATTTTTAATGTACAAAGAATTGATTTAAATTCAATATATACTTGGAGTATTTATTGCAGCTGATATCTCTTTAAATATTTATTTCACTCCATAATTACAAGAAGGAGCTTGTAGCTCATTGGTAATACCTTGCACTGCTGAACCAAGCCACCAGAGTTCAAATCCCATGCCCCACATTATTTTTGTATTTATTTTATTTTAAATTTTTGGAAAGTCAACAGTAAAAAAGCCATAACTCCCAAAATATGTACTGGACAACAAAAAGTAAATATACCAAATTGTACCCCCGAAGAATCCCCGGCCATTGGACCCCTGACTCGACCCGACTCGGCACCGCCGGCCGGCGACTCGGCCGACTCGGTCCGGTGCCGCCGGCCGGACTTGGCCGGACAGCCGAGTCACCAACGGAGAAAAGTTGGGTCTTGACCTAGTCCATCCTCCTGCATACTCTAAATACTTGGATCGGTTATCATTTGGCCAATAAATTCCTTTTACTCCTATGTTTAATGAATTTTTAATGATTTTGTATATTTTTTATAAATTTTTATTAAAAAACCTAATCCTAGCCTAACCCTATATAAACCCCCATACCCTCTACCCTCTCACCCTACATTCCTAAGTCCACTCTCTAAAAATTTCAAGAGAACTTGGTACGTCGGAAAACGAGCGAAAGGCGAAGCACTGCCGAAATCGACGGCGAAATCCTGGCGATCGTACTAGGACCTCTTCACGACGTTTTGACGCACCGACAAACCCACTACCTTCCTATCACTCTCCAGCGTTGTCCAAACCCGTAAGTCCCTCTTTTCTACCTTTCTTTTCTTCCATTAAAATACGACTTTATAAACCCGACGGAAATCGGAACAAACCGATTTTCGATTCGGTTTTTCTATCAAAACTCATTTATCACTAATTCCATAATGCTTAAACATATTCATGTTGACTACTAATCACTTAAAAATCAATTTGGATAAAGTTTCTCACATGAAATGATAACTTTTCCAAAATACCGTATTTTCGCACTTAAATACCACCATGTTTAGTTTATCACATTTAACCCTTTAACATTGCTATATCTTAAAGTAGATCACGAGGTAATGACCTACCTCCACACACACGCAAATACAACCCTAAATGATATCATTAAAACTTAGAATACGATAAAACAAGATTTTACATCAAAATACCATTTTCTTATTAAAACCTTTTCTAAAAGTTCTAAGTTATATACAATTTTAAAACAATATCTTTTAAAAGGAAAATACGATATGTCGTGGACATCGATCGTTTATCTAAACCTGACTTTGTGGTGTCTAGGCAAGTGTGTTTAAGGCGAGCGGTTACTTAATTAGGACCACTACTTGTAGTGGAGAGCCTCCCACTCACCTGGCACTTACCTGGCCGCAATTGGCGGTGAAGAGGCGATTTGAGGCTTCTATGGTTTATCGTTTAGACCATTTAAAAATAGGCTAGTTGGCTTAGGAAACCCTAGAATCTAAAATACGGAAATTTACACCCTTTTTCAAATAAATACCTTATCTTTATAAAACCGTTTTCTAAATGACTAGTATTTATTAAATCTTTGCAAAGCGCCACTACTACCCACCTTTGGGGAACTCGTTAGGGATAGTACGGTTTATCGTGCACCCTCGGGTTTAGTAGTGCGAGATTCAGACCTCCGCAAGGAGCATTCGATCTCGAAAGGTTTAAAATACGACATTTAAGAAAAATGAGATTTTTGGAAAATAAAATATTTATTAAAAATTATTCTTGTATAAACATATGTATATCTATCATTTAAACACCTATTTTATTATAAGATAAAGTTTTCACTTTTCCTAAAAAAAAGAATTACAAGATTAAAAGTTACATTAAAATATCATGAATTTCAAATAAATCAATATTACAAATTAATACATTTTAATTATGAAATTAGGATATTTTCACTGGAAATATCACAAAATAAATCACACTCATTATAACTATAAAGACGAATAATAAATACTTGAGGTGTATCTTGAAAACTATAGAAAAGTATTTTTATATAAAACCCCCTCAAGTTTTATAAATTACAATAAGGACCCTAACAAATATAGAACTTCGATTTACATTTCTTTTGGTCTGACTCGGGTTTGAGTCTGATTATTTCTGACTTGAATATAATTCAAGTCAATCTACATTCATTAATATTCCAACTCAATATGAACACATGAATCTCAGAATCCAGTTAACAATCTATACAACTTGACTGAACCAAACCATGGATATATATCCATCATTCCGTTATTCCATTTACCTGATTATGCAGTTACAATCCGTTTACTGATATCATGGTTTTGGTCAGTCATCCAACTTACACAATACAATACAACAATACTATCAAAACACTACGGGGTTTAAGGGGTAGATTGGTACGGAAGGTGTTAAAGGTGGTACGAGGTGGTCAGATTAAGACGCCTAACCTATATTCTATTGCTGTTGTACCGTGGCTCAACGGTTCCTTGTACATTCCGTTTGCCCTGGTCTCTAGCATATAGAGACCCCTCTCGTATACACTGGCATCCTTCTGTACCAAGCTACAAACAACAGCGTTAACACAATATTCTATAATATTTTACAACCTCTTTAGGAAATACTTTTATTCTGTCTTTTCTAATTCTTCTTTATCTTTGGGACTTACCGAGCGGCCTATTCGCTGACGACATTCTATTTCTTTCTTCTTTGAATGCCGTCAGGTGCTTTGTACCCGGCAGAGATCGAGCCCACCGGTGAAGACTTGGATCAGTTTCACGAAGACCCCGAGCTCTAGACATTATACCTTGTTCTATTCGGTATTTTTATTTCCTGTTATGCCACCGTTTAGGCATCGCTTTTCATTTCAGTTGTATTTACTTTTCATGCATTGTACAAAAGAATGTTATTAATAAAGTTGCTATTATTTCTATATCTCTTGTCTCTTGTGATTTACTTTTATATTGTTTAGATACGCTTAGCGTATGTACTTCTAAGTATATACGTAGCGGACCTCATCGCGTCCCCTTCGCCGTACACCGGGAAGCGGGGCGTGACAATCTTCATATATAAGTATTCCATACCCAGGTCCGCGCATTCTAACCCTAACCGTATCATGTGTCATGTATGTCATATACTTGTAATCAAGAAGTTGATCCCATTTAATATGGCCTTCTACAACCGCTCGTTTTGTCTTGTTATGTTTTAAAGTTTGTAATGTACTTCGCATCACCATATAGAACATTTAGTTAATAAAGGATAATAGTGTTTAATTATATTTATTTATTTATAAGAAAACCTTGATGTTTGGAATATTTATCGTTTTGGAAACCCATAATATTTTACTAAGAAAATATCCTTTTAATAAAAGGTTATGGTATTTATTTGAAAATTATCTTTTAATAAAGTTTTAGATATCCTTTTGGAAAATATCATTTATAAGGGTTATGTTCTTTATTGAAAATAGCCTTTTAGTAAAGGTCAAGCTATTTAAATGAAATTATCTCTTTTTAGGATGGATTGAGGTATTTTATTGTAAATAATAATTTTATGAAATTATAGTGTTTTAAATTTGAGGTAACGTTTTTTAGAAAATACGTTCGTGTTGGCAACCGCTGCACATGGACGGCAGGATTTATGTCCTTTTCAAGGACGATTGCCTATAAGCCAAGAGGTACTCGCGTAAAACATTACCCTATTATTAGGGTAACTCATTAAACATTAGTAAATATTCTAAGAAGAATTAATATAAAAATATCCTTTCGAGTGAAAGGGGCTAAGTTGGAAAAACCAGATGCCGTTATTTAAATTTAGTATTATCCCCTTTCAAAAGGTGCAGGGATTTAACAACATTATAGTAGTTGAAGAAAAAGCGTAAGTAAAAATATATATTTATATCGTATCTAAAATAATTATTCCAAATGTCTTAACTCATGTGGATATTTTAAACAAATATAACCTTTTAACAAAACGAGAGTATTTTTGTGGAAGAAACCTATTTCGAGATCACAAAAGTAGCATGGGTGAGTATGGGTATGTATGGGATGAATTAATACTCGTGGGTTACAACTTTAAGCCTGTCACCTTCCATGTTGTATGAAGGTGCAATATTTTTTTCGTAAGTGTACGGTAGCGCCCCGGTCGTCTGTCCGAGGCCAAAATGCGGAAACAAAAACTTTTCAAAACTAGAAACTGGCGCTATCGTATACTATAAATCCGGATCGAACCATTAACCTACAACTAGCAACTAGAGAAAGGGTTGGAAAGCTATACCGATCGATCCGTGTCCTTCGGTCTTTGGCCACCATCCCAAGCTCCTCGCGGCATCTCCGGTCTCGATCTCCTCGTCGGAAAGGGCACCACATCTTCGAGTCTTTTTACGGGCTCCCGCTTCATCCGAAGCAACTCGGGCACGAAGTTCGCTAGCCGACGTGTCCAAGACGAAGTAGAGAATGTTTGTGACAACTTTGTCTCTTGCATCCATAGCATGGATGGAGGTTAGAGATGATGCCATTAATGGAGAATGGTGAGATCAAGAAGCAAGAGGAAGAAGAAGAGGAGGAGCCATTTTCTTTTCTTTTGTTATGCTATCAAAAATGAGAGTGTGTATGAAAAATACAAGACCCAACTCTATACCATGGCTGCCCTTCTCTCTCTTCCTCTCATTTCAACTTACAAATCCATTACATAAAGTGACATATGCACAGGAAATGATACCGTGAGCCACCTATGAAGTACATGTATCATTTAATGCACAAAATGATGGCTTAAGCTCACAATTTCCATTTGTAAACATTAACCCAAATGTTTACAACAATAAAAAGATACGGCAATATCTAAAGTAAACTCGTGACGGGTCACAAGGATGCCCCTCACCTGTATATACATACCTGCATCCGCATTCCGACTGAATGCGAATGCGATGAGACTAAAGTAATCCAACAAATCTAATACTGGCATCCGGCTTAAACCAAAGCCTACTAGTATGATCCGTCCGATCATGATCCGTGCACTACCGCACGTATATGATCGAACCCTGCCATATATCATACGGCCTCTACAACGTTTCGCCCGAAATTTGAAAACTGTCTGTGGGGGACTCTAAAGACTCGTCAATGCTTTGGCTGTGGATTTAACCACTGGCACGTCAGAGGTACTAGCCGTACGTAACGGGCCACCAGGTATTGACCAAAAGGGAGGTTGATGAGCGAACTCATCTTGACACCCTACTGAGCCTGTCAGTGACAGTATTCGTACAGTCCGGTCCGTTCCTCTATGAGCATCGCATGGCGGGCCTAGGGGGTTGGTAAAAGTCAGACCCCAAAAAGCGGTACAAGTCGTGTCGGAGTGTAGCCCAGAACACCCTGAGATACTACTGGAATACCTACCAGTAAATCTCCTGCCTTGGCCAATGACTTCGTGTAATGGCTCTCCTAAACACAGCGCGATCTCACCCCCAATACCGGGAGAGACGAAACCCCTGCCGATCCGCTCACTGCCTCCATGTGGCTCGGGACTGTACCCAACCAAAACCTGTTTGCACGACTCCTTTGAGCCGTGGTAGAGTAGTAATCAAAGCACAGTGGGAACTCACACGAGACAAATGACGATCTCAGGTCGATGAACTAACCTGTACACATGTCACCAGGGAACTGCTATCTGACGTCAGGTATAATACCAACTAGCATGTTCCCGACGAGTCCTGTCCAGTGTACTCATAACCCAATGAGCACCTGTATACATCTTAGGTGAACCAACTGACACCAATGGCTTGTGAGACCGGCCACCGCCCCTCGTCGGGGTCTCGACTGTATACACTAGTCTACTAATGGAGTATCGATGCCCAGTCTTGAAACTACCATGACTAGGAACCTTTTTAAGGATGTGCTTATAGACCCCAGCTCCCACGTATATGATCGCCATCATACTGCTGGCCGTCAAGCAAGAATCCTAAGGGCTCTATCAACGTGTAATAGTGACCTGTAAGGTCACCTAAAGCAGTACACGATGATAAAGATAAACCAGATAGCATACTTTCATCTTGAGTAAGACTGTCCTACCGGTATAGGTCCTCCCTCAATCATTGCAATTACGTGCCTGTGATCCAATAATTGACTCTGAGGGCACTATATCCAACAATCTCCCACTTGCACTCAAGGCTAATTATTGCCATGTCACATATTTACAGCCCGTGTGATACCGAACACCCAACTCCTTTACTAATCAGTCTCACAAAGCCCGTTTGCGAAACTATTGCGTTCGAGGAATAGCCTCAGTGAGTGGATCCGCCCTGATGTTTCTTTCTATGTCTCTCTTTATCTCAAGTTCGCGGAGAAAGCCATCTCCCGAAATGAGCAATACCTGTCTTAGAATATGTTTGGATATCTGATGGGACCTAGTTCATAAATGAACTCCAAATCCAAACTTCTTAGACTGTATCTGTAGGGTGTTTTTCGTCACCCCATTGAGATGGGAATATGCGCGCGCTTGTCAGGCGTACTACAGATTCCTCCTGCCTAGGGTAGGCCGGGGGTTTAATGATTGTGGGGATCCGAATCTCCGGCAGTCGCGGACTAAGCTGCCGTTAATTACCCCTCGCCTTTGGAGCGAAGGAACTTCCGATTGACGGGTTAAACTGGTCATGCGAACTCAATGTGCAGTGTACGTGTGTGTTGTTTTGGAAGGGGGGTTTGGATATATCGGGAGCCACGTAGAGTTTTTACGGGGGTCCCGCTACCCGGATAGCGGGCTGGGGGTCAAGGGGGCTAGCAGCCCCCTTGCGGGGTGCGGGGCAGCGCCCCGTTAGAAATTTTTTCTAACAGGGACAGTGTCGTGGAGTATGTGTATGTGTACATATGTATATATATACATGTATATATAAATAAAGGGGGAAAAGACATTCAAAGGATGCGTGGGGCCAGCGCCTAGGCGCTTGAGCGCAAGCGCGCTACGTGTCGGCACGTGGGCGCTTTGCGCTCGAGCGCAGAGTGCTGGAGCGCAACGCACTACGTGTCGACACGTGGGCGCTTTGCGCTCGGGCGCTGGGCGCTTGAGCGCAAGCGTGCCACGTGTCGGCACGTAGGCGCTTTGCGCTTGAGCGCAGAGTGCTGGAGCGCAACGCACCACGTGTTGGCACGTGGGCGCTTTGCGCTCGGACGCTGAGCGCTTGGGCGCAAGTACGCCACGTGTCGGCACGGGGGCGAATTGCGCTCGAGTGCTTGCGCTGGAGCGCAAGCGCGCCACGTGTCGGCACCGGGGTGACTTACGCTCGAGCGTTTGCGCTTGAGCGCAAGAGCGCCACATGTCGGCACGGGGGCGACTTGCGCTTGAGCGCAAGCGCGTCACGTGTCGGCACGTGGGCGCTTTGCGCTTGAGCGCTGAGTGCTGGAGCGTAAGTGCGCCACGTGTCGGCACGCGGGCGCTCTGCGCTTGAGCGCCGGCGAGAAAAAGAGGCTTTTAGCCTAAAAAAAATTTCTCGGAAGAGAAATCAGAGAGGAGTTGGACTCCTGAGTGTGTTTTTGGGGTTAATGGAAGGGTTTCTTCTTCTTCGTCCTCTGTTAGCTGGATCTTGAAGATCAAGAGATGTGAGATCTCAAAATCTCTCCTTTTTGAGATCTGATGACAGATCCAAGTTCCCCTTCGTGGGTTTCGTGGTGAAAAACTATTTTGTTTTTGAAAAGGAAGAGTAAAACTCTTGATTTAATTCAAAAGAAAGAAGAAGGTCTTGGAACCTTGAAGAAGGAAGAAAGATCTCAGATCTGAAACCTTTTTTTGGAGAGAGCAAAAGTTGTTACTTTATTCATCATCATTTTGCCTTTTATAGGCTTACATATTTACATATAGCCCCTTGGGCTTCAAAAAATGGCATTTTGCCTATCCCATGGTTCATGTGCCATTTCATTTTTACGCATAAACCATGGGCTTACAAATTATTGGCTTTATGCCCATTTTGCATATATTCATATATATAAAAAATCACATAAAAATTATTTATTACATGATTTTGTTGTTGGCATGGGGAGGCTGGCCGCGGGCTCGACTTGGGCATGGGCCCGCTCGACCTGGGCTTGGGCCCACCTAGCTTGGGGGTTGACCTTGACTTTGACTCAGTCAACCGGGGTGCAAATTTTGACTTCAACAGTATTGTCAACTGAAATTAATCAGTATCATGCGCCACACCTCCCTCAGTATCCGCTTGGACCACCTGTCCAAACTATTGCCCCTCGTCAGAGGGAAAACTACAACTCTGACAGCCACTCTGTCATCCAGGTCACCTTGGAAGCCTGGAATGATAACTGTCTCCTAAAAGAGGCTGTCATTATCATATCCCTAGAACATCCACTTATATTCTAAAATTGCTTCCGAACGTTTCTCCAGGATAGGATTAATATCAACCTACTGCATCTCATGCAAAAACAATATCTGGTGTGGTACCTGACATCTCATGATTGACTTAATTGCCTAAGCAGGTGATCTGCCAATCATGCACATCCCTCTCCCCTTTAGTCTGTAAGATACCTTTAGAGAGGGTGACTCCATCACCTGCAGGTACACTACCGTGCCAGGAGTCGTCCATTCTAAAACACCTTTAGAATGCTGTCTAAGCACCCAGATTGGGAAACTACCCAAATCTAGATCTAAAACCATAGATCTAGTAACCGGAATATCTGATATAATATCCAAGTCCTTTGTGGAGAAACCACTGTGTGACAACCAAAGTATAACCGATCGTAGTATAGGAATTTCACATCCTACTCTGTGTATGTCATCCAAATACCAGGACATCACACCCTACTACCTTCTTAACAGATCCATCCCCTATTCTGATGAAGTCAAAGTCCATGACTGTCACTTCAGAAATAGATGATCTATCTCCGCTATATCTGCTTTAGTCCATAAATAGACATAAGCTACTTGTCCACTATGCTTCCGCTGCTCCCACTGACCACGACAACCCTCTGGCAGAGTCATATACACGTAGACTTTTAAAGCTAGTTTAGAACGACGCTATACTCATCCTCCTGCCGGGTCTCACAGTCTGGAATAACAGCAATGGCAAGTCTGGGTAAACAAGAACCTCCTTGTCACCGTCTTTGAGCATACCAAAGTACCTCTCGAGTGCCTGAGGTTACCCACCATATCTGCGGAGTGGCCAATGGAATGTCAAATCAGATTGAATCTTTAGGTTCTTATCAAATTTTCAGTAATCGTTTGCGGTTCTAGAATCATTTCCAGTTCTACCATACTGCCACTACTGTTTTCTGAAAAAAATCCATTTTACTAAAACTGTGGCTAGTCAAGAACAATATCACTATTGATCTTCCAGATGGTAGAAAGTCAACCCTCGTCATAGCCCGGGTCAACCTACAAACAGCCATTACAGAAACGTGCCTTGAGTTATCCAGAATCTGGTTTTAAGCATAAGCCGGACAACTCCCCGTACCTTAACATTGTTAAGATATGAACTATTTTATATCCAATATAGAAATAGAGGCACTGATTTAATTGGAACCAGATTCAAATCATGCAGCTGTCTCCAGTGCATGTCAACTAAATGGAGAGAGGCCGATCATCATTACTCAACTTATGAGTGCTTCCAGATATGAGTAACCTGAAAGAGAAACAGGTTCTCTTAATCATTACTATCAACTGAATACCATACACAAGTATCTACATCTTCGATCTCTTTGAAGAATCCCGATACTTGCAACACATGGTTCTCTACTTTATTCTTATACCTATAACTTCTCAAAACTTAGACTTTGCATTTCTGAAACACATGTCTAAGAACTAGAAAAGTCACAAGTAAACAGAATACAGTACGAGTACCAACCCCTCTGTCCTCATGGACACTGGACAGCATACAATACTCTGTATAAGTCCCCTGAGTCTAATAACTCATTCTCTGTGTGTCGTAGGTTGAAAACTGTACTTATGGTTAAGAAGAATTACACCGCTGTTTAATGCTCCTCACCTAACCATCCACTGATATAGGTAAATGTCATAGACATAATTTCAAAAAGTTATATCTCACTTTATAAAAATAAACGTACAGATATATCAATTTGAAATTGGTGCATAACAACGGATATTCAAAACCAAATATTTGCCGTCCGGCAAACTACCCAGGCGATTTCCTCAAATATCACCAATTACAACGAATCCCGATATAATGAGGATGATCACCCAATTCCCAATAACTTACTCTCACTCATCATCTGTAAAACCATACAGATGTGAAAATCAAACCTGGTAAATACATACCCTGGAGCAAGGACTAATTGGGAAAACAGTTTTCTTTTAACAATACACAGTGAAACTGAAACATGTAAATGTTTCGAAGGGATATCCGGGTATTTCTAGTAATGCCTCTTCCATTATCAGATTCACAACTGTAATCGTATATTTCTTTGCCATCTCTCCAAATCTCTTTATATGTCTTTAGTCATTATCTTCTGTACACCCTCTTAGGCTAAATGGTTTTCTTCCTTCCCAACCGTTCGACACCAGCCTATGGTTTGGAAGAAGACTATCCAATAAGCGTAATAGGTGTACTGTCCTAATCCTAGGAGCACTCGCAACCCGAGAGAAGGTAAAGATAAAAGACAACTGAATAAAACCTTATTCCTATTTCTCCTGAACCAGAATCCATCCCCGAACTGGAACAAGTTTCTTCGAGTTCGTATATAACCATACGATGGAGTATCCAAAAAACTGTGGATCTTCATAGTGATACGGAGTGTCCTGGAGAAATATAAAAGTGAAGTAGGAGTGGCGATGAAATACTTGGTTTGGTCGTGAATAACAGTCGCAGTTTACTTTGCCCTCTTTATAATCCCTTTATTTGTCTTAACTTATTACCTTCTGTACACCATCGTTAGGCTAATCGGTTTTCTTCATTCCCTACCGTTCGGTACCTGCCTATGGTTTGGAAGAAGACTATCCAATTAGCATAATAGGTGTACCGTCCTAATCCAAGGAGCACTAGCAACCTGAGAGAAGGTAAAAGGAAAAGACAACTGAATAGTCCTATTCATTTTCTCCAGAACCGGAAACCATCCTCGAATCTGGAACAAGTTCCTTCGAGTTCGTATATAACCATACAATGGTTTTATCCAATGGAAGTGGATGTTCGTAGTAATACGGGGTATTCTGGAGAAAAGGATAAAAGTAGGAGTGGCAATGAGGTATGCAACTCTGACAATCCAAAAGCCAGTGTTTTAAGAAAATTCGGTTAACTTGGTCACTGAGTCATAGTCAAGGGTCGGGTCATAGTCGCTGCCAAAGAGAGAGAGAGAAAAGAAACACTCAGCGTGCACTCTAACCTAGATCAGAATGGTTATCAATTTATCCAATCAGGAAACCTCTCACTGTATCATCAAATTCTCCTCCAAACCTGAAACAAGAATTAGTCGGGATCACCTGAGGAGTAAACCAACTCATCAGTAGGAATCGGGATCCAACTATCATCGCATGATAACGTGACGGAATCCACTCACGTTATCACACTCCAGAAGGTATGCGCATGCCTGGCAAGTTTCAGTTTCTTTAGAAACTCCCGATGTATGTTTTTACCCCTAGGACCCAAGTGACCTTGACACAGTCAACAAATAAAAGAGTCCTAGTCAAGTTCAACCCGTCATTATCCTGGATTGCATTAAATCCACCCGTACGAGCCCTTGACACAGTCAACAAGGCCGCACGACTGTCCTAACCAATCGCATTAATATTCCACAAACAAACACTACTTAGCTACCGCACACTACGCCTTGACACAGTCAACAAACGCAGCACGAATACTAAGTACTACTTATAAGAAATGACGAAGGGCTACGGCTGGTTTTTGGCGAAAAACCTTTAACGTAATGAACTTGATATCGTTGAAGGAACTGCATGGCTTTTTATAAAAATATAGTGGTGAAAACCTTTGCTAAAGAGGTCACTCCCGGTGAAGGGATCTCAGCTCTTTCCCCGTAGAATGAGGTGCAGGATATTCCAACTGAATACCGCGATGCAAAGCAAAAAGTAATCGACTATAGTGAAGTTATTACCCTGACGTAAACTTCTGTCCAAGGGGTCACTCCCGGTGAAGGGATCTCGGCCTTTGCCTCGTCGACTGAGGTGCTGGATATTCATAACCGAATACCACTGTGCAAAACAAAAGAGAACGTCCTTGCAATAACAGCTTTTTTTTGAAAAATGTTCCAACTGCATCAGAATAGGTTTGTTTAGCTTGCATTGATCCAAATCAATGCAGTCCCATCAATTAATCACACCACAAAAGAACGAAAATATGATGTACGTATATGCCATCCGCATTCGCCACTGGGTCCCGTCATCACCCGTTAGGCTACTTAACTAACGACAGAGCGGGGACTGGACTAGTGCGGGTGTAAAACATATACAACATCTACTAGTATATATATCAATATATAATATTCGCTCATAGCGTGATAAAATCAACATCACAGAGAGTAATAAGCATCATAGAACAATACAGATAATCTGGGATCCCGGGTTTCATAGAGCCGCTACTGAAACCCGACGTTCCCCTGGTCGTGTGGATAGCCTGTGCAATGAAATCCTAGACCCCTACGGGCGCGACAAGTTACCCGCCAAAACCTGAAGCGAGGCAGCCCCCTTCAACAAAGTGAATGGACCACCCAGCACTTCACGGAATCCGGTAACATGAGCACCTCTCCTTGGGTCAACCTGTACCCCCTACGAGTGCGGTGAATAGCCCGCCAATTCTAGAGTGAAGCCCCCTCCGTCTCAAAGCCATGAGATGCGGGCCCGTTGCCCTCTAGAACCCGGCTATCCGTGCACCCCTCCGTGGGGTAATCATAGTACAGAAAGTAAAATATACAACGGGTACATCGACCTCAGCCCGGTCGTGCCCCAAAAGAATAATATACAAACAGGAAGTGACGGCAGTCCACATGTCGGACGCTGGCCCCGCAATATCAAATGTACAAATACAACCAAACTGTACTACCATTGCATCCAGGCTATCCACCATGACAAATCCGCAACATCACAGCACAACACAGAACATCAACGTGAATCCCACGTTCGCAAATCTGTCTAAAAGAACTATAGCAATTAGACAAGATTTACCGAAATGACATTCACGGTCGCAGATATAATGTAAATACCGTGAACTAACATGTTTAAAATTTTCGGTCGACAAAATTTCCCGAAGTGGGCCCCAAGTACAATCCCCAGTACTCAAAATAATCTGGGCCAAAACAAAAAATACCAGAAACCCCATTTCCAAGTCAGAGACCACCTGAAGAAATTTGGTGCGATGAAGTCCCAGAATGGCGGTGGAACCGCGGCCAAAAGGAGGGTAAGGTCGCGGTTCCGCGGCGTTCCTGTTGGATCGACCTACCAAATTTCTACAGTGCTCCTAAAAAACCGTGCCTGATTTTCTGACATACCCAAAAAAAATTTTAGAGCACAAAAAAAATTCGACAGAAACTTGATGACTTGGAATCGCGGTTTCGGAATTTTCGTTCGATCGAAGTTCTAAACACGTTAGAACAAGCTAGTAAAGGTTAATGGCGTGTCTCTGATACCATGTAAGTGTACGGTAGCGCCCCGGCCGTCTGTCCGAGGCTAAAATGCGGAAACAAAAACTTTTCAAAACTAGAAACTGGCGCTATCGTATACTATAAATCCGGATTGAACCATTAACCTACAACTAGCAACTAGAGAAAGGGTTGGAAAGCTATACCGATCGATCCATGTCCTTCGGTTTTTGGCCACCATCCCAAGCTCCTCGCGGCATCTCCGGTCTCGATCTCCTCGTCGGAAAGGGCACCACATCTTCGAGTCTTTTTACGGGCTCCTGCTTCATCCAAAGCAACTCGGGCACGAAGTTCGCTAGCCGACGTGTCCAAGGCGAAGTAGAGAATATTTATGACAACCTTGTCTCTTGCATCCATAGCATGGATGGAGGTTAGAGATGATGCCATTAATGGAGAATGGTGAGCTCAAGAAGCAAGAGGAAGAAGAAGAAGAGGAGCCATTTTCTTTTCTTTTGTTATGCTATAAAAAATGAGAGTGTGTATGAAAAATACAAGACCCAACTCTATACCATGGCTGCCCTTCTCTCTCTTCCTCTCATTTCAACTTACAAATCCATCACATAAAGTGACATATGCACAAGAAATGATACCATGAGTCACCTATGAAGTACATGTATCATTTAATGCACAAAATGATGGCTTAAGCTCACAATTTCCATTTGTAAACATTAACCCAAATGTTTACAACAATAAAAAGATACGGCAACATCTAAAGTAAACTCGTGACGGGTCACAAAGATACCCCTCACCTGTATATACATACCTGCATCCGCATTCCGACTGAATGCGAATGCGATGAGACTAAAGTAATCCAACAAATCTAATACCAGGATCCGGCTTAAACCAAAGCCCACTAGTATGATCCGTCCGATCATGATCCGTGCACTACCGCACGTATATGATCGAACCCTGCCATATATCATACGGCCTCTACAACCTTTCGCCCGAAACTTGAAAACTGTCTGTGGGGGACTCTAAAGACTCATCAATACTTTGGCTGTGGATTTAACCACTAGCACGTCAGAGGTACTAGCCGTACGTAACGGGCCACCAGGTATTGACCAAAAGGGAGGTCGATGAGCGAACTCATCCTGACACCCTACTGAGCCTGTCAGTGACAGTATCCGTACAGTCCGTTCCGTTCGTCTATGAGCATCGCATGGCGGGCCTAGGGGGTTGGTAAAAGTCAGACCCCAAAAAGCGGTACAAGTCGTGTCGGAGTGTAGCCCAGAACACCCTGAGATACTACTGGAATACCTACCAGTAAATCTCCTGCCTTGGCCAAGGACTTCATGTAATGGCTCTCCTAGACACAGCGCGATCTCACCCCCAATACCGGGAGAGACGAAACCCCTGCCGATCCGCTCACTGCCTCCATGTGGCTCGGGACTGTACCCAACTAAAACCTGTTTGCACGACTCCTTTGAGCCGTGGTAGGGTAGTAATCAAAGCACAGTGGGAACTCACACGAGACAAATGACGATCTCAGGTTGATGAACAAACCTGTACACATGTCACCAGGGAACTGCTATCTTACGTCAGGTATAATACCAACTAGCATGTTCCCGGCGAGTCCTGTCCGGTGTACTCATAACCCAATGAGCACCTGTATACATCTTAGGTGAACCAACTGACACCAATGGCTTGTGAGACCGGCCACTGCCCCTCGTCGAGGTCTCGACTATATACACTAGTCTACTAATGGAGTATCGATGCCCAGTCTCGAAACTCCCACGACTAGAGACCTTTTTATGGATGTGCTTATAGACCCCAGCTCCCACGTATATGATCGCCATCATACTGCTGGCCGTCAAGCAAGAATCCTAAGGGCTCTATCAACGTGTAATAGTGACCTGTAAGGTCACCTAAAGCAGTACACGATAATAAAGATAAACCAGATAGCATACTATCATCTTGAGTAAGACTGTCCTACAGGTATAGGTCCTCCCTCAATCATTGCAATCACAAGCCTGTGATCCAATAATTGACTCTGAGGGCACTATATCCAACATTTTTGACATATAGGAGTGATTAAGGGAACCATTTTAATCATGGGTTAAGATTATCATCATTAAGGGATACAAAAGTATAGGCATGCAAGAATATTGTAACATCATTTTAATATGGGGTTGATGATTAGAAGTTGGAATTAAGGTTGTTGAAAAAAAGAAGAAGGCGACAGATGAGTGAAGAGATGCGGATCCTACCTTTGATTAGAGTTGGATGTAGATGGGTTGAAAACGTAGACTTGTACAAACTCCTCAATAGCTCCGCGTTCAGATTTTTCCATGGTGATTGGGTGGAGCCGTCGCGTCGGCGTCGTCGATACGAAGGCGTGGGTATTTTTTATAGAATTTTTGGAGTTCTGAGGTGTGAGAAATCAATGTTTGAAGTGCTTATTTATAGGGTTTTATTACCAACCATAAAATCCAAAATTTCTGTTAAAATTCCCCAAAATCCGTGCCGCCCAATGTTTACCCCAATCAGAGCAAAACTCTGTTCAAATTCTAAGGCGGAAAATGAAGCAACGCTTCTGATTCCCCCAATCAGAGCAAAGCTCTACTTTGAAAATTTAAATTTTAATAAAAGAAGCAACGCTTCAGCTGACTTGCGCTCTGCGCTGCGCGACACGTGTCAGCGCAGTTGCGCAAGCGCAGGTGCGCTGCGCGACACGTGTCAGCGCAGTTGCGCTGCGCTCTGCGCTGCGCGGCACGTGTCAGCGCAGTGGCGCTAGCGCAGTTGCGCTGCACGTGTCAGCGCAATTGCGCTGCGCTCTGCGCTGCGCGACACGTGTCAAGCGCAGTTGCGTTTGCACCAAACAGAATTAAAATTCCAGTAAGATCTTTCTGATCTTGTTAAAACAAGAAAACTGTCTTCTGTAAAACAGAAGCTCTTAGATCAAAGATCCAACGGTAGGGAAAAATCCCTAAATCACTCAGAGAAGTGTCTCTTTAACTAATTTAACAAACTAATTTGCACTATATAAAGGCCCCTAGACCCCAAGTCTAAAACACACAGAAAACAGAGAGAAAATTAAGAAAACTCCTCTAAAGAATTTTAAGAAGAACTCAGAAAGAGAAAAAGGTAAAAACCCTTTAAAAAAAAGAAGAGTTTCTTCTAAAAAGATCATTGATCTAAGAACAAGATCAAAGATCTTCAATAAAAAAAAGATAATAATAAAGGCATTGCCTTTTTTATGAACCACTGGTTCTGGAATCTTAAAAGATTCTTTTCTTGAATCCAAAATTGGATCAAGATATTAAAACAGTGCCTTGCACTTGTAAATCTGCACTGTTGTGCTCTCGGGTTGGCGCAAGCCACCAGAGAGCGCCACGTGTCAGCTCCAAAACCACTTGCGCTATGCGCTTTTAAAATAGAGCATTGCTCTCTGAAATTGGCTCAACTTACCAGAGCGCGCCACTAACAGCGCAGCGCACTGCGCTTGCGCTCACCAGAGCTTGACACGTGTCACCTCCACATGCGCTTGCACTCATTAATTGGCGCAGAGCACTTGACAGGCCACGTGGCACTCTGTCAGTATAATCAATGGCTGAGCCCAATTAAAAAAAGGCCTAACAGGCCTAATAAAATGCAATGCATTATTTTAAAAAAGGGCAGAGCCCAAACAAAGGTCTGTCAGACCAAAACAGATGCTCTGCATCATAAAAATAAAGGGACAAAGCCTAAATCAAATAGGCCTTACAGGCCAAAATAAAATGCAGTGCATTATTAAATAGGGGAAAAGCCCTAGCATAGGCCTAATAGGCCGAAGACAAATGAAAATGTTGAACATCTTCAACTGGACTTAGCCCAATCATGGCCGTAAGTCCTCAAATTAAATTGACCGAGCACGACTGCTCCCTTAAATCAATTTACATCTGGTTCAAGGGTACATCTCTGAACTCCTCTGACACCTATCATTGTAATCCTTCAACGACGTCAGAGAGGTGACGGGTCCCGACAACCAATCATAACCCCCGGACTCAAGCGTCCTTAAACCCTCGGACTCAAGCGTCCTTAAACCCCCGGACTCAAGCGTCCTTAAACTCACAGACTTAAGCGTCCTTAAACCGATGGACCACCATGTCCCTAAACTAGCGATGGACCACTATGTCCCTAAACTGGAACAATAGAGCCCCGAAATGCTCTTTTGTCGGATCTAAACGGTCCCGTTTAAGTTGATCTTAGACTCAAATACGGCTAACGTATCCTTAAACCTTCAAACAGACTTTAGTCCCAAATTGGACTATAGATCCCCCATTCAACTTTGGTTCAAGGGTACATCTCTGAACTCCTCTGACATCTGTCGTTGTAATCCTTCAACGTCATCAGAGAGGTGATGGGTCCCGACGGCCATACATGAAATGGACCACTACGTCCCTAAACTGGAACAATAGAGCTCTCAAATGCTCTTTTGTCGGATCTAAACGATCCCGTTAAGTCGATCTTAGTCTCAAATCAGACTAACGTGTCCTTAACAAACGTTTAAGTTGATCTTAGCCTCAAAAATGGCTAACGTATCCTTAAACCAAAACCCCAAACCCAAATCTAAGAAAATATGGATTTGGACTAATCCACATCCTACGGGAGACGACATAAATTAGTCTCCGTATACAATCCACGGGCAACCACAAACAAAACAAACACCCACGACATGAAGTGAAATTCTGGAGAAGGAGAAAGTTGTTACCGCGATACGGTAACGTAATTAACTACAGGGGCTTGCGCCTGCAGGGAAGAGCGTTCCCACAATCAAAAAACCCTCGAACGAGGGGGAATCTGACGAAGTCTGCTACATCGGCCGCATCCGTCTAAACCTCCGATACACGATGCCATAAATCAACTTGGCATCTTCGGAGAGGTAGACGGATAAAACCAAATAGCATCTGCCCCGAATCTCAGGCAAGACGTCCCTATGTCTCGGCCGCCATTCGGAGGGGAACAGATTCTGGCACGCCCGGTGGGACCTCTTCCTCTTTCCACTCCACACTTCGTGTGTCGTGTTTGCGAACAAATCGCGGTTTGCTGTGGTTGCCTGTGGATTCAAGGTACTTAGATTTGGTGTCTTGCTCCGTGCAGAAAACAGAAGATCAATGGCTTCAAACTGCACTACCTGCAACTGCAACTCTCGCTCCGTCCCTGCTGGAGGAGCGACTTACGGGCCCCAGGTGGCCTCCCTTTTCAAGATACCAGTGGAGCAGGTGACTCAAGCCACCACCGGACTATTCTTCGGGACCATGCTCCCACCAATGAGCTTCAATGTCCTGATGATGTTGCAAGAAGCCCCAAAGAAGTCGGTCTTTGATCGACTTACCACTGCCGCGTCCCCTCTCAACGGGTCGCCCAATTCCACTGCCTCAGTTTTCAACAGACTGGGCCAGAACGTCTACAAGCCTGCGATACCAGAATGCGTTATCCCGAAGCGGATAACCATCCCTGCTCCCGTTCCAGGCGAAATCACCAAGGTTGCTTCCCCTACTTGGAAGTCTGCTTTTGACAGTTTGGCCGTCCCCATTCAACGGACGTCGGTCTTTAAAAGGCTGGTACCAGCGAATTCTGACCAACACAGGGGACATGAGGAGGTCACCCCTACGGCTAAACCAATTCTATCCGTACGACACGCTCGACGTCGCCACTGGCGCCGAGTGAGGAAGGCTGGGGGCAACTCCCACTCTGGATTTACTCCACCAGCTCTGATGATGGGAATCGAGGCTGCTGTTCTAACCGAGAACAGCTTTGTACTGCTCAATAAAGTGCGCAGAAACTCTCCTACTGCATTGTTGAAGAGAACTTCTTCACCTGTAGAGAATGATACAGAAAAGAAGCCGGAGCAACCTCCTCAACGGCTATCCTCTGAAATTTACAAAGTTTGGCGACGTGTCCAAGAGTCAGTGGTCGATCAAGACTATCTCCGCCGACAGAAAAAGATGAAGGTTCAGCATGAGAGGGACTACTCAAAGTCATAAAAAGTGACAGCCGGATAGGTGCTTGCTGCAACAGCTCCCTCAACGTCGATCACTTAAAAGAAAAGGAGGCCGCAAAAAGCCCCTGTGAGCATGGTGAACCGTAAAAGCGCTGAGCACAAACACCCCAAGTCTGGGGGCATGGTGGTGCACACTGTTTATATGGCTTCCGGAAAGGAGGAAGGCCATGCTTCGACGGGTCACCGACCGCTTACCCGATCCGTGACAAAAGCCCAGGAGCAGCAACAGAAGCTTCAGGAAATAATGACTGCAATGGCTGGACTCACCGGGCCAAAAGAAAGCCCGGAGGCATCATTAGAGCAACGTCACGAACAAGAGACTGATGCTGACTTCTTACGAAGAGTCCTCGAAAAGAAGGACAAAGAAGCCGCAGAGCAAGCGGCTAACATAAAACAAATGGCGCTCCTCTTCCAAGATATGGTAGGGATGATGTTACAGCCGGACCCTCCAGCTGAAGACCTTCCGATCGTTGTTGGAGATGACGGAGGGGAGACATCTAATCCTCCTCCGGATCTTTCAGCAGCCAAGGAACAAACCATTTCCAAGGCCGCACTGGATGACTATATAGCTCAGCAAATATGGTCTCATTAGGCGAATGAAGCGGCTGCGCAAATTGTTAGACCGGACGACCTTATCCAAGCTGGTATGACTAAATCAGTTACCCTCCGGGATATACGATCCCTAAGTTCCACGTATATAAAGGGACAAGGAATCCATATCAGCATGTCGCTCAATTCAGGGCCTTATGCGGCAACACGGGAGGCGACGACAAACTGTTGCTTCGCCAGTTCGTCGGCAACTTAGCAGAAACAGCCTTTGAATGGTATTCGGAGCTACCTAACGACTCTGTTAAAACGTTTGCGGAGATGGAGCTACTGTTTACATAAAGATTCGCGAGTGCTAGTGGACGCACCCCGATAACAGCACTGATTAATGACAGGATAAGGCCAGGCGAAACGTGGGTCTAATACGCAACACGATGGCGGAACCTATGGTCAAAATGTGAACAACGCATAGAAGAGGCTCCTGCAGTAGGCATGTTCGTGAGTACTCTTGATCCGCAAAAGACCATCTCGCAATTCATGATGTTCTTCAGGCCGACCACCTTCCAGGCCTTGATCGAAAAATTAGCCCAAATGGACCAGATGGGCCATGGACCGTCTCCTCCAAAACCGGATTATCGAAATGAGAAGGGGAAAGGGAAGGCGATCGTCGTCGCCAATGCTCAGCAACAGCCGAGCAACTTGAAGCCGGTTGTCCGTAAAAATAATATGCGTCCACGCGTATCCCTCCAGGAGAAGCTAGGACGTCCTTACTCGTTTCCTCAAAATAAAACGAGAAGACTGTTCGAGCTGGCACTGCGCAATAGGCTCATCAATCTGCCAGATCCAAGACGCCCGTTGCAGCCAAACGACGTCAACGATCCCAATTACTGTCCCTACCACCGAGTGTTGGGTCATCCGATTGAGGATTGCTACGTCTTCAAAAACTGGATTGAAGACCAATACCTACAAGGCAAGTTTGCGCTGTCTGAAAAGTGGAAGGTAAACCTACCACAGCCGCACACTCCAAAGAACACGGACGCACCGGGGGCAACTTGTCATGTGATCTCTCACTCATTGTTGGATGATAAAGAGGCTCCTTGCGCCGAGAAACCGAGGGCGGATCCTGAACCATAACTTCTGTGGCCGTCAGACGAGATGATCGATGCCTTCCTGAATGAGATTCGTCTGAAAGTTAAAGCTAATCAAGAGCGTGAGATGGCCATACTGGAAGGAGCCAAACACCGACGACTAGACCAAAGAGTCGAGGCACTTCCGTCAAATCAAAAGTCATTCGCTACGGATAAAAACAAATTCAAGACGAGGAAAAGGTTCGCTAAAGCCATGTCAATGGGAATGAAGCTACCACCCTCTGAAGAAAACACTCTCGGTGGAGTAGAGATGCATCCTAATTATTGCTTATATCATTAGAAGATCGCACATCCCACTGAAGACTGCGACTCCTTTAAGTGTTGGTAGCAAGGGTATGTCGCTCACAGGCAACACGTCAACAGGACAAAGCGTGAGGCTCATAGACAGCGGGAGAATGCGACAGATGAGCATAAAAGAATTGTTAGCAATTGTCTTTGGGGTGATCCCGGGGAATTACGAGTTCTCACCTTTGGGAGCGATTCCGACGAAAAAGTAGCCCTCGACCCTCTCTTCAAGGGGTCCATCTCTGAAGAATTAAAGAATTGCGAGAACATTCAGCTGTGCAATTTCGCGATACCCGGAGAGAATCTCGGATCCACAAACAACGGAGCGAACAAAAAGGATAAAGAAAAGGGAAGAACGGCCTTTGTCGCCAACACTCAACAATAATTGAGTGGCCCTAGACCAGTTGTTCGCCGAAACAACAAGCGGCAACCCCTCTATGAGAGGTTGAAACGTCCTTACTCATTTCCCCAGGATGAAACAAGGAGGCTGTTCGAAGTGGCAGTGCGCAACAGGCTTATCAATCTACCGGAGCCGAAACACCAGCCACAACTGAATGATGTCAACACTCCTAATTACTGGCCTTACCACCAAGTATTGGGCCATCCGATTGAAAATTGCTACGTCTTCAAAAACTGGGTTGAAGACCAATACCAACAGGGCAAGTTCGCCATCTCCGAAAACTGAAAGGTGAGCCCGCCACGACCGCACGCTCCGAGAAAGATGGATACACCGGGGGCATCCTGCTCATTCATAGGGAAAGCCCCATAGACCAAAAAGTCAGTAAACTAAATATTCGCCTTAAATACGGCGACGGCGGACCGAAACGTCCTTAAACTAATGATGGACCGCACTGTCCTAAAACTTGCAAGACGACCGAAACGTCTTTAAACTATTATCGCAGCATCCTTAGGCTGACGAGATAAAAATAAATAAATATATAAAATAATAATAATAAAGACGGTATGTCCATAAGTGAAATGGGCACGGATGAAAACCCGTGAGTAAAAACAGCAGGGCTACCGGCGAGTGTTTGTGAAAACCTGAAAGGGCACAACCTCGTTAGAAAAAAAAATAATAATAAAAAAAATAAAAAAATAAAAAAAGGAAAGAAAAAGAAAAATAAAGACGGTATGTCCATAAGCAAAGTGGGCACGGATGAAAACCCGGAAGGGCTTCGTGAGTAAAAACAGCAGGACTACCGGCGAGTGTTTGTGAAAACCCGAAAGGACGCAACCTCGTTAAAGAACACTTACAGAATCCTCTCGACCTTGTAAGGAGAAACCAGCCGCGTGAGATCCTTACGACTCATAAGGGAGCAACACACTTAGGGATCCCCTTGATTCCTAAGGAGAAAATACACTTGTGAGATCCTCACGACTCGTAAGAAGAACTCTCTTATGGGACCCTCACGGCTCATAAGATTCGAAAGTCTTAAGTTACAGAGACCTAAACCTGTTCTTAAGCAATCCCCACAACCTTCGATATTGCCCTACAAGTGGCTCAGTACTGACCCTTGTATACAATCCACGGGCGCGAATAAACATTTCCCTAACCAAGTCCCACCCGTGACTAGGGATATGTCCATATGGTGAACAACCCTTATAAGTCCTCTCGACTTATAAGGAGAAAACCCTTTTGTAAGATCCTTACGACTTACAGGGGAACATACACTTAGGAATCCTCACGATTCCTAAGGAGAAAACACACCTACGATATCCTCACGACTCGCAGGGAGAAATACCTTTATGAGACCCTTACGGCTCATGAAGTCAAAAAGCCTTAGTCGACAGGACCCTAACCCTGTTTACTAAGCCACCTTTGTTTAACATCGACAAAGGCAAATGATGATTCGCTCCTGGCAATATCCCAGTTGTAGCGATGTTGATGCCTAAACCGGTATCAAAATTCCAAAGCCCTTTCATGGTAAATGATGATTCGCTCCTGGCAATATTCCAGTTGTAGCGATGCTGATGCTGGGATTGACACCAGATTCCAAGTTCCACACTCGCGATAAAAAAAATCTGCGAGCCACACATGCATACGAAATAGCCGAAATGATGGGGCAACTTGCAATAAAAGCAGCAAGTAAAAATGTATGCATGAAAAATAGCCGAAGTGATGGGGCAACTCGCAATAAAAAGCAGCGAGTGAAAATAAAATAAATAGCCGAAATGATTGGGCAACTCGCAATAAAAAGCAGCGAGTAAAAATAAAAAAAATAGCCGAAATGATTGAGCACCGTGAAAAATAGCCGAAATGATTGGGCAATCGCGACCTTCGTGATATAAAAAGCTGAAATGATAGAGCATCGTGGAAATAAAATAATAATAATAAAAAAATGAATGAAACTTTTGCCCTACAGGCGATAGCACAACAATCCCTGTATACAATCCAGGGGCGCAAACAAAGAAGGAACCATACCTTCCCAACATGCTCCATCAGAAAACGGAGCCAAGTCTTAATGGCAAGTCATATAAAGCCTGAAAGACTATCGAAGATCATCCCACACCAGCGCGAAGTGGTCACCACCTCGACGTTCGTCTTGATACAGCAGACGAGATGTCACCATAGCGTTCTTCCTCCAGTAGGATTCAGACGCGACAATCAAATAACGGAGCCACGGCAAAATCCCTAGTTCCAAACCTCGACGGTTCACCAACAACCTAAAGACAACAGCGACATTCGTCTCGATACAATAGACGCAATGCCGGCAAACGAAGCAAAGGCCAAATTCCTAGCTTCATGGTCTTAACGGCAAGTCATATAAAGCCTAAAAGACAATTGGAGATCGTCTAGCACCAGTGCGGAGTGGTCACCACCTCGACGTTCGTCTCGACACAGCAGACGCAACATCATCAAACAGCGGAGCCATGGCAAAGTCCCTAGTTCCAAACCTTGACGGTTCACCAACAACCTAGAGACAACCGCGACATTTGTCTCGATATAGAGGACGCAATGCCAGCAAACGAAGCAAAGGCTAAATTCCAAGCTTCAGGGTCTTGACGGCAAGTCATATAAAGCCTGAAAGACTATCGGAGATCATCCCACACCAGCGTGGAGTGGTTATGACTCATCGGGGCTTTCCAAAATGAGCCTAACCTCAAGTAAAAAGCGACATGGAATATCCCTACGCTTGCCCTTTCAACGGTAATATTACCTGGAAGATTACTTGAAGACGTCTTTTCCAGTCCCCGAAGGGATCAGAGACACGACAATCGTAAGGCTACTCGAACAACAAGATTGCATATCGAGGAATATATCAGCCAACGCGACGGTACGATGGCCAAAACCCTAAGAACTACAGACCCTAATGGACTTCTATCGTAAAGAGCAGAGGTTAACTGTGACGTTAGGACATCCTTGCGAGAAATGCTCGATTCATTTCGACTCGTGAGGCAAAGCCTTAGGCAGCGGGGATTAAAAATAAAAAACCTGTTTCCTAAGCACTGGGGCCCTGCAAGTTGGTCCAAAATGGACTCTTGCATACTATTCATGGGTCACACTCTCCAAACTCGAATCTCGACAAGGAGGGAAACAACCGCTTACGGGTCCTCTCGACTCCTAAGAGGGGAGAATTCTCTTATAGGATCCTTACGACTTATAAGAGAAAACACACTTAGGAATCCTCACGATTCCTAAGGAGAAAATACACCTACGAGATCCTCTCGATCCGTAGGGAGAAAAGTCTCTATGAGACCCTCACGGCTCATAGAGTTGAAAAGTCTTAGGCAGCAGATTTGAACCTGCGGCCTAAGCCATCGCTACCTCTTGAAGAAACCAAGATAGGATGCTCGTTCTACCATCTGTCGACCATGTTTCCTAAGGCAGCATACTGATAATAAAAGAAAAAAGAAAGCGACAGAAAGAACATCCGATTTGCATTTGATCAAGCGTTCGAGACACACTCATTCATGCATGGGCAAAAGACTCAGAATGAGAAATAAGACAAGCTGGAATAAAATTTTTCCATTCATATTGCCAAAAATTCTTACAATCATGAAAGTAATAAACGAAGAACATCATCAAATGATTACAACGGTATAACCTCAGATCCAGGGCACGGATTAAGGAATTCAAAAGTAAGGCCATCTAGAGTTCTTCTAGCCATTCTGATTATTCTCGTGCGCAGCCTCTCGCGCTCACGTGTGTCAAGATCTTCGGCAAGGCCCCCCATCCTTCGATAAGCAGCGATTATCGTCGTCTGCTGGAAAATTTGATGCAGAATGTCGATGAGGCTATCTCGCCGTTTCTTTGAGATCAGCCCCGACAGGTATACTGAATGCACCTTGTTTTCGGCATCATCCAGCGCATTGAGAGGCATGGCCGCGTGGAACCCCGGGAGTGCTCTCCAAATTGCTCCCAGCACGACTTTCAAGAGAGCAGAACGGTGAGGGAGCAGCCAACCAACGCGTGTGTTCAAGCGACCCATAACCTCCGCACACTGGGCATCTGTAAACTCCTGGTTTTGACGACGGCCCTGTACGCGGATATCCTCGTAGGTGATGAATTCGTGCAGACTGTATAGATGAATAGCCATAATGCCTGAAGGAAACATCAATGGAAGATTAGCGATGAGAGAAAAAAGGGACACAGGAAGTTAAACTCCTCGAGAGCAATGCTCTGCAGACGGGAGTGACACCTGTCAAAAATCAGTTATGAGGAGAATTTGAAGAAAATCCCCGAAGAACATTGAGAGCTTTGCTCTGAAAAGATGATATAACAATAATAATAATAATATAAAATGTCATCTTTAACTTCCAAGATCCATGAAGAACTCTTAAGAGTTCTTCTATATGATTTGGAAGGAGCAAAGCTCCATTAATGAATTAAGAAAATACAAGGAGATTCTTTTAGAGAGCAGAGCTCTATTAATGGAACCCTAATAGGGTCCCCTTTAGTTCTCTTTAGATCCTTTTAGACCTATAGAGCAAAGCTCTGCTAAGTGAAACCCTAAATGGGTTTTCTTTAGATCATGGATCTATTGAGAGCAAGGCTCTGTCAATGAAAATTGATTTAATTTAATTTGATTTAAATTAAAAAATTTACCTAAAAAGTTTTAAGAGTTTAACTCTTGGAGTTCTTGAAAGTAAAGAGCAGAGCTCTGAGATTCTGAAAGTAAAAATTTTGAAGATGATAATCATCTGTTGAGGGACCAAAGGTCCTATTTATAGGCAACAAGTACCGTTTCAACTTCCCAACGGTTGGGATTCTGCCACCGTTGCGCTCACGTTCAGGAGCCACGTAAGCGCAACGGTGGGGGGGCATTTGTTTACCCTAATCAGAGCAAAGCTCTGTTCAAATTCCAAGGTGGGAAATGAAGCAACGCTTCTGATTCCCCCAATCAGAGCAAAGCTCTACTTTGAAAATTTAAATTTTAATAAAAGAAGCAACGCTTCAGCTGACTTGTGCTCTGCGCTGCGCGATACGTGTCAGCACAGTTGCGCAGCGCTCTGCGCTGCGGGACACGTGTCAGCGCAGTAGCGCTAGCGCAGTTGCGCTGCGCTGCACATGTCAGCGCAGTTGCGCTGCGCTCTGCGCGACACGTGTCAAGCGCAGGTGCGTTTGCGCCAAACAGAATTAAAATTCCAGTAAGATCTTTCTGATCTTGTTAAAACAAGAAGATTGTCTTCTGTAAAACAGAAGCCCTTGGATCAAACTAATTGGCACTATATAAAGGTCCCTAGACCCAAAGTCTAAAACACACAGAAAACAGAGAGAAAATTAAGAGAACTCCTCTAAAGAATTTTGAGAAGAACTCAGAAAGAGAAAAAGGTAAAAACCCTTTAAAAAAAGAAGAGTTTCTTCTAAAAAGATCATTGATCTAAGAACAAGATCAAAGATCTTCAATAAAAAAAAGATAATAATAATAAAGGCATTGCCTTTTTTATGAACCATTGGTTCTGAAATCTTAAAAGATTCTTTTCTTGAATCCAAAATTGGATCAAGATATTAAAACAGTGTCTTGCACTTGTAAATCTGCACTGTTGCGCTCTCGGGTTGGCGCAAGCCACCAGAGAGCGCCACGTGTCAGCTCCAGAACCACTTGAGTTATGCGCTTTTAAAATAGAGCATTGCTTTCTGAAATTGGCGCAACTCACTAGAGCGCACCACGTGTCAGCAGCGCAACAGCGCAGCGCACTGGCACAGCGCACTGCGCTTGCGCTCACCAGAGCGTGACACGTGTCACCTCCACATGCGCTTGCGCTCATTAAGTGGCGCAGAGCGCCTGACAGGCCACGAGGCACTCTGTCAGTGTAATCAATGGCTGAGCTCAATTAAAAAAAGGCCTAACAGGCCTAATAAAATGCAATGCATTATTTTAAAAAAGGGCAGAGCCCAAACAAAGGTCTGTCAGACCAAATCAGATGCTCTGCATCATAAAAATAAAGGGACATAGCCCAAATCAAATAGGCCTTACAGGCCAAAATAAAATGCAGTGTATTATTAAACAGGGGAAAAGCCCTAGCATAGGCCTAATAGGCCGAAGACAAATGAAAATGTTGAACATCTTCAACTGGACTTAGCCCAATCATGGCCGTAAGTCCTCAAATTAAATTGACCGAGCACGACTGCTCACTTAAATCAATTTACATCCGGTTCAAGGGTACATCTCCGAACTCCTCTGACACCTATCGTTGTAATCCTTCAACGACGTCAGAGAGGTGACGGGTCCCGACAACCACTCATAACTCCTGGACTCAAGCGTCCTTAAACCCCCGGACTCAAGCGTCCTTAAACCCACAGACTCAAGCGTCCTTAAACTCACGGACTCAAGCGTTCTTAAACCGATGGACCACCATGTCCCTAAACTAGCGATGGACCACTATGTCCCTAAACTGGAACAATAGAGCCCCGAAATGCTCTTTTGTCGGATCTAAACGGTCTCGTTTAAGTTGATCTTTACCTCAAATACGGCTAACGTATCCTTAAACCTTCAAACAGACTTTAGTCCCAAATTGGACTATAGATCCCCCAATCAACTTTGGTTCAAGAGTATATTTCTGAACTCCTCTGACATCTGTCGTTGTGATCCTTCAACGTCGTCAGAGAGGTGATGGGTCCCGACGGCCATACATGAAATGGATCACTACGTCCATAAACTGGAATAATAGAGTCCTCAAATGCTCTTTTGTCGGATCTAAACGATCCCGTTAAGTCGATCTTAGTCTCAAATCACACTAACGTGTCCTTAACAAACGTTTAAGTTGATCTTAGCCTCAAAAATGGCTAACGTATCCTTAAACCAAAACCCCAAACCCAAATCTAAGAAAATACGGATTTGGACTAATCCACGTCCTACGGGCGACGACATAAATAAGTCTCCGTATACAATCCACGGGCAACCACAAACAAAATAAACACCCACGACATGAAGTGAAATTCTGGAGAAGGAGAAAGTTGTTACCGCGATGCGGTAACGTAATTAACTGCAGGGGCTTGCGCCTGCAGGGAAGAGCGTTCCCATAATCAAAAACCCTCCGAACGAGGGGGAATCTGACGAAGTCTGCTACATCGGCCGCATCCGTCTAAACCTCCGATACACGATACCATAAATCAACTTGGCATCTTCGGAGAGGTAGACAGATAAAACCAAATAGCATCTGCCCCGAATCTCAGGCAAGACGTCCCTATGTCTCGGCCGCCATTCGGAGGGGAACACCCAATGATTGCAGAATCATCAGTTGATGATTGTTGCCGTCGCCTCTTCACCTCAGCCGTTGGATCATGATCCAACGGGTGAGATCGCGTCGCCAAGCGCCGCCGCCACCTCTGTTACGCGCCACGCGTCGCGCGTGTGGGGATCACGCGTTTTCACGTGGTCCCCACCACGTGGGCGCCGACGGATGGTTCTGGGCTGTTGGATCTTGTATCCAACGGTCCAGGATCAAGGAGATTTAAATATATCTTTTAAATAAAAATAATAAACTGTTTATTATTTAAAAATTGAATTTGATTTTTAAAAAATTGTTAAAAATAGTTAAAAATACGGGAAAATTATGGAAAAATTTCAGAAAATATATTTTATTGTTATATTTAGTATAAAAATAATTTTAGGCTAAAACTAAGTAATATATCCATTCCTATGGTATTAGCTAGTTATTATAATTATTTAAAATCTAGTTTATTCTTTAAAATATTTTTAATTGCGAATTAATTATTTTGATTGATAACAAAAATATGTAGATTATTTTAATGCATTATAAAATTTTATTAAAATATTTTAAGCCTATAAAAACAATAAATAGATTTTAGAAAATTCCTTTAATCATATTCAATGCTTTGAAAATTATTAACATTACTTTAAAAATTATTCTTCTATAAAAGAAACACATAAATAATTATTTGATAGTAGAAATTTAAATAAAATATATTTTATTAGGTATTAGAAAACACGATCGTTACACTTCCTCAATATAAACACGTTGAGCGTTAAAGTAAGCGGGTTAACATAACAAGAAATTTATCAAGGAACAAGTAATCCAATTAAATTTATTACATTCAATTTCCACATATAGAAAAAAAGATAGATAACAAGTCTGAATATCTGATACAACCGAAAGTAGAAATAAACGAAAGTGTTAACATATAGGCACACTATAAATGGAAACAAGAGGGCAGCTGGAAGTCCTCTGATATTTCGACCTCTTTCCCAATCTCCTCACATGCCCATGTATCACCTGACAAATATTTCCAAAAGTAGAAAAAAAACGGAATGTCCGTCAGCGAACTTGCGCTCGGTAAGTCCCATATTAAAAGTATCAATTTTAAAAGTTAGGTTTAAAACAAAAGTATAAGCATAGCGATAACAGGGTCGTAACTAAACACACATGATAATAAGCATGATATGATAAGGCATGTGATCAAGATAATAAGCATGTTATGAATGAACATGTAATTATAAAGGTTACCATACTAATGCAAGTTTGGTTCGTGAGAGTTCAACCAGCTTCAAGAGCTGTACCGTTTCTGTCCGGTACTACAACAACACGGATTCATGAGTTAGTAATGTACCATTCCGGATTGGTACCACAACAACATGGTGTATAGTGTTTTTCGTCATCCTATTGAGATAGGAATGCGCGTCGCTTGTTAGGCATATTACAGATTCCCTTTGCCTGGGATAGGCAGGGATTTATTAATGTGGAGATCCAAATCTCCGGTAACCGCGGACTAAGCTTCCATTAATTACCCTTCTCTTTTGGAGCGAGAGAACCTCCGATTAACAAGTCAAACAAATCATGCGAACTCAATATATAATATGCGTGTGTTATATTTGGGAAAAACTTTGAGAGTGTTTCATGTATATCGGGGGCCAAGAGAGCTAGCAGCCTCCTTACGGAGTGCGGAGAAGTGCCCCGTTAGAAATTTTTTCTAACGGGAGAGGTGATGAGTGTATATGTGCCACGTGCACACTTAGTAAAGCGAACACGTGGCAAGGTGCTCACGTGACACGTGCGCACCGGCAAGGCGTGCACCCGATAAGGTACGTACTTAGTAAAGTGCGCACCTGATGAGGTGCAGAGTAAAGGGGGCCAAAGGGTCCCGAATGGGCCAAAAGGTCCAGTAAGGTGAAAACATAGGGAAGTACGTACCTGAGCTGGTGCGCACTTGGCTCGATATGCACCAAACGGGGTGCGTACCTAGACAAATGAGCATCTAGTATGGTGCAAGTAGGGTCGAAACCCAATGAAGAAACAATCCAAAAACACAAAGACTCTGACTTTTGAATATCAAAATGGGCTATTTCCCCCCTTTTTTGAGGCTTCTTGACGTGTTCACTTGGATTTAATTAGAAAAAAAGGAGAGGAGGAAGGAAAAAGAGACTTGCACAACAAAGAGTGGCTCAAAACTCAAGATTTGTTTTCAGGGAATCAAGATTAAGAAGTTATCAAATCATCATAGGGGGCCTTTTATAGGCTTATACACTTAACCCCATAGTTTTTTTTATTTATAAAAATTGGCTTATTGCCTATTTAAAAAAAACAAAAATTACAATTAATTTCCTTTTTCTTTTCTTTGGTCGGCCCCTTTTTCATGCTTGGGCTTGACTTGGGCTCGGGCTTGGGCCCACTTAGATTTTGACTTTAATTTTGGCTCTGATTTTGAACTTGACTTTGATTTTTGAGTTTTGCAGCGGGGTGCAAATTTTGACCCCAACAAAATGCTCCCCATCAATAAATGCATACCGCATGTAGGGTTGTGTACATGAAATTGATGCATCTTTATTTTATATTGAAATTGGTTTGGTTTGATTCCCTTTTGACGACGTGGAGGTCGATAGTGCCCTTTTAGCGACATGGACAGTTGATAGTGCCTTTTTTGCGATTTGAACGGTCAATACTTGATTTGGTTTGCTCCGCTTTCTGCGGTGTCAGGTTGAAGTTGACTTGTTCTGCTTTCTGTGGTGTCGGGATTGAAATTGACTTACTCCGCTTTCTGCGAGGTCGTTGGCTGACTTGCTTCCGAGGTGGAGCCTGATTCCACCGGGGAGGTCGTTGGTTGACTTGTTTCCAAGGTGGAGCTTAATTCCGCCGAGGAGGTCATTGTTGTTAAATCGGTTGATCTGATTGGTTTTGGAGTTCTTGTCCATTCTGCGAGACCATTTGAGCTTGGAACCACTGCCGGTGGGACTTTGATTTGATTTATTAGATTTCTGTCTCGTTTGGCGGGACTTTTGAATTTGAGCGGGGCTTGGAATTTGGATTTTGTTTGGTATCGGCATCGCTACACTGGAATAGCACCAGGAGTGACTCATCATTTGCCCTGGGAAGACTTGGAATTTGGGTTTTGGGTCGATATCAGCACCGCTAACACTGAAGCGTAATGCCAGGAGCGACTCATCATTTGCCCTGGGAAGACTTGGGATTTGGGTTTTGGGTCGGTATCAGCACTGCTAACACTGAATCGTAATGCCGGGAGCGACCCATCATTTATCATTTCCCGTTGGGGAGCGATGGCTTAGGAGACAAGTTTAGGCCCCTGTCACCCAAGGCTTTTCAATTTTTTGAGCCGTAAGGGTCTCATTAAAGTATTTTCTCCCTATGAGTCGAGAGGATCTCGTAAGTGTAGATTCTCCTTAAAAATCATGGGGATTCCTAAGTGTGTTGCTCCTTTGTGAGTCATAAGGATCTCACGCGAGAATATTCCCCTCACAAGGTCGAGAGGACTTTATGAGTGTATTTTCGTTTCCTTTCACGAGTTTTGCGTCCTTTCGGGTTTTTCACAAACTCGCCGGCAGTCCTGTTGTTTTTACTCACGGAGCCTTTTTGGGTTTTCATCAGTGCCCATTTAGCTTATGGACATACCGTTTTTTGCTAGTGACTCTTCAGACATAGCCTTGCTGGTGAGACTTGGGGGAGATAGGGGTCGTTTATGCCCGTGGACTGTATACAATTTTACAGGATGTATGATCCAAACCGTAGGGCTGGCGAGCTCAATTTGTTTGGGACTTGGAGCATTTACGTGTAGTATTTCTTGAAATATTGGCCATTGATGGGTGGCATAGACCTTTCTCTCTCGGCACTTATTAGTTGGTATGATCCTCCATCAAACACCTTCTCGATGACGTATGGCCCTTCTTAATTTGATTCGAATTTTCTCTTGGCGTGTTGATTGGAAATGATCAGTATTTTGAGGACCAACACCAATTCGTATTTCTTGAAAGCACGGAAAAGGGTCATCTTGTCATAGTCCCATGACATTTGGGCTCGGTACAGCTTCAAATTTTGCTATACTGCTGGTCTCCTTTCTTCAAGGACGTCGATCTCTTCGAGCCGGAGGAGAGCGTTTTCCTCCTCCGTCAAACCATGCTGGACAACAATTCTTAGGTTTGGAATTTCAATTTCGAGGGGAAGTATTGCCTCTAATCCGAAGAGTAATGAGTATAAAGTGGATTGAGTTGGAGTACGGTATGTTGTACGATATGCCCAGAATGCCTCGTGAAGCTTGAGATTCCAGTCTCTCTTGTTGGCTGAAGCATTTTTCTTCAGGAGCTTGCATAGAGTTTTATTAAAGGTTTCGGCTAGTCCATTGGCAATTTTTTCCATCTATTTTTGAAACTTAAATTATAGATGGAGGAATATCTCCAGTTATCTTGTGTTAAGTAGCGAAGCTTAAGGCTTTGAAGTTCTTGAAAGAAAGCCCGTTGTCGGAAATGATTCTTCTTGGTATACCGAAACGGTATAAAATATTTTGCCGGAAGAATGTTAGAATATCATCTGTCTTGACCTCTTTTAGCGGGACAGCTTCAGCCCATATGGAGAAGTAGTCAGTCGCGGCCAATATGAACCGGTGACTTTTGGATGACGGAGGATCAATTGCGTCGGCTATATCGGTGCCCCAAACTTGAAAGGGACATGACTCCACCGTAGGATGTAGCGAATCAGGGTGCTTATGGATGAAGTCACCATGAATTTGACAGAGATGACACTTTTTCGCATGCTCTTCGTAATCCATTATCATAGCAGGCTAGTAATATCTAAACCGTTTGATTTGAAGCCACATCTTAAGGCCGGATTGGTGAGCTCTATAGACGTCTGAGTGAACTTCTTTCATGACTTTTTGGGCTTCGGCCGAGGACACACACCTGAGCCAGAGCTGGTCATATGATTTGCGGTATAGCGTATTATTTACAAACACATATCGGATATCTCTTTCCCTTAGCTGAACCCTCGCAGATTTTTCTTTGGGTGGCTTATCGTATCGGAGATACTCTATGAAGGGCTCTCTCCAATCGGGCTCGTCTTGAATGATCAGAACTTCTTCAGCAGGATTGTCCTCTTGTTCTACGCTTTCTTCTCGTAAAGAGACTGGAGGAAAATTTTGCTGGCTTTTAACTGTGATCAGAATTTCATTTATATCGGGATCAGCCAGCTCTTTGGTTAGGCGAGCGAGTACGTCGGTTTTTCCGTTCAACGCTCTAAGAGCTCTCATTAGTTTAATATGGATGAACCGTTTCATGAGTTCCACCATCCGGCTTCTGTACCGAGCTAACTCAAGTTTAAATATCTTGTAGTCGCCGCTTACTTGGTTGACGACAAGCTGGGAATCACCGTAGACTCGTAGCCGAAAGATTTTCATTTCTATGGCGAGCTCCAGACCAGCTATCCGAGCTTCATACTCAGCCTCGTTGTTTATGCGAGGCTCGGTGAGAGTGAAAGAACGTCGTATGGTTCCCATCGGTGGCGTGATGAACAACAATCCTATCCCTGCTTTTATCTGCGAGATGCTTGATTTGCTGGAGGTCCTCATTAACGAGGTTCCATATAAGTAGAGCTCCCAGCATGGCTCGTTATCTTCGAGATGCAGCACTTGTTCGTCGGGTAACTCGCAATTGAGCGGTGACCCTTAATATGGGCAGCGAGGAAGTCGACGAGAACTTGTACTTTTATCGCTTTCTGTGGAATATAGACTATATCGATCTCAAGCAGCATGATGGTCTATCTTTCCATTCTGCCCGCTAGGCTTGCTTTGGTCATTAGGTATTTGAGCGGGTCAACCTTAGAGATCAGCATAACCCGATGAGCGAACAGATAGTGCCTCAGTTTCTTCACGGTGAATATCAGGGCCAGGCATTGCTTTTTGATCGGGGAATAGTTATGTTCTGCCCCGACTAAAGTTCGACTGAGGTAGTAGAGAGCATTTTCTTTTCCCTCCTCGTTATTCTGGGCAAGAAGCACGCCGAGTGATTCATCTAGCACGGCAGTATAGAGAATCAGCGGTTTATTTGAAATGGGAGCAGCAAGCATTGGAGGGTACAATAGGTATTGTTTGATACTTTCGAATGCGTCTTGACATTCGGCATCCCAGACAAAAGGAGCTCCTTTCTTCATGAGCTTTGAGAAGGGCATGCATCTTCCCGATAGGTTCGAAATGAACCTTCGTATGTAAGCGAGATTGCTTTAAAAACATCTTAGCCGTGTCAGATTCTTTGGATAAGGCATCTCCATGATGGTTTTTATCTTTAATGGGTCGATTTCTATTCCTCGATGCCAGACTATAAAGCCCAAGAATTTTCCCGACGACGCGCCAAAAGCGTATTTTAGAGGATTCACCTTTAGATCGCATTCCCTAAGTCCGGTGAAAACGGTCCTAAAATTTTGGATGTAATCGACCTTGGTTTTAGTCTTGATGACCAAGTCATCGACATAGCTGTTGGGGTCAAAAATTACACTCCGGTTGACCAAGTCAAAGTCAAAGTCAACCCTAAGCCAAGTGGGCCTAAGCCCAGGTCAAGTAGGCCCATGCCCAAGTCGAGCCCGAACATGAAGAGGCCAGCCTCCTCCATGTCAAGAAGAAAATTATGTAATAAATAAGTTTGATGTAATTTTCATATATGAATGTAAAATAAATGGGCAAAAACCCAAAATTTTGTGAAGCCCATGGTTCATGTGCAAAAAGAAGTAAGCACATGAGACATGAGATGGGCAAAGTGCCATTTTGTAAAGCCCAAGGGGCTATGTGTAAATTTGTAAGCCTATAAAAGGCAACATGATGATGAAATGAAGGATAATAACCCATTCCCCTCAAAATCTAGGTCTGTGCCTTCTTCTTCTTCCTCAAGGTTCGAAACCTTCTTCCCTTTTTTTTGAATTAAATCAAGAGTTTAACTCTTCTTTTTCCAAAAAGAAACCGTTTTCACCATAAAACCCTTGAAGGGGAACTCATATCTCCCATCAAATCCTCAAAAGGGATGATTTTTAAGCCTCATCCCCTCTTTTCCTCCAAGATCCAGCCAACAGAGAGGAGGAAAAAGAAGATCCATCTCCAAAAATCCCACTTTGGGAAAGATCCAAGGCTCAAGAGAAAACTCATGGCTCAAGGGAGAAGAAAGAGGTCCCCTTTCATCATCTCCGAAAATCTCTTGAGAGTTTAACTCCATAATAATATACACACACACACACACACACATATATATACATATAAAATAAATCTTTCTTTTCAGGAGTTCAGCCCTAAAAGTCAACCGGGAGTACAACTCCCAGTGCAGAGGCTAAGCCCCTTTGTCCATTTTTTCAGGAGTTTAACTCCAAAAGTCAATTAAGAGTACAACTCCCAGTATAGGGGCTCAGCCCCTTTTTACTGCTGGCGCCCAGCGCCCGCGTGCCAAGCATGTGAGTCGCCGGAGCCCAGCGCCCGCGTGCCAAGCACGTGAGGCGCCGGCGCTCCGCACCCGTGTGCTGGGCACGTGAGGCGCTGGCACCTACGCGTTCTTTGGACGCTATTTTTCCTTTTTTTTATATACACACTCCACAACACTTTTCCCCGTTAGAAAAAATTTCTAACGGTTCGCTGCCCCGCATCCCGCAAGATGGATGCTAGCCCCCTTGACCCCCAGCCCACTATCCAGGCAGCGGGACCCCCGTAAACTCTGCGAGGCCCCCGATATACCTAAGACCCCTCAAAACACAACACACGCATACTGCATGATTAGTCTAAAATATTTCACTTTGGTATGAACATTTTCTCTACTTTTGTTAAGTACTAAAATGTGTTTCTTGTAAATATAGAACATATGGGTTTATTTGTAAAAATTTATTTTCATATTTTTCTACATTGTATCTAACATAATGAGGGAAAATACATGCATATAATATTTATATGAAATATTAGTAATTAAAATATGCACATCACATCAAATATCTTTAATCACTATTCTTAACATATAATATCATACAAATGGTTAAAAATAATATCTAAAAATAATAACAAATATTACTAACACTATAACTTGAGATGTTGTGCAGATTTAGCTCAGATCTAGAGATTAGGAGATCCGAGATGTCAGAATAAAATCTGCCGATAAATTAAAGCAAATCATAAACGACAGAGACTCAGAGTAATATTTTCAAAATCCAGATGTCTATAGGATCTCCACATGTCAACACCAAACAACAGAAAAAGTTTCAAGTCATGATCCCATTATTGAGCCACGGTATGGCGGCCAAACTACCCTAAATGCGGCGGATCCGCGGCAAGATTGTGGGCGTAGGATTTGGGATTTTTTTGTGGGAGCGTATCAGCATATCTTAATATCTGGCAACTAGGGTTTCTGTCTACTGTGACTATTTAAGAAACCGAGAGCTACACTTTGAAGATCATCAATCCGAAGTGATCAAGAGATCCAAAGCGATCTATGCATCCAGGGTGATCATCAGCTCGTCATACCCCCAACAAAAGAGAGAGCAAGAACAAAACTAGGGTTCTTTGTAATCTACTTTGTATGGAGAGTTGTATGCAATAGTTGATTAATAAAGGTAGTCTTTTTATTAGTCTTTTCGCATTTACTTTCTGCATTTAAATTCTGCATTTTATTTCTGCATCTTAATCATATTTTCTTCTTCATCCTTTCTTCTATCTCTAACCATGTGCGAGTAATTCTTAGCTTGCTAGGATTCGTAGGCTAGGGTAGATCAATGGATGATAAAATCATTTAACCTCTTTTATATATTTTAAAGTCTATAAACCTTATCAAAAGAAATGTTAACATCCTAATCGGGAGCGTTGTCAATTCATTGATAGTCACGACCATGATTCGAGATCCGATTAACACTTGTTTTGATAAGGGCTAGATATGAATAGAGATCAACGCAAAGACAAGGGTTAATAGTGTGGAAACCCTAGTTTCTTTCAAAAAACCTAATCTACATTCATCCCTATCGATCTAGTTTTAAACTATTAAAAGATAAAAGATGCCATTTTTAATTGTTCATCCATTACTACCAAGTCCTATGAACCCTACAAGCCCCTCCTTTATAAATCTTACAGTAACTACAACCAATCATCCTTCTTCAATCAACTCGTTTAAAGTAAGATAAAAATTCATGTTTCCCTGCGGACGACCCGTACTCACCACGGCTAGCTATTAGCGACACTATCCTAATTGCGGTTACTATTACTAAACAACACTTCTTTTCAAAAAGAAGACCAATCACTGCACATTGAGTTCGTATGACCAGTTTGACCCGTCAATCGGAGGTTCCTTCGCTCCAAAGGCGAGGGGGTAATTAACGACAGCTTAGTCCGCAGCTGCCAGAGATTCGGATCCCCACAATCAATAAACCTCGGCCTATCCTAGACAGGGGGAATCTGTAATGCGCCTGACAAGCGACGCGTATTCCTATTTCAATGGGGTGACGAAAAACACCCTACAGATTCTGGTATGCCCGGTGGGACCTTTTCTCTCCTTCCATATTTCGGGTTAAACGTTCATGCAAACTCAATTAACATACATATCGATATTTATAATGAAATAATGCTCTTTCATGCAGGATTTCAAGCGATCAAGCCCCAACAATGTTTCCAAGGACCAGCTCAGCTCTCGACATAGCTCCCATCTCCTACACGATGAAAATGGACGCCAGGACGATCCTCCTGGCCAGTCTCGGGTGACAGTGGGAGGAGCCACCGCTACCATTTGGCTCTATTCTATTCCTACCAGCTAATGCCATCCCAGCTTCTCAAGCTCCAGTAACAGGCAGACTGGCCTCGAAAGGCAGGAGGCCAAATGTGGTGATCTCAAGGGCACCACTAACCAAATTTCAAGTCGGTGTTTGAATGACTTTGCTTAGCCCTAGTTGGGGGCAAGGCCTTCAACACCAACAAAGCAACAAGGCATCTTGGGCAAGCTCCAGTGGTGCCCCTGACAACTGCTCAATCGGGTGTCTTCTCTAAGCTCCCCGTCAATCGACTCACGATGGCTTCCTGGATGGCAGGTGCTCGTCAAGCCCTCAAAATCGAGAAGCTAAAGCAGAAAAGGCTCAGATATAAAGCCAACAAAAGGGCTAGGGTTCATGCTAGGCTGAACTTCATGAGGTTCCAAGAACAGGGTTACTCTGCCAAAGATAAAAAGATGGCTGGATATGTGGTCCACACCGTCTACATGGTGGGCATGTGCAGTAAGAGCAAGGATGGGGCCACCACATCTCAAATCCAATCTAGGGTGAATGTAGCTGCCACTTTCCAAGACCAGCCTCCTCTGCAAGGTAATGAAAACCCTTCCAGTGAGGCTGATAAACAGAGAGATCCCTCGGTTCATGAAGAGTCGGGCTCGGAAAGCGAGCCAATCATCTGTTCCAAGAACGCAAAGCAATAACTTCTCCAAGAGCTCCGAAAACAGCTCAGAAGTAAAGACAAGGAGATAGCCAAACTTTACTCCAAAATTGATGACTTGACGAATGTCGTGATGCAACTCACGGCCCAAGTTACCTCTCAGCCATCCAATCAAGCGCAGGGTTCTGTTTATGAACAAGGAAACGGTGTCCTGAGAAAGCCGATGCCTATTCCCTTAAATCCAAAGGTGGGTGAGCCCCATGAAAGTCGGCCACATCCTATCTTGGGAAATGTCTTGACTACCGATGACAGCAACCCGCTAAAACAAGATCAAATCATGGATTTGGTCGCCAACAAAGTCAAAACACTGGTAGCCGAAGCCGAGACACAAAAAGATGTCAGCAGTAGCGGGAGACCATATCCTGCTCGATATGATCTGGTAGAGTTTCCTGGTGGTTATGTCATCCCTAAATTCGTAAGATTCGATGGGACGGGAAATGCGAATTAGCACATCGCCCACTTTAAAGCCTCGTGCGGGAATACTGGGGGAAATGATGCGCTTCTCCTCCGCCAGTTTGTTAATAGCTTAACCGATGTCACTTTCGACTGGTACGCGAGCATACCAGATGGCTCCGTTACTACTTTCGTTCAAATGGAATCTCCGTTCCAATAAAGGTTCATGAGTGTCAGTGATAAGATTACCATTACCGACCTCGTAAGAACCAAGCCAAAGAACAACGAAAGCAACACGGATTTTATAACCCGATGGCGTAATCTCTCCATCAAATGTGAACCGCCGATAGAGTAGGACCAATCTGTCAGCTTTCTCGTCGGAAATCTTAACAATTGGATGGCCCCGTTTCTATGCACCGCGGGTCTCAAAACATTCTAAGAGCTGACCAGAAAAGTTCAGATGTTGGAGCGCTCAAAGCAGGAGTCCTCCTTTGATTTCCAAAATAACAATAGGTCCTGAAGAAACCGAAAGGACGATAATTGCAAACGCTGAAATTCCGACGATGCTGAATCTTTTAACTCTTCGGCTAACCGAAATAATTGAGGGATGAGCGGGCCTAATGCCAACCAGCCTCGGAAGCCAGTGTTCGGAGAGGGAGGAGAATCTCCACTGAAACAGAAGCTGGATAAGGTTTATTCCTTCAGAAGGGACAAAGTCCATAAAATATTCAAAGACGCCCTAAGAAACGGTCTACAATTGCCAGAATCAAAAAGACCGCAAGAAGTGAATATGACTGGCGACCCCAAATATTGCCCCTATCACATAGTGATAGGTCATGCTATTGAAGACTGCTTTGTCTTCAATGATTGGGTCGAAAAGCAATACAAGACAGGAGAGATAAAACTGTCTAAAGGCGTGTTAACAAACAGTCAAGCCGCGACCGCCAATTTCATACAAACGGAGACCGAAGTCCTTCGAGAACCTGATTCTCTCAGATATCTGCCTTTCTCTGAAAAAAGCGGACCAAGGCAACAAGCTAAGAGCCCAATGAGCGATGTTACCAATGAAGAGGCAGTAGACGGGTACACAATCCATACAATCTACAAGGTGGAGCCCAGAAGAACAAGTCCCCCTACTCCTCGTACCCATGACAATGACGTGGCTGTTGCTACTCAACATCGGCTCGGTCTAAATGATGAAAAGCCTGCTCAGGCCATTAAGCCAAAGGAACCCGTAGTTCTTACTGAATCAAGTTCGGGCGGTAAGGATGACCCCGTTGTCATACCCGGAACTATAGAACAAGCATTATTACAATGGCTTCAAAACTAGCTTCAGGACAAGGACGAGAAGATGGCCAAGGTCCACTCCAAAGTCGACGAGCTGGTAAACGTCGTGGCAGATCTCACGACCCAAGTCACCCGATTGCAATTACAGCAAATCAAATTTTGGTTCATGAGCCAGGAATTGATATCCGGAAGCAGCCAACCGATACTCCCTCCTGCACAAGAGTGGAACACCTTTGCGAAAAATGGCCGCGATCAGCTTCCAGTCCCCCTGATACGTATATTGAATGGGGTAAGCAGACAGCAGGAGAACCAAGAACTGATCGGCTTTGAGGACCAGCATCAGGAAAGGCACAGGCTCTAATGGAGAGAATGAAGAAAGTATACTCCTTCAGGAGGGACGAGGTCCGCAAAATATTCAAGGACGCCTTGAACAACGGTCTTCAACTGCCTATTCCAAAGAGGCCACATGAAATGAACATGACTGACAATCCCATATACTGCCCATATCATAGGATGGTGAGTCATACCATCGAATACTGCTATGTTTTCAAAGATTGGGTAGAAAAAACCAATACAAGACTGGGAAAAACCTACCGTTCTCAGATATACCGGCAAACCACCGAGTTACGGTCATTAACTCAACCCCGCCGAGATCGAAGTTCAAGAGGCTTGGATAAGCAGACACCCATGACCACCACACCGTTAAACTGGGAACAATTAACCACCATGTCATTAAACTGGGAACACCCGACCCCTAAGTCGTTAAAATGAGAATGTAAAAAAAATATGTGTAAATAAAAAAAATGAAAAAAAGCCGAAATGATGGGGCAACTCGCAATAAAAATCAGCGAGTAAAATAATCATGAAAAATAAAGCCAAAATGATGGGGTAGCCGCGAATAAATAGCCGAAATGCTAGGGCAATCGCGACCTTCGCGATAAGAAAAGCTGAAATGATAGAGCAATCGTGGTAAAAAAAAACCTCCAAATGGTGAATGATGAGTCGCTTCTAGTACCATATTCCAGTGCAGCGATGCAAACGCCAACCAAAATCTAAATTCCCAAATGGCGAATGATGAGTCGCTTTTGGTACCATGTTCAAGTACAGCGATGCAGACGCTAACCAAAAATTTTAAATCTCTGAATGTCCCAACGACGAATAATGAGTCGCTCCTGCTACCATATTCCAGTGCAGCGATGCAGACGCTAACAAAATCCCAAAATTCTCCCAGCCCTACGGTTAGTCCCTAAGTTGACTACCGTATACAATCCACGGGCTCAAATAATTCTCATCACACCCATGCCCCACCGCAATCGCTAGTCATGCGGCCGGTCTCCGCCTTCGGAATTATACACCATTTGGGGAGACCCACTCATATGTCCTCTCGATACATGAGGAGAACAAAACTTACGGGATCCTCACGACTCGTAAGAAAACGCCTTCATGGGATCCTTATGACTCACAAAGGAAAAACACACTTGGGAGTCCCTACGACTCCTAAGGAGAAAGTACAACTACCAGATTCTTTCGACCCGTAGGGAGAAAATACTTTTATGAGACCCTTACGGCTCATAAAATTGAAAAGCCTTAGGTGATTGGGACCTAAACCTGTCTCCTAAGCCAGCGCTCCCCAACAGGTAAAGGCAAATGATGAATTGCTCCTAGCACCTGTGCTTCAGTGTTAGCAATGCTGATGCGGACCCCAACCCAAAATTCCATACTTTTGACCCAATAGACCCTTAAGTCTTGAAACTGGGAATATATGAGCTCTAAGTTTTTAAACTGGGAACAGATGACCTCTAAGTCATTAAACTGGGAACGAGGGAAATCCTTTCATGGCAAATGATGATTCACTCCTGGTACCATATTTAAGTGTAGTGATGATGATGTCAACCCAAATCATATCAAGTCAGCAAGACAACCAACTACCTCCCTGTCGGAATTATGCTTCGACTCGAAATCAAGTCAACCAATGACCTCCCCGTCGAAATTATGTTTCGACTCGAAATCAAGTCAACCAATTACCTCCCCGTCGGAATTATGCTCCATCTCGGATCAAGTCAACCAATGACATTCCCGTCGGAATTATGCTCCGTCTCGGAATCAAGTCAACCAATGACCTCCCCGTCGGAATTATACTCCATCTCGGAATCAAGTCAACCAACAAGCTCTGCGTCGGGATCATGCTTGGTCCCAGAGTGTACCCCGTTTTGAAATTATGCTTCGCCTCAGAGTATCCACCTTCCATGTCGGAATTATGTTTCACCTGGGAATCAACCTCCATATCGGAACTATATTTTGTAGGGTGTTTTTCGTCACCCCATTGAGATGGGAATGCGCGTGTGCTTGTCAGGCGCATTACAGACTCCCCCTGCCTAGGGTAGGCTGGGGTTTATTGATTGCGGGGATCCAAATCTCCGACAGCCGCGGACTAAGATGCTGTTAATTACCCCTCGCCTTTGGAGCAAGAGAACCTTCGATTAACGGGTCAAACAGGTCATGCGAACTCAATGTGCAGTGTATGTGTGTTGTGTTTTGAAAAGGGGTTTTGGATATATCGGGGGCCCCGCAGAGTTTTTACGGGGGTCCCGCTACCCGGATAGCGGGCTGGGGGTCAAGGGGGCTAGCAGCCCCCTTGCGGGGTGCGGGGCAGCGCCGCGTTAGAAAATTTTTTCTAACAGGGAAAGTGTCGTGGAGTATGTGTGTGTGTGTGTGTATGTATATATACATACATATATATATAAAGGGAAAAGGGCATCCAAACGATGCGTGGGAAAAACGCCAGCGCTTTAGGTGCTAGCGCTTTGAGCACAAGGGCGCTAGCGCTGCGCCCCACGTGCCAGGCACGTGGGCACTCGGGCGCTAGCACTCTGAGCGCAAGAGCGCTAGCGCTTTGAGCGCTAGCGCCCCACGTGCCAGGCACGTGGGCGCTCGGGCGCTAGCGCTTTGGGCGCTAGCTCTCTGAGCGCATGGGCGCTAGCGCCCCACGTGCCAGGCACGTGGGCGCTCGGGTGCTAGCGCTTTGGGCGCTAGCACTTTGAGCGTAAGGGCGCTAGCGCTTTGGGCGCTAGCGCCTCACGTGCCAGGCACGTGGGCGCTCAGGAGGCAAAAGGGACCTGGTCCCTGCAATGGGAGTTGTACTCCCAGAAAAGAGCACTTATTATTTTGTATATATGTATATATATGAGGAGTTAAACTCCTAAGATATTTTGAAGCTGATGAAGGGGGCTTCTCCTCTTGAGCCCTGGATCTTCCCCAAAGTGGGGTTTATGGAAATGGGTCTCCTTCTTCTTCCTTTGTTGGCCGGATCTTGAAGATCAAGAAGTATGAGATTTTAAAAATCTCTCCTTTATGAGATCTGATGGAAGATCCGAGTTCCCCTTTGTGGGTTTTGTGGTGAAAAACTATTTAGTTTTATAAAAGGAAGAGTAAAACTCTTGATTTAATTTAAAAAAAGAAGAAGATTTTAGAATCTTGAGGAAGGAGAAGATCACAGATCTTGATGCTTTTTTAGGAGAGCAAAAAAAGTTGTTGGGATATTTTCATTATCCTTGCCTTTATAGGCTATACACTTTACATATAGCCCCTTGGGCTCTACAAAAATGGCATTTTGCCCATTTCATGGCTCATGTGCCATTTTTTTTTGCACATAAGCCATGGGTTTTACAAAAATTTGGCTTTATGCCCATTTTTCTTACATTTATTCATAAAATAGAATAAAAGTAATACACTAAAATTATTTATTACAAAATTTTTATCTTGGCATGGGGAAGGCCGGCCGCTCCATGTTCGGGCTCGACCCGGGCATTGGCCCACTTGACCTGGGCTTGGGCCCACTTGGCTTGGGATTGACTTTGATTTTGACTTGGTCAATCGGGGTGTAAATTTCGACCCCGACAAATTGCCCCCATCAATAAGTGCACACCACATATGTGGGTTGTGTGCACGAAATTGATGGATCTTCTTTCGCGTGGAGGTCGACTTGATCTGGTTCCCGTTTTAACGACGTGGAGGTCGATGCTGCCATTTTAGCGACTTGAGCGGTCGGTGCTACCCTTTTTGCGACTTGGACGGTCGGTGCTGCCCTTTTAGCGACGTAGACGGTCGGTGGTCGGTGCTGCCCTTTTTTCAACTTGGACGGTCGGTTCTGCCCTTTTTGCAAGTTGGACGGTCGGTGCAGCCCTTTTAGCGACGTGGACGGTCGGTTCTGCCCTTTTTACGACTTGGACGGTCGGTGCTGCCCTTTTTGCGACTTGGACGGTCGGTGCTGCCCTTTTAGCGACGTAGACGGTCGATGCTGCTCTTTTAGCGATGTGGACAGTCGGTTCTGCCCTTTTTGCGATTTGGACGGTCGGTGCTGCCCTTTTAGCGACGTGGACGGTCGGTTCTGCCCTTTTTGCGACTTGGACGGTTGGTGCTGCCCTTTTAGCGACGTGGACGGTCGGTTTTGCCCTTTTTGCGACTTGGACGGTCGGTGCTGCCCTTTTTGCGACTTGGACGGTCGGTGCTGCCCTTTTTGCGACTTGGACGGTCGGTGCTGCCCTTTTTGCGACATGGACGGTCGGTTCTGCCATTTTTGCGACTTGGACGGTCGGTTCTGGATTTGACTTGCTCCTTTTCTTGCGGTGTCAGGGGTGAAGTTGACTTGTTTCCGAGCTGGAGTTTGATTCTGCCAGGGAGGTCATCGGTTGTTTTGCTGATTTGATGTGATTTGGGTTGACATCAGCACCGCTACACTAGAATATGGTACCAGGAGCGGATCATCACCTGTCATGACAGGATTTGGGGATCTTGGTTTTGGTTTGGCATCAGCACCGTTATACTGGAATATGGTAGCAGGAGAGAATCATCATTTGCCGTGAGGGAATTTCCCTCGTTCCCAGTTTAACGACTTAGGGGTCATCTGCTCCCAGTTTAACGACTTAGAGGTCATCTGTTCCTAGTTTAAAGACTTAGGGGTCTATGGATTAGAGTTTGGAATTTTGGGGTTAGGGTAGGCATCATCGTTGCTAACACTGAAGCACATGTGCCAGGAGCAATTCATCATTTGCATTTTCCTGTTGGGAAGCGATGGCTTAGGAGACAGGTTTAGGTCCCTATCACCTAAGGCTTTTCAATTTTATGAGCCGTAAGGGTCCCATAAAAGCATTTTCTCCCTACGAGTCGAAAGGATCTCGTAGGTGCACTTTCTCTTTAGGAGTCGTGGGGACTCCCAAGTGTGTTTTTCCTTTGTGAGTCGTAAGGATCCCACGAAGGTTTGTTCTCCTCATGTATCGTGAGAACACATGAGCGGGTCTTCCTAAATAGAGCATAATTCCGAGGGCGGAGACCAGCCGCGTAACTGGTGATTGCGGTGGGGCATGGGTATGCTGAGAATTATTTGAGTCCGTGGACTGTATACGGCAATCAATTTAGGGACTAACTGTAGGGCTTGGAGAATTTTGAGAAATTGGATTTTGGTTGGCATCTGCATTGCTGCACTGGAATATGGTACTAGGAGCGACTCATCATTCGCCGTTTGGGGACTTAGAATTTGGATCTTGTTTGGCATCAGCATTGCTGCACTGGAACAATGCCAGGAGCAACTCATCATTTGTCTCGGGAGGACTTGGGATTTGGATCTTGTTTGGCATCAACATTGCTGCACTGGAGCAATGCCAGGAGCAACTCATCATTTACCTCGGGAGGACTTGGGATTTAGGTTTTGGTCGGCTTCAGCACCGCTAACACTGAAGTGAAATGCCAGGAGCGACTCATCATTTTCCGTTGCTCGTTGGGGAGCGATGGCTCAGGAGACAGGTTTGGATCCCTATCACCTAGGGCTTTTCAATTTTATGAGCCGTAAGGGTCTCATAAAAGCATTTTCTCCCTACCAGTCGAGAGGATCCCGCAGGTGTATGTTCTCCTTAGAAATCGTGAGGATTCCTAAGTGCGTTGCTCCTTTGTGAGTCGTAAGGATCTCACGCAGGGATTTTCTCCTCACAAGGTCGAGAGGACTTTGCGAGTGCATTTTATCACTTTTCATGAGTTTGCGCCCTTTCGGGTTTTCACAAACTCGCCGGCAGTCCTACTGTTTTTACTCACGGAGCCCTTTCGGGTTTTCATCCGTGCCCGTTTTGCTCGTGGACATACCGTTTTTTCCACTCTGGTGATACTTTGAAAGTAGTCTCACCGGCAAGACTTGGGTGAGATATGAGTTGTTTACGCCCGTGGATTGTATACGGTTTTACAGTATGTATGATCTAGACCCTAGGGCCGGTGTGCTCAATTCACCTGCGACTTGGAGCATTCACGCGTAGTATTTATTGAGATATCGGCCATTGATGGGTGGCATGGGCCTTTCTCTCTCGGCACTTATTAGTTGGTAGGATCCTCCGTCGAACACTTTCTCGATGACGTATGGTCCTTCCCAGTTTGGCTCGAATTTTCCCTTGGCATGTCGATTGGGGATGATCGGTCTTTTGAGGACCAATACCAATTCACCTTTCTTGAAAGCGCGGAGACGGGTTATCTTGTCATAGGCCCGTGATATTTGGGCTCGGTATAGCTCCATATTTTGCTGCACAGCGAGCCTCTTTTCTTCGAGGGCGTCGAGCTCTTCAAGCCGAAGGAGCAAGTTTCCCTCCTCCGTCAACTCGTGCTGAACAGCCATTCTTAAGCTTGGAACTTCGACTTCGAGGGGAAGGACCGCCTCCACTCCGAAGAGCAATGAGTATGGAGTGGACTGAGTTGGAGTACGGTGCGTGGTACGATATGCCCACAACGCCTCGTGAAGTTTGAGATTCCAGTCTCTCTTGTTGGCTGAAGTATTTTTCCTCAAGAGCTTGCATAGTGTCTTATTGAAGGCTTCGGCTAGCCCATTGGCTCTTGGATTATAGATGGAGGAATATCTCCAGTCTATCTTGTGCTGAGTAGCGAACCTTGAGACTTTGAAGCTCTTGAAAGTAGGCCCGTTGTTAGAAATGATTCTTCTTGGTGTACCGAAGCGGTATAGAATATTATGCTGGAAGAATGTCAGAATATTTTCTATCTTGACTTCTTTTAGCGGGACAGCTTCAGTCCATCTCGAAAAGTAGTTTTTTGCAGCCAGTATGAACCGGTGGCCTTTAGATGATGGAGGATCAATTGGGCCAACTATGTCGGTTCCCCAGACTTTGAAGGGCCACGACGCCACTGTAGGATGCAATGAATTGGGATGCTTGTGAATGAAATCACCGTGAATTTGGCAGATATAACATTTCTTTGCATGCTCTCCGCAATCCCGTATCATGGTGGGCCAGTAATACCCAAGCCATTTAATTTGAAGTCGCATCTTGGGGCCAGATTGGTGAGCACCGCAAACGCCCGAGTGAACTTCTTTCATGACCTTTTGGGCTTCGGCCAATGACAGTCACCTGAGCCAGAGTTGGTCATATGACCTGCGGTATAGCGTGTCATTTACAAACACGTATCGGAGAGCTCTCTTCTTCAGCTAAATCCTTGCAGATTTTCCTTCGGGCAGCTTGTCGTATCGGAGGTACTCTATGAAGGGTTCTCTCCAATCGGGCCTGTCTTGGATGATCGAAGCTTCTTCGGCAGGACTACCCTTCTGTTCCGCGCTTTCCTCTTCTCGTAGAGAGACTGGGGGTAGAATTCGCCGGCTCCTGACTGTGATCAGAATTTCGTCCATGTCAAGATCAGCCAGCTCCTTGGCTAAGCGAGCGAGTACGTCAGCCTTTCCATTCAACGCTCTAGGGACTCTCATTAGTTCAATGTGAGTGAACCGTTTCATGAGTTCCACCACTCGGCTTTTGTACCAAGCTAACTCGGGTTTGTATATCTTATAGTCGCCGCTTACTTGGTTGACGACAAGGTGGGAGTCACCGTAAACCCGTAGCCAAAGGATTTCCATTTCTATGGCGAGCTCCAGACCAGCTATCAGAGCTTCATACTCAGCCTCGTTGTTTGTGCGAGGCTCGGTAAGAGCAAAAGAACGCCGTAGGGTTCCCATTGATGGCGTGATGAACACCAATCCTATCCCTGCTTTTATCTCCGGTATGCTTGATTTATGAGGCCCCATCGAAGTAGAGCTCCCAACATGGCTCGTCATTCTCGAGGTGCAGCACTTGTTCGTCGGGTAACTCGCAATTGAGCGGTGACCCTTCTGGTATGGGATGAGCAGCGAGAAAGTCCGCAAGAGTTTGCCCTTTTACTGCTTTCTGAGGAGTATAAACTATGTCAGACTCAAGTAGCATGACAACCCATCTTGCCATTCTGCTGGCTAGGCTTGCTTTGGTCATCAAGTGTTTGAGCGGGTCGACCTTGGAGATCAGCATAACCCGATGAGTGAGCAGATAATGCCTCAGCTTCTTCACAGCAAATATCAGAGCCAGGCATTGCTTTTCGATTGGGGAATAGTTGTGTTTCGCCTCGACTAAAGTTCGACTGAGGTAGTAGAGGGCATTTTCTTTTCCCTCCTCGTTATTCTGGGCAAGGAGCGCACCGAGTGACTCATCTAGCGCGGCAGTGTAGAGAATCAGCGGTTTATTTGAAATGGGAGCAGCCAGCACTGGAGGGTGCAACAAGTACTGTTTGATGCTTTCGAACGCTTCTTGACATTCGGCATCCCAGACAAAAGGAGCTTCTTTCTTCATGAGCTTTGAGAAGGGACTACATCTCCCCGATAAATTTGAGATAAACCTCCGTATATAAGCAAGCTTACCTTGAAAAGATCTTAGCTGCGTCAGACTCTTCGGAGGGGGCATCTCTATGATGGCCTTTATCTTGGATGAGTCAACTTCAATCCCTTGATGTCGGACTATGAAGCCCAGGAATTTTCCCGATGACACGCCAAAAGCGCACTTCAGAGGATTCATTTTCAGATCGTACTCCCTCAGTCTGGTGAGAACGGTCCTAAGATCTTGGATGTGATCGGCCTTGGCTTTAGTCTTGACGACCAGATCATCAACATAACATTCGATGACCTTATGAATTAGGTCATCAAAGATATTGGTCATTGCCCTTTGATATGTAGCACCTGTGTTCTTCAGTCCGAACGGTATCACTTTGTAGCAGTATATTCCTATCGGGGTTCGAAATGCTGTGTGCTTCTCATCCTCAGGCGACATCTTGATCTGATTATACCCAGATGAGCCATCCATAAAGGTGAACAACTCGTAATTTGAGGTGTCATCGACCATCATTTCCATGACCGGTAGCGGGAAGTCGTCTTTAGGACATGCCTTGTTGAGGTCCCTGAAATCGACACAAACTCGAATCTGCCCATTTTTCTTCTTCACTGGGACTATGCATGCGATCCAGTCCGCATATTTCTCTTCCCTGATGAAGCCGGCATCGATGAGCTTCTTGGTTTCCTCGATGACCTTTTCTTCTAGTTCCCTTCTCATTCTTTGAGGATCTTGTTTGACTGGCTTAGCTTCAGGAGATATAGCCAGTTTATGCACGACCACTTCAGGGGAAAGTCCAGGCATTTCTTTATATGTCCACGCGAAGCAATCGACGAACTCCTGCAGTAGGTCGATTATCTGCGCTTTCATTTCCTCTGATAAGAGTGAGCTGATGTAGGTCGGTCTCAGATTATCGGGCGTTCCTAAGTCAATCTCATTTAGTTCGTCGAAGGTTGCTTGTCCGCCATCTTCGAGCTCCTGAGGAGCTTCTTCTGGCTCGGCTATCTCATCATCATCATTTGATCTTTCGCTGGCTTCACCAACATGGATCATGTAGCACGCTTTAGAATCAGGTTGAATGAAGCCTATACCCCGTCTATCTGTAATTCGTCCATCGATGAGTGCTCGGACCTGGGGCGGATTCCATAACCCTTCATAAAACTTTGCTTTGGACTCCGTTTAATATAACCGGCATCCGCACTTTTTGAAATATGCTCTCATCTCGGGCGCATAGTATCTGGGATTGAGGACGGCCATTATGCCTCTCTCATAGGGAAGGCATGCGACAGAAAAATCGTCTGGGTGCACAACAGGGTTTGACCCATAAAACAGGATGCCTTTCTGTCCATTCTTTTTTCCAGGAACGTAGAAAGTTTTCAGCTGGTCCACGGTGGAGACTGACAATGCATCGAGCTCTTTGCACATCTGCTCCGGCACCCTTGTGACGGTTAGGGACCCTTCTGTAACTTCGAAGGTCTCTCGTAGCTTCGCTGTTCGCACGATAGCCTGATTTACACAGCTGTTGCAAGACGGATCCTCTTCTTCTGATTGTTCAGTGTCACTGCCTAAACGAGGGTGGGTTTTGCTGTCGGATGGGCCTTGAGTATCAGATTCTTCCGTATCACTACCGAAATGAGGGCGAGTTTTATGGAAGGACGGACTTCCAGCATCGGATTCATCAGTGTCGCTACAGAAATGAGGGCGAGTTGTAAAGATTCCTTCTGTTCATAGTCTTCGAGGGAATCAATATATTTTTGAATGGTCGATCTCCCTGCAGACTCTTTTCCATGTCGAGCTGCACTTCTCTTCTTCTTAAGCTTTTTGGATTTTGAGCCTGATGGAGACGAATTGGCAGCTGGTACGGTATGCTTCTTCTGCCCTTCCCATTCCGTTCTGGGCTCTTTCTGAAGTAGCTTTAGCATCTTCTTCGTCTTGTTAGATACGTGCTTACTCCAAGGAGGCCGCGGTAAGTCGGTTTCATTTCTCAGGGCAGCGGGTTCGGCTTTCTGCTCCCATAAGGCTTCAGCTTCTGTCTGTATAAAGTTGGTGGTTGCAACTTGATTGTTCACCAACACACTTTTGGACAGCTCGATCTCTCCAGCCTTGTACTGCTTCTCGACCCAGTCCTTGAAGATATAGCAATCTTCGATCGCACGGCTCATTACTTGGTGGTATGGGCAATACCGGGGATTGTCGGTCATTTTTGCTTCTTGAGGTCTTTTCGACTCCGGCAATTGTAGACCATTGTTCAAGGCATCTTTAAATATCTTGCGGACCTTATCCCTTCTGAAAGAGTAAATCTTGTTCTTTTTCTCCTCTAGGGAAGGCCCATATCCTCCCAGCAATGGCTTTCGAGACCGGTTGGTTTTGGATTCACCCGCCCTTCGCTTTTCTTCATTGTCGGACGCATTGAAGACATTGGTACTGCTGGAACTCCTGCTTCTATGGTTGTCGTCCCGCTTGCTTTTCCAAGTCTTGTCTCTCTGAGAGTCCGGGGTAGACTCTTGCTTCGAGTTTTTCTCCTCTAGGGAAGGCCCATCTCCTCCCAGCAATGGCTTTCGAGACCGGTTGGTTTTGGATTCGCCCGCCCTTCGCTTTTCTTCATTGTCGGACGCATTGAAGACATTGGTACTGCTGGAACTCCCGCTTCTACGGTTGTCGTCCCGCTTGCTTTTCCAAGTCTTGTCTCTCTGAGAGTCCGGGGTAGACTCTTGCTTCGAGCGTTCCAGCATTTAGACTTTCTTGGTTAGCTCTTGAAACGTCTTGAGACCTGCTGTACACAAGAATGGGACCATCCAATTGCTGAGGTTCCCAATAAGAAGGCTGACGGACTGGTCCTGCTCCAGCAGCGGTTCGCTCTTGACCGTGAGATTACGCCATCGGGCGATAAAGTCGGTGTTGCTTTCATTCTTCCCCGGCTTGGTCCTCACAAGGTCAACAATGGAGATTTTATCACTGACACTCATGAACCTTTGCTGAAACAGAGACTCTATTTGGGCAAAGGTAATAACGGACCCGTCTGGTATACTCGCGTACCAGTCGAAAGCGACACCGGTCAGGCTGTTGACAAACTGACGAAGAAGAAGTGCATCATTGCCCCCTGTATTTCCGCACGATGCTTTAAAGTGGGCGACATGCTGATTTGCATTTTCCGTTCCGTCAAATCTTCCGAACTTAGGAATGACGTAGCCGCTCGGGAACTCGATCAGATCGTACTGTGCGGAATATGGCCGCCCACTACTGCCAACTTCTTTCTAAGCTTCAGCTTCGGCCACCAATGTTTTAACAATGCTGGTGACCAAATCCATTATCCGATCTTGTGTTAGCGGGATAGTGCCATCTGGGGCTAAGGCGTCCCCAGAAGCGGAATGTGGCCGGCTTTCATGCAGCTCGACCAATCTTGGGCCCAAAGGGACAGGCATCGGCCGCTTCGGATTGTCATCATCCGGCTCATGAGTAGCGACTTGTGCTTGATTGGGAGGCACTAGAGCAATTTGAGCCGTAAGCTGCATCACAACGTTTGTTAAGTCGTCAATTTTCGAATAGAGCTTGGCCATCTCTTTATCTTTGCCCCTGAGCTGTTTTCGAAGCTCTTGAAGCAGCTCTAGCTTTGCGGTCCTGGGGCGGAAAGTTGGCTCTTCCTCGTTGTCCGAGCTTGATTCTGCATGGACTGAGGGGTCTTTCTGCCTATCATCCTCGTCGAGAGGGTTTTCATCATCCAGTGGGGGCGGCTGTTCTTGGGGAGCGGCAACTACATTCAAGCCAGATTGGGCTTGGGATGTGGTGGCCCCATCCTTACTTTTGCTGCGAAGGTTGTCGCTGGGGCGCCCGCCTGCCATATAGACCATATGGATAACATATCGAGCCATCTTTTTATTATCGGCGACTGATTTCTCGAATCGCTGTCTTGACCCTCCCGTTTCGGTAGCGGGCGGTTGATTGAAGGCGGCTGGCCTGGCCGGATTCTTGAAAGGTGCCGACGCTTCCTTTTTGGTTTTGCCCCGCTGTTTTCGTGCGGCACAGAGCGCCTGATAGAATCTTGAAGAGACAGTGTCATACTTTTTCTGTTGCGGCCGGGATACGTCTCTTTGTAGCGACGTTCGGACCGATGTCTTCTTGATTCTGGCGGTCATAGCATTTTTCTGAACCCACTTCAGAGGTTCGAAGGAATTGTTGATTTTTACGGCCGACTCAGCCGTCGCCGTGGAGTAACCCTGCTCTTGGAACCTCACAAGATTCCACTTGGCCGAAGTCCTGGCCCTCTTGTTGGCTTGATACCTAAGCCGCTTCTGTCTTGACTTTTCTGTTTTAAGCACTTGGCGGGCTATGGCTCTTCGGGAAGCCGCCGTAGACCGGGCGATGGAGGACTTAGAAGATACGCCTGATTGTGCATTTGTTGGAGTCATCACCTGAGCTCGTCCGCAACATTTGATATTGCCCTTTGTACCGGAAGTCTTGCCCCCAGCTGGAGCGCCAGAGAGTCGTTCAGACACCGTCTTAAGCTTCGGCTGTGGTGCCTTAGCGATCACAACATTCGGCCTCTTGCCCTTTGAGACCGGCTTGGCCACTTGTTTTGCCGGGATTTCTGCCAGATGAGCGCTTCCGACAGGGTAGATGATGACGGAGCCAAACTGGCGGGGCAGTTCCTCCCACTGTCGACTGAGGCTTGTAGGGAGAACCACATGAGCATTAACCTTGACCACGTACGGGATCGGGGTCGCGTCGGAAGCTGAATTCATCTTGGGAGACATTGTCGTTAAAAGTTGATTGTTGCATGGAAAAAAACCATTTCAGTACAGGCAATCGATATGTATATCGATTGAGTTCGCATGAACGTTTAACCCGAAATATGGGAGGAAAGAAAGGACCCACCGGGCGTGCCAGAATCTGTAGGGTGTTTTTCGTCACCCATTGAGATGGAAATGCGCGTGCGCTTGTTAGGCGCATTACAGACTCCCCCTGCCTAGGGTAGGCTGGGGTTTATTGATTGCGGGGATCCAAATCTCCGGCAGCCGCGGACTAAGCTGCCGTTAATTACCCCTCGCCTTTGGAGCGAGGGAACCTCCGATTAATGGGTCAAACAGTTCATGCGAACTCAATGTGCAGTGTATGTGTGTTGTGTTTTGAAAGGGGTTTTTGGATATATTGGGGGCCCCGCAGAGTTTTTACGGGGGTCCCGCTACCCGGATAGCGGGCTGGGGGTTAAGGGGGCTAGCAGCCCCCTTGCGGGGTGTTGGACAGCGCCCCGTTAGAATTTTTTTCTAACAGGGACAGTGTCATGGAGTATGTGCGTGTGCGTGTATATGTATATATACATATATATATATATAAAAGGAAAAGGGCATCCAAAGGATACGTGGGAAAAAGCGCCAGCGCTTTGGGTGCTAGCGCTTTGAGCACAAGGGCGCTAGCGCCCCACGTGCCAGGCACGTGGGCCCTCGGACGCTAGCGCTTTGGACGCCAGAGCTTTGAGCGCCAGAGCGCCAGCGCCCCACGTGCCAGGCACGTGGGCACTCGGGCGCTAGCGCTCTGAGCGCAAGAGCGCTAGAGCTTTGAGCGTTAGCGCCCCACGTGCCAGCCACGTGGGCACAAGGGCGCTAGCGCTTTGGGCGCTAGTGCCCCACGTGCCAGGCATGTAGGCGCTCGGGCGCTAGCACTTTGGGTGCTAGCGTCTCATGTGCCAGGCACGTGGGCGCTCGGAAGGCAAAAGGGACTTGGTCCCTGCAATGGGAGTTGTACCCCCAGAAAGGAGCACTTATTATTTTGTATATATGTATATATATGAGGAGTTAAACTCCTAAGATATTTTGAAGCTGATGAAGGGGGCTTCTCCCCTTGAGCCCTGGATCTTCCCCAAAGTGGGGTTTCTGGAGATGGGTCTCCTTCTTCTTCCTTTGTTGGCCGGATCTTGAAGATCAAGAAGTATGAGATTTTAAAAATCTCTCCTTTCTGAGATCTGATGGAAAATCTGAGTTCCCCTTTATGGGTTTTGTGGTGAAAAACTATTTAGTTTTATAAAAGGAAGAGTAAAACTCTTGATTTAATTCAAAAGAAAGAAAAAGGTTTTAGAACCTTGAGGAAGGAGAAGATCACAGATCTTGATGCTTTTTTGGGAGAGAGAAAAAAAGTTGTTGGGATATTTTCATTATCCTTGCCTTTATAGGCTATACACTTTACATATAGCCTCTTGGGCTCTACAAAAATGGCATTTTGCCCATCCCATGGCTCATGTGCCATTTCTTTTTGCACATAAACCGTGAGCTTTACAAAAATTTGGTTTTATGCCCATTTTCTTACATTTATTCATAAAATAGAATAAAAGTAATACTCCAAAATTATTTATTACAAAATTTTTATCTTGGCATGGGAGGAGGCCGGCCGCTCCATGTTCGGGCTCGACCCGGGCATTGGCCCACTTAACCTGTGCTTGAGCCCACTTGGCTTGGGGTTGACTTTGATTTTGACTTGGTCAACCGGGGTGTAAATTTTGACCCCAACATATTTCGTTCAAAATACCAACCACTGCGTCAGAATCATGTTTCATCTCAGAATGTACCCCGTATCGAAATTATGCTTTGCCTCGAAGTTTCTGCATTTCCTGTCGTAATTATGCTTCGCCTAGGAAATAACCTCTGCATCGGAGCCATACTTCGTTCAGAATGTCTACCCAGCATCGAAACTATGCTTTGTCTCAGAATATATCCTCCCACTGGAATTATTCTCCGACCCCCAGAATTATGCTCCGCTCTTCGGAATGATACTCCAACCCTGGAATTATACTCTGCAAATCGGAATGATGCTCCGCTGCAATGTCAAACTTTTACAGAACAGGATCCATCAGTTTCATACACACAACTCATATACACGGTGTGTATTTATTGATGGGGGGCACTTTGTTGGGGTCAAAAATTACACCCCGGTTGACCAAGTCAAAGTCAATGTCAACTCCAAGCCAAGTGGGCCCAAGCCCAGGTCAAGTAGGCCCATACCCAAGTCGAGCCCGAGCATGAAGAGGCCGGCCTCCCCCATGCCAAGAAGAAAATTATGTAATAAATAAATTTGATATAATTTTCATGCATGAATGTAAAATAAATTGGCAAAATGCCAAATTTTTGTGAAGCCCACGGCTCATGTGCAAAAAGAAGTAAGCACATGAGACATGGGATGGGCAAAATGCCATTTTGTAAGCCTATAAAAGGCAACATGATGATGAAATGAAGGACAATAACCCATTCCCCTCAAAATCTAGGGTTTCTGTGCCTTTTTCTCGTTCCTCAAGATTCTAAACCTTCTTCCCTCTTTTTTGAATTAAATCAAGAGTTTAACTCTTCTTTTTCTAAAATGAAACCGTTTTCAGCATAAATTCCTTGAAGGGGAACTTAGATCTCCCATCAAATCCTAAAAAGGATGATTTTTAAGCCCCATCCCCTCTTTTACTCCAACAGAGAGGAGGAAAAAGGAGATCCATCTCCAAAAATCCCACTTTGGGAAAGATCTAAGGCTCAAGAGAAAACCCAGGGCTCAAGGTAGAAGAAAGGGGTCCCCTTTCATCATCTCCGAAAATCTCTTGGGAGTTTAACTCCACACACACACACACACACACACACACATATATATATATAATAAATCTTTCTTTTTAGGAGTTCAACCCTAAAAGTCAACCGGGAGTACAATTCCCAGTGCAGGGGCTAAGCCCCTTTGTCCTTTTTTGTAGGAGTTTAACTCCAAAAGTCAATTAAGAGTACAACTCCCAATATAGGAGCTAAGCCCATTTTTCCCACTGGCGCCCAGCGCCCGCTTGCTGGGCACGTGAGGCGCTGGCACCCACGCGTCCTTTGGACGCTATTTTCCCATTTTTATATACACACTCCACAACACTTTCTCCCGTTAGAAAAAATTTCTAACGGGGTGCTGCCCCGCACCCCGCAAGAAGGCTGCTAGCCCCCTTGATCCCCAGCCCGCTATCCAAGTAGTGGGACCCCCGTAAACTCTGCGAAGCCCCCGATATACCCAAGACCCCTCAAAACAAAACACACGCTACACATTGAGTTCGCATGACCAGTTTGACCCGTCAATCAGAGATTCCTTCGCTCCAAAGGCGAGGGGTAATTAACGACAGCTTAGTCCGTGGTTGCTGGAGATTCGCATCCCCACAATCAATAAACCCTGGCCTACCCTAGGCAGGGTGAATCTGTAATGCGCCTGACAAGCAACGCGTATTCCCATCTCAATGGGGTGACGAAAAACACCATACAATAGCATTCGACGATTTTGTGGATTAGGTCATGAAAGATCTTAGTAATTTCCATTTAATATGTGGCACCCACATTCTTCAGTCCAAACGGCATCACCTTGTAGTAGTATATACCGTTCGAGATTCGAAATGTTGTATACTTCTCATCCTCAGACGGCATTTTTATCTGATTGTACCCAGACGAACCATCCATGAAGATGAACAACTCGTAATTTGAGGTATTGCCGACCATCATTTCCATTACCGGTAACGGGAAATCGTCTTTAGGGAATGCTTTGTTCAGCTCCCTAAAATCGACACTAATCCGGATCTGCCCATTTTTCTTCTTCACTGGGACGATGCATGTGATCCAGTCTGCGTATTTCTCTTCTCTGATGAAGCTGGCATCGATGAGCTTCTTAGTTTCCTCAATGACCTTTTCTTCCGGTTCCCTTCTCATTCTTCGAGACACTTGTTTGACTGGCTTGGTATTAGGAGAAATAGCCAGTTTATGCACAGCCACTTCAGGAGGGAGGCCAGGCATTTCTTTGTTTGTCCAGGCGAAGCAGTCGACGAACTCATGCAGCAGGGCAATTATTTTTTTCTTTCATTCCCTCTGACAAGAGTGAGCTAATGTAGGTCGGCTTTAGATTATCGGGCGTTCCCAGATCGATCTCGGTTAGCTCGTCGAAGGCTGCTTGTCCACCATCTTTGTACTCTCGAAGGGCTTCTTTTGGCTCGGCTAGCTCATTGTCATCATTTGATTTTTCGCTGGCTTTACTGACATGGATCATGTATCATGATTTGGCATTGGGTTGCATAAAACATATTCCCCGTCTATCTGGGACTCGTCCATCGATGAACAGTGGGACCTGAGGCAGATGCCATACCCTCTCATAAAACTTCGCTTCGGAGTTTGTTTGGTATAACTGACAACCACACTTTTTAAAATATTCCCGCATCTCGGGTGTGTAATATTTGGAGTTTAGGATGGCTTTTATTCCTCTCTCGTAGGGAAAGCATTTCATGGACAAATTGTCTGGGTGCATGACATGGTTTGACCTGTAAAACAGGATGCCCTTCTGTCCGCAGTTTCTTTCGGGAACGTAGAAAGTTTTCAGCTGGTCCACGGTAGAGACTGACAATGTATCTAGCTCTTTGCACATCTGCTCTGGCACCCTTATGATGGCTAGGGACCCTTCTGTAACCTCGAAGGTTTTTCTTAGCTTCACTTTTTGCATGAGAGCCCAATCTACATAGCTGTTGCAAGACGGGTCCTCTTCCTCCGACTTTTCAGTGCCGTTGCTTAAACGAGGGCAAATTTTACTGCCGGATTGGCTTCAATATCAGACTTGTCCGTATCGCTAGCAAGATGAGGACGAGTTTTGAGGAAGGATGGTCTTCCAATGTCAGACTCATCAGTGTCGCTGCCGAAACGCGGGCGCACTTTGGGGTTTTTGCTTTTGAAGGTGACAATTGGCTCGTATCTGCTTTTGAGTTTCGGGGCCGTTCTGCCTTTGGTTGGTTGTGCCTCAGCATTTTAGGGGTTCACAAAGTACTGAGAGTCTTCATATCGGACTTCATGTATACCGAACGACTGTATGTCTCCATCAATGCGTCTTTTTCGCCATTTTTGGTATATTTCATGCACTAATGGAGTGTTGACGGAACGATGCTGTAATCATGAAGCCATGGCCGCCCCAGGAGAATTTTATAAGACGTATCAGCATCGATCACGTATATTTTGATTTCGGTTTGTAGGTCCCCGAACCTGATCGACAGAGCTATGCATCTCATAACTTACTGGTAATTTTGATTGAAGGCTTGAATGACAATCTTTTCCCTTGACAAGTGTTGGATGTCCATTTACAAACTCTTCAGAGTCCGTAAGTTCATGATGTTCACTGAGGATCCCGTATCAATCAATATGCGATTAATCCGATCTCCATCGTTGTACCCGGTCATGTAAAGCGGTCGGTTATGCTCAGCTGTTCTCAGTAGCAGATTTTCATCCTTGAACGTGACCACTGCTATATGCAAGGTGTACTGGGATTCTTTCATATTAATTTCCGCGATGAAGGCCTGGTTCTGCTCGGGGTTTTGCAGAACGTGAATGAGAACGTCTCTAAGCTCCTTGGATAGGACCAGGGCATCATTGATTAGGGATGTGCACGGGTCGGGTTGGGCGGGTTTTTGACCATAAATGAACCCGAACCCGCTATGTCGGGCGAGTTTTCTATCTACTTTAAACCCGCCCATTGCAATGGGTAGACAAATCCGAACCTGAACCCAACGGGTTCGAGCGGGTTTCAGGCCCGGATTCGGTTTTAATTAACTAGGGCGGGTTAAACGCGGTTTCGAATAATAATGAGTTTAATATACTGAATTTAATATATAATTTATATGAAATAAAGTAATAAACCATAAAACCCTAATTTTCTCTCACCTTTTAATCGTGAAATCATAGTTTTCTATAATTTTTTGATTTTAGAAATTGAAATCGTAGTTTTCTCTACTAAATCTTATGACTGAGAACTAACAAGATTTGGTAATTTAAGAAGATAGAAAGAGATGAGAAGAGAGTGGAGATTAAAAAAGGATTCGGCTCAATTAAATTTTTAGATATGAGATGTGAGAATAGAGTTTAAATAACTTATTTAGGTTTATATAACTTATTCGGCTGAAATGTTAATGAAGTGAGCGGATTCGGGTCGGTTGCAAGCTGATAAAGGTTGCGGGTGGGTGAGGGTTCGGGTCCGGACGGGCTATAAAAAATTTAAAACCCGCTCTATTCAAATGCGGGCGGGTTCGGGTTTTGAACCGTCAATTTCAGACAGGTTTTGCGCGGCCATTTCACCCATCAAAAGCGGGCGGGTTTGGATGGGTAACGGATCTAACCCGACCAGGTGAACAACTCTATCATTGATGCTTAAGAGAGACAGAAGCTTCTGGAGATGAGCCAAGACATTGTAATCTACCGGAGAAGAACCCGAGTCTTCATGAACCGGCTCTCCGACGTTTTCTTCATCAGCGACTTGTTTTTCCTTTTCTTTTAGGGTATTGCCCTAATTTCATAGTAGAATCTTACTGCTTCTGAGCTAGATTTGGTTGGCCTTTGTGGCAAGCTTCTCATTCTCTTCAGGAAAACATAGCTCTTTCTCAGAGTCGCTACCAAAGTGGATGACATAGCATGACACAACAGTGACCTCATCATTGGAGTCTTCTTCTACCTCCTCTAGAATCTCAGCCGCATCTACGGGGAAGAACTCTTTCAATTGATTTAGGGTTCTTTCCTTTTGCTCATAGCCTTCAAGAGAATTCGTCACGCCCCGCTTCCCAAAAGAGTGGCAATGGCACGTGATAAGCCCGTGACGTATTTATTTCGATAAGGCCATTTCTGAAAACAAATACGTTAAGCGTAATGTAAGCAGTATAACAATGACAAGAATAAACAAGTGAAAATAAAATCCAACCACTTTATGTATTTACATTCTCAGCTTTATAGAGTTTAACTGATACAAGAAGTCTGAACATAAAAAAGAAAGTGCATAAACATGTGGCTTACTGAAAAAGAAAAGCAGGAAAGAAAACTAATGATCTGCTTTAGGTGTGAACTGGTTGTAATCCTTTACAGTAAATTCCACCTCCTCTGATTCTAAGTGTCACGCCTCGCTTCCCGGTGTACGGAGAAGGGGACGTGGCGAGGCACGCGGCGCATTTACTCAGAAGTAAACACATTAAGCGTAAATAAGCAATATATAACTAAAAGCACAAGAATGACAAGAGATGCAATATAAACGGCAATTTTTATTAACATCCATTCTTTACTTTACAACTGATTTGAAAAAGAAATGTACAATGCTGAAAGCAATGCCTAAATAGTGGCATATGAAATGGAAATGTAAATAAGTACAAGTAAGCTAGTAGTCGAGCTGCTTGGGTATCTGCTCTAATTACTCCTGACTGGGCTCGATCTCGAGAGAGTCGCGTCCTCCTGACGAACATTCCAAAGAAAGAAAGAAAGAAACATCAATGTCGTCTATGAACTGGCACTCAGTAAGCCCTAAAAGAGAGAATGGAATAGATGAGTAAAGAATATATGACTGATGATTGGTACAAATATATGTTTGTTACACTAACGTAGTTATTTGTAACCTGGTACAAAATGCATCAGTGTTTTTGAGACGAGTCCAATTATCCCGTGGACTATGGGAAACGGAAAGTATAAGGCCCCATCAATACCCACGGGACAACAGCATGGATGTACGGTAGGTTCTTTTTAGTGTTCATTATCGTGCCACTTATAATACATTCTATACCAATCTACCCCGTTAAAACCCCGTAATAGATACATACATACATACATACATATATATTGTATATATATATATATATATATATTGTATAAATTATAGTTATCATACTGGCCGAGACCATGGATATAGGTTGTTCATATAAACGGTTTCAGGATGTATTAAGTAGTCATGTAATCAAGTCAAGTTATAGCCATTGTTCGGTCAAGTTAAGTTGATATGTTGATATTGTTCTGGTATTCAGGTTCAGGTTCAAGTATACATGTTAGATTCATGTTAGATTTGGATTCATGTTTGTATTTGGATTTATGTTTGGATTTGGATTCATGTTAGACTTAGACTCAGACTTGAGTCAGCCACAAAATTTTGATCCTGAATTAGGTTTGGGTGTTATCAGTAACTGCTGCACATGGACGGTAGGATTTGTGTTTTCCCCCCAAAACAATTACCATTGATAACTCCGTTAAGTTTTTCTACCTTAAATAGGCAAGCAATCACTTTCTCCGGTTCTCTGAAGCTCAAGAGAATTGATCCCGCTTAAACCTATATTTACTAAAGTCCTTAATTGTAAATTTTATATAACTCGAAAGGGTTTATAAAAAAATATTTTGTATACTTTCAAAATAAACCTCGAGTATTTATTTATATTATTTAGGGTTTTCATTGTTGTGAATTTTAAAGAATGAGATATATTAGTGAATATATACCTAGCTTGAATGGTTCAAGGTAGTTTAGTGTAAAACTTGTCTTGTATTGATACTTGATGGTATTCTAGTGAAACCTGTCATTCTTTTATTTTTAGAAAAAACATGGAATTTTATTATATCTTGAAAATATGTGGTTTGATAATATTTATTTATTTATAAGAATTTAATTTCATTATTAATTAGAAAATCTCGTTTTTCTTAAAAATCGTATTAAAATCTTTCGAGATCGGATGCTCCGTGAGGAGCTCTGCATTTCGCTCTACTAGCCCGAAAATGTGCGATAATCCGCACCATCCAATAGTGGGTGTAACAACCCTAAACTTTCTGTACAATTTTTTTTCCAAAATACAGAAGGAATACCTAAGCCTGAGTATAAGTTATAAATTTGATTTGCTTTTGAACAGTAAGAAAGCACTTGTAGCTCATTGGTAAAACCTTGCACTGCTGTGATGTAACCCCTGTGATCGAATCCCCCCAGTCACATATATTTTTAATTGATTTTTCTTTTAATCTTTTAGAAGTCCAAGAGTTTGCACGTGCACTACACGTAGGATGATAAGTTACAGATTAAATAAACATGTGCACGAGGGTATGCGAAGCGTGAGGGACACGCAGCGAAGATCCGAGGCCATTCCACTGGGAAATGGCCGACGAAATACCTAATAGGACCGGTACCGCCGGTCGGGCCTGTGGGTAATGCCCCTAATTTCCTCCCCTGGAACCTCTTCAGCTACCCCACTTCTCTCACACTGTTTATTTTCTCTGCACATTTTCCAGAGAACAATAAATCACCTTTAATCAAATTTTTAATGCAAATTTTAATGCATTCTTTAACTCTCTAAACCCTAATCCTACCCTATAAATACCACACCATATTTCACTCATCCTCAATCAGAAATTCCCTGCCAAACTATAAAAAATTCTCAAGTTCTTTTAGCGAGCAAGTGGAGTTAGCGAAGGGTGATGTTCCGGCAACGTTCCAAAGAGATTCCGGCGACGAAACGACGCCCCGAAGCCTTCCTTAGTTTCCTCTCTCCCTTCTCTTGTCCAAAAGCTAGTTAGTCCCCTCTCCCCCTCTCATCTTCTATTCTAAAAACTTGCAATTCTAAAACCTGACAGAAACGGAGTTAATCCGACTTCCGTTTCGGTTTTTCTTTAAAAATGTTATCTTTTTTAAACAATCAATACCACACTCTCATATAATGTTTAACAAATATTAACAAACACTTTAAAATAAGTTTCTCAAGATAATCTTTTATGCAGTTTTTATTGTATATTTACGGTAAAATACCACATACTTCATTTCCGACATAAAGCAACATAAAACTTGTATTACTTTTAAATAACTCATGAGGTAATAACCTACCTTATCACAACACACATCTTTGACATAGCACGATGAAGTTTTGGGAATATATTCATGGGATAATACGACATTACAAATAAATACCATTAACTTGCAAAACCATTTCTTTAAAAAATGTATTAATCAATTCCTTAAAATTACGCCTCTACAACCCACTTTTGGGGACCCTGTTCGGGATGGTGCGGATAATCACACATCCTCGGGCCAAGTAGAGCGAGATGCAGACCTCTGAAAGGAGCATTCGATCTCGATGGAATTTTAATGCATTTTTCTTTAGAAAATGAGATTTCTACAAGAAAATAAATAATATATATATATATATTATCAAAATATCTATTTTAATTATATTATATAAATATTCCAAGTTTTCCAAATCAAAGGAATCACCATTACATGAAAATACCATCCAAATATAAAACAATTCCGAAAATTCAATAAAATACCTTATACTATGAAAACTAGGTTCTACTCGCTAGAAATTTCACATTTATAAAATATACATTTATGAAAACCCTAAAAATGATAATTAAATACTTGAGGTGTATTTTGAAATTATACCAATATTATTTTTACATAAACCCCCCTCAAGTTATACTAAATTACAATAAGGACCCTAGTAAATATAGGTATAAGCGGGACCAGTTCTCTTGAGTCTCAGGGAGCCGGAGAATATGGGTGCTTGCCTATCTAAGGTAGACAGTCTAACAAACGGTGTTATCAACACGGTAATTGTCTTGGAAAAAGTCATAAATCCTGCCATCCATGTGCAGCAGTTACCAATAACATCAAAACTAATTCAGTATTTCAATTTCTTTTTAAAGTGTCTGACTCAGACTGAGTCTCAATCTAATCAATCTGACTTGAATGTGATTCAAGTATAAACTACAATACAACACGAATCCATGAATCCGTCTATTCAATATATATCAATCTATATCGACTGAACCAAACCATGGATATACTCCGTCTACATGACTTTCCATTTATATCCATTCCGTTTACTGATATCATGGTTTCGGCAAGTCTTCCTTTACTACAAGATAATACAATACAATCAATACAATCAATATAATAATACACTACGGGGTTTATAAATGGGTAGACTGGTACGGAATATGTTAAAGGTGGCACGAGGTGGCCACTTAAGACGTAATTGCATCCGTGCCGTTGTTCCGTGGTATTTTCGACGGAGCCTTGTACTACGGGTTACCAAAGTCCACGGTGTAAGTTGGACTCCTCTCGTATACACTGGTATCTTCTGTACCAAGTTACAAACACTACGTTAACCTAACAATCAAATATTATACTAGATATACTCTCTTTTCTGTCTATTCTACTTCTCTCCTTTTTTAGGACTTACCGAGCGATTGTTCGCTGACGACATTCCTATTTCTCTTCTTCTTTGGAATGTTGTTAGGTGGATCGGATGCACTAGAGCTCAAGACCATCCAGGAGCATTTGGAGCAGTACATTGAAGACCCGGAGCATTAGACTTCACTTGTACATTTTCATTTCAGTTATGCCATTGTTTAGGCATCGCTTTCTATTCATGTATTTATATTTCAGTTGTACCTGTAAAAGAATGTTTAATAAATAAAGTTGCTGTTCATTTACATTCCTGTTTCTTGTATACATTTATTTTATATTGCTTAGATACGCTTAGCGTGTTTACTTCGGAGTAAATACGTAGCAGCCTCGTCGCGTCCTCTTGCCGTACACCGGGAAGCGGGGCGTGACAGCGGGTTTCCCAAAATGGATTCTTGAGGCATAATCGCAAAGAGTTTAATAATACCATTTAAAAGAAAACCGGGTTTTTATAGTTCAAGGTATTTTGATAAAAAATTTTATCTGTCACAACATATTTCCAAGAGTATCATGCTATGTCAATATGTATGTATATGAGGGGTAGGTCATTACCCCGTGAAGTTTTCTAAAGGTATGGTATTCCCAACATATTAAAACGTGATATGTAAAGTTCATGGTATTTTAACGAAAAAGTTAAATTAAAGTTATTTTTTTCATGGAATTATAGGTTATCAATTATTCTAAACATTTATACTAATGTTACAAGTATTGTGTACAAGTTGTATGAACGATAGGTAAGAAAAATGGTGAGTTTTTAGGGTTTAGAAGATCATCATCGGTATTAACTCCATTTACCGATGTTTGTTTTGAAAAGAGATTTTTTATGTAGAAAGAAAAGAAGGGGGTAGGACTTACTAGTTAGAAGGATCAAGATGAGGTAGAAGAAGAGGGTATGGTCGCCGTGGTGTCGTGGGGTCGCCAGAACTTGCGTAGATCCTCGCCAGAAGTTGACATTGGGCTAACTCCACTTCTAATCCATTTGTAGTTGGAAAAACTTGATAATTTTGGCTAGGGATTTTAGAATGAGGAGGGGCTAGGGTATGGGGTTGTATTTATAGTATGGAATTAGGGTTTTGGAATTGAAAGATTGAATTAAAAAGCATTAAAAATTGGATTAATTGGGAAAATGAATTCTCTGTTAAATTGCAGAGAAAACAAACAGTGCAGGGATAATGGGGGTAGGTCAAATGACAAGTGTGCAAAGCATGGGGAGCTTTTACCTACGGCTGACCGTCGGCGCCGGCCGTTCTTGCAATCTCTCCGGTCCAAAGTGAGGGGAAGGTCGGTGGATCTTGGCCACGTGTCCAAGGCTGTGTACACAATATTTTACACATGTTTGATTTCTCTGACTTTTTATTATTACGTGTATTGCACGTGTAAACTTTTGGGCTTCCAAAAATTTTAAAAGAAAAATCAGTAAAATAATATATGGCTGATGGGATTTGAACACAGGGGCTACGTCACAGCAGTACAAGGCTTTACCAATAAGCTACAAGCTATTTTTTGCTGTTCTTAAACAAGAATAACTTTTAAATTGTGCTCAGGCTTGCAAACTCCTTTCTGTACTTTAAGAAGAAAAATTTGTACAGAAAATTAGGGTCGTTACATTAAATCACCGGATGAACATTATAAGAAACAAAAAATGGGTGGAATGCCCGTCGGCGAACTTGTGTTCGGTAAGTCCTAAAGAGATGTGTAATATATAAATTGAGTGCAAGATGACATGTAATATAGTATAAATGGAAATCATAATATGTGAACAAGTATGGTAATGTATATGGAAACTATGTAAGCATGGCAAACAAGTATAACATAGCCGTGGAGTTTAGGTATAGTGAACATGAAATGAATATAAGTTTCTAGAAGGTCTCTAAAATGGTAAATTTAACTCGTGTGAGTTCAAGTGTGAATGTCACGCCCCGCTTCCCAAAAGAAGATGAAGGATGACGTGGCGAAGTCCGCAACCTAACTGTATTGAAGGTGGTATATTCAATACAGTTACGTTAAGCGTATGAATATCTAACATGCAGGATGTGTACCAAAATAAAAAACGAAAGGCATTTATTTCCATTAACCAAACTTTATTACATCCCAAAGGAAAGAGTAAAATAAACTAAGTTGTTTAATTACATCAAAGGAGAAACAAAAGCCCTAAATATGTGGGTAACAACAAAAATTAAATCTAGCTAATCTTCCGTCGTCAAGTCTGCATAATCTTCATTAGTTGGCTTCACACCTTGATCCTCGCCATAACACTCATTCTCATCTGATGGACATTTCAGAGATAGAGGAAGAAAAGGAAAGTCCGTCAGCGAGTTATACTCGGGTAGGATTGCCTCATAAGGAAGTAAAGATATAGAAACATACAGGTGTGTATAAATATAATGAATATGATGTACATGGGTATAAAGGTATGAGGTTATATACAAATTAGATATGTTGACAGAGGTATATGTGAATATGAGTAGGTTGTGTGATGTATATGTTTGGTAAAAGTTAAAATCAAGTCAAACGGATAATTTGAGAGTTAGATCAGGTTAAACAAGGTGTGTATGGATGGAATTGACTGGTGGACATACTCGTATACTTGAGGTATCCCATGACTAGCTGGAAGCAGTATGAGCTGGCGCTCGTGCCTGGGATGGCAATCAATGCGGTAGCGTGAACCCAGAAAGGTGTCCCATGACTACTATGGAGTTTTGTCTAGCGTGAATATCACTCAAGTGCACAGGTATTTCCACCCTTCAGTTCCATAATAAATAACAAGTCTAAACTGGTAAAATATCCACATCCAAGATACTGAATAACTCGTGTCTCATAAAGAAAGGTAGATAAGATAACGAGTAGGTATAACACATGATATGAGTTTAGTGTTGAGTATCAATAGGTATTGTAAACGTTTTAGTTTGTCAAGCAAGGGTCCGGATACTCGGGATTATTCCGTTATGGCCACGGAACAACAACTGGGGAAGTGAAATGTACCGTTTCACTTCCCAGGATCATGATCGAGTAGTAGGGGAATCCGAGTTCCGAATCTCCTTGCCTAATCAAACTACCCATCCCCGTGATTCAGTATAAAGGTTTTGACGAATTAGAGTTAGTGCGTATACCTCTAGGCATGGAATTTCCACATTGTATGTCATCCACATATTGGATCATTCGCCCTCAAGTAGGGTTGGTAGTTGTCCACACATTGGACCATTCACCCTAAGTAGGGTTAGTATTCGCCCGAATATCGGGTTAGTAGTCGTCCACACATTGGACTATTCACCCTGCTTGCAGGGATCCTCATATATAAGTATTTCATACCTACGTCCGCGCATTCTAACCCTAACCGTATCATGTGTCATGTATGTCATAAACTGGAAATCAAGAAGTTGATCTCATTTAATATGGCCTTCCACAACCACTCATTTTATCTTGTTATCTTCTTATGTTTGTAAGGTACTTCGTATCATCTTATAGAACACTTAGTTAATAAAGGATAATAGTGTTTAATTATATTTATTGTTTATAAGAAAACCATGATGTTTGGAATATTTATCGTTTTGGAAACCCATAATATTTTACTGAGAAAATATCATTTTAATAAAAGGTTATGGTATTTATTTGAAAATTATCTTTTAATAAAGTTTTAGATATCCTTTTGGAAAATATCATTTATAAGGGTTATGGACTTTGTTGAAAATAGCCTTTTAGTAAAGGTCAAGGTATTTAAACGAAATTATCTCTTTTTAGGAAGGGTTGAGGTATTTTATTGTAAATAATAATTTTATGAAATTATAGTGTTTTAAGTTTGAGGTAACGTTTTAGAAAATACGTTCGTGTTGGCAACTGCTGCACATGAACGGCAGGATTTGTGTCCTTTTCAGGGACGATTGCCTTTCAACCACGAGGTACTTACGTAAAATATTACCCTATTATTAAGGTAATCTATTAGAGGTGTTATTCTACAAGAATGACTCCGCGTTGACAACCGCTGCACATGGGCGGCAGGATTTGTGTCCTTTTCAAAGACAATTTTCTAGTAACCACGGGGTGATTCAGGTAAAACATTCCCCAATTAGGATAACTCATTAAACTTTAGTTAATATTCTAAGAAGAATTAATATAAAAATATCCTTTCGAGTGAAAGGGACTAAATTGGAAAAACCATATGCCGTTATTTAGATTTAGTGTTATCACCTTTCAAAAGGTAAAGGGATTTAACAAAATTACAGTAGTTGGTGAAAAATGTGTAAGTAAAATATATATATGTCGTATCTAAAATATTTATTCCAAATATCTTATATTATATGGATATTTTAAACAAATACAACATTTTAATAAAACGAGGGTATTTTGTGGAAGTAACCTATTTCGAGATCATATTGGTAGTATGGGAAAGTGTGGGTATGTAAGGGGTGAATTGATACCCCATGGGTTATAATATTAAGCATATCACATTCCATGTGGTATGAGAGTGCAATATTTTTGCATATAGGAGTGATTAAAGAAGCCATTTTAAACATGGGTTAATATTATCATCATTAAGAGGTACCAAAAATAGGCATGCCGAAATATTCATTATAATCTGAGGTTGATGATTGGAAGTTGAAACTAAGATTATTGAAAGAAGGAAGGCGACAGATGCGTGGAGAGAGGCGGATCCTACCTTTGGTTAGAGTTGAATGTCGATGAGTCGAAATGTAGGCTTGCACTAAATTCTCAATTGCTCTGCGCTTGGATTTTTCCTTGATACTTGGGTAGAACCACATTGTCGGCGTCGTCGATACGAAGGCGTGGATATTTTTTGTCCAGAAATTTTAGAGTTTTGAGGTGTGAGAAATCAATGTTTAAAGGTGTCTATTTATAGGTTTTTTACCAACCATAAAATCCAAAAAATCTGTTAAAATCCCCTAAAATCAGCACCCCAAATGATTGCAGAATCATCAGCCGCCGCCGCCAGCGCTTCGTGGCCGTTGGATCTTGATCCAACGGCCGAGATCGCGCCGCCAATCCCACTCACCCGCGCCACGCGTCACGCGTGTGGGGATCACGCGTTTTCACGTGTGCCCCACCACGTGGGCGCCGCCAGGTGATTCTGGGCCGTTGAATCTTGTATCCAACGGTCCAAGATCAAGGGATTTAATAATTTTCTTTTATAAATGAAAATACTAACTGTTTATTATTTAAAAATTGAATTTGGTTTTAAAAAATTTGTTAAAAATAGTTAAAAATACGGGAAAATTATGGAAAAATTTCAAAAAATATATTTTATCGTTATCTTTAGTATAAAAATAAATTTGGGCTAAAACTAAATAATATATCCATATCTATGGTGTTAGCTAGTTATTATAATTATTTAAAATCTAGTTTATCCTTGAAAATATTTTTAATTATGAATTAATTATTTTAATTGATAATAAAAATATGTAGATTATTGTAAGGCATTATAATATTTTATTAAAACATTTTAAGCATAGAAAAATATAAATAAATTTTAGAAAATTCCTTTAATCATATTTAAATGCTTTGAAAATTATTAACATTACTTTAAAAATATTCTTCTATCAACGAAACACGTAAATAATTATTTAATACTAGAAATTTAAATAAAATATATTTTATTAGGTATTAGAAAATACGGTTGTTACAATCTACCTTCCTTAAAATAATTTCGTCCTCGAAATTTCAGAAGGTAGGTCAAGAAAGAAAAAATCACCAAGAAGGGATCATCGCGGTTAAATATTTTGGTTCTCGCTCTCTCGTCACGTTTCCTCGCTTCCGTGTATGTCTGCCTAGTAGTTCTTTTTCCACATAACTCTAGCCAGCTGGACTGTCTTATCCCTCAAGGTTTCATCCTTCTAGTATCCCGACCGATTGTTGCTCGTAGATTACGTCAACCTTTCCATGATCTCTGAACTATCAAAGTATGACTAGGGTTGCCAGCATACCCTCTCAACTGTGAGATATAAAATCATTATGCACGCCCTCCAAAGAAAATAGCAGAACTAGGCTATACACAAACTCACCGTCTCCTTCTAAGATGTTAAGCGGCTAATGAGTCGTGGGCTGAGCTTTCCGCGCTCTCTGCATTGTATCACCATCTCCACTTTTTTTTCCCTACAATTATCTCAATCTTAAAAATTCTCCATCTTCAGGATCGTCCCAACCGATCGACACTTCTCCCATATAAACTTGACCCCTCTCATCCGCTTCATGTGTTTCAACCATCCATGTTTCCACGTTCTCCTTAGAGTGGTGTTTTTATATCTTCAAGATGAATATCACAATCGCCAGTTCTATATCTGGACATGATAGTTGCGTTCACGAGTCTTTAGTTGTCTTGACGCATATGCAACTATATCGTCGCACTGATACATCGCACCACCAAGTCCCTCCTCTGAAATATCGTTGTGGATGTTTAAAACTTCTGGGTTTGCTAAGAATAGCAAGAATGGTTGTGATAGTTATGATCTACCCTCCTTAGAATAATTTCATATTTGAAATTTTCAAAGGAGTAGCCCGTACTAAACACGAAAATCAGTAACGCTGTCAGGAGTCCTCTTACCTGCATGTGTCGCTCCCCAGTGTTGGGGTATTGCTTGATGCATGGAAAGTCTCTGAAGGGTTTAGGTATAAGGAATCGGATAATGTAAAATCAGTAGTTGCTTCCGGATAGAAAAGTTTGGAAGTTGAAGGAAGGTTGTGAACTGGCGGAAAACTTGAGAGATATAACATAAAGACAACTGGTCGAAACTATGAAAACCTAGAAGAATTATGGTGAGTCTAACTAAGGTTTGCATCGAAAGATAAATAAGCATGGTATCAAAAGAAAGGTTGAGAAAAACGAAAGAGCACCTCTGTTGTCTTGCCACGTGGCATCAGCCTTCTCGGCTGTCATGGTGAAGTCTGGCGTTTGGGTCCATTCCTCTGCGCTTGCTGAAAAACACGCTCCTGTGATGGCAAATGTGGTCCTTTTGGTGATACCCCTTGACCGGTAGGTTGAGTGGCGGAAAGTGGCCGGTTTCCCTATGTTGGTGCCCCATAATTAGCCGGCTTGTTGACGGGGCCTAATTGTCTCCCTCTCTGAGGACAGTCCCCAATAGCATGATCCGGAGACCCACAGACTATGCAAAGTTTGTTCAAAATGCGACAATCTCTCATGTAGTGTCCGGCTCTACCGCAATGCTTGCATGTAACAATTGGTTTTCTGAAGATAGTTGGTCCTGCTGGTCTCTTGGGTTGTTGTCTCCCGTTGAGTTTGGAAGATGATCCTCCAAGAATTTGATTGGCTGGTCGCTTAATGCCAGACAAACGGTCATCCATCCTCATGCGTCGCTGAAGGTCTTCAAAGTTTCGCGCTGCCTCTAAGATTTCGTCATAAGTCGAAAGGGTGGCAGAAGACATGGAGGACCGCATTTTCAGGTCCAATCCTTGTCGGAATCTCTTAGCATAAAGTTCTGGGGTTGACACCAGATGATGCGCGAAACGACTTAACCTTGCGAGCTCCGAAGCGTACTTGTCATCCGAATTATCCCACATGCTCTCTTGTTGTAGTTGTATAAACTCTCTTTCCATCTCTTGGTGTGCCACGGCTGGAAAGTACTGGATATCCAAACGTTATTTGAACGTTTCCCAGTCGATGGGTTCCTTCAATCTACTTTCCTCTGCCTCCCACCAGATTCTGGCATTATCTGTAAGTTGTAGTTTGGTAATGTTCACCCATGCGTCCTTCGGAATTTGAGCGGCACTGAGATCATTGACTGTTCCTTTGGGCCATTCTTCAGCTTTCTAAAAGAGTTTCCTTCCCCGAAAAGGTCTTAGGGTGGAGTGATCTGAACTGCTTCACTCCCGCCGAACCTTGAGGAACTGGGCTTAGTGCCTTACTTAAAATCTTTGCTTGTTGCTGCCTACTTTCTCGTAGCTCCTGATGAAGGGTTGTGTCTGCTTTTGCTGTTGCTCCAGTAGTCTTTGGATCATTTGTAGCATAGCTGCTTGCTGAGCAGTGGCTTCATTGACTCCATTTCCTTTTCGGTTGTGGTTATGGTGTCATCCGGCCATTGATGATCTGAATCAGAATAGGTTAGGTTACAAACATGCTGAGGGGTGGGACAAGATAATAACTTACATGGAAGAACAACAATTAATGCAAGAGAAAAACTAAGAAGAAGAGCAAGAGACACAAGAGAGATTTTTGTTTGAAACTAAGATTTTATTATCCAACTTCAATAAGGAGAGTACAACCGAAAAGTAAGGACATGCCCCTACTGTTCTACATCGTTTTATTCGGCCAAAGAAAAGGAAAAGTCTTATTAATCTCGATTATGGGAGTTCAACAAGTTGCGATAGGCTCTCGCACTAAGAAAGGTACGACCATTCCCACGGTGCCTTGCGGGGGCAACTGCCTGAGTTTCTTCGGCCTCGAGTTCCTCCTCGCTCGAAGCTTCATCCTTCGACTCATCCTCGGCAGGAGCCTCACTCTCTGATTCCCCCTCTATAGGGCCTTTTTCTTCTGCAGGAGCCTCCCCATCCGAATCATATTCTATAGGATTCTCTTCCGCCGTAGAAGCTTCTTTTTCTGGCCCCTCCTCTATATGCTCCTCTTCCATAGGATATTCTTCTTCATCTTCGAAGTCATTGGCCATCATAGGCTCCGAAGTTGCAGCATCGACTTCTTTGTCTTCCGAGTCGCTGTCGGAAATAACCTCCTGAGAGTCTACGACTTTGTCGTCTGAATCTCCAGATGTAGCTTCAAAAGTAATATCGGACATGTCATACTCATCGGAAAGATTTGCCATGACCTGAAAGGAAGGCCATGGTCAGGGTACAGAATGTCAAGGTAGAGGGACAAAGGACATAGGAAAATTATGAAATCGGTATAAATGGATGAGATACACAAATATAATAAGTCAGTTAACGGTTTCATTTTCGTACACAAGAGGACCTGCATGGGCCACTACTAAAACCTGTCACGCCCTGCTTCCCAAAAGAAGGTGAAGGATGATGTGGCAAAGTCCGCAACCTAACTGTATTGAAGGTGGTATATTCAATACAGTTACGTTAAGCGTATGAATATCTAACATGCATGATGTGTACTAAAATCAAAATAATAAAAGCGAAAGGCATTTATTTCCATTAACCAAACTTTATTACATCCCAAAGGAAAGAGTAAAATAAACTAAGTAGTTTAATTATATCAAAGGAGAAACAAAAGCCCTAAACATGTGGACAACAACAAAAATTAAATCTAGCTAATCTTCCGTCGTCAAGTCTACATAATCTTCATTAGTTGGCTCCACACCTTGATCCTCGCCATAATACTCATTCTCATCTGACGGACATTCCAAAGATAGAGGAAGAAAAGGAAAGTCCGTCAGTGAGTTATACTCGGGTAGAATTGCCTCATAACGAAGTAAAGATATAGAAACAGACATGTGTGTATAAATATAATGAATATGATGTACATGGGTATAAAGGTATGAGGTTATATACAAATTAGATATGTTGACAGAGGTATATGTGAATATGAGTAGGTTGTGTGAGGTATATGTTTAGTAAAAGTTCAAATCAAGTCAAACGAATATTCAGTCTGAGAGTTAGATCAGGTTAAACAAGGTGTGTATGGATGGAATTGACTGGTGGATATACTCGTATCCTTGAGGTATCCCATGACTAGCTGGAAGCAGTATGAGCTGGCGCTCGTGCCTGGGGTAGCAATCAATGCGGTAGCGTGAACATCCCCGAAAGGTGTCCCATGACTACTATGGAGTTTTGTCTAGCGTGAATATCACTCAAGTGCACATGTATTTCCACCCTTCAGTTCCATAATAAACAACAAGTCTAAACTGGTAAAATATCCACATCCAAGATACTGAATAACTTGTGTCTCATAAAGAAAGGTAGATAAGATAACGGGTAGGTATAGCACATGATGTGAGTTTAGTGTTGAGTATCAATATGTATTGTAAACGTTTTAGTTTGTCAAGAAAGGGTCCGGATACTCGGGATTATTCCGTTGTGGCCACGGAACAACAACTGGGGAAGTGAAATGTACCGTTTCACTTCCCGGGATCATGATCGAGTAGTAGGAGAATCCGAGTTCCGAATCTCCTTGCCTAATCAAACTACCCATCCCCGTGGTTCAGTATAAAGGTTTTGACGAATTAGAGTTAGTGTGTATGCCTCTAGGAATGAAATTTCCACATTGTATGTCCTCCACATATTGGATCATTCGCCCTAAAGTAGGGTTAGTATTCTCCCGAATATTGGGTTAGTAGTTGTCCACACATTGAACCATTCACCCTAAGTAGGGTTAGTATTCGCCCGAATATCGGGTTAGTAGTCGTCCACACATTGGACTGTTCATACCTAGGTCCACGCATTCTAACCCTAACCGTATCATGTGTCATGTATGTCATAAATTGGAAATCAAGAAGTTGATCTCATTTAATATGGTCTTGCACAACCACTCATTTTATCTTGTTATCTTCTTAAGTTTGTAAGGTACTTCGTATCATCTTATAGAATACTCAGTTAATAAAGGATAATAGTGTTTAATTATATTTATTGTTTATAAGAAAACCATGATGTTTGGAATATTTATCGTTTTAGAAACCCATAATATTTACTGAGAAAATATCATTTTAATAAAAGGTTATGGTATTTATTTGAAAATTATCTTTTAATAAAGTTTTAGATATCCTTTTGGAAAATATCATTTATAAGGGTTATGGTCTTTGTTGAAAATAGCCTTTTAGTAAAGGTCAAGATATTTAAATGAAATTATCTCTTTTTAGGATGGATTGAGGTATTTTATTGTAAACAATAATTTTATGAAATTATAGTGTTTTAAGTTTGAGGTAACATTTTAGAAAATACGTTCGTGTTGGCAACCGCTGCACATAGACGACAGGATTTGTGTTCTTTTTAGGGACGATTGCCTATCAACCAAGAGGTACTTACGTAAAACATTACCCTATTATTAGGGTAATCTATTAGAGGTGTTATTCTACAAGAATGACTCCGCGTTGACAACCGCTACACATGGACGGCAGGATTTGTGTCCTTTTCAAGAACGATTGTCTAGTAACCATTGGGTGATTCAGGTAAAACATTCCCCAATTAGGGTAACTCATTAAACTTTAGTTAACATTCTAAGAAGAATTAATATAAAAATATCCTTTCGAGTGAAAGGGGCTAAGTTGGAAAAACCATATGCCGTTATTTAGATTTAGTGTTATCCCCTTTCAAAAGGTATAGGAATTTAACAAAATTACAGTAGTTGGTGAAAAATGTGTAAGTAAAATATATATATATATGTCGTATCTAAAACAATTATTCCAAATATCTTATCTCATATGGATATTTTAAACAAATACAACATTTTAATAAAACGAGGGTATTTTATGGAACCTATTTCGAGATCATATTGGTAGTATGGGTAAGTGTGGGTATGTAAGGGGTGAATTGATACCCCGTAGGTTATAACATTAAGCATATCACATTCCATGTAGTATGAGAGTGCAATATTTTTGCATATAGGAGTGATTAAAGAAGCCATTTTAAACATGGGTTAATATTATCATCATTAAGAGGTACCAAAAATAGGCATGCAGAAATATTTTTAACGTCATTTTAATATGAGTTTGATGATTGGAAGTTGAAACTAAGATTACTGAAAGAAGGAAGGCGACAGATGAGTGGAGAGAGGCGGATCCTACCTTTGGTTAGAGTTGAATGTCGATGAGTCGAAACGTAGGCTTGCACTAAATCCTCAATAGCTCCGCGCTCGGATTTTTTCTTGATACTTGGGTGGAACCACAACGTCGGCGTCGTCGATACGAAGTCCTGGATATTTTTTTTCCAGAAATTTTGGAGTTTTGAGGTGTGAGAAATCAATGTTTAAAGGTGTCTATTTATAGGTTTTTTTACCAACCATAAAATCCAAAAAATCTGTTAAAATCCCCCAAAATCTGCATCCCAGATGATTGCAGAATCATCAGCCGCCGCCGCCAGCGCTTCGTGGCCGTTGGATCTTTATCCAACGGCCGAGATCGCGCCGCCAAGCCCACTCACCCGCGCCACGCGTCACGCGTGTGGGGATCACGCGTTTTCGCGTGGTCCCCACCACGTGGATGCCGCTGGGTGATTCTGGGCCGTTGGATCTTGTATCCAACGGTCCAGGATCAAGGGATTTAACAATTTTTTTATAAATAAAAATACTAACTGTTTATTATTTAAAAATTGAATTTGGTTTTAAAAAATTTGTTAAAAATAGTTAAAAATACGGGAAAATTATGGAAAAATTTCAGAAAATATATTTTATCGTTATGTTTAGTATAAAAATAATTTTGGGCTAAAACTAAATAATATATCCATATCTATGGTATTATCTAGTTATTATAATTATTTAAAATCTAGTTTATCTTTGAAAATATTTTTAATTACAAATTAATTATTTTAATTGATAATAAAAATATGTAGATTATTTTAAAGCATTGTGAAATTTTACTAAAACATTTTAAGCCTAGAAAAATTTAAATAAATTTTAGAAAATTCCTTTAATTGTATTTTAATGCTTTGAAAATTATTAACATTACTTTAAAAATATTCGTTTATCAACGAAACACGTAAATAATTATTTGATACTAGAAATTTAAATAAAATATATTTTATTAGGTATTAGAAAACACGGTCGTTACAGTGAGTGTTAACCAAATCTCAAGAGTATTCTCGAACCCAAGGCTATTATTCAGGGGTAAGGAATCACGAGCCCAAAAGTAACGGGACTTCAATTTGCATTGAAGTATTCCAAATCCAACAGGCTACGTCCAGGGGTTCAGAAACACGGGCCTTTATTAGTGAATTCATGATGTACCGTTTCAGCCCGGTACCACAACATCATTATTTGTACCGTTTCAGCTCGTCACAACAACGACGTTATTTATAATAACGGGACTCATGACATTTCATCGGATTCATACTTAAACCGCCCAAACACCCCTCTTATCTAAAATTTATAATTAACATTATAAGTCTTGCCCGAATCCATGAATACATCAAGTTGCAATCTTAGTTCATGTCAAGGTCAAGTGTTCATGTCAAGAATCATGTATTATATCAAGTGCTGCAACAACCCTAAACTTCCGTACAAATTTTTTTGTAAAGTACAGAAAGGAATACCTTAGCCTGAGCACAAGTTATAAATTTAAATTGATTTTGAACAGCAAGAAGCAACTTGTAGCTCATTGGTAAAGCCTTGCACTGCTGTGACGTAGCTCCTGTGTTCAAATCCCCCCAACCATATAATATTTTTATTGTTTTTTCTTTTAAACTTTTAGAAACTCAAAAGTTTGCACGTGCACTACACGTAAAATGAAAAGTCAATGAAAAATCAAACATGTGCAAAATAGTATTTATACAGCTTAGGACACGTGTCAATGATCGAGAGCCCCTCACCCCATAATTGGCTGGCGAGATCACCTTTGGGGCCGACACCGCCGGCCCCCCCTCCTAAATATTTCAATTTTTTAACCTTAGCATCTCTTGGCCTACTCCTCTGACCCTAGTCTGTTTGATTTCCCTGCATATTTCCAGAGAATTAAAATGAGCCTTAAAACCAAATTTTAATGCATTTTTAATTTTCATTTCAATCCCATAAACCCTAATTTCTCCTATAAATACCACCCTACACCATAGCCCTCCTCATTTAGAATTCTTTTTCCAAAACTTTCTAAATTTTCCATGTCCAAGAAGTTGTACAAGTGGAGTTAACCAAGGTCAAAGTTCCGGCGATATTTTGGGACAAATCCGGCGACGACACGACTCCACGACGCCTTCGAAATCTTCCTCTACCTCTCCCCTCTATAATCAATCAGTAAGTCCCCTCTTCGCTCCTCTCATTATAATCTAAAGCACTCTGATTTCAAAACTCATCGAAAGCGGAGGTATTCCGACTTCCGATTCTCTTTTCTTTAAAAATCTAAATTTTCTTAATAAAAACCTATCAATTCTTTATATATTGTTTAACAATCATAATCAAACACTTTAGAACACGTTTCATCTCAAAATAATGTGTTATGCAACTTTTATCACATTTTTACGATTAAATACCACAAACTTTACATTCTACATATTTCATCATATTTCTTTGTATTACCTTTAGAAAACTCACGATGTAATGACCACCTCATCACAACACTCATTCTTGATATAGCACGTTAGCTTTTGGATCTTTAGTTTGTGGGATAATTACAAATTTACAATAAAATACACTAAACTATTACAAAACCGTATTCTTTAAATTATCTTATTTAAATTCCATACGATTAAGTCCTTATAACCCATTTTGGGGAATCCGATTTGGTTGGTGCGGATTATCGCACATCTATCGGACTAGTAGGGTAAGAGGCAGACCTCCTCACAGAGCATACGATTTCGATGGAATTTGTATTACAATTTTAAGAAAAACGTGATTTCTATTTAATAAATAAATTCTATTTTTACTAATTAAATATATATATGTCACGACCCGAAATATTAGCTCGTGACCAGCACTTGAATCACGCAACGTTTAAAGGCGTAACGGAATTCAAGTAAGCTGAAACCCAGAAATCTAAACCTTTTAAGTAAAATAAAGGAGGTGAAGTTTTGAAATAAAGATTTAAAAAAATCAAGTTTCTATAATGCATAGGAAAGGAACATGAAAATGCAAGTGGATTATGCAAGTTTAAAAACATGTTTCGTCTTTTTGAAAAATTTGGCAGCACCTCCTTTGTATATTTTGATCAAAACCACATATATAAGATAAAGATAAAGGCATCCCCAAGGGGGAGCTAGCTCTTCGCCAAACGACGGATCACAACCATGCAAGACAATATATATAAGTATACGACGCCCAACGGCGAAGTTCGTCACAAAAGATAAAAGAAAGCAAGACATAAAGATCACAAGTAGCGAAAAACCCCTCGCTCTAAGTCTCGCAACCACAATCCCACTAAGTCTCATTACTTATACAACTTACTAATTTTGATTGATGGAGTTAACTAGATACAATAATGAAGTATAGATACAAGAGTGGGTACGATACAAATATCCTACCTACCAATGCCAAAACACCCGAATGCAACTGTGTGCCAGCGAAGCCGCTACTGATCCAAGCGGTCAACCTGCAAGAACTGTGGCACAACGGGGGTGAGTTGCCAACTCGTGAATAGAAATATATCAACAAGTAGAAATCGAATAAATAACGACTCCAAGGTCAATTATATCATAAAGGTAATACTATGATATCTAGGGTGACCGGGTCGGTATATGTGCCAACAAGATAGTTAAACCTATATGCATGCGGATAACATCCAACAGTAATAATCAATGCATGTATGCATGTGGATCTCGTCCACCCATATAATCAACGTATGTATGCATGGGGATCTCGTCCACCCATATAATCAATGTCAGCATGCATGTAAATATCATAAAAGAGTGTGCATGAAAGTATGAGAATGTAAATCAACGGTGTCCCTCACGACACATCAAAATCATGGAACCTGAGTGCCTAGCATCGACACTCGAAAATATCATGAAAACCGTGCCCAGCATCGGCACGTAAATCCTCATATATCGGGCTCCGTCAGTCCGGATCGGCCTACGGGCTCCGTCAGTCCGGATCAGCCTACGGGCTCCGTCAGTCCGGATCGGCCCATATCATCTCTCGACTCCGGTCGGTATCCTCCGGATATCCGCCGAGCCCAAATACTATCACCGGTAGGTAGTAGTCCCTCTGCCAGGCTCACCGTCTACTGCACAGCGATCCGTTCTCGCCCCGGGGTACCATACTGGGTCCACCATGTACCCGCAATCGGCCTCATCCGCCTCCTCGAATTGGGTTTCACATAACGCTCTCAGAACGAGAAAACACATGGTGGACGCACTGAAATATTATATCAAGAGAAACCGGGTTTTTAAAACAACACATAATCTCTTTTGAAATATCCACAGTTCTCAAATCCAGAAATCTCATGAAAACAGCATATCTCAATGCGTAAAATAATAGAGCAAGATATATGCGATATATAAGAGAAATGCGAGCATATCCGTGTATCATGCAACATGGAACAGTGATATGACATATTAAGGGAACCGCTATTTTAAAATGATTCCAAATTTTAAAATATAACATGCGGTTCCCAATTTCCCAATAAAACCAGTTATCTATATAGGTACAATATGTATATACGCAAGTATAGATGTACCAATGTATGTGTGCACCAATATGGATATACAAAGTGTATGTGCGCAAATATGGATGTATCAATGTATATGTGCACCAATATGAATATACAATGTGTATGTGCGCAAATATGGATGTATCAATGTATATGTGCACCAATGTGAGTATACAATGTGTTTGTGCGCAAATATGGATGTATCAATGTATATGTGCACCAATATGAATATACAATGTGTATGTGTGCAAATATGGATGTATCAATGTATATACGCAAGCAGGTTATGCGAAGGGTCATATCATGATGCAGCAATCCTACTGTGTAATGACATGGCAATTATCGATGATGAAGTGTGTGAGCCTACAATCTGTGTATGTGTAACATACACATCATCGATAATAATGCAGGTGTACTATCACAGGTATAAGTAATGCAATGCGAATAACATGAAGGCAACATAAGGTAAAGCATATGCAAATGCTGACGGGTATACGTATCTAACATAATCGAGTCGGTGAATCTATCAATTAGCATCCAGCCTAAACAACATCGCGTACGGTATAATCCATCCTACGACAACATCTAGTCAAGGGTAAGGATCAATCATCAAGTCAACTCATCACGCACGGAAAATCATCGTTGGCGGCATTAAGCTAATAGGGATCCTATCATCCTATACGACAAATGAGGGTATGACCTAATATCACGTACGGCCCACCATCCATGATTCACAACATTATACACACACACACACACACACACCTATGTCCCAGGTCACTTCCGCAATAATCTCTTATCAGGGGACCGGCAGGGTATAAATCATCTCGATTGACTCGCATCCGTATACCATCATATCATCATATCCGTCTTATATTCTTTCGTCGCATTTATATCCCACATCATGTCGAGTTTACATAAACATTATATCTCTACTATAAGTATAAGTATCTAATCTAACATACACACCCGAACCATACAAGCAGATTTTAAAAGAAACGAATCGTAGTTTTGAAAATAGGAGTTACGGTGTTTTTAAGGAAAAGATATCATTTGTAAATCCGTAACGTCCCTTAAGGTATCTGTTTAAAAGATACATACGATTCTTCAGTTTAGAAATAGGTATGGTTCGGGTGACACATCTACGTCGACTATCTAGTCCTACAGTACCCTAAACGACAATATCGATAAACATCATCCTCAATTTCCGTCATCACATATTAGCCGTATTATATCACTCCTTCTATTCTTAGTTTCTAATATGGTTTCACTAACTATCATTTAACTCTAACCCTAGTTTCCTAATCTATGTTTTCTTAACCACATTCTATAGATCAGTTTCCATTAAAACTTTAAAGGATGCTATATGCCATCCACCCGACTTCCTCGGTAGATATAGATCTACTCACCGTAGTCTTCGCTTGCCGAAGTCGTTGACGCCACGCTCCGTCGCCTCGGAATCCACGCGAAGGTACCTACAATAACAACACATATCGCAACGCTATAAAAATCAAGTTCTAAAATCCAAAACGGCATGCGCCTTGCTTGTAGGTTAGAACCTATAGCACACGCTTTCAAAATCAACCAAACAACCATTGTTGTCGATGTACAAACATGCGACAACCAAAAACGAATCCAAATATCAAGACTCATCATTCAAAATACGGAAAACATATCCTAAATCACACACAAGTGTTTCCAGATTTTGACTCAGGTCAGATAAATCTAAGCAAACAAGTCTAGGGTTATGTATATAGTATATATGACCTACTAGACCAACTTAGACTCCTACCCTCACCAAGTGGCCGGCCACACAGGCAGAAATTCCGGCCAGGCCGGTTTTGGTTGCTCCTCAGGGCTTCGTCTTCGTAGGGTGGTCTCCTGGTGGTGTATCTAGGCCTCTGGTATTGTTTGGTTGTCTTAGATATTCCCCAGGTCATCCCAGATTCACAGTAGGCACACTAAAACTCAAAAAACCAATGCGGAACAAATCCTAAGTTCGTGCATCGCGTTCACCTCTATGGCTTTGGTCAGAAATCGTGTCACCAAACCACTTCAAACAGCTACCCTAGAAAATACAACCCCCAGTCCCCTACAGGGCCGAGGTCGCCGGATTTGCCCCCAAGGTCACCGGCCAAAACTGGTAGGAATGGTCTCGTTCTTTAGGTGGTCACTTAGGGTTATGAGTACAACATTACCATACTGTTTGTTTTCCTAGTGAATGCTCGGGGTCACAGCAGGTCAGCGACATCACAAAACGACATCCAAAACACGATATCTCACAAAACTAATCTAAAGGGAAGAAATTATACCTCATTTAGGCCACCCTAGACAGCTCTAACCTCCCAATATCATCAAAATCCCACTTTGCTCGGTTCAAAGTGTAGAGGAAGAGATGGGGATTAATTTTTGTGAAAGAGGTTTAGGGTTTTGAGAATTCTTTGGAGATAGATCTAGGGATTTAAGTTTAGGGTTGTGAGCTTGAGGAAGATGAAGGAGAGAAGATAAAAATGATGGGGGAAATGAAGTGGCACCCCCCCTCTCTCTCACTAATATTCTCACACACACACACACTCTCTCTCTCCAATAGTAAACCTACCCCAATCATTTTGTCCCCTTTTGACTTTTCTTTTTCCTTTTCTCACCATCAATAAACCATAACACATAACCTAAATGAAATGAAACAACCTGTAACCAAATGAAACATGTCATGGTGCACTAACCATGAAAATTGTAGAAACACAGATTTGGCTAAATCGCGATTAGCAGTGCACTAATCGGGTTTTTTTTATCAAAACTGCGTATAATAATTTTTAAAATTGCCAAGTCCGTTAAATATATTTTTAAATGAATAAATCATTTTAATTTCCTTTTATATCACAATTACTGGTATATATTTATACCCTTCTTCGAAGACCCCAATTTCGCAAATCGGCCAGTTTTCGGGAAATATATTATTTTAATATTAAATTCCAAAAATAATATTTTATATTTTCAGAAATGTTATAGTCTTCCCCTTTAAATAAATTCAGTCCTCGAATTTAAATTTAAACCTTCAAAATCTAAAACATTTCAATAATCAACTCAAATCAACGGGGCTCCGAAATCATGGAAAACGCAGAAATAACACAGCGCGTCTAATGCGCATGAAAACGAGTACAAATCTCAAAATCGAACTCCGTCAAGAGTCACGCGAATCATCGGATTCGCACGCATATCCTCGGAGTTACAATAGAGATGCAGATCTCGAAATCCACTACTGAAATCCAATATACACTAGTCAAATACTATAATACGTGTATAGTACGCATCTTTGGAAAACTTTCAAGAACTAAATAAAACTCATGCAAAAACCTTTTCTAAATCGCCGCGGAAAAGCGTAACTTACGGCATAACTGACAGACGCTCATTTTAAAATAATCATATATGTCCATATATATTTTGCTAAATATACATTCCGTCGTTTTGAAAATATCCCAAAAGGTTTTCCTTTATAAACGTTCGCGTCGCTCACGAACACGTAGAAAATAGCAAGACTATAACTCCTTTGAAAACCTCTTGGTAAGCTTTTAATGCATGCAAGTACTCAGGTCCTGTCCTCAGATCAGTCCTGTTTGGCTACTACACACTATAGTGCTCAACATGAAACAAAGTGCTCAAAAGCAAAATTATCCTCAAAAGGCGTATCCAATAATCATATGCGTCTGGTGCGCACGGAAATCAAATCCAAACATAGGTGACACTATACGCACCAAGCAAAACTAAGTGCAATGGGTGTGCACAAAAGCATCTGTCCACTGCAACGGGTGTGCACCACAACAATACCTGGTGCATCTATTGTGCGCAAAAATCTCAATCATGTGCATCCGACATGCACGAAACCACGAAATTCAATATCAAGCGCCGATCATGCGCAAGAATCCAATCAGGTGCACAAGGTGCACAAAACAAATATCGAGTATCAAAATCGAATCGATGGTATATAACACATTTCAATCCAAATCCAAATCAGGTATACCGTGGTATATAATCTCACAACCATGTGCATCAACGTGCACAAAAGCAAATCAAATACTAAAAGTGAATGAAAACTATGCCGAAAGCATAAATCAAATCATATGCATGCCCTAGGTATGAAATCACAATAAATATCTCAAATGACATCAAAACGAAGTCAGGTGCAACTGTGGTGCACAAAATATGTATCAATGCACTACAAACGCATATAAGCTATATCGAGTGCAAAAATCAAATCATCCGTATGAAATCCACGAAATCCACGAAATCATAAACACATGATACGAAGGTAAAAAATCGACATCAAATGCAATAGATATGCACAAATCGCAAATCACACAACGGTGTATAAAATATATATCAGGTGTGAAACTATGCGTAAACATGCAAATACCCAGTAGGTGCAGCCATGGTGCACGAAATCAATATCAGGAAACTCGTCATCAAAACTCAAATCCAAGCGATATAAGCGTGATACTCAGATCACAAACACAAATCGCAACAAATGACATCGAGGTACACCTCCTACAATGTCGAAAAATATCGGGGCATCTAAAACTGGCAGGGCAAGAACATCCGTTTTCCTCCTGCTCACGGTCTGGCGGCTTCTGTCTCTGGGTCTTCATTTCTCTGCGGACTACCAATCCCGCAATCCATCGGCTCATCGTCCTTGTCATATGTGCCAACGGGCACGATTCTGCTCTAGCACTTCTCTGGTCATCTCTCGGTCAATCATCACGACCACTCGTAAAGCAGCACGTTACTGGCATCGGCCTCTGGTCCTCTGCATACACGTGATACATCTGATCCTAGATGCAAATCTCATTGCAGCAGTGTCCTGGAAGGAATCCTGCTCAGGTTCTTTTCCGATCTTGCCTATGCCAAACCGTACGGAGGCTGGTACTCTTACATAATCTTTTCTCGTTTTCTGGACATCTGCGTGTTCCGCACACATTTCTTCGGAAACTGGCCGTATCCAAACGCCTCTGTAAGCATATCAGGTCTCTGATCTCGACGGGGAGTAATAACAGCTCGTCAGCGTCCCGCACGAACCTCTGGTTCCACTTGTCTTTATCGTCGTCCAATATGACGTCATGCTATGCTATCTGCGCACTGCAACTGTTCTCAGCCACGGTCAATCCGAAGTCTCTCGCACGGACTCGAAATCGTGTACTCTGTAGCTTCATCACTCTGTGGAAGATATCTGGCCGAACACGTCCTCGGGAACTCGTTCCAACCATCGGAGGAATACTCAATACTCGTCCGTTCTCGATCAACTCACAACGCATCTGGGTGAGGTCCTCTATCCAAAGCTGGTCGGCTTGCTGATCTCTTATCATATGGTATCCGGATGATGTCAAACTTTTCGATCGAGTCATCAAGGCCCCAAAAATTCCCGAAGGCTCAGCACCTGAGCACAGTCTGAAAATATCTGGTACATACCACAGCACCTCTGGACCAGCCGTAGAAGGGCAAACCCAAGCCTCACTGATGGCACCACTAAACTGCCACAAACCCTAAGATTCAAAGCGGTTCCACGGTCATCATGTCGAGTTAGGGTTTCATTCTTCTAGAGGGTCCACAGAATTACCTGCATGTTCCTCCGAACACTTTAAACTTGGGAAAAATGGGTTTCTGACACTCTTCCGAACTTTTTAGCTTCGCCTATACAACATGTGAATGTTCTTCGCCCGCATGCTAAACAATGCCTCAATCCTCCAGGAAAGGCGATACATCGGCGGTCATCTCTGGATCGGTCTGCTCTAGATCTGAGTAGGACTCTCCACACTGGAAATCTTCAACTCAACTGGGCCTACGTCGGTGCATCAATTTGATGAATCACCTTTGTCCCTCAACTCGGGATAGACTAGCTATCATCTGTAGCATCTCTGCCTGGAAGCTCCGACGATCTTAGCTCGTAAGCTCAGGAAGCGACATTCCATCAGTCTCAGCAACAGCTGTGTCATCTGTCTGCACGGTAGGCGAGATCAATATCTCTGAGGTATGCTGTACATCAACAGTCCTCTCGCAACTGGCAGCTCTATCGATGGCCCGATCATCCGGTGCAAAACCAAACACTCGCCTCAATAGGAGGTCACAACACAACACTATATCGAGACGTTCCCATGTCACCAGAAAACACAATGGTCAGTCCTCATACCAGACGAGCTCGTCCTGACCGCAACACTAGCAACGGCTTAGTCTGCGCTCACTGTAAGTCCACGTTGCCCACCCCGGTACTTACGGGGAGGCGGAAAACATAATAAAAAACGAATTTTTATGACTTAGGCAACATGGACCAAGCTTGTGAGGATCTTTGCTAAACTAAAACTTGCTAACCCTAACTACAAAGTAGCTAAGTGATGGAAAGGTTATACCTTTGGTCTTTAGTCCTTCTCTCCTTGCTCGTCGGAACGGTAGAAAGGCCTCACCTTGCTAGTCTTCTTCCGTCAAAGAAAGATCCACTTGAAAGCCACCACCTTTAGCTTCAACTCCAAGCTAGGAGTAACTAGAGTGCAAGAAATGCTAAGACTTGAACCCTAGAAGTGAGTAGAGAAGATCTAGTGAGGGTTTTTCTCAAGCTATTTGTTTCTCAACACATGAGAGGGAGAGAGCTTGAGGGAGAGGATGAGCAAGAGAGAGAAAAGATATGATAGAATGATCAATTAGTGAGCCATTCTCACTAATATGTGTGGATAATTTTAATTAGATAATTAGCTTGAAAATTGTCATGATAAATCTTGACATGACCATTATCATTTCAATTTTGCAAAGATCAAAGAGCATCTTCCAAAACAAATGATGATGGTCAAGTGGTCAACAAGGTCAACAAGTCAACGAAGTCAAAATGTCAACAACAACCATGCACAATTTATTAAGCTAATTATCAATTAACTATAATCCACACAAAAACAATAGGGTTAATAAAATGACAATAGTCATTAACCCTAAACAAGGTCCTCTCCCTCAATCTCAAGCAACCGTGCATACGCACCCGCATTCGTGATCCGAGGAACACGAACACAATGAGAAAAACCAATCTCGAATCATATACTAGGATCCGGCTTAAACCAAAGCCCGCTAGTATAAACTGTCCGGACAGCAACCGTGCACAAGTGCGCGGATGCGAACGAACCCTGTCGCAAAACCATGCGACCTCTACTCGTTTTGCCTAAAGGCGAATAGCTCTCTGTGTGGGACTCTAAAGACTCGACACTACGCTGGCAGTGGGTTTAACCACAGACCGCAAGCGGCACTAGCTGTACGTAACGGTCCCCAGGTAGATGTCGATAAGAAGACTGACGAGGTGAACCCCATCTGCACTCCTACTGAGCCTGTATGTGACAATCTGCGTACAGTCCGGTCTGTTCGTCTGATACATCGCATGGCGGGCCTAGGGGGGCGGTGAACGTCAGTCCCCTAATAGCGGTACAAGTCGTGTCGGAGTGTAGCCCAGAACACCCTGAGATAACACTGGAAACCTACCAGTATATCTCGCTTGCCCTGGCCAGGGACTACTCGTGTAATGGCTCTCCTGGACACAGCGCGATGTCAACCCCCAATACCGGGAGAGACGAATCCTGTCTAACCGTCACTGCCTCCAAGTGCTTCGGGACTGCACCCAAAAACTACCTGTTTGCACGACTCCTCTGAGCCGTGGTAGGGTAGTAATCAAAGTGCAGTGGGAACACACTCGAGGCGAAGTGACAGTGTCAAGTCAGCGGACTAAGCTGTACTCATGTCACCTGGGAACTGATAACTGACGATAGGTATATTACCAACCAACAGTTCCCGACGAGTCCTGTCCAGTGTACTCGTAACCTAACGAGCACCCGTATACTATCCCAAGTACGACGTACTAACGGCTGTGGGACAGACCGTCTCCCACACTGGGATGAGAAGCGCATACGCTGGTCTACTCCGGAGTATCGATGCCCTGTCTCGATAGTCCAACGACCAGGGACCTGTATAAGGATGTGCTTATAGATTACCCAGCTCCCACGTGTGCGAGCGCCATCGCAACGTTGGTAATCAAGCAAAGATCCTAAGGGCTCTACTAATATGTATACCTGCAATATGCTAAAAGAAACACATGCACATATTAAAGCAGAGACAAACCAAGTAGCATACTACCATTTCGAGCAAGATTGTATATACAACTGTGAATATCCCAAGCTTCCATTAAGTAATATACAAACTAGTATGATACAGTAATGGCCTCTAGGGCATATACACTAACACTCACACATGGTGACAGGAACCTCAATCGAGTATCAAAGAAGGCAGATCAACGGCATGAGAGGAAATGACAGATCCAGAATGGATACATGATCATAAGAAGGAACAACATCAATGAAGGTATGATCATGAAACTAATAGAATCGAGGATCTCCAATGGATGTATAATCATGGATACGAAGAGAATCATAAGTTTCAAAAATATGTACATCCTAAGGTTTCTTGAGTGGAGTATCGTATCGTAAATATGCCGCGGAACATACGTACGGTACGTCACTCTACTCAAGTTACCTACTCCATCAATCAGGGTCAGCCTATGAAACGAAAGTTCGGGTCTAATACCCCCCGTTCAAGCCTAAGTTCCGTAAGGTCAAGCCTAGGTTCCGAAATACACACCCGCCCTAGACTCCGCATAGTCAAACATAGACTCGAACAAAGGTAAAACCTAGCGCTCTGATACCAACTTTGTCACGACCTGAAATATTAGCTCGTGACCAGCACTTGAATCACGCAACGTCCAAAGGCGTAACGGAATTCAAGTAAGCTGAAACCCAGAAATCTAAACCTTTTAAGTAAAATAAAGGAGGTGAAGTTTTGAAATAAAGATTTAATAAAATCAAGTTTCTATAATGCATAGGAAAGAAACATGAAAATGCAAGTGGATCATGCAAGTTTAAAAACATGTTTCGTCTTTTTGAAAAATTTGGCAGCACCTCCTTTGTATATTTTGATCAAAACCACATATATAAGATAAAGATAAAGGCATCCCCAAGCGGGAGCTAACTCTTCGCCAAACGACGGATCACAACCATGCAAGACAATATATATAAGTATACGACGCCCAACGGCGAAGTTCACCACAAAAGATAAAAGAAAGCAAGACATAAAGATCACAAGCAGCGAAAAACCCCTCGCTCTAAGTCTCGCAACCACAATCCCACTAAGTCTCATTACTTATACAATTTGCTAATTTTGATTGATGGAGTTAACTAGATACAATAATGAAGTATAGATACAAGAGTGGGTACGATACAAATGTCCCACCTACCAATGCCAAAACACCCGAATGCAACTGTGTGCCAGCGAAGCCGCTACTGATCCAAGCGGTCAAGCTGCAAGAACTGTGGCACAACGGGGGTGAGTTGCCAACTTGTGAATAGAAATATATCAACAAGTAGAAATCGAATAAATAATGACTCCTAGGTCAACTATATCATAAAGGTAATACTATGATATCTAGGGTGACCGGGTCGGTATATGTGCCAACAAGGCAGTCAAACCTATATGCATGCGGATAACATCCAACAGTAATAATCAATGCATGTATGCAAGTGGATCTCGTCCACCCATATAATCAACGTATGTATGCATGGGGATCTCGTCCACCCATATAATCAATGTCAGCATGCACGTAAATATCATAAAAGAGTGCATGAAAGTATGAGAATGTAAATCAACGGTGTCCCTCACGACACATCAAAATCATGGAACCTGAGTGCCTAGCATCGACACTCGAAAATATCATGAAAACCGTGCCCAGCATCGGCACGTAAATCCTCATATATCGGCCTCCATCAGTCCGGATCAGCCCACGGGCTCCGTCAGTCCGGATCGGCCCATATCATCTCTCAACTCCGGTCGGTATCCTCCGGATATCCGCCGAGCCCAAATACTATCACCGGTAGGTAGTAGTCCCTCTGCCAGGCTCACCGTCTACTGCACAGCGATCCGTTCTCGCCCCGGGGTACCATACCGGGTCTACCATGTACCCGCAATCGACCTCATCCGCCTCCTCGAATCGGGTTTCACATATCGCTCTCAGAACCGAGAAAACACATGGTGGACGCACTGAAATATCATATTAAGAGAAACCGGGTTTTTAAAACAACACAATCTCTTTTGAAATATCCACGGTTCTCAAATCCAGAAATCTCATGAAAACAGCATATCTCAATGCGTAAAATAATAGAGCATGATGTATGCGACATATAAGAGAAATGCAAGCACATCCGTGTATCATGCAACATGGAACAGTGATATGACATATTAAGGGAAACCGCTCTTTTAAAATGGTTCTAGTTTTTAAAATATAACATGCGGTTCCTAATTTCCCAATAAAACCGGTTATCTATATAGGTACAATATGTATATACGCAAGTATAGATGTACCAATGTATGTGTGCACCAATATGGATATACAAAGTGTATGTGCGCAAATATGGATGTATCAATGTATATGTGCACCAATATGAATATACAATGTGTATGTGCGCAAATATGGATGTATCAATGTATATGTGCACCAATGTGAGTATACAATGTGTATGTGCGCAAATATGGATGTATCAATGTATATGTGCACTAATATGAGTATACAATGTGTATGTGCGCAAATATGGATGTATCAATGTATATGTGCACCAATATGAGTATACAATGTGTATGTGCGCAAATATGGATGTATCAATGTATATACGCAAGCAGGTTATGCGAAGGGTCATATCATGATGCAGCAATCCTACTGTGTAGTGACATGGCAATTATCGATGATGAAGTGTGTGAGCCTACAATCTGTGTACGTGTAACATACACATCATCGATAATGGTGCAGGTGTACTATCATAGGTATAAGTAATGCAATGCGAATAACATGAAGGCAGCATAAGGTAAAGCATATGCAAATGCTAACGGGTATACGTATCTAACATAATCGAGTCGGTGAATCTATCAATTGGCATCCATCCTAAACAACATCGTGTACGGTATAATCTATCGTACGACAACCTCTAGTCAAAGGTAAGGATCAATCATCAAGTCAACTCATCACGCACGGAAAATCATCATGGGCGGCATTAAGCTAATGTTACGCCCCGCTTCCCAGAGTACGCAAGATTGGGCACGTGACATAGCCAACCATGCTACCTGTGGGTAGGAAGTATCCATCCACAGTCACATTACGGCTGTAGAGATATCAAGAACAAGATAAAACTATCTAAAACACATGTCCAAATCCAGAATAACAAGAGTCAATGATAAATAAATGCGGAAGCAAATGATCCAATACAATAATAGAAAAGTATGTCCCATAATGCGGGCTCACATCTGGAAATAAATGTGCAAGAAATAAAACTAATCACTACAGAACTCATAAATCAGCCTGCTGGCTGAAGTACTCCTGCTCGGACAGCTACAGTGGTAAAGGATCTGGGCTATGCAAAACCCAGACGTCAGCGCGTCATGTCAACCAATAATATAATATGAACAGTGTAATAGGCAATGCAGAAATAAACATGAATAAAGCAATAGCGTGAAACAAGCAGTGCAGGGTAGTGTGCAGTGGGTAACTAAACTGTTCTATCGGGTTTTCTATTCTAAAGTCCTTGAAATCAATTCGAGTAATCCTCCATGTAACTCAAAGGATATGTCCCGTTACCCCCCGAGACCACGGATCAGGAAGATGGGAACCAATAATGGTTCATTCCCGTTGCCCCCCGGGACCACGGATCAGGAAATGTAAGAGTCACGAATGGCTCTGTCCCGTTACCTCCCGGGACCACAGATCAAGTAATACCCTTTTAAGTTACACTTTAGATCACCCTTTTGATTTCCCCATACCCCCAGGTTATATGTGTCAGGTCAGGTATTCAGTAATCAAGGACCAATGCCAACACAGGATCAGGTAACAGGTCAGGTTTGTCTGGATAGACAACAGGAATGGTCCATGAGGACCCCACGTCAGGTTTGTTGGCATTAGGCATGAGATCAGGTAACAGGTCAGGTTATGGTACATCAGGTCAAGTCGATAGTAAAGGGTACCATATCAGGCGCATCGGTATATATATATCATGTGAAGCAAGGTCAAGATGTAACAATATCGTGGGTGTGCTCACAACAGATGTATAATCGAACATGGATTAACAGCAGGAAATAAGTAATAAACTAAACAACAATAAGCAGTTCATTTAATCACAATAGTGCAATACCGTTACTTCCATATCTGATTGTAATAGAACTACCGGTGTAAAGGCTATCATCCATAAACAGTAAAATGTGGTTAACGGGTAAACTTCGTTATTAGGGTTTAAGTGACAAATTGTAATTTTAGGTTAACCGTGATATGATATATGTCATACTGCGACCAAATGAGAAAATAACTATTCCGAGTTAAGTTTTGCAGGTTTTACGAGTCAAAACATATATAATTGTATAGTATAGCATGTAGCAAGTGATACTTGCCTCGACGGAACGACGAACACGAAAACGGAACGCAACATCGGCGGCAAAACACGCGACGGACGCACGGTTCACGGATCGAACCCAAACAACGAACAGTGGGACCACGCGGATCGGGGTACCTCGCTGGAATGTCGGGTCAAGTCGTCGGCACGGCCGGATTCCAGCGAGATGCAAAACAGCGACAAAAGTTTAGAAACCCTACGTACGGACAAAGACCAACCAGAGGGGAAAAAGGAAGGAGGAAGGTGAAGGGAAGCTTACTGGGATTGCAAAGGTTGCGACAGCGACGGGGTCGACGGCGATGGGGCGCCGGCAAGGAAGCTGCGGCGTAGGCTAGGGCTGCGGTTGCTGGAGGAGGGAAGAAGGTGAGGAGGGAATGGAGGTGGTCGGGGCTGGTGTGCAGGTGAAGAGGAGGTGGTCGGCGGTGGCGCAGGTGACAACGACGAGGGTCAACGGCGGCGTTTCCGGCCAACCAGAGAAGGTGCGGGGGTTGCTGTTGGGTCCCTGTTGCGGCGCCGGGCACACGGGAGAAGGAGGAGGGTGTCGAGGTCGGAAAGAGAAGGCGGAGGCGAGGGCAACGGTGGCGCCGGCGTCGGAGTTGCGGCGGCGACGGTGACGAACCGGCTTGGGTTAGGGTTATCGATGGGTTGTTTTCTCGTGCTGGAAAAATTATGAAGGAAGGGCGGTATATAAATATATAGAAGAGAGAGAGAGGGGTACAGAATTTAGAGAGAGAGAGAGATAGAGAGAGAAAGGGATAGAGAGAGAGAAACGTTGGAGGGGCCCACGGGGTAAACGAGCCTCGATGATTGGCTGAGGGGATTTTAAGTGGTTAACAGAAATTTTTTTTAAGAGATTTAGGAATATTATGTTAACAGTAAATATATATGAAATATTATAAGGTTTGAATATTTTATTAATTTTGGGATTTTGGCGCTAAATGAAACATTTTCAAATCGCGCCCGGGTTGGGTCAAAAATTCGAAATTCAAATAATAGGATTTTAAGCGGGTTCCAAATTTTAAAATGAAATGTTTTATGATTAAAAAGCCTGCCCTCAAGTCGGACATCTGCACGCGCGCGTAGTCGTCCAAACTCGCCCGTTTCACCGAACGGGATGAGAACTCGACGCACGGACGCTACCACGCGGCTAGGGGTGACGAGTAGGCCAAGATAGATATTTTTAATTTTGTTTTAGGTGCTAAAAATTTGTTATATGCAAAAATGACTTAGCCAGTTAAAATTTGCAGTAAGACCCAAACAAGCAAGATAAATGTAATGGGTAATATCTAACACTCAACCAGTAGCTGAAATAGTAGTATTGGGCTCGGGTGTTACATTATACCCAACTACAAAAGAATTTCGTCCTCGAAATTCCAAGAATACAAGATAGAAAACTACGGGAAAAGGTGAGGAAACTTCTGCCGGATCTCGTCTTCTCGCTCCCACGTGGATTCTCCATGTGATCGATTACCCCAAGAAACTAGCACCAGGGGAATAACCTTGTTCTTAAGAACCTTTTCCCTACGATCCATGATTTCAACCGGTCGCTCCTCAAAAGTTAGGTCCTCCCGTACAGTTAACTCCGAATGATCCAAGACGTGGGTTTCATCTCGAACATACCTTCGTAGTTGAGATACATGAAACACATCGTGCACACCTGCCAAGGACTGTGGTAACGCCAAACGGTACGCTACCTCTCCAACACGCTCCAATATCTCGAAGGGTCCAACGAATCGAGGACTAAGCTTCCCTCGACTCCCAAAACGAATCACTCCTCTAGTCGGTGATATCTTCAAGAATACCAAATCACCCACGGCGAACTCTAGAGGTCTTCTTGACGTGTCAGCCCAACTTTTCTGTCTGTCTTGAGCTGCCTTCATATGCTTTCTGATGGCGTTAACCTTCTCAACGGTCTGTACTACCAAATCTGGTCCCAATAATCTTCGTTCACCAACATCATCCCAACAAACGGGTGAACGACACTTACGACCATACAAAGCTTCAAACGGAGCCATCTGGATAGTTGCTTGGAAACTATTGTTGTAAGAAAACTCCACCAAGTGTAGATGATCCTCCCATGAACCCTTGAAGTCCAACATGCATGCTCTCAACATGTCTTCAAGAGTTTGGATCGTTCTCTCCGACTGACCATCAGTTTGAGGATGATAAGCTGTGCTAAACTTCAATCGTGTCCCCAAACTTTCCTGTAAGCTCCTCCAGAAGTGTGATAAGAACCGAGTGTCCCGATCGGACACAATACTCACCGGCACGCCATGCAATCTTACAATCTCCTGCATGTACCGTTCTGCCAAAGTCTCCGTTGATTGACCAACCCGGAAAGGAATAAAGTGAGCTGCCTTGGTCAACCGATCCACAATTACCCATACCGCATTATTGCCTTTTGGACTCCGCGGTAAAGCCGTCACGAAATCCATGGTTATATGTTCCCACTTCCACTGAGGAATCGGAAGTGGTTGCAATAAACCAGCAACCCTTTGGTGTTCAGCCTTGACTTGCTGACATACCAAGCACTTAGCCACGAAGCGAGCAATCTCCCATTTCATGCCTTCCCACCAGAAATGCTGTCGAATATCTCGGTACATCTTTGTACCTCCTGGATGTACAGAGTAAGCTGAACTGTGTGCCTCCTTCATAAGCTCTTCACCCACATCTCCCTTTGGCACACACACACGACTACCATACCTCAACGAACCATCTTCGTGGACCAGTAAATCTGTTCGTAGTCTGGCTTCAACCTGCTCTCGAAACCTTTACAGTCTAGGATCCTGCGATTGTGCCGCTTTAATCTTCTCAACTAAGGACGACTGTACTTGCAACTGCATCAACTGTCCTGTAGCATGTGGTAGCACAACCTCCAAGTCAAATCTTCGAAAATCCGTAATGATCTCCCTCTGCGAAGTCAATACCTGAATCGCTGGTAACCGACTAAGCGCATCCGGCACGACGTTAACTTTTCCCGGATGGTACTTAAGATCAAGGTCGTAGTCGGCCATCAGCTCCAACCATCTACGTTGCCTCATGTTCAACTCTTTCTGAGTGAACACATACTTCAAACTCTTGTGATCTGTAAAAACTTCGACTCTCTCACCCAAAAGGTAGTGTCTCCAAATCTTCAAGGCGAAGATCACAGCCGCAAGCTCCAAGTCATGAGTCGGGTAATTCTTCTCATGGGTCTTCAGTTGTCTTGATGCGTAAGCTACGACCCTCCCACGCTGCATCAAAACACACCCCAATCCTTTCCCAGATGCGTCGCTGTGAATCACCAGTCCTCCGGAATTGTCTGGTACGGTCAGAATAGGGGCGGTTATCAACTTCTGCTTCAACGTCTTGAAAGCCAGTGCACATTTGTCCGTCCATACAAAAGGTACTTCCTTGCGCGTCAGCTTGGTCAACGGTTCTGCTAAACGAGCGAAGTTCTCCACAAATCTCCTGTAGTATCCGGCTAAACCAAGGAAACTTCTTATCTCAGCCACATTTCTTGGGGTAGGCCAATCTCGAACTGCTGCAATCTTTTCGGGATCGACGGCGATTCCGTCGCCCGACACAACATGCCCCAGAAACTTCACTTCTTCCAGCCAAAATTCGCACTTACTCATCTTCGCATACAATTTCTCCTGTCTCAATGTCTGCAGTGCGATCCTCAAATGCTCAGCATGCTCCTCCGAACTCTTCGAGTAAACCAGAATATCGTCAATGAATACCATAATGAACTGGTCCAAGAATGGTGAAAAGATTCGGTTCATCAAATCCATGAATATAGCCGGCGCATTAGTTACTCCGAAGGGCATCACTAGATACTCGTAGTGTCCATACCGAGTTTGAAACGCCGTCTTGCAAATATCTTCTGCTTTCACTCGGACCTGATGGTATCCGGATCGCAAATCCAGTTTCGAGAATACCCTTGCACCACTAAGTTGCTCAAAAAGTTCTCCAATGCGAGAGATCGGGTACTTGTTCTTAATAGTCACCCGGTTTAATTCTCGATAATCGATGCACATCCTTCTCGTGCCATCCTTCTTCTTTACGAGAAGAACTGGAGCTCCCCAAGGCGAGTTGCTGCTTCGAATCCAACCATTCTCAAGCAATTCACCAACTTGTTTCTTAACTTCTTCCAATTCCACCGGTGCCATTGGATAATACGCTTTAGATACTGGCGCTGCACCAGGAATAAGGTCAATCGCGAACTCCACGTCTCGCTTCGGCGGCAAGCCCGATATATCTTCAAATACGTCCATAAAGTCGCGAACAACTGCCGGCTGTTCATTACTATCAACTTCCATAGCTGCAAGAACACTGTTTGTCGGCCTAGCCCTAAACTCAACTGGCTCGACAGAACTGCTTCCCCCAGTGAAGGTAAACTCAGGATGTCCGGGAATCTGGAAAATTACCTTCCTTGCCCTACAGTCAATGTGGGCATGAGTGCCAAGAAAATCCATTCCCAAGACAACTTCATAGCTGCCCGTATCTATTACCAAGAAATCTGCAAAGAGTTCCCGTCCGCACACAACAACTGTACAATCTTTACATTCCCTACTAGCTATGATTTTCCCATTCCCAGTGTGTATGTCCCAAAAACTGGACAGGGTCGTGCAGGCAATCGAGTGCGTAGTTATAAATTTGGATGACATAAAACAGTGGGATGCACCGGAATCAAATAATGCCAATGCGGGAAAACCATGAACGAGTAAAGTACCTGAAACCACTTCTCCTGATGCCTTAGCTTCCTCAGCTGTCAAGGTGAAAGCTCGAGCCTGATTAGGTCCCTGAGTCAGCCGTTTCTGCCCTTAGAACGGTCTCTGCGGAGGCTTCTGTATATCATCTCTCGTGCGAAGCTTCGACGGACAGGCACCAACTGCGTGATCAGCCGATCCACAAACCAAACAAAGTCCCAGCTTCCTTTGACAATCCTTCTGCATGTGCCCAGGTAAACGGCAGTAGTCACAAATCATGCTCTTTCTTCGATCAACGACCACAGGCTTTTTCATGGGTGCTACACCACGACGGTCCACTGGAATACCTCTGCGCCCCTGATCTCGGTTAGGTACGAATGCGGGCTTCCTAGCCGCAACTGCTGTTTGCTGCAGGTTCCCTTTCATTCCCGACAAACTCTGCTGCTCCCGGGCTGCCGTAAGAACCTGTGAGAAAGTGGTCAAATCCAGGGAGACAATCTGCCTCTGGATGTCCACATCCAAACTGCGCATGAACCTCCGTGCCCTGTCTGCATCGTTGGCAACTAAAGGTCCAGCGAATCTGCTGAGTCTCGTCCATTCCGCTGCATGCACATCCACGGGTGCTCCATTTTGCCTCAGACCAATAAATTTCTCTTCCATTTCCTCCCGTGCAGTCCGCGGGAAGAATTTCTCCAGGAAACTCTTAGAAAAATCCGCCCATCTGATCGGTTTGGGCAAGCGGGTCTCCTCCACAAGCCACCACTCTCGGGCGTAATCCACTAACTGAATGCGCACCACATCAACTCTTTTGTCCTCTGGGATCTGTGCCGCAATCAGCAAATTCTCAGTGTCAACTAGCCACTGCTCGGCTGGCAACGGCTCCTCCAAACCAGTGAAAGTAGTAGGACCCAAACGTCTGAAATCTGCCACGGTCCCTACTCGGTCAACTGGTTTAGCTCCAGCGTTGTTTACAGACTGCCGAATGGCCTGCAAACCTTCCTGAAATGAATCTGCTTACTGCTGGATCAGCTCAGTATGCCTCTTCTGATTTTCCAACATTCCACGTATCACTCCCAACATGGCGGCTTCATCCACGCGCCTCTGATACGTCTTGAAATTCTTATCTGCCATATTCCTGAAATCAAAACACCCAACGTTAGCATGATGATAGATTCAATATATAAATCAAGGCTAGAACTCCAAGATACTTAAATAGAGTACCGCATTGTAACTATGCCGCAGTATCATAGCCACAATTACTTAACTCCACCCAAGCCGCCTAAGTCCTAGAGATAACAAGAAACCAGGTTTCCGAGTCGACATGCAAAGTAAGTTTGCACGTCGATATAATCAGGAAGAATGCGATTCAAGAATGGTAAAACGGTCAAGGTGGTAGGACATGTTTCCTAAGCACGAGTATTCTGATTCGTGTATCGGGTACAATACCCAACTACAAAAGAATCAACCCCACTAACCTATGGCTCTGATACCAAAAGAATCATGTCACGCCCCGCTTCCCAGAGTACGCAAGATTGGGCACGTGACATAGCCAACCATGCTACCTGTGGGTAGGAAGTATCCATCCACAGTCACATTACGGCTGTAGAGATATCAAGAACAAGATAAAACTATCTAAAACACATGTCCAAATCCAGAATAACAAGAGTCAATGATAAATAAATGCGGAAGCAAATGATCCAATACAATAATAGAAAAGTATGTCCCATAATGCGGGCTCACATCTGGAAATAAACGTGCAGGAAATAAAACTAATCACTACAGAACTCACAAATCAGCCTGCTGGCTGAAGTACTCCTGCTTGGACAGCTACAGTGGTAAAGGATCTGGGCCATGCAAAACCCAGACGTCAGCGCGTCATGTCAACCAATAATATAATATGAACAGTGTAATAGGCAATGCAGAAATAAACATGAATAAAGCAATAGCGTGAAACAAGCAGTGCAGGGTAGTGTGCAGTGGGTAACTAAACTGTTCTATCGGGTTTTCTATTCTAAAGTCCTTGAAATCAATTCGAGTAATCCTCCATGTAACTCAAAGGATATGCCCCGTTACCCCCCGGGACCACGGATCAGGAAGATGGGAACCAATAATGGTTCTGTCCCGTTGCCCCCCGGGACCACGGATTAGGAAATGTAAGAGTCACGAATGGCTCTGTCCCGTTACCCCCCGGGACCACGGATCAAGTAATACCCTTTTAAGTTACACTTTAGATCACCCTTTTGATTTTCCCATACCCCCAGGTTATATGTGTCAGGTCAGGTATTCAGTAATCAAGGACCAATGCCAACACAGGATCAGGTAACAGGTCAGGTTTGTCTGGATAGACAACAGGAATGGTCCATGAGGACCCTACGTCAGGTTTGTTGGCATTAGGCATGAGATCAGGTAACAGGTCAGGTTATGGTACATCAGGTCAAGTCGATAGTAAAGGGTACCATGTCAGGCGCATCGGTATATATATATCATGTGAAGCAAGGTCAAGATGTAACAATATCGTGGGTGTGCTCACAACAGATGTATAATCGAACATGGATTAACAGCAGGAAATAAGTAATAAACTAAACAACAATAAGCAGTTCATTTAATCACAATAGTGCAATACCGTTACTTCCATATCTGATTGTAATAGAACTACCAGTGTAAAGGCTATCATCCATAAACAGTAAAATGTGGTTAACGGGTAAACTTCGTTATTAGGGTTTAAGTGACAAATTGTAATTTTAGGTTAACCGTGATATGATATATGTCATACTGCGACCAAATGAGAAAATAACTATTCCGAGTTAAGTTTTGCAGGTTTTACGAGTCAAAACATATATAATTGTATAGTATAACATGTAGCAAGTGATACTTGCCTCGACGGAACGACGAACACGAAAACGGAACGCAACGTCGGCGGCAAAACACGCGACGGACGCACGGTTCACGGATCGAACCCAAACAACGAACAGTGGGACCACGCGGATCGGGGTACCTCGCTGGAATGTCGGGTCAAGTCGTCGGCACGGCTGGATTCCGGCGAGATGCAAAACAGCGACAAAAGTTTAGAAACCCTACGTACGGATAAAGACCAACCAGAGGGGAAAAAGAAAGGAGGAAGGTGAAGGGAAGCTTACTGGGATTGCAAAGGTTGCGACAGCGACGGGGTCGACGGCGATGGGGCGCCGGCGAGGAAGCTGCGGCATAGGCTAGGGTTGCGGTTGCTGGAAGAGGGAAGAAGGTGAGGAGGGAATGGAGGTGGTCGGGGCTGGTGTGCAGGTGAAGAGGAGGTGGTCGGCGGTGGCGCAGGTGACGACGATGAGGGTCAACGGCGGCGTTTCCGGCCAACCAGAGAAGGTGCGGGGGTTGCTGTTGGGTCCCTGTTGCGGCGCCGGGCACACGGGAGAAGGAGGAGGGTGTCGAGGTCGGAAAGAGAAGGCGGAGGCGAGGGCAACGGTGGCGCCGGCGTCGGAGTTGCGGCGGCGACGGTGACGAACCGGCTTGGGTTAGGGTTATCGATGGGTTGTTTTCTCGTGCTGGAAAAATTATGAAGGAAGGGCGGTATATAAATATATAGAAGAGAGAGAGAGAGGTACATAATTTAGAGAGAGAAAGGGATAGAGAGAGAGAAACGTTGGAGGGGCCCACGGGGTAAACGTGCCTCGATGATTGGCTGAGGGGATTTTAAGTGGTTAACAGAAATTTTTTAAGAGATTTAGGAATATTATGTTAACAGTAAATATATATGAAATATTATAAGGTTTGAATATTTTATTAATTTTGGGATTTTGGCGCTAAATGAAACATTTTCAAATCGCGTCCGGGTTGGGTCAAAAATTCGAAATTCAAATAATAGGATTTTAAGCGGGTTCCAAATTTTAAAATGAAATGTTTTATGATTAAAAAGCCTGCCCCCAAGTCGGACATCTGCACGCGCGCGTAGTCGTCCAAACTCGCCCGTTTCACCGAACGGGATAAGAACTCGACGCACGGACGCTACCACGCGGTTAGGGGTGACGAGTAGGCCAAGATAGATATTTTTAATTTTGTTTTAGGTGCTAAAAATTTGTTATATGCAAAAATGACTTAGCCAGTTAAAATTTGCAGTAAGACCCAAACAAGCAAGATAAATGTAATGGGTAATATCTAACACTCAACCAGTAGCAGAAATAGTAGTATTGGGCTCGGGTGTTACAGCTAATAGGGATCCTATCATCCTATACGACAAATAAAGGTACGGCCTAATATCACGTATGGACCATCATCCATGATTCATATATATATATATACACCTATGTCCCAGGTCACTTCCACAATAATCTCTTATCAGGGGACCGGTAGGGTATAAATCATCTCGATCGACTCGCATTCGTATACCATCATATCATCATATCCGTCTTATATTCTTTCGTCGCATTTATATCCCACATCATGTCGAGTTTACATAAACATTCTATCTCTACTATAAGTATAAGTATCTAATCTAACATACACACCCGAACCATACAAGCAGATTTTAAAAGAAACGAATCGTAGTTTTGAAAATAGGAGTTATGGTGTTTTTAAGGAAAAGATATCATTTGAAAATCCATAACGTCCCTTAAGTTATCTGTTTAAAAGATACATACGATTCTTCCGTTTAGAAATAGGTATGGTTCGGATGACACATCTACGTCGACTATCTAGTCCTATAGTACCCTAAACGGCAATATCGCTAAACGTCATCCTCAATTTCCGTCATCACATATTAGCTGTATTATATCACTCCTACTATTCTTAGTTTCTAATATGGTTTCACTAACTATCATTTAACTCTAACCCTAGTTTCCTAATCTAGGTTTCCTTAACCACATTCTATAGATCAGTTTCTATCAAAACTTTGTGGGGGTGCTATACGCCATCCACCCGACTTCCCCGGTAGATATAGATCTACTCACCGTAGTCTTCGCTTGCCGAAGTCATTGACGCCATGCTCCGTCGCCTCGGAATCCACGCGAAGGTACCTACAATAACAACACATATCACAACGCTATAAAAATCAAGTTCTAAAATCCAAAACGGCACACGCCTTGCACGTAGGTTAGAAACTATAGCACACGCATTCAAAATCAACCAAACAACACTTGTTGTCGATGTACAAATATGCGACAACCAAAAACGAATCCAAATATCAAGACTAATCATTCAAAATACGGAAAACACATCCTAAATCACACACAAGTGTTCCCAGATTTTGACTCAGGTCAGATAAATCTAAGCAAACAAGTCTAGGGTTATGTATATAGTATATATGACCTACTAGACCAACCTAGACTCCTACCCTCACCAAGTGGCCGGCCACACAGGCAGAAATTCAGGCCAGGCCGGTTTTGCTTGCTCCTCAGGGCTTCATCTTCATAGGGTGGTCTCCTGGTGGTGTATCTAGGCCCCTGGTATTGTTTGGTTGTCTCGGATATTACCCAGGTCATCCCAGATTCACAGTAGGCACACTAAAAGTCACAAAACCAATGCGGAACAAATCCTAAGTTCGTGCATCGCGTTCACCTCTATGGCTCAGGTCAGGAATCGTGTCACCAAACCACTTCAAACAGCTACCCTAGAAAATACAACCCCCAGTCCCCTACAGGGCTGAGGTCGCCGGATTTTCCCCCAAGGTCGCCGGCCAAATCCGGTGGGAAAGGTCTCGTTCTTCAGGTGGTCACTTAGGGTTACGAGTACAACATTACCATACTATTTGTTTTCCCAGTGAATGCTCGGGGTCACAGCAGGTCAGTGACATCACAAAACGACATCCAAAACACGATATCTCACAAAACTAATCTAAAGGGAAGAAATTATACCTCATTTAGGCCACTCTAGACAGCTCTAACTTCCTAATGTCGTCAAAATCTCACTTTGCTCGGTTCAAAGTGTAGAGAAAGAGATGGGGATTAATTTTTGTGAAAGGGGTTTAGGGTTTTGGTGATTGTTTGGAGATAGATCTAGGGATTTAAGTTTAGGGTTGTGAGCTTGAGGAAGATGAAGGAGAGAAGATAAAAATGATGGGGGAAATGAAGTGGCAGCAGCCCCCGTCTCTCTCTCACTAATATTCTCACACACACACACACACTCTCTCTCTCCAATAGTAAACCTACCCCAATCATTTTGTCCCCTTTTGACTTTTCTTTTTCCTTCTCTCACCACCAATAAACCATAACACATAACCCAAATGAAATGAAACAACCTGTAACCAAATGAAACATGTCATGGTGCACTAACCATGAAAACTGTAGAAACACGGATTTGGCTAAATCGCGATTAGCAGTGCACTAATCGGGTTTTTATCAAAACTGCGTATAATAATTTTTAAAATTGCCAAGTCCGTTAAATATATTTTTAAATGAATAAATCATTTTAATTTCCTTTTATATCACAATTACTGGTATATATTTATACCCTTCTTCGAAAACCCCAATTTCGCAAATTGAGCAGTTTTCGGGAAATATATTATTTTAATATTAAATTCCAAAATTAATATTTTATATTTTCTGAAATGTTACAATATATATATTATCAAAAATATTTATTTTAAATATATAATATATTCCATGTTTTCTAAATCAAACAAAAGAATCACAAACGTTCATGAAAATATAATACAAGGCAAATTACATGAAAATACCATATACAATTCAAGTTAGGTTTATATCCACTAGACTATCTCATTACTCTTAAAAATTACATCTATGAAAACCCTAAAAACGATAATTGAATACTTGAGGTGTATTTTGAAAATATATCAAATCTATTTTTCCATAATACCCCCTTAAGTTATATTAAATTACAATAAGGACCCTAGTAAATATAGGTTTAAGCGGGACCAGTTCTCTTGAGCCTCTGGGAGCCGGAGAAGTTAGGTGCTTGCCTATTTAAGATAGACAAACTAAAAACGGTGTTATCAACACAGTAATTGTCTTAGAAAAAGACACAAATTCTGCCGTCAATGTGTAGCAGTTACCGATAACATCAAAACTAATTCAGGACTTCAATTCTGTTTAAAGTGTCTAACTCAAGCAGAGTCTCAGTCTAATCTAAAATCAATCAATCTATCCTTGAATATGATTCAAGTATAACTCCAATTCAACATGAGTCCATTTATACCAGAATTCAATCTATATCAACATGAACATGATATGACCAAACCATAGATATACATTTGACTGGTTTACATGATTATCCGTCTATATCCTTTCCATTTACATGAACTACCGATATCATGGTTTCGGCAAGTCTCACATCTATAATTTACTTCAATACAATCAATACAAAAGACATTACGGGGGTTTAAAGGGGTAGACTGGCACGAAATGTATTAAAAGTGGCACGGGATGGTCATTAAAAGACGTAACTATACATCCATTCCATTGTTCCGTGGTTTTATCGACGGAGCCTTGTACTACGGGTTACCATAGTCTACGGTGTAAGTTGGACTCTCTTTGTATACACTGGCATATTCTGTACAAAACTACAAACAACTGCGCTAGCATAACAATCAAACATTATACCAGTTACATCCTCTTATATGTCTATTCTATTTCTATCTCTCTTTGGGACTTACTGAGCAATTGTTCGCCGATGACATTCCTATTTCTCTTCTTTCTTTGGAATGTTGTCAGGAGGACCCGATTCTGAGGAATTCGAGACCAGCCAGGAGCAATTGAAGCATACCACTGAGCAGCACTACCACTAGGCTTCACTTGTACTCACTTTTCTTTCAGTTCATGCCATTGTTTAAGCATTACTTTACATTCTTGTATTTACATTTTCAGTTGTATTGTAAAGAAATGTTTAATAAATAAAAGTTGTTGTTCATTTACATCTGTTGTCTTTCTTGTGTACATTTACATTATATTGCTTAGTTACGTTTAGTATATTTACTTCTGAGTAAATACGTCGCGTGACCCGCCACGTCCCCTTGTCTGTACACCGGGAAGTGGGGCGTGACAAGTACAAGTCACGTAAATTGTATTCATGGTTCGAGTCAAGTTAGATCAAGCATGATAGTTTAATACAAGTCATATCAAGTGGTCATGTAAACATATCAAGTGTTCATGTAATCATGTCAAATGTTCAAGAATTCATGTTAAGTCATGTAGGATATCATATATAGGGTATATGTAACAACCCTAAACTTTCTGTACAAATTTTTCAAAAAAAATACAGAAAGGGGTAATTTTGCCTGAGCACAAGATATAAGTTTGTTTTGCTTTTTAATAGCAAGAAGGAGCTTGTAGCTCATTGGTAAGACCTTGCATTGCTGAACCAAAGCACCAGAGTTCAAATCCCATCACCCACATTATTTTTAATATTGTTTTCTTTTAAATTTTTAGAAGCCCAAGAGCCTACACGTGCATAACTCGTAAAAACCCTACTACACATGTAAAACAAATTGACCTACGGGCTACACCAAACGACGAGAGACACGTGGCGGCGAGCCCCGGCCCGACTCGGCCGACTCGGCCCGCCGTAGCCGGCAGCACTCGGCCGGATCGCCGATTGTCCAACATGAAAGTTCTGCCTCTTGGTCTTCCCTAATCCCTTGTACACTTTAAATTTCCTGCAATTTAACAGAGCTCTTTAAAATCTCATTAAACCATATTTTTAATACAATTTTTAATATATTTTCAATTCAACCTTTCACCCACCCTAACCCTAGCCTTACTCTATAAATATCAACCCTAAACATACACCCCTCACTCACAAATTCTATCCAAACACTCAAGAAAACTCTATAGAACTTTTGTATACAAGTGGAGTTAGCGAAGGGCGAAACTCAGGCGATCTTCCGACGACGACCCTAGGAGTTCCCGGCGACGAAACGACGCACCGACAAATCCTACGTCTTCCTCTCCCTCTTCTCTAACCTCTAAGCCAGTAAGTCCCTCCTCCCTCTTTACTTTGCTACTCTAAAAACTCGTATTTCTAAAACCCGACAGAAGCGGAGTTAATCCGACTTCCGATTCGGTTTTCTTTAAAAAGTGCAATTTTCATTAAACACAACCATTCCAAACTTTCATATCTTGACTATTAATCATTAACAAAACATCATGAACAAGTTTCATAGTAAAATATTTCATTTTGTAACTTTTGCCGCTCTTTTTTCACTAAAATACCATGTAGTTTACTTTCTACCTTAAAACATCATTAATCTTGCTATACCTTTAAGTAGATCACGAGGTAATGACCTACCTCCCCACAACACTTATATGCAACATAGCATAATACCTTTCGGGAACATAGAATACGGGAAAACGAAACTTTACATATAAATCCCATTTACTATTAAAACCGTTTTCTACAAGATTACGTATTTTAACAAATCTTTGCAAAGCGCCGCTACAACCCATCTGGGGAACCCGTTCGGGATGGTGCAGATTATCGCACATCCTCGGGCTTAGAAGTGCGAGATGCAGACCTCCGTAAGGAGCATTCGGTCTCGAGAGATTTAAAATACAAATATCTTAAGAAAATGAGATTTCTAGAAAATAATAAATTAAAAATTATTTTTATAAATATATAAATATATATGTATTATCAAAATATCAATTTTTGTCATAATATCAATATTCCAACTTTTCTAAGTCAAAAGAATCACTTTAAATGAAAATATCATGAAATTCCATACAAGTTCAATATTACAATTAAATATCCTATATTATGAAAATAGGTTTCGTTCACTAGAAATGTCACATATATAAAATCTACATCTATGATAACTCTAAAGACGATAATTAAATACTTGGGGTGTATTTTGAAAACTATACAAAAGTATTTTTACATAAAACCCCTCAAGTTTTATAAATTACAATAAGCACCCTAGTAAATATAGGTTTAAGCGGGACCGGTCTCTTAAGCCTCGGGGAGCAGGTGATATGGGTGCTTGCCTATTTAAGGTAGACAACTTAACAAACGATGTTATCAACACGGTAATCGTTTTTGAAAAAGACAAATCCTGCTGCCCATGTGCAGCGGTTACCGATAACACCAAAACATGATTCAGGAATTTAATTTCTTTTATAATTTTCTGACTCAGACCGAGTCTCATTATAATCAATCTGGCTTGAATGTGATTCAAGTACAATATACAATATAACAATTCAACATGAATCTGTATATTCAATCTATCAATCTATACAACTTGACTGAACTGAATCATGGATATACATCCACCTACATGATTCTCCAGTTACATCCATTTACATGATTCTCCAATTACATCCATTTACTGATATCATGGTTTCAGCGAGTCATCCAATTATACAATCTATATTACAAGACAATACCAGTTGCAAAATAATACAACAATACAATCAAGACATCACAGGGTTTAAGGGGTAGATTGGTACGGAAGGTGTTAGAAGTGGCACGAGACTGCAAGATTTAAGACACCTAACCTGAATACCATGCTGTTGTTCCGGGCTTTCTAACGGAGCCTTGTACTTCCATTTGCCTCTAGTCTCTGGCATATAGAGACTCCTCTCGTATACACTGGCATCCTTCTGTATCAAGCTACAAACAACAGCGTTAACTCTAAATACAACTTTAAAAACTACACTCTCTCTCTTACTCTCTGTCTATTCTACTTCTCCCTTATCTTTAGGACTTACCGAGCGATTTGTTCTACTTCTCCCTTATCTTTGGGACATACCGAGCGATTTGTTCGCTGACGACATTCTCTTTTTTTGTTCTTTGAATGTCGTCAGGTGATTCAGACCTTCCAAAGATCGAGCCTAGCACTGAAGACTTGGACCAGTTTACTGAAGACCCCGAGCTGTAGTTACACTTGTATATTTTCCTTTTCATTCCAGTACTTTACATTCCTGTTATGCCACTGTTTAGGCATTGCTTTCATTCAGATGTATTTATTTTTCCATACATTGTACAAAAGAATGTAAATAAATAAAGTTGCTGTTCAATTATATCTTTTGTCTCTTGTGCATTTTTATTTATATTGCTTAGATACACTTAGCGTATTTATTTCAGAGTAAATACCTAGCGGCTAGTCGCGTCCCCTTCACTGTATACTGGGAAGCGGGGCGTGACGGTATATATATGTGTAAATAAGTCATTTAGAAAAATTCATGATATTTATGTAAAATACTATATTTTAATATCGCTAGATTGTTTTGATAAAAGAAATTATTATTTAAAAGTTTAGGGTGTTTTGATAAAATATTCTTTAGGTTGCTTAGGGTATTTTAGTAAAAACTAATTTTTCTAGAATTAAGACATTTTATTGAAAACTCTAATTTAACACATTGTTTTCTTTTAACTAATTATAAATTATAAATAGTGATAACCCCAAATTAATCTAACCCATTATTATTCTTTTCTTTTATTTTAACTTTTATAGAAATTGTTTTATTTTGTTTTAAAAACCGTATTTTCTTTTCTTTCGAGAACGCGCTTTGTGAAGAGCCCCGATTTCACCTATTAGATCCATGATGTGCGATAATCCGCACCATTTTCGACAGGGCTCCCTTAAAGAGGGTTGTAGGGACGAAATTGTCGAGGAAAAGGATTTAAAATTGAATTCCAACTTTATATAACATGAGGGTATTTAAGAGCAAATATATTCTTTAGATTAATATCAAAATTAGTGGTTTAGGGTTTCAAGTATGCGTGTGGGTAGGCTATTACTTCATGCTTTTAACTTAAAATTAAATATACATGAAACTACTTTGACGCCCTTGGTATAATATTGAACACAACCTTCCATCTGAATAATAATCTCTGTACTAATAGCATATAAATGTAAAAGAAAAACTAAATAACATATGATAACAATAACTATCATTTAACTGCTTCCTGTACTACAAATAGATGACTTTCAACTTTCCATCTTTTAATAAAAGAAAATGCATTGCTACTCATTATTGCATATGAATTTGATACCAACAATGAATTATAATTAATGTGCTGACATATCACTTTACAAATATCAAAAACCTATAACACAATCTAAACTGTTACTTAAGTGAAACATATAATCTAATCACTATATAAACCCTAAACATATACTTTTACATTATATGGGGTGTAATATTATATTTAATCATTCCTTACAACTGATACAAAACAATTAATTAAACATGCTTTGCATATTCATACTAAAATAATCACATGTTACACTATACTAAACTTGTACACACTTATCTAATTTTTTAAAATATAAACTCTATGGTTATAGCTATTCTACTGTACTTAACTTGCAGATTAACTACACTACACATCATCTTACTTATATCAAAACACAATCAACATGCACACTAAATGACATAATAATACTACATATGTTATTAATATTCATATATATGATATAGATAAGAATTAAAGAGGGAAAGGGGACTTACCGAGTTGACGGAAAGAATGGAGACAACAACGATCAACGTCGGGCCGGTTAGGACGGGAGAAAAAAATCGGAAATTCATTGGGGCATTCCGCCGAACACCTCCGGACACAAATTTGAACGTCGACGGATTGAAGATCCGGAGGAGTGGAAATGACCGTCGTTCTCCCGTGGACTCGGGCCTGGCCTTGGACTCCGGTTCTCGGCCCGGAATGCGTCAAAAACGCGGTCGAAGGTCAAAGGTTTTTGATGTTATTGGTGACATTACGGCTGTTGTTCTTTATGACGACGTCGACGGGGGTTTCACGCTGAGAGAGAGAGGGAAAAAGAGTGAAGGGAGAAACTCGGACATGGTGTGGTGGGGGAGAGTGTGTGTGATTGTATATGCAGGAATGGATTTGTATATATCTATATGTAGCGAGAGGGGGGGGGGGGATGGAGCGAGAGTGAGGGAACAGAGAGTTGATATATATATATATATATAGAGGGTTTTTTTCTGTTAGCCCCCTCATACTTCAATACTTTTCTCTGTCACCCCTTATAGTTAGTATTTACATGTAAACCCCCTATACTTATAAGTTACTCCTGCAGCTCCTTTATTCACTTTTGAAAATTATTCTTTCTCCTCCGCCATCACCGCCGTCTCCACCACCGCCATCTTCTTTCTCCTCCTATTCATCACTGTCACCGTCAACATCACCACCATTACCATCTTCCTCTTCCCCCTCCTCTTCTTCTTCAACCCATCAACACCAACTTCTTCCTCCTCCTCTTCAAAGCCACCGCCACCATCATCAACACCATCGCTACCACTTTTTTCTTTCTTTTTTTTTTTCAACTCACAACAGCCGCCGCCGCCATTCTTGGATGAAGAAGGATGGCGGCGGCGACGGTTGTGAGTTGAAGAAGAAGAGGAAGAAGAAGGTGGCGGCGATGGTGCTGATGATAGTGGCGGTGGCATTGAAGAGGAGGAAGAAGTTGATATTGATGGGTTGAAGAAGAGGAGGAGGAGGAAGATGGTGATGGTGGTGGTGTTGACGGTGATGGTATTGAAGAGGAGGAGAAAGAAGGTGGTGGTGGTGGAGACGGCGGTGATGGTGGAGGAGGATGAATAATTTTAAAAAGTGAAGTAGGAGGCTGAATGAGTAACTTATAAGAATAAGGGGCTGCAGGAGTAAGTTATATATATAGGGGGACATGTAAATACTAACTATAGGGGGGACAGAGAAAAATATTGAAATATGAGGGGCTAACAGAAAAAAACCCATATATATATATATATATATATATAAAAATGGAGAGAGAGAGAGAGAGAGAGTAGGGTTATGGGGAGGTGAAGAGCTAGAGAGGGGGATATCGGTTTTGAGGAGTGAAGGGTCAGTTACATTGGGGAGAGGAAGAGGTGAACAATTGAATAATGGGATTTTTTAATGTGGGGAGTTAAGGAAACATGGGTGGATTTGGTCACTTCTAATCTAAAGGAAAATGAGGAAAATATAGATCTATACAAAAAATAAGAAGGAAAGAATGAAAGGAATTGGGCTCGGGCTTACGTTTGGGTTTGGCATTTGTTTTGTTTTGTTTTTTTATAAAAAAATAATTGGGTTTAATAAGAATGTTTGGAAGGAAAATATAAATAGGAGAATAAATAGCTAAGTGAAAAATATAAACGGGCTTTTGGGTTCAAGGAAAATAATAGGAAAAATAGTTGGAGATACTAAATAGAAATAAAATAATATATTTTTTTAATAGAAAACGGAATATACGGAAAATATCAAAAATAATTAAATAGCGTATTTTTTTTATTAAAGAAAGGTGGTACGAAAGTATGGGAATTTTAGGGTCATTACAGAATCGATATATTTTTGGATGGTCGATTTTCTTGCAGACTTTTTTCGCGTCGAGCCGCGCTTTTGTTCTCCTTAATCTTTTTGGATTTTGAGCCCGATTGAGCTGAATTGGTAGCTAGAACGGTGGGCTCCTTCCGCCCCTCATATTCTATTATGGGCTTTTTCTGAAGTACCTTTAGAATCTTTTTCGTATTATTAGATATGTGCATGCTCCACGGAGGTTGCAGCGAGTCGGGTTCATTTCTCGGGGCAGCGGATTTAGCTGTTTGCTCCCAGAAGGTTTCTGTCACACCCCGCTTCCCAAAATACGTAAACACGGTACGTGACAGAGCCAACCATACTACTTATGGCTAGGAATAATCCCTCTATAGTCACATTACGGCTGTCAAAATGATATCAAGAACAGAAAATAAAATCCAACTAACACATGTCCATCTGTCACAATAAATAAAAGTCAAGAAATGCATATAGCGGAAACGAATCAAGATCCAATAAATAATATCTCTGAATCACGTCCCTTATGGGCTCACATCGATAAAAATATAAAACTACGGAAATAAAAGAAACTAAGCATCTCTAAACCAAACATCTAGCTCCTCATTGCTCGTCTTGCTTGCAAAAATACTCTTGATTTGCCTGCGACAAAATCAGAGGAACTAGGCCATGCAAAACACAGACGTCAGTGCGTCATAAATATCAAAACAATAGTAATAATCAGGATAGAATGCTATGATTAGACATGAGTGTAAATAATAAACACAGGTATAAAACAGTGAGCTATATATATCCTAAAGTCTGTTGTCACGCTCCGCTTCCCAGAGTGCGCTAACTACGGCATGCGACAGAGCCAACCATGCTATCTGTGGCCAGGAAACATACCTCCACAGTCGCATTACAATTGTCTATAAGATATCAAGAACAGTAAAACATAAAACTAACCAGTACATGTCCATCTGCCAGAATAAAAGAGTCAAGAAAATATAAGTGGAAACGATAAAATCCAATAAACAGTAACATCTGGAAATACGTCCCAATATGGGCTCACATCAGGAAATAAAAGCCGCGGAAAGAAAACTAAACAAAACAATCACTAACACGATCCTCACTGCTCGGCTTGATGGCTAAAATACTCCTGGTCAGCCTGCGATAGAGATAGAGGAACTGGGCCATGCAAAACCCAGATGTCAGTGCGTCATAATATCAACGAAAGAAATAATCAGGATGCAACGAGATATGCAGGCATGAATATAAACGATAACATGAATATAACAAGTAAACACAGATATGAAACCGCGAGGTGTATATGTGTATGTGAAGTACGGTGAGAAATCTAAACTGTGCTACTGGGTTATCTATTCTAAAGTTTGTGAAATCAATTTAATGGAATCGTCGATATAACTCAATAGTATCCCGTGCATGCCCGGGACCATAGTCCAGACTCTCGGGATGAATCCGAGATGCGCCGTTAGGCAGTAAACAGGTAACATGTACATGCGAATGATGTCAGCAGCATCATCCCGGGGCTGGCCTAGCCCGTAAAACTGATCAGTATAAGCATCGAACTATCGAGTTACACGCCAGGTTTCATCATTGATTCCTCTTTATCCCCAAGGTTATGTGTTCAAGTCAGGTATTGATAATTTGGAGCTAATGCCAACACATGATCAAGCAGGTACATGTTTGTCTAACTAGACAACAGGTTACGTCCGTCATGATAACAAGTCAGGATTGTCGGCATTAGTAACAAGATAAGGTAATAAGTAAAGTAGTATATCAGGTAGTGCATATATATCAAGTGGATGCCGAAAGTAAAACTGTAGCAAGTATCGAAGCACGGTAAATGCACGGATGCACAAGTATTAATCAGTGATAACATATTATGAGTCCACGAGCCGTATGATGCACACTAGCAAGCATGGTATATGAATATAGCAGTAACATGAAATAATAAAATCCCGGCATGCAACTAGATATGTAATAAACAGTACGGATACGAACGGATATCGTAAAAACAGTAAAATTGTAACAGGGATGCACGATGCAACATACATGTATTATTTTTATTCATATGGATGTAAACATAATAGCATAACATGTAGCAAGGTAAACTTTCCTGATCGAATCTTACGACGGGATGCGTACGCCACGTCCGATGTCGGGTAAACGCCGCGATGCACACATGCGCGTACGGGACAGAACCAAGCTATACAAGAACGTGGCCACGCTAGATGAGGACGACGACTGGGTCACCCGGATCGTCGGTGATGTGCACGGCTCCGGCGATCACCGGAAACCAAGAATCAAGAAGAAGAAGGTGAAGAAGAAGAAGATGAAGAAGTGGTCAGGGATTAGGTGTTCTGGAGTCAGAGACGAGGCGGGGGGGACGTCAACAATGGGTTGTCGACGTAAGGGTGCCGGCGATGGTTTCGGGTATGGGTTGCAGAGGGTTCTTACTCGGGTGTTGGGCTCGTGGTTTTGGAAGGAGAGGAGAGGATAGAGGAGCAGGACGTGGTGATGGCGAGGTGATGGTGGAGGCGAGGTGATAGAGGTCTGGATCTCCTTTAGATGTTGTCCTCCGTCGGTCTGTCGCGAGCGATGATGAAGGGTTGAGATTAGTGTTGAAGGTTGTCTCCTTGGACGTGTGGATCTCAATGGGTGGATTTTGGGGTGAAGCCGAGCTACCTGCAAAGAAGTCCCGGGGTGGTTGTACCACCGTGGACCCTCCGACGATCAAGTCAGCCGAGGAATTTGAGCAGAGTAGCGGCTTGTTGGATTGAAAATGCCTTACCTGAGTCGTCTAAGAGAGGGGTTTTTATAGTGGTCGCTTGGAGCGAGCTGGCACAAGATCTTCGCCGTCGGTTACGCTCCTAATGTTACGCCTGCGTAAATGACGTGATCCCCCTATTAATGACGAGATACGCTAAATAATGGGGGGAAACGACGGTGTGGAACGCGGGATGTTGGGTGGCGGATATCTTGCCTATGGAGAGATACCCGAAGCCGTGGCAGAGGCGCTTGGGCTCTGCGTTCTTGGTTGCTCGGTAGAACCGGGGAGGCTTAGCTCGGCGGGAGGCCGAGGAAGCTCGATTCTGTGATAGCTCGGAGGCGAGCAGGGAGGGCTAATGAAGCTCTGCGTGTATGAGGGCTTAGAGGCGAGCCAATAGTTATCTTCAAGGCAAGCATAGAAGTGTTCTGGGAGGCCATCGAAGGTCGGGTCAATCCTCGGGGCGAAGGCCCGGGGAATGCCTTTAGTGTATCATGTTTGCTCCTGTCCCGTGAGCCCCAGCATACGTCTTCTACCATGTGTCATGATCTAGGGAATTCCTGCTGGGTTCCCTAGGACGACAGCAAGATTTCGGGAGGCATCCTCCATGCCAAATTCAAAAATTTGCCGTTCTAGCTAACCCTAACCCTAGAATCGTATACTACAAATCCGACGGAATGAAATGCAAACGACTTTGCAAGTAAAGTGAACAAGGAATACAACCTTTGTAGACCGGTCCTTCACTTCATTAGCTCCCTGTAGTAGTCCCTTCGCTGCGATCATGAAGTCCCGGACTCTAGAGAGGCTCCCTTGAAGAAACGAACACGCTTGCTTCGAAATCTTCGAGGCCGAAGATGATCTACGTCGAGAAGACACTAATCCAAGCTATCTCTTCACTAATTATGAAATTAGTGAAGCAAACACCCTTTACTAAATGGCAAGTAGTAGAGAATGATGAAGTAGGAAGTGGGCTCACTTTAGAATTGATTTTCTCACATTTTTCCTCACATCTCCATTGAAGCTAGAAAGCTTTGAGGAGGAGGAAGAAGAAAATATCTCATGATAATTATCCATAAAATAATGGCAACCCTAGGTGAGTTAGTATCATATACTAACCTTTGTAGAGAGTTAACGATGGCTAGGTTTAATTGGTTAGGTTAACAAAATTTTTAGGCAAAACAAAAGAGTGGGCGTTAATGAAGACTACAAGCTTCTACAAGCTATTTGTCATGAAAAAATGCTACCATTTGTAATTACAAAAATAATTAAAAACCCTAGCAATTAAACCAAGCATGGTGTAAGCTATACACACACCCAAGTTGCATGTATCATCAAGCATGGCACAAAATTATATACACAAATATATATCACATATATACTTATGCACAAAGTTAGAAAAAGAAATCATAAGTGAGCTTAATATTAGTTAATGTAATGTAATATATCAAATATATAATTATACATTAAATTATTAAATCAACTCTTGATTTAATAATCCGGCTATATCATATGTAATAACTTATCGAATCAACACTTGATCCGATAACCCGGCTATATCACATATAACCGACCAATGTCACAAATCGCGAGAATAGAATACGGTATCTCATATCGTATTAATCTCAGTCCCGCACATATCACATATATGCTCCTACTCCGTTTCGCTTGAGCCAGGAAACCTCTGTGTAGGACTCTAAAGACTCGTCAATACGCCGGCAGTAGGTGATGATCATATCAAACACCCACAAGTCGCAAGCGGTCTGCTAAATGTAATGGCCACCCGGGCATTGAGCGATCAGAAGATCAAAAAGTAAGCCTGCTCATATTCCTGCGAATCCAATCAGTAACACTACCGTACAGTCCGGTCTCTTCGTCTGATATGTCGCATGTCTTGTCTAGGGGTGGTAAACGTCAAACCCCAGTAACTCGATAAGTCATGTCGATATGAGGCTCATAACGAGTCGAGAAACTACTGATAACACTTACCGGTATATCTCTGAAGCAGCCTTGTTCAGTGACTTCCTGTTATAGCCAATCGAGCATAGCGCAACATCAACCCCCAATACCAGGAGAGATGAAACCCCTCCTATCGCTCATTGCCTCCATATGATTCGGGACTGTAACCAAAAGCCACCGTTTTACACGTTCTCTTGAACGTGGTAAGGTGGAAATCAAAGCACAGTGGGAATCACACAAGACTCTATGACGATCTCGGGTCTACAGACTAACCTGTACCAGTGTCACCAGAGAACTGCCATCTGACGTGAGGTATAATACCATCTGGGAGTTCTCGGCAAGTCCGTTCAGTGTACCCAGTCTCCACTGAGCACCCGTATACTGTCTCTGATGTCAAACACCAATGGATATAGGATCATCCATCGCCCATCTATATGGGTCGAGAAGCTATACGCTAGTCTACTCTGGTATATCGATGCCCTGTCTCGATACACCCTCGACTAGGAACATTTGAAGGATGTACTTAACGACTACTCTGTTTCCACTGGTATGATCTGCATCATAGTCCTAGTAGTCAAGTACTCATCCTAAGGGCTTTATCAACATGTAACATAGAGACAATCAGTGTACATGTTAAGATAAAGAGCAACCAGATAACATACTATCATATTGAGCAAGAAAGTCCTCCCTATATGTATCCAAGCATCCACTACAATATACATCGTATGTACAGTAATGGCCTCTAGGGCATACATATAACTAACAATCTCCCACTTACACTAGGGCCATCTGTTATAGTATCCCATACCCATCAATCAGCAGTGGTTGTAGTATCCCATCCTCAACCATCCCATAAAAGTCTCTCCTGGGAATAGGCCTTTGTGAGTGGATCCGCCCTGTTGTCTTCTATGTTTACTCTCCTAACCTCGATCTCCCTGGAGATCAACCATCTTCATGATCAGGTGATACTGCCTAAGAATGTGTCTGGATCACTGATGGGACGGAGGTTCCTAGGCCAAAGCCACAACTCCATTGTCACACAATGGTAGGAACGAAGTTCATCTCATGAACTAATATACATCTAGACCGCCTCTTTGGTAGCATCCTTGGTAGCGAGGTATCCAGCCTTTATCGTCTAGTTTGTCACGGTATCTAGCTTGGAACTCTTCCAACATACCGTCCCTCCACTGAGAGTAAAAACAATACCTGTGACTGACATTTAGTTGTCCTTACCACCCTGGAAGCTATCCAGTGATTCTCCCCAGGATCGATTGATACCATCTTACTACACCTAGTGAGAATCCTAACATCCACTTAGATCCATCTCATAGATCCAAAACTTAAGATTTAGTAGGTATCACCTTGATCCTATATGGAGAATCCTTATGATAAGAGGAGATTGACCAGGCGTAGCATAGGAAACTCCTTTCCTATCAAGAGTATGTCATCCACGTACAATACGAGGATCACCACCATACTCCCTACTACCTTTTTGTATATACAAGGTTCATTTACCATTTTGATGAAGTCAAACTCTTTGACTACCACATCAAAATAGATGTTCCAACTCCGCGATGCCTGGTTTAACCTGTAAAGCAACTTGCACACGTTTCTGCTGCTCCCACTGTCTACGAAGCCCTCTGGCTGTGTACTTGTAGACGCTCTCTTCCAAATCACCATTTAGAAAAGCAGTCATGACACCCAACCGCCAGATATCGTAGTCATGGTATGTAGCAATGGCAAGTAGGATCCAGATAGGCTTAAGCATAGACACAAGAAAAGGTTTCATCATTATCCACACCTGGTCGATGACGAGGACCTTTTGCAACAAGTTTTAGCTTTGAAATTCTCAACTTTTCCATGTACACCAAGTAATCTTCTCAAGATATACATACTCCTGATGGGGATTTAACCCTTCAGATAAAGCAACCAAAGTCCATAATTTGTTGGTGTATATGAATTCCATCTCAGATCGCTTAGCATCTAGCCATTCTCACAGAGTCACCACTCTTGATGGCCTGCTCGAAACTAGTTAGGTCATCATCTCATGATGCAATCCTCGCTCCCACTGTCATAGAGAAAACCGAAGTATCTCTCAGGTAGATGAGGAACCCTATTAGATCGGCGGAGAGGCTGAGGTTCGTCGAGAACTATTGAATCCTTCGGTTCTACCAAATCATCAGCTGCAATTTGTATAGCTGGAACTCCTTCCAGTTCTACCTCATGACCACTAATTTCTTCACAAGAAAATCTTTTCTAAAAAGGTGGCATGCCGAGAAATAAAACACCTTTTGTTCCTCGGTGTGGTAGAAGATATTCCCTTACGAATGCTTGGGATATCCAACAAACTTCTACAGAACTGACCTTGCCTTAAGTTTGTCTGGATTTAGCTTTTAGACATAGGCCAGAAAACCCCAAATCTTAACATCCTTAAGAGATGGGCTCTTCCCATACCATATCACATATGGAGTGGTAGGCATCTGATTTGATTGGAACCCTATTCAATAGGTATGCAACTTCTCAAGTGCATAACCCCCAAAAGGAAATAGGCAACTCAGTAGTACTCATCATAGAGCACACCCTATCACATAGGGTGCGATTTGCTCCGCCCCGATACACCGACGTGCTGTGGTGTATACGGAGGAGTAATGCTGAGAGAGAATCTCATTCTCCTTTAGAATAGTCCAGGATCTCCGTGCTCAAGTATTCTCCTCCCTGATCACATCATAGGACATAATACTTATACCCGGTTTTTGGTTCTCTACTTCTAACTTATATTCTTTGAATTTCTCAAAAGGTTCAGACTTATGTTTCAACAGGAACATATGTGCGAATCTTGAGAGATCATCAGTGAATGTAATGAAGTACAAAGAACCAGTCCCGGCATATGTAGACAGGGGACCTACATACATCAGCATGTATCAATCCCAAGAGTTCATTAACTCTTTCTCTGTTTCCTCTAAACGGAGCTGTGGTCATCTTATCTTTGTGACATGACTGGCAAGTTTCACAAGATGTAAATTCAAACTGATTTAAATATGCATCTTAATGTAACTCAGCTAGTCGGGTCGCATTGATATGACCTAGTCTACAATACCTTAAGAAGAATTCGTTCATTTCTGAACTCTTCCTCTTGTGTGTGTTCTATACGTTAAGAACTGTGGTTTGATTTAGAACGTATATGCTTTTAGATAACGTGCCTGAACCGATCAACTCTTGATATAGGAAATGTTCAAAACATTATCCAACAATACAAAATTATATCCTTCTTTACTTAATAAAGACACTGATATGATATTGTATATCAGGTTCGGTATCTAATAACATCCGTTCAGAATCAATGTATTTGGTAATACAGGGTGATAATTGCCAACTGCTTTGGCTGCAACAATTGCACCGTTTATAACTCTTAAAACTTATCACCCATTCTCAGTTCTTTACCTATCAGAAGCCCATATAACATATTACATATGTGGGATCCTGATCCGGTATCTCATACCCAGGACGTAAAAGAAACGAGAAACAGTTCTCGGTAATGAACACACCCGAAGAAGATGCATCATCATGTACTTTCTTCGTTTGGGTGACACGGGAATCCTGGTAATCCCCTATTTCCTGCTCGGTCTTATAACAATTATAAGCTGGAGTAGGACCAACGTTCCCTTAGCTCAGTATAGCAAGTGGGTTCGGTCAATACATTCGTATTATTATCTTGATTAAGGCATGACATGGTCGCTACCTGGAGAGAGAGAGAAGAAAACACTCAGCGTATGCTCTTGCAAGATTAGATTAGTTATTATTTTATCTAATCAGGATGGCTCCCACTGTTTTAGTCAAATCTTCCTTCAAACTCTAAAAGGAAAGACTAGCCGGGATTAATTACACCCTACAAGTTCGTCAATCTTTCGGCCAGGACAGTGTCGGTAATTTGAGAGAGGTTCCCCGTGCTTTCGCACGGACCTAATTAAAATAAACCTCGTTTTCCCAGAGGCATAGCCCCGTTAACACCTTTCTAGACACCTACTGTAACGTTTTGAAAATCGTTTCGGTGAAATTTCGAAAAAATCGGTAAAATAAGGGGGTTTCTGTAAAAAGTCAAAATACAAATATCTTATTATAAAAATTAAATATACATATTCTAGCTATTTAATTGCTAGTATTTGGTGTTTATTGAGCCACTGGTGAAATTTCAAATTTTCTGAAAAAAAATATTATTTTATTATTATTTTAAGCCGCCACTAATACATTTAATTAGGGAAAATTACAAATTGGAATGAGTTGAAACAAATTTTGTGCATCATAAAACATTAAATAAAATTTTATCATGTGGTTTTTGAAACGAAATCGTTTGCCAAAACGGTTTAGAAATTATTGAAGAAAAAAGGCTTTTTTAGTGTAAATGGATGTTTGGGGTATTGTATTTATCATTTTCCATCACCCCACACCCATACCCACACTCACACACCCCCATTTATTTCTCCCCTTGGCTGAATTTCAGCAGCCCCTACCCCATTTCCCCACTCTATTTCCATGAAAAGAAAAGAAAATTTAGAAAGAGAATAGATAAAAGTGTATGGGTTTTGTTGACTTGGACCACTTTGTTGACTTTCAACACCTCTCTCTCTCCTCATTCCCCCCTCAAAGTGGCCGAGCCCCCCTTCCCCAAATCAGCAGCAGCCCTTCCATGTTCACCTCACTTTTCTCTTCAAAAAAATTCATCAAAATGCCTCAAAATCCATGTAAATTCAAAGCTAAAACCAAATCCAACACTTACCCATTATTCTTTAGCACATCTAGCATGGATCTTAGGGTATAGAAGCTAATTTGGGAGGCTAAGTTGCATGTAGATCTACAAGTTTTGTGAGGTATAAATCTTTGTTCCATGGTTTGATTATTGATTAGTTACTTAATTGTTGCTATCATACTTCAAGTGAAGCTAATTAGGTGTTTATTAGGTTTATTTGCTTATTTAGAAAATTCAAGAAAGGGTTTTGAATTGCAATTAGGGTTCTTATCTTGTAATCATGGTTAAAATGAGTGGATTAACATGTTAATGTGATGCTAAAACTAACCTAGTTGCTAGTTTACTAATTGAGGCTTGTAATTATTAAAATTGGAATTTTATGCAAACTAGGTTTTGGAAATTTATTGCAAATGTTAGACTAAAAATTTAATTAGGGTTTTCATGACTTCATTAACATTATTAAGTGTAGTTTAATGCTTTAGATCATGCAAATCTAAGCTAGATTGTAGTTGTGCATTTTTTCTATGAAATTATTAAAATTGGTTATGTTTGCAAACTAGATTTTTGAGATTGATATTAAGAATTAAGTTTAAAATCTAATTAACATTGGTATGACTTAATTAAGATGGTTAGTGAGCCTTATGGCCATTAGTTTTGTTAAAACATCATGTTTTGTACAAAAACGGGTAAATTTTGCTTGCTAGATTTTCGGAAAAATAGTTTTTAAAGTGAGTTTGAGGTTTTTGTGAATTGCAACCTATTTCATATTATAATTAGTGCTTGTGATTGTACAAATGAGTGTGTTTGGGTTTTTCTCGATGGTTTGGCGTTTGTACGCCGGCGTCGAGGGTTTTTAAGTTGACTTGTGGAAGCAAACCATAGGTTTTGACCTATGTAGGATTCGTGAGTCGTTTTGGTCATGAGTCGGATTTTAATGCGATACGGTGCGTTATGATATGTAGGTACCCCATGTGGACTTCGAGACGATAAGCAAGCGCGTGGCGACGTCGGCACCGGCGAGCGAGGACCAGGTGAGTTGATTTATATCTACGGGGAGAAGTCGGGTGGATGGCGTATAGCACCCCCGCAGTCCGTGGTGGTGTATACGGATGCGTATACACACCAACAATTATTATATGTTATTTGGGATTAATAACAATGTTTAGGATGGATATTGGTGTGTTGGATTATTTTAGTGTTGCGAACCCTAGGGTAGTGTTGCACTACACTTACACACATACATACTTGCATACATTCCTTTTTACATGTGCTCATGGAACTCTTTATAGTTATGTGTTCACATGGGTATGGGACTATGTGTTCACGTACGGATTTGAGGATGATACTTGGGATTGAGATGAGTCGATGAGATTTGTGTTGAGGTTGTGATATCGGTGATATGGCAGGATTCGTACTTGAGGTACGTCCTGGTGTTATAGCGGATCTTGGGGCGGCGATACGGGTGAATAGTGTTATAAATAAAATGGTCGACATGTGATTGTGATATGAGGCATGATATGCTAGGATATTGATATTAGGCCGTATCGGGCGATGTATACCCCTTGATGATGATATGTGCTGATGATATCGGTTTGTACGAGATTGTCGATCAGTAGTCAGATCATGAGTATATTGAGGATATTAGTATTGTACTAGACATAGGTCAGTACCCTGGACTATGATCTTGGATAAAGAGGATACCAGATGAATAGTGTGATGAATATGATATTAACCCGTACCCAGATTTGGGGATGCCGTACGACGGATTTACGTACGAGCTATATTTTGATGATTGATCCGCACTCTTGACTTGGGATGTCTGATTATAGATATGGTATCGGATATGATATTATTGAGGCGGGATCACCGACTAATATATATACAGGTATGTACATGTATCGACTCAGATGTTAGGCGGTTTCCTTACCTGTAGTCCAGCTTGTTAGCTTAGCCCTTTAGTTTAGTTTAGTTGTTAGATTAGATTCGATTCTTACCTATTTCAAAAACCAACGAATCGTGGGTATTTTTTTTTAAATACAGCCCAAGGGATCCTACGGATATTTCAAAAGACGTATCTTTTCATAAAAACACCGTAGCCCCTATTTTCAAAACCCCATGATTCGTGTTATTTCAAAAGGCACCATTTGTAGGACTTATATTAGATTAATGCAGGTTAGTTACAGTTGCGTCTAGTATTCAGCTCCCGCTTATTATTGTGGTTCGCTTCGCATCGCATACTTATGTTATAATTTCTTATTGAAATGTTGATATCATATTGTTAGGACACCAGCACCATTACCGATGATGCGTATGTACCACGTACACTTACTTGCCGGCTCACACATATCTTCATCGGTAATTGCCATGTCACGTACACCTTAGAAAATATTATTGCTTGACTTAGCTTGTTAGTTAGTAATTTGACATGATATTAGTGTACCTGCCTTATATGCCAGCTTAACATTGTAGTTATTACTTGTCACTTCATGCATACTGTTATTCATTGTTATGCCTATATTCATGGTTTTACATGCTATTGATGATTTGGGTTCGGATTTCCATGAAATTTTCTGGATTTGGGGGGAAAACCGCAAAACTTAAATAAACTGATTTCTCTCTTTTTAAATAAAAAGTGCGGTTTTTCCCATGATGTATGAGTCGTCCACCATGAGTTTGCTGATGGATTTCGAGACCCGATTCGAGGAGACGGATGAACCGTTTCGGGTACATAGTGGACCCGGTAAGGTACCCCGGGGAAAGAAGCGCGTGATGATGATGATGTGAGCCTGGCAGGGGAGCACTACCTACCGGTGATTTTACCCGACGCGTCGGATATCCGGAGGATACCGTCGTGGTCTTGAGATGGATGGTAGGGGCCGGTCTGGACTGACGGTGCCCTAGATATTGTGATTGAGACATTGAGATTTTGAGACTTTGAGGTACAGAGACTGTGATACAGAGATATCGAGATATTGGGATTGCGTTTTGTGCCGATGGTAGGCACTGTTTTATGCTGATTTCATTTATGATATCTCATTTTAAAAATACAAAGGAAATCTCACTAAATTATGAAAACAGTTTCTTCATTTACATGTATTCTGTTTTCATGCATTCATACCTCATTCATATGATATATTGCTACCTGAGGCACTGACACGGGCACATGAGATTACACTCGGGTTAGATATTTACCCTAGCCTTGTTATAGGTTGCATGTTATATATATAACCGAGGATATATTATGATCATTGACCTAGGTTGCGTTATTTATGCGATTTCTTTCCGTAGATGTTTTTCTATTCACGAGTTGGCAACTCACCCCCATTGTGCCCCAGTTTCTTGCAGGTTTGCCGTACAGGTTTCATTACGGCTTGCGGGCATAGTTTCCTTCGGGTGATTTGCTAGTAGGTGGGTTTACTTGTATCGTACCCCCCCATTATATAACTTGTATATTATTACTCTGTTGTATCTAGAAGTTCCATCAACCAAACATGTTTTATTCTGAGATAGAGACCAGTGATGTTATTCCTTCGACCTTAGAGTCGCGCGTTGTATTTCTGTGGATTTCTTATGGTTTTGAGTTTCCTTTTGAATTTTGATCCTCGCCGTTGGCGTTGTATAGTATATTGCCTGTGTGGTTGTGACCGTCGATTGACGAAGAGCTAGCTCCCGCTTGGGGATGCTTTTTTATTGATTTCGTATACTATTCATGTTGTATCCCATTTGGGGGCCAGTATTTACAAAGGAGACTCTGCCGAAATTTTCAGGAAATTTTTGATGTTTTTAGAAACCCGCATAATTTGGCTTATGCTATTAAAACTACTTATTTAAATTGGTTTTCCTTCACTCTACTATTTTTCTTGGTTTGGATTTCTGGGTTTTCGGTTTACTTAGATTACGTACGCCTCGAGACGTCGTAGTTTAAGTGCCGGTCATGTTCCGTACTTCGGGTCGTGACACCTACTTGATCGGCTAATTGTCATGTGTAAAATTCTCCCAGGAGTAACTCTTACTCGCAGTGGGTATCAGGATCCAACTATCTCATAGAAGGTATGCAATCTCATTGCAAATCTCAACACTTGAAATTCCCGATAATATTTTTACCCCTAGCGTGCTATGACCTTGACGCATGCCAAACAACCAATAGTCCTCTAGTCAAGTTCAACCCGTACATTTCCTGATTGAACCCACCCGTACGACCCTTGACGCATGCCAAACAACGCCGTATGAATACCCTAATCCAATCGCATCTCATGCTACAGATAAATACTAATCAGCTACCGTACACTATGCCTTGACGCATGCCAAACTACCGTAGCACGAATACTAAATAATACTTATCTGAAATGACGGAGGGCTACACAGGTTTTTATGAAAAACCATGAGCGTAATGAACTTGATATCGTTGTAGAAACAAGTGATTTTGAAAAGGAGTGTTTTTGAGGCTTTTTCTAGTTTTGCTAAAGAGGTCACTCCCGGTGAAGGGATCTCGGCTCTTTTCTTATTGAATAAGGTGCAGGATATTTCACAAATACCACTATGCAAAGCAAGAACTATAGAAGCAATCAAAAACAAAACCGAATGAGTTGTAGCATCTGCTAGTTTCGCTAAAGAGGTCACTCCCGGTGAAAGGATCTCGGCTCTTTCCTTATCGAATAAGGTGCTGGATATTCTATAAGGAATACCGCTATGCAAAGCAAAACTAGAGCTACCCTTTTTTATAAATTTGATTCTACAACATCTTTTAGGTTTCTTTTCTTTCATTAATCTCATTAATGAAGTCCCATCATTTAAGCTACCCAAACATCACAGATAAATACAACGTACGCTTATGCCATCCGCATTCGCCTCGATATCCCCTCATACACCGTTAGGTTAGGTAACTAACGGCAGAGCGGGGCAGGGCTAGTGCGGGTGTAAAACATAAGCAACGTCTATATAATATATCATATATACTATATACAGTATCCATCTCAACATATACAGTGATCACATCACAGAATATCGCAGTAGAACACAACATATGAAATATTGGATATACTAGGATTTCCGGGTTTTAAATTAAGCCTGTATAAAACACGGATTCCACGGTCGTGATGAATAGTCAATCCTACATCCCTAGACCCCTACGAGAGCGGCAAGCAACCCTACCAATTCTAGAGTTAGGAGACCCAGTCTCGACTCCTCGAGATGGTCTCCCACTGGACCCTAGAACCCGGTTACTTGTGCTCCCCGCCTTGGGTCTATCCTAATGCGGAAAAGTAAATAATATACAATGGTGACATCATCCTCAACCCGGAAGTGCCCCAATAAAAGAATATTACATACAATGAATTTTACATGAATGAAAATGAAAAACTCTCATCTCACATAAAACCCCCGGCTATTCAAAACACGACGATCCAATATAACATATCACAGCAACACATAACATCACATGTCATCAACGTAAGTAAATATGCGTATCCTAATTGTCGTTGACATATAGCAAAGAAACTGGCGATACATCACATATTACACTTACGGTCGCAAAAAAGAAAGTGAAAAACTACAACAGTTGGAATTCACGACCACCTTAGACATTATAAATCCAACGTATCTCATACTTTAGATTTCATGCCTAACCAAATGAATTCCTTCGACATCACATGCCTAACAATTGTAAACCCCGCATTTTAGTCTCGATATTCAAAACAACTTTTAATATCAAGTCGGGCAATTCAACAAGATTCCCGACATCCTGATAGAATACTCGTCGGAAACTTTAGTAGACGACCGCACCCCCCAATGCCGTCGACGAAGTGCACTAAGGCGGAACACCGCTGCCGTGAGCACTCGAACGAATGCTTTTGGCAACGAGGTTCTCCTACAGTCACTTGGTCGGGGCTATTGGGCGTGGCTATCTAATAATGTTACCCGGCGAGTATCCGCGTACGCTACGTGATTGTGACGGATTTTTGATCTCATCAAAATCCCGTGGCAACCTATCAAATGAGACTAAATTGCTAGATTTATAACATTCAAATTAGTTATCTCATAACTACTTTTGTGGATTCCAAATATTGTATTCAATTATATGATATCCGGACGACGTTAAACTTTTCGGTCGATTCATCAAAGTCCCACAATTCCCCGACAGCTCAACACTTGAGCACAGTTCAATAATATCCAGAATATGCAACAATACCTATGCACCAGCCGTAGAAGGGCAGACCCAAGCCTCACTCATGTCGCCACGGAACTGCGGAAAACCCTAAGGTATGACCGTGGTTCCACGATCCAAAAAGTCGAGTTAGGGTTTCATTCTTCTAGAGAGTTCATAGAATTACTTGCACGTTTTTCTGAATACGTTAAACTTGGAAAAATGGGTTTTTGACATTCGATCGAACTTTTTAACTTTGTATAAACAACATGCGAATAACCCGAAACAATATTAAAACTACGAATACGAAACACTCCGAATTGCTTATAGTGTAAGATTACATCACATGCAAAATTAGCAAAAACAAACAACACCTGAAACACCAAAACCCAGTCACTGGAACACAGTGAAAATTTCAGGCAAACACAAACCAATGTGTCCGGCCCCAACCTTGTTGTCCTCGGCCAAAATCCGAGCAAACCCCCTGATATTTTCATGGTGTTCGTGATATATCTTATATAATATTCTGTACTTGTTTAAAAAAAATTTTGACAACTTTTTAGAATCGACAGAAACCAGTTTTTGGCGTTGCAAGTTTCGGAGTATTTCGGTTTCGTAATCTTAACAAAATCCATCTAATTTTCTAGCATGGCTCTGATACCACTGCAGGGTTCCCTAGGACGGCAGCAAAATTTCGAGAGGCATCGTCCATGCCAAATTCAAAAATTTGTCGTTCTAGCTAACCCTAACCCTAGAATCGTATACTAGAAATCCTACGGAATGAAATGCAAACGAGTTTGAAAGTAAAGTGAACAAGAAATACAACCTTTGTAGACCGATCCTTCACTTCATTAGCTTCATGTAGTAGTCCCTTCGCTGCGATCATGAAGTCCCGGACTCTAGAGAGGCTCCCTTGAAGAAACGAACATGCTTGCTTCGAAGTCTTCGAGGCCGAGGATGATCTACGTCGAGGAGACACTAACCCAATCTATATCTTCACTAATTATGAAATTAGTGAAGCAAACACCCTTTACTAAATGGAAAGTAGTAGAGAATGATGAAGTAGGAAGTGGGGTCCATTTAGAATTGATTTTCTCACATTTTCCCTCACATCTCCATTAAAGCTAGAAAGCTTTGAGGAAGAAGAAGAAGAAGAAAATATCTCATGATAATTATCCATAGGATAATGGCAACCCTAGGTGAGTTAGTATCATATACTAACCTTTGAAGAGAGTGAACCATGGCTAGGTTTAATTGGTTGGGTCAACAAATATCTTAGGAAAAACAAAAGAGTGGACTTTGTCAATGAAGACTACAAACTTCTATAAGCTATTTGTCATGACAAAATGCTACCATTTGTAATTACAAAAAATAATTAAAAACCCTATCAATTAAACCAAGCATGGTGTAAGTCATACACACACCCAAGTTGCATGTATCATCAAGCACGACACAAAATTATGTTCACAAATATATATCACATATATACTTATGCACAAAGTGAGAAAAAGAAATCATAAGTGAGCTTAATATTAGTTAATGTAATGTAATATATCAAATATATAATTATACATTAAATTATTAAATCAACTCTTGATTTAATAATCCAGCTATATCATATGTAACAACTTATCGAATCAACACTTGATCCGATAACCCGGCTATATCACATATAACCGACCGATGTCACAAATCGTGAGAATAGAATACGGTATCTCATATCGTATTAATCTCGGTCCCGCACATATCATATATATGCTCCTACTCCATTTCGCTTGAGCCAGAAAACCTCTGTGTAGGACTCTAAAGACTCGTCAATACGCCGGCAGTAGGTGATGATCATATCAAACACCCACAAGCCGCAAGCGGTCTGCTAAACGTAACGGTCACCCGGGAATTGAGCGATTAGAAGATCAACAGGCAAGCCTGCTCATATTCCTGCGAATCCAATCAGTAACACTACCGTACAGTCCGATCTCTTCATCTGATATGTCGCATGTCTTGTCTAGGGGTGGTAAACGTCAGACCCCAGTAACTCGATAAGTCGTGTCGATATGAGGCTCATAACGGGTCGAGAAACTACTGATAACACTTACCAGTATATCTCTGAAGCAGCCCTGGCCAGGGACTTCCTGTTATAGCCAATCGAGCACAGTGCAACATCAACCCCTAATACCGGGAGAGACGAACCCCTCCTATCGCTCATTGTCTCCATGTGATTCGGGACTGTACCCAAAAGCCACCGTTTTGCACGTTCTCTTGAACATGGTAAGGTGGAAATCAAAGCACAGTGGGAATCACATAAGATTCTATGACGATCTCGGGTCTATAGACTAACCTGTACGAGTGTCACCAGAGAACTGCCATCTGACGTTAGGTATAATACCATCTGGGAGTTCTCGGCGAGTCCGTTCAGTGTGCTTAGTCACCACTGAGCACCCGTATACTGTCTCTGATGTCAAACACCAATGGATATGCGATCATCCATCACCCATCTATATGGGTCGAGAAGCTATACACTAGTCTACTCTGGTATATCGATGCCATGTCTCGATTGTTAGTTATATGTATGCCCTAGAGGCCATTACTGTACATGTGATGTATATTGTAGTGGATGCTTGGACATATATAGGGAGAACTTTCTTGCTCGACATAATAGTATGCTATCTGGTTGTACTTTATCTTAACATGTACACTTATTGTCTCTCTGTTACATGTTGAGAAAGCCCTTTAAATGAGTACTTGACCACCCGGATTATGATGCAGATCATACTAGTGGAGACAGGGTAGTCGATAAGTACATCCTTCAAATGTTCCTAGTCGTAGGAGTATCGAGATAGGGCATCGATACTCCAGAGTAGACTAGCGTATACGCTTCTCGACCCATGTGATGGGCGATGGATGATCACATATCCATTGGTGTTTGACATCAGAGAAGGTATACGGGTGCTCAGTGGAGACTGGGTACACTGTACGGACTCGCCGAGAACTCCTAGATGTTATTATACCTATCATCGGATAGCAGTTCTCTGGTGACACTGGTACAGGTTAGTCTGTAGACCGAGATCGTCATAGAGTCTTGTGTGATTCCCACTGTGCTTTGATTTCCACCATACCACGGTCAAGAGATCGTGCAAAAAGGTGGTTTTTAGGAACAGTCACGAGTCACATGGTGGCAATGAGCGATATGAGGGGTTTCGTCTCTCCCGGTATTGGGAGTTGATGTTGCGCTATGCTCGATTGGCCATAACAGGAAATCCCTGGTCAGGGTTGCTGAGATTTATTGGTAAGTGTTACCAGTAGTTTCTCGAACCGTTATGGACCTTGCATCGGCATGACTTATCAGGCTATTGGGGTCTTACGTTATACCACCCCTAGGCTTTGATATGCGACTTATCAGACGAAGAGACTGGACTGTACGGTAGTGTTACTGATTGGATTCGCAGGAGTACGAGCAGGCTTGCTTGTTGATCTTCTGATCGCTCAATACCCGGGTGGCCGTTACGTTTAGCAGACCGCTTGCGGCTTGTGGGTGTTTGATATGATCATCACCTACTGCCGGCGTATTGACGAGTCTTTAGAGTCCTACACAGAGGTTTCCTGGTTCATGCGAAACGGAGTAGGAGCACATATATGATATGTGCGGGACCGAGATTAATGCATGTATGTGATGCCGCATTCTATTCTCGTGATTAGTGACATCGTAGGTTATATGTGATATAGCCAAGTTTTCGGATCAAGTGTTGATTCGATAAGTTGTTGCATTTGATATTAGTCGGTTATATTTAATATTGCTGGATTATTAAATCTAGTGTTGATTTAATAATTTAATGTAGAATTATATATTTGATATATTAAATTACATTAACTAATATTAGCTCACTTAAGCTTTTCTTTTTCTCACATTTGATACACTTAACATATATGTGATATATGTTAATTGTTTTCTTTGCACACAAAATATATATGTGATATATATTGTTGTGTCATGTTAGGTTACACTTGCAACATGTATGTATGAGACTTATACCATTCTAGGATTTATGTTTGGGTTTTATTTATCATTAAGTAATTCACAAAATATTTGGAATGAGTCATGGTTGAAGCTTGGAGAAGCTTGTAGAAAACATTAACCAAGTCCACTCTTTTGTCATTGCTTAAGATATTTCTTAACCCAACCCTTAACTCATAGCTATGGTTTATTCTGTACATGAATTAGGCATGACACTAACTCGCCCATGGTTGCAATTATAACCTCACTCTTTCATTCATTTTCTTCATCACTTCTTCTTCTTCCTCAAGAGAAAAAGCATGCTAGCTTTTTCTAAGTGATGATTTATTGTGAGAAAAACAAAACTAAAGCCCACTTCCTACTTCATCATCCTCTACTACTTGACATTTAGTTTATGGTGTTTTCTTTACTAATCTCATAATTAGTGAAGAGGTAGCATGAGCTTGAGTCTCCTCGGCATAGATCATCTTCGGCCTCGACGACATCATGCAAGCTTGTTCCGTATATCTCGTAGAGACTTTCTAGAGTCCGAGGAGTTCACTATTTGGAGCGAAGGGACTACTACACGGAGCATTTGAAGTGAAGGACCGGTCTACAAAGGTTGTATTCCTTCTTCTCTTTAGTTTGTAAAGTGTTTACACTCTATAAAACCCTAAGTCTCTAGTTCGATCCTCGTTCGGGTTCTTTAGCTCTCTAGAAAATTTTTAAATGGCATGTTCGATGCCCTAGTAAACACCGTGAGGTTGCTAAGGAACCCATCAGTGGTATCAGAGCCTAGCTAGAGCATTAGGCGATACGTAGGCGAAATTAAAAGTCCGATCGAACTCCGAAAACCCTAATTTTCCCACTTTCTGGAAATTTTTCAAAAAGTTGAAAATTTTTATGTTAAAAATATTCAGAAAATCATGCAGGTAATTCTATGGACACACCTAAAGAACGAAACCCTAACTCGTCTAAGTGACCGTGGATCCGCGGCTAAAACATGGTTTTGGCGGCGGATCCGCGGCGCCACTTGAGAGGCTTGGGTCGGGCCCTTCAGCTGTAGGTTCGTGGGTACTGTGGTATATCTCTGGTTAATTTTAACAGTGCTCAAGTGTTGAGCTTTCCGGGAAATTTGGGAATTCGTTGATTCGATCGAAATATTTAACGTCGCCTAGCTTTCTGTGATTGTGATACAATATCTGGAATCCACTATAATTAGTCATGTGAAACTAGTTTGAATTTTGTAAATCTAGCGGTTTAGTTTCAATTGATCGGTTGCCACGGAATTTTGATGTTGATCAAAAGTCCGTCGCAATTACGTAGTGTACGCGGATACTCGCCGGGTAACCTTACTAGATAGTCATGCCCCATAGCCCCGACCAAGTGACTGTAGAAGAACCCCGTTACCAAAAGCATCCGCTCGGGTTCTCGCGGCAGCGGTGTTCCGCCTTAGTGCACTTCATCGATGGCATCGGTGGGTGCGGCCGTCTAATAAAGTTTCCGACGAGCATTCGATCAGGTTATCGGGAATCTTGTTGAATTACCCGACATGCTATTGGAAAGTGTTTTCAATATCGAGAATAAAATGCGGGGTTTATAATTGTTAGGCATGCGATGTCTAAGGAATTCATTTGGTTAGGCATGAAATCCAATATATGTGATACATTGGGTTTATGATGTCTAATGTGGTTGCGAATTCCAACTGTTGTAGTTTTTCACTTTCTTTTCTGCGACCGTAAGTGTAATATGTGGTATATCGCCGGTTTCGGTGCTATATGTCAACGACAACTGGGATACGCATATTTACTTACGTTGATGACATGTGACGTTATGTGTTGCTGTGATATGTTATATTGGATCGTCGTGTTTTGAATAGCCGAGGGTTTTATATGAGATGAGGGTTTTTATTTTCATTCATGTAAAAATTTGTATGTAATATTCTTTTATTGGGGCACTTCCGGGTTGAGGTTGATATCACCATTGTATATTATTTACTTTTCCGTATTAGGATAGACCCAAGGCGGGGACCACAAGTAACCGGGTTCTAGGGTCCAGTGGGAGACTATCTCGAGGAGTCAAGACTGGGTCTCCTAACTCTAGAATTAGGAGGGTTTCTTACCACTCTCGTAGGGGTCTAGGGATGTGGGTTTGGCTATTCATCGCGACCGTGGAATCCGTGTTTTATACTGGCTTAATTTAAAACACGGAACTAGTATATCCAATATTTCATATGTGATTCTTCTGCTGCTAATATTCTGTGATGTGATCACTTGATATGTTCTGAGATGAATGCCTATATTATATATATGAGATATAATTAATATTATTGCTTTCGTTTCTTCTGTGATGCTTATGAAGTATAAATAATGGGACTTCATTAATGAGATTAATGAAAGAAAAAGAAACCTAAACATGTTGTAAAAACTTGTTTAAAAACTAGTAGCTCTAGTTCTTGTTTTGCATAGCGGTATTCCTTGTAGAATATCCATCACCTTATTCGATACGGAAAGAGCCGAGATCCCTTTACCGGGAGTGACCTCTTTAGCGAAACTAGCAGATGCTACAAATTCGGTTTGTCTTTTGATTGCATCTATAGTTTTTGCTTTGCATAGTGGTATTTATGAAATATCGATAAGGAAAGAGCCGAGATCCCTTCACTGGGAGTGGCCTCGTTAGCAAAACTAGTAAAAGCCTAAAAAACACTCCTTTTCAAAATCACTTGATTCTACAACAATATCAATTTCATTACCCAAAGGGTTTTCTTAAAAACCTGTTATAGCCCTCCGTCATTTCATATAAGTAGTATTTAGTATTCGTGCTACGTTTGTTGGCTTTCGTCAAGGCGTAGTGTGCGGTAGCTGATTAGTGCTTATCTGCTTAAGCATGTGATGCGATTGGATTAGGGTAGTCGTACGACTTTGTTGGCTTTCGTCAAGGGTCGTGCGGGTGGGTTTAATTCAATCATGAAATGTACGGGCTGAACTTGATTAGTGGACTATGGTTTGTTGGCTTTCGTCAAGGTCATAGGACGCTACGGGTAAAATATTATCGGGAATTTCAAGTGCTGAAATTTGCAATGAGATTGCATACCTTCTCTGAGATAGTTGGATCCCGATACCCACTGCGAGTAAGAGTTACTCCTGAGAGAGTTTTACACATTACAATTAGCCGATCAAGTAGGTATCTAGAAAGGTGTTAACGGGGTTACACCCCTGGGAAAACGAGGTTTATTTTAATTAGGTCCGTGCGAAAGCACGGGGAACCTCCCTCAAAGTACCGACACTGGCCTGGCCAAAAGATTGACGAACTTGTAGGGTGTAATTAATCCCGGCTAGTCTTACCTTTTAGGGTTTGAAAGAAGATTTGACTAAAACAGTGAGAGCCATCCTGATTAGATAAATTAATAACCAATCTAATCTTGCAAGAGCGCACGCAGAGTATTTTCTTCTCTCTCTCTCCTGGTAGCAACCATGTCACACCTTAATCAAGATAATAAAATGGATGCATTGACCGAACCTGCTTATTATACTGAGCTAGGGAACGTTGGTTCCGCTCTATCTTATAACTGTTATAAGTCCGAGTAGGAAATAGGGGAATATACAGATTCCCATGCCACCCAATCGAAGAAGGTGCATGTTGATGCATTTTCTTCGGGTGTGTTCATTAGCAAGAACTGTTTCTCAGTATCCTCTACGTCCTGGGTATGTGATACCGGATCAGGATCCCGCATATGTAATATATTACACGGGCTATAAAAAGGTAGAGAACTAAGAATGGGTGATATATCTCTAAGTGTAGAGAATGGTTCAATTGTTGCAGCCAAGTCTGTTGGCAGATATCACCTTGTATTAATACATTGATTATGAACAAATGTTATTACATATCGAACCTGATATACAACATTACATCGGTTTCTTTATTAAGTTAAAGAAAGATATAATTCTGTATTAGAGGATAATGTTGTGAACATTTTCCTGAATCAAGAGTTGATTCGATCATGCACTTTATATAATAGCATATACGTTCTAAATCAAACTACAGTTCAAAGTATATAGAACACACAACAAGAGGAGTAGTTCAGAAACGAACGAATCCTTCTTATGGCATTGTAGACTAGGTCATATCAATGCGACACGACCAGCTAAGTTACATAAGGATGAATATAAGAATCTGTTCGAATTTTCATCTTATGCTACTTGCCAATCTTGTCTCAAAGGTAAAATGACCAATACTCCGTTTACTGGAAACAGAGAAAGAGTTAGTGAACTCTTGGGATGCATACATAATGATGTATACGGTCTTATGTCTGCAAATGCCAGGATTAGTTCTTTGTACTTCATTGTATTCACTGATTATCTCTCAGTGTTCGGACATATGTTCCTGTTGAAACACAAGTCTGAAACTTTTGAGAAATTCAAGGAATATAAGCCTGAAGTTAAGAACCAGATGTGTAGAAGTATTAAAGTCCTTCGATGTGATCGAGGAGGAGAATACTTGCGCATGGAGTTCCTGGATTTTCTCAAAGGAGAATGTGATTCTCTCTCAGCTTATTCCTTCGAGTACACCACAGCAAAATGGTGTATCGGGATGGAGGTATCGCACCCTATGAGATATGGCACGCTCTATGATGAGTACTGCTGAGTTACGTGTTTCCTTTTGGTGTTATGCCCTAGAGAAGCTGCATACCTATCGAATGGGGTTCCATCCAAATCAGTGCTTACCACTCCATATGAGATATGGTATGGGAAGAGACCATGTCTTAAACGAGTTAAGATATGGGGTTGTCCGGCCTATGTTGAAAAGCAGAATCAGGACAAGCTCGAGGCAAGGTCAGTTCTGTAAGTTTGTTAGGAAATCCCAAACCTTTGCGAGGGTATATCTTCTACCTAACTGAGGAACAAATGGTGTTTTGTTTCTCAGTATGCCACCTTTTTAGAAAGGGAATTTCTTGTGAAGAAATTCGTGGTCATGAGGTAGAACTGGAAGGAGTTCCAGCTAGACAAACTAACAGCCGATGATTTGGTGAAACCAAAGGATTCAATAGTATCCAATAAACCTCGGCCTATCCACGAATTTGGTAGGGTTCCTCATCCACTTGAGAGATGCTACGGTCTTCTGGGTGACAGTGGGAGCAAGGATTGCATCATGGTTGATGATGGCCCAACTAGATTCAGGCAGGCCATCACGAGTGGCGACTCTGTGAAAAGGCTGGATGCTATGCGATCAAAGATGGAATCCATGTATACCAAAAAAGTATAACTTTGCATGTTGTACCTAAAGGGGTAAAACCCATTGGGAACAAATGGATCTTGAGAAGATTATTGGTGTAAATGGAAAAGTTGAGACTTTCAAAGCTATGCTTATGTCCATCAGGATCAATGCAAGCATCGCGGAGTTGGAACATCTGTTTTGATGTGGCAGTCAAAGAGTTTGGCTTCATCAAAAAGGTAGATGAACCTTGTATATACAAGAAGGTTGTAGAGAGTAAGGTTGTCTTCCATGTATTGTACGTAGATGACATACTCTTGATAGGAAATGGTTTCCTATGCTACACTCGGTCAAGCTCCTCTTATCACAAGGATTCTCAAAGGAAGATCTGGATAATACCTACTATATCTTGTGGATTATGATCTATGGTGATAGATCTAAGTGGATGTTGGGAGTGTCCCAAATCCAGGTACATTAACACCATACTAAAGGGGTTTAGTATGGACAATTCTAAGCAAGGTGGTTCGCCCATTTACTCATGGAACTCCAAAAAGAAGTCTCCCAAGACTGATTTAGAGAGAGCTCGCGTACAAGGGATATCCTATGCTTCGGCACTAGGCTCTATCCGAGTATGCGATGTTATGTACCAAACCAGATGTAGATGACTCACTAGGTGTAGTGATAAGGAATCAATCAGATCTTGGGAGAATCACTGGACAACCGGGGAGGACATTCTTAAGTACTTGAGAAGCACTAAAAGAAAGTTCTTGGTTCGAGCTTCCAGAGTGATAAGGTCGACTGAGAGTCAGTCACAGGCATTGCCTTTACCCTCAGTGCAGGGGCGGTATGTTAGAAGAGTTCTAAGCTAGATACCGTGACATACTAGACGATGAAGGCTGAATACATTGCTACCAATGATACTACCAAAGTGGATGTCTGGACATTTCTTGTTCATGAGATGAACAAGGTTCCTACCATTGAGCATCCAATAATTTTTATTGTGACAACAATGGAGTTGTGGCTTAGGACTAGGAATGCAGGTCCCATCAGCGTTCTGAATATATTCTGAGGCAAGTATCACCTGATCAGGGAGATGGTGGATCTCCAAGGGATCGAGGCCAAGAGAGTAGACCTAAAGGATAACACAGCGGATCCAATCACAAAGGCATTACCCCTAGAGAGACTTCTATGTGATGGTTGAGTATTGGATACTACAACCACTGCTAAATTGTTGGGTATGGGATACTACAACAGATGGCCTTAGTGCAAGTGAGAGATTGTTAGTTATATGTATGCCCTAGAGGCCATTACTGTACGTGTGATGTATATTGTAGTGGATGCTTGGACATATATAGGGAGGACTTTCTTGCTCGACATGATAATATGCTATCCGGTTGCACTTTATCTTAACATGTACACTTATTGTCTCTCTGTTACATGTTGATAAAGCCCTTAGGATGAGTACTTGACTACAAGGATTATGATGCAGATCATACTAGTGGGGACAGGGTAGTCGATAAGTACATCCTTCAAATGTTCCTAGTCATGGGAGTATCGAGACAGAGCATCGATACTCCAGAGTAGACTAGCGTATACGCTTCTCGACCCATGTGATGGGCGATGGATGATCCCATATCCATTAGTGTTTGACATCAGAGAAGGTATACGGGTGCTCAGTGGAGACTGGGTACACTGGACGGACTCGCCGAGAACTCCTAGATGGTATTATACCTATCGTCGGATAGCAGTTCTCTGGTGACACTAGTACAGGTTAGTCTGTAGACCCGAGATCGTCATAGAGTCTTGTGTGATTCCCACTGTGCTTTGATTTACACAATACCACGGTCAAGAGATCGTGCAAAAAGATGGTTTTTGGGTACAATCCCGAGTCACATAGAGGCCATAACAGGAAATCCCTGGCCAGGGTTGCTGAGATTTATTGGTAAGTGTTACCAGTAGTTCCTCGAACCGTTATGGACCTTGCATCGGTATGACTTATCAGGCTATTGGGGTCTGACGTTATACCACCCCCAGGCTGTGATATGCGACTTATCAGACGAAGAGACCGGACTGTACGGTAGTGTTACTGATTGGATTCGCAGCAGTACGAGCATGCTTGCTTGTTGATCTTCTGATCGCTCAATACCCGGGTGGCCGTTATGTTTACAGACCGCTTGCGGCTTGTGGGTGTTTGATATGTTCATCACCTACTGCCGGCGTATTGACGAGTCTTTAGAGTCCTACACAGAGATTTCCTAGTTCATGCGAAACGAAGTAGGAGCACATATGTGATATGTGCGGGACCGAGATTAATGTGTGTATGTGATACCGCATTCTATTCTCACGATTAGTGACATCGTAGGTTATATGTGATATAGCCAAGTTATCGGATCAAGTGTTGATTCGATAAGTTGTTGCATTTGATATTAGTCGGTTATATTTAATATAGCCGGATTATTAAATCAAGTGTTGATTTAATAATTTAATGTAGAATTATATATTTGATATATTAAATTACATTAACTAATATTAGCTCACTTAAGCTTTTCTTTTTCTCACATTTGATACACTTAACATATATGTGATATATGTTAATTGTTTTCTTTGCACACAAAATATATATGTGATATATATTGTTGTGTCATGTTAGGTTACACTTGCAACATGTATGTATGAGACTTATACCATTCTAGGGTTTATGTTTGGGTTTTATTTATCATTAAGTAATTCACAAAAGATTTGGAATGAGTCATGGTTGAAGCTTGTAGAAGCTTGTAGAAAACATTGACCAAGTCTACTCTTTTGTCATTGCTTAAGATATTTCTTAACCCAACCCTTAACTCATAGCTATGGTTTATTCTCTACATGAGTTTAGGCATGACACCAACTCACCCATGGTTGCAATTCTAACCTCACGCTCTCATTCATTTTCTTCATCACTTCTTCTTCTTCCTCAAGAGAAAAAGCTTGCTAGCTTTTCTAAGTGATAATTTATTGTGAGAAAAATAAAACTAAAGTGAGCCCATTTCCTACTTCATCATTCTCTACTACTTTTTATTTAGTTTAGGGTGTTTGCTTCACTAATCTCATAATTAGTGAAGAGATAGCATGAGCTTGAGTCTCCTCGACGTAGTTCATCTTCGGCCTCGACGACATCAAGCAAGCTTGTTCCGTATATCTCGTGAAGACTTTCTAGAGTCCGAGAAGTTCACTACTTGGAGCGAAGGGACTACTACACGGAGCATTTGAAGTGAAGGACCGGTCTACAAAGGTTTTATTCCTTCTTCTCTTTAGTTTGTAAAGTGTTTACACTCTAGAAAACCCTAAGTCTCTAGTTCGATCCTCGTTCGGGTTCTTTAGCTCTCTAGAAAATTTTGAAATGGCATGTTCGATGCCCTAGTAAACATTGTGAGGGTGCTAAGGAACCCATCATCGATACACCCTCGACTAGGAACATTTGAAGGATGTACTTAATGACTACTCTGTCCCCACTAGTATGATCTGCATCATAGTCCTGGTAGTCAAGTACTCATCCTAAGAGCTTTTTCAACATGTAACATAGAGACAATCAGTGTACATGTTAAGATAAAGAGCAACCAGATAGCATACTATCATGTCGAGCAAGAAAGTCTTCCCTATATGTGTCCAAGCATCCACTACAATATACATCGTTTGTACAGTAATGGCCTCTAGGGCATACATATAACTAACAATTCCCACTTATGAGGTATCATCATTAGCCCCCCACTCTCGTCCCGACCTATTTATGGGTCGGGTCGAGAGTGGTCTGATCGGTTCTCTGGGCGTCGACTGTTGCCAAAAATCTATCGGCACGGATTTCCGGGGCAACTCGGCGTAGGGCAGTTGCGTCGTTCGGATTTATGAGCCCGCGTGGCGTATCCCGGGCTCTTGGATCTTCATGCGCATCTTCGTTGAAATCAGCGGATTAGGGAAAGGATCGAGCTTTAAAGCGAGGGCGCCAATTCGCTCGCACGTCTGTTGAGGTGCAGGCCACCTGTCCGACGTGGATCAGGGGATGCGACAGGCTATCACTGTTGCCTGCAGCCGAAGGGACGTCTCCAATGGTCGTTCGACACATGGGGCTTCAACGGCTGGCAGACGCGACGCTTCATTTTGGCGGGAAATGATCAGGGCCGTCGGATGCTTCCCCACGATTTGTATAAATAGGAGGAGAACCCCCTAGGGTTAACACTTCCGCCATTATTTTCCTTCGTTGCGAGAGATTGCTCAGCGTTTCTCCTTTTTTTAGTTCAGATCTCATGCGCCTTTCCTTGGCGAAACCTTCCATTTGAATCGTGTTAGATGTCTTTCTCCGAGGAGTCTGTAGAAGTTGTTAGGGTCGAGTCGGACGATGAGGTTCCAGTTGTTAGAGTTGAGTCCAGGGTGTCTTCTCCCGCCTCTTCGGTTGCCATATCTGCGTCGAGTTCCCCCCATAGAGTTAGGGCTACCCGCACCGCTCGTCACTAGGCGACGGCAAGGGCCTCTAAAGTGTGCATCGGGAACGCTCGCGATGTGCCTTCCCAATTGAAAAACGTGGACGAGCTTACCGTGATTTGGGCTCACTTCCACATTCCCCCTAGCTATTAGCTTCGTTTACCTAGGGAGGATGAAAGGGCGGATCAGGTGCAGGGCAAGGAGATTGCCCTGTACCTGGATGCATTCTGGGCTGGAATGCGTCTGCCCTTTCCACGCGAAGTATGTGGGGTACTTCATTGCTTCAAACTTGCCCTGGGCCAGCTAGTGCCGAACTCGTGGAGAATTCTCCTAGGGTTCCTGGTCCGGTTGAAACTTGATGATATCCCTTTCAGCCTGACCTTTCTTATTTCCTTCCTCTGTTACAAAATCACCTTGGCACCCGCAAGGATGAGCCGAGATGGGTGTATATTTCTTTCAAAAAACGTAAGGGAGGGGTGGCCGGGTTGGGAGTAATAGTCGTTCCTTCTTCCATTCACGAATTGAAGGATTGTATTCGTCGGGCCACCCGAGGGTGAGGATTGGCCTATACCTATATAGTGGCACATGGCCGACTGCCCACGGGCGAAGCAGTTGTCTTCTCTTGAGGCGAGGGCGGTGTCCATGTGGGAGCCGATCCAGCGGGCCGACGTCTTGCTTTCCGAGCAGGTCTTTAGCTGGGCCGGGGCCCGCGCACTTCGTGGGTATGTTAGGAGCTTAGATGATCTGTTTAGACTTGAATAATTTTCTTTTATCCTTCTTGCATCACTAACATTTCTGTGTATTTTCCTTTTGCAGGACAAATGGACCGAACAAGGATCCTAGCTGCCATAGCCGCTACGTCCCAGAAGAAGGCCGGGGGCGTGAGCTTGTCCCGAGCTGGACCGAGCTTGACCCTGAGGCCAGAGCCATCGACGAGGCCTTCCGCATCACCCCAAGCCCCCGATGACCGCCGCGGAGGTAGCCAGAAGCACGCGCGAGACCCGGAACCCTGGGTGAGGGAGGAGGAAGAGGGGACCGAGGTTCCCCTCAAGAGGAAAAGGACGATCTCCCGTGCGCCGTCGACTGTGATCCCTAAAGGTATTCCCATGCAGGTGGGGGACGTCTGCTTCATGATCCCCTCGGGGCTTTCTGTCGCTGACAGCTTGCTCGCGGACATGGAGCAGTCAACTGGGGGCATGATTCCCCGAGAGACCCTAAAGGCCCAAGTGGTCGCCATTGCTTAGGAGGCAGTTCAGTTTGATATCCGTTTAAGTATTATCTTAAGTGCCCTTTCTTGGTCGTAAAACCTCTAAATCCATTTGCTTCTTTCCTTAGGTCCTCCAACATTGCGCCCTGATCGTCAACATGGAATCCGAGGAGATTTCCCGACCATGAGGAAGGCTGGGGAATCGTCTTCGGAGGCGGAGGATCTGCGCCTTCAGCTGCGGCAGGAGAAGGAGAAGACAGCCGCCCTCGAAACCCGGTTGACTGCCGGGAAGCTCATAGTCTCCAAGAGCCAAGAGTCCCACCGACTTTTGAGCGAGTCCCACCGAGCCGTCGAGGCCAAGTTAGAGGAGTTGGCCAAGCGCTACGCCATAATAAAGAAGGTGAGGGATGCCTGCAAGAGGGAGAATGAGGCTGCGCTTGAGGCGGCGAAGATCGCCGAGCTCGCAAGTTGGTGGACTCGTACAAAGCGTCGGACCAGTTTTACGCCGACATCGGCGAAGCCTCTACCATCATTTGGCACGAAGCTCTTGATGCCGTCAAGACGTTAATGCCAGAGTTTGCCGACAGCGAGCTCCGCGCTCTGGTCCCGCTTTCGGTGGACACGCCGCAAGCGGCTGGCGCCGGGGGAGGACGGTCACGGAAGTAGAAGCTCCAGCCCCTGAGGGCCGTGCCGAGCAAGGCGAGATCCGGGCCGAGCCTGCAGCCTGATCTTTTATTTTTCCCTTTATTTTCCTCAAATTTTATAAGGCTGAGGAGCCCTGAATACCTTGTAAAGACTTTCTGAACGTGAATAAAACTGGGTTTATTTTCCTCTGCATGACAATGTGTTTCTTGCGTGAGTACTTGAGCATGTCGGTCTTTTCCTCAATTCAAGTGTTAGGCCGTAAGTCGATGACCGGCCTTTTAGATGACGATCGCGCGTCGATTGTAAGTCGATTAATTGCCAAGTGCGGGAAGGTCGGTGCCCTCCCGCCCTCGGAGTCGAGGTGGCGATCGTTCACTTAGAATACATCGGAAGATCCCTCGGTGTAGGAAGGTCGGTATCTTTCCATCCCGTAGAGTCAGACCGACGACCACGTCTCTTAGTGTGAGTTGGACATTAGCCGAGTTAGAATTGGTCAGCGTTGGAGGATTCCTCCGTGATGTTGTTCCTTGACCTTCATCTTGAGATGGTAGGAATTTATCACTCGTATTGACCGAGCAGGAAAGCTGCTCGGTGGTCTCTTGATGAGGGCTTTAGAGCCTTGGCGTCAATGGACAGGGGACTACCCGCCAGGGATTGACCGGGCAGGGGAGCTGCTCGGTGGCCTCTTGATGAGTGCTTCGATCCTTAGCGTAGGTGGGTATGAAGTTACCCGCTAAAGATTGACCGGGTAGGGAAGCTTCTCGGCGACCTCTTGATGAGGGCTTCGATCCTTAGCATAGGTGGGTAAGAAGTTACCCGCTAAAGATTGACCGAGCAGGGAAGCTGCTCGGTGGCCTCTTGATGATGGCTTCGATCCTTAGCGTAGGTGGGTAGGAAGTTACCCGCTAAGGATTGACCGGACATGGAAGCTGCTCGGTGGCCTCTTGATGAGGGCTTCGATCCTTAGCGTTGGTGGGTAGTAAGTTACCCGCTAAAGATTGACCGAGCAGGGAAGCTGCTCGGTGGCCTCTTGATGAGAGCTTCGATCCTTAGCGTAGATGGGTAGGAAGTTACCCGCTAAGGATTGACCGAGCAGGGAAGCTGCTAGGTGGCCTCTTGATGAGGGCTTTTTAGACTTCTCTTCACCTTCATGGGGCGTCATTCAATCTCCCTTGACCCGTAAGATCTGAAAGAGTGACCGTTGCAGACAACACGTGGCAGAAACGTACAGGCAGGGCGCTACGCTACGTGGTTTGCATCATTCCAACTTCCATTGACCGCTTAAGGGATCTTGAGGATCAGCATGGTCTCCACATGACAGCTCTGTATTGGGAAATTTGAAAATATCCCGTGATTCGCGTTGCTGCGCGCGCAAATTTCGGCCTTATGGGATTCTGTTGGGGCTATAAATAGCGAAGGCATATTGGTTTCTTATAGCCTTGTGTTTCTTAAAATGGCCGGACGTCTGTGTGTGCTCATCAGGGAGATCATTTCTTGCGACGATGTGTATCTCTACAACCTCGACCGATCTGAACAGACGTATGTGGCGGTGATAGACCGCGTAGAGAGCCACTTCGGATCCCTTCTTCCCCGGAGATCACCACTCCTCCAAGTACTTATTTATGCGATCTGGAAGAGGTCCCCGGGTATGCACAATGCCTTATCTCCGCAGTTGAGGAATGAGGCGGTTGAGAAGTTGCACTTGCTTTACCATCTCAGCCTAATCTCGAAGAGTAGGCGGGACCGATCAGCGGACCTTCTTCTGGAGTGTTTCTAGAAGAGGCTGATCGTTGATTTTTGTCAGGCGGGTGGCGCTTCTGAGGTAGCCGAGGAGGCTAGGGCTCGGCTGGCGGAGATTTCGTCGGAGTACCATCAACAATACTTTCTCAATCCCCGACCTCCTTTGCTGTAAGTTTTGTAAGGCCGAGGTACCTATAATAGCTCTCAATGAATAAAATTCTTCTTTTCTGATGTGTTTTGTCTTCTTTTATCTCTTAGCATTTTTTACATATTTTCTCAAAACGAATCTAGGGATCTCATAACCGAGGAAGAAGAAAATATATCAAAGAAGTTTCTTCTAATTCTGGAGACTTAAGAAAAACTACATAGCTTTGAAAAGAAGAAAATACATTCATTTGTATAGTTTGAGTTTTTCAGCGTTGTGGGGCCGAAGAAACATGCGTCCTCCGGCGACTTGTAAGCGATAGGCTCCACTGGGCAATACTTTGAAGACAAGGAAAGAGCCGTCCCACTTCGGGGAGAACTTATGCAGTTTGCCCTGACCTACTAATCCGTTCCGCCTTAAGACCAAATCTCCCGTCTTGAAGGCGCGATACTTAACTCGTGCGTTATAGTAGCGAGCAGTTTGTTGTTGGTAAGCAGCCGTCTTGATCTGTGCTCGGTCTCTCTTCTCTAGCAAGATGTCCAAATTAGTCTAGAGCGCCGAGGTATTAGCTTTGTCATCGAAGTGTTCGACTCTGTAACTGGTCAGTCCGATCTCCGCTGGGACCATTGCCTCGGTACCATAGCAGAGCTGAAAGGGGTCTTCCTCGTAGGCATTTTCTTTAATGTGCGTAAGGCCATAGTACCCGCGGTAGTTTCTCGACCCAGCTGCCCCGCCTTCCTACCAAACGAGCTCGAAGACCTCGGTTGACATCTCGGTTCGCAACCTCGGCCTGTCTGTTGCATTGAGGATGCGCGACTGCGGCAAACTTCATTAGCATGTGGTATTCATTGCAGAACTCTTTGACCTTGTCATTCTCGAAATTCGTCCCGTGGTCGGTAAGATGCACCTTGGGATCCCGAATCAAGAGATTACGCTGTTCTGCAGGAACTTTATGGTAGTGGCTGCGTTCGGTTTTCTGATGGGGACGGCCTCAATCCACTTCGTGAAATAGTCCACCGCGACGAGGATGTACTTGTGTCTGCCTGTACCAGTGGGGAGTTGGCCCACCATGTCCATCCCCCACTGGGCAAACGGCCAAGAGGAGGTGAGGGTCGTTAGCTCGGTAGCCGAAAGATGGGGTATGCTGCCATGGAGTTGGCAGCTCTTGCATCTTCTGACGAGCTTCTGGACGTCTTGGTGTGCCTATTTCTCCCAATCAGAGCAAAGCTCTGTTCAAATTTTGAAATTTGAAATGAAGCAGCGCTTCATAAAAGCGCTGGCGCCAAGAGCGCGAGCGCTAAGATTCAAAGACTCTGAGGCAGCGCTCACGTGCAAAGCATGAGGACGCTTGCGCTAAGAGCGCCAGTGCTGAGAGTCAGAGACTCAGAGGCTGCGCTCACGTGCAAATCACGAGAGTGCCAGCGCCTATGTGCAAAGCACGAGAGCACTGGCGCCAAGAGCGCCCGCGCTGAGAGTCAAAGACTCTGAGGCTGCACTCACATGCAAAGCACGAGAGCGCTTACGCCAAGTGCGCCAGCGCTAAGAGTGAAAGACTCTGAAACAGCGCTCACGTGCAAAGCACGAGAGCGCAAAGCGCTAGAACTAAATGTTCCCCACCTTTGAATCAAAGATCCAACGAAGATGATAAATCATCAAATTACCAGAATAAAATTATGTTAAGGAAATACTCATCAGAATCTTTCCAAACAAAAAAGATTGTGCTCTGTAAATCAGAGCACCGTTGGATCAAAGATCCAATGGTGATTGAAAATCACCAAGATACAGAGTATTCTCTTTATGGGAAAATAATTTCCCAATCTTGTTAATAACAAGAAAGATGTCTTCTGTAAAACAGAAGCCCTAGTATCAAAGATCCAATGGTAGGGAAACATCCCCAAATCAAAGAAAAAGATTGCCTTAACTGACCAGCTTCCACTATATAAAGGCCTCAAGACTTCAAGTCTCAGGAGGAGGAACCCCCCAAAAACTTTGAGAAATTTCAAAGAGAAGAACAAGCTCTCGGAAGAAGAATTTCTTCAAGGTAAATAAAACAGATAGCATCTCATCAAAAGAAGAAGAACCTAGTTCTTTTTGTAGATCATAGATCTACAAAGATAGAAGTCTTTCATAAAAATAAAAGAGATTGAAGCATCTCATCATAAAAAGGGAGGAAGAAGAACTTAGTTCTCTTTAGATCACAGATCTATAAGATAAAGACAAAGTCTTTCACAAAAACAGAAGAGATTGTAACATCTCCTATTAAAATAAGAACTTAGTTCTTAGATCTATGAGACAAAGTCTCCTATGAACAAGAATTTAATTCTCAGAGTACAGAACCGACCAAAACGGCCAAAGGAGCGCTTCAGCGCTCCAAGTCTAGCGCTCTGCATTCATAGACTGGCGCTCAGTGCCAAGAGTGCCACATGCTCCTCACGTGGGTGCTACTTAATAAAGAGCGATCTGCACTCATTGACTGGTGCTCAGCGCCAAGCGCGCCATGTGCTCCTCACGTGTGCGCTATTTCACAAGAAGCGCTCTGCACTCATTGACTGGCGCTCAGCGCTAAGCGCACCACGTGCTCCTCACGTGTGCGCTATCTCACAGGAAGCATCTTAGCGCTCTAAGTCTGTCGTCCAGCGCTAAGTGCGCCACGTGCTCCTCATGTGGGCGCTGAGGGAACATAAACCGTTCTTTAAATAAAGCCCCAAATCCATAATGAGGGCTCAACACTCAATAAAAGACAAAAAGGGTGTCGGAACCCAAACCAATGCTCAGCATTGATAAATAAAAAAGGACCGAGCCTAATTAAATGTTCAACATTTTAACTGAGTGGGCCAAGCCCAAGTTGTCCATATGTCCCTTATTTAGATTAATTGAACTCATATGCTCATAAATCTTTTTAACTGATCTTAGTCCCAAACTTGACTACAGATCTCCCAACCAACATTGGTTCAAGAGTACATCTCTTCATTCCTCTGATATGTGTCACTGTAATTCTTCAAAGTATTCAGAGGGGTGGCTGTTAGTGTATATGCGTTAGAGGCCATTACTGTATCATACTAGTTTGTATATTACTTAATGGAAGCTTGGGATATTCACCTTGTATAGACAATCTTGCTCAAAATAGTAGTATGCTACTTAGTTTGTTTCTACTTTAATGTGTACATGTGTGTTTCTTTTAGTATATCACCTATACACATTAGTGGAGCCCTTAGGATCTTTGCTTGATTACCAGCGTTGTGATGGCAGTCATACTCGTGGGGGCTGGGTAATCCACAAGCACATCCTTATGCAGGTCCCTAGTCGTAGGACTATCGAGACAGGGCATCGATACTCCGGGGTAGACTACCGTATGCGCTTCTCATCCCAGCATGGGAGACGTTCTGTCCCACAGCCGTCAGTACGTCGTACTTGAGATAGTATGCGGGTGCTCGTTAGGTTACGAGTACACTGGACAGGACTCGTCGGGAACTGTTGGTTGGTACTATACCTATCGTCAGTTATTAGTTCTCAGGTGACATCAGTACAGCTTAGTCCGCTGACTTGATACTATCACTTCGCCTCGGAACACGGATGCGGGTGTGTATGCACGGTTGACAGAGAGACAGAGGCAGAGGATTCTCATTAGGGTTGTTGACTGTTGACTTTTGCTAAACCCTAATGAAAATAAGAAATATGATTAATGATAATATTAATTAAGTATTATTGTGCCACGGTTGGGTTGAAAGGTTGACTTTGTTGACTTAGTTGACCGGTTGTCTAGGTTGGACTTGTTGACCATCATCATGACAATGGCTATCATTTCTTGGCATTGACCTTTGCTTGCTTGCTTGTTCACAAATTGCATTTAATGCATGAAATGATATTGCCATTTGATATGATAACAACCATCACATAATACTCAATTATTATTATTTGTTATGATTTTTTGGATTATGAGAGCAAGAGTGAAAAAAGTCTTGCTCATTCTATCATTCTCATTCTCTCTCATCCTCAAGCTCTCCCTCTTCCTCTTGCTCTCTCTCTCTAGTTCATGGTTCTATTATCTCATGTGTTGAGAAGCAAGAACTATAGAGATAAAACCCAAAACACTTCTCTACTCATCCTAGCATACAAGGTCTAGCAAACCAAGTGTTCTAGTTTCCTCAAGATTGAGGCTGGAGCCAAAGGTAGAAGCTTTTAGGTGGATCCATCTTCGGCACAAGGAGACGACGAGGAGAGAACCATCCGACCACCACAAGGAGTCGAAGAGAAGGATTTCAAGTTAAGGTATAACCCCCTAACCGAGTAGGTAAAACTCCTAGTTAGGTTATTAGATAGTTGTTAACAAAGATCCGTATTTTGAGTCCATGTTACCACCAAAGAAAAATCGTTTTTCACCATTTCCGCAACCCCAAAGAACCGGGGAGGCGTAACGTGGACTTACAGTGGTATCAGAGCCTAGTTAAACACTATCTAACATGTTAGCAAAGTAACTAGAAGTTCGATCGGAGAAAAAGTCACGAAACATGCCCGAAATTCAAACTTTCTGTCGATTTTTAAACTGCTGTAAAAATTATTTGACATATACCAAAATTCGACTCAGGGTTTTTAATAAACACTGCAGAAAAACGATCCACAGAGCCGACCAACTCACCGTGGAAACGCAGCAAGAAGAGCTTCTTGCCGCGGATCCGCGGCTGAGTTGACTCGGCCGTGGATCTGTTTTGCTACAGTGTGTTTCTTGGGGTGTTTTGGGATTTTTGGAATATGATTTTTCTGCCCAGATTTTCCAGAAAGCAAAATTTGTTTTTGGGGTTTAAAAATCCGTATTTTGATCGAACATCTAAAGACTTAAGCTAACTGGTTATATCTGTGATGTGATATATCTATTGAACGTCTGCTAATCTCTATACGTCGATTAGTGGGGGTTATACATATCTGTGATCTGTAATGTTGATGGTATATGTATATGAATTCATTGGATTGTCACGGATGAATAGCCGGGGGGTTGTGAGATGAGAGTTTTCTTTTTCTTTCAATTCATGTAATTTGTAATTGATGAAATATTATTTATATGGCCGCACAACCGGGATGGGGTTGTAGCCGTCATTGTATAATTTCTTTTACTGTTTTTGCTCCTAGGATAGACCCAAGGTGGGGTGCACAAACTACCGGATACCTCGAAGTGCCGAGTGGCCTACTCACGGTGTTGAGGGAGGTTGCTTCGCTTCGGGTACTTGGCGGGTAGTTTGCCGCACCCGTAGGGGTCTAGGGTGGGGTCTTGGCTATTCATCGCAACCGTGTAATCCGCTCTTCGTTACAGGCTCGTAAGGAATGTGGATTCCTAGTATATCCAATGTGTTCATCTGTGATCTGGAATGGCTATCATTGCATGTGACGAATGTATATATCTATATATAATATCTATTTAGGCATTGCTTATGTTTTGTATCCGCGCTAGTCCAGCCCCCGCTCTGTCGTTAGTTAAGTAACCTAACGGGTAATGACGGGGCCCTGTGGCGAATGCGGATAGCATAAGCGTACGTTGTTTTCTGCAATGGTAGGATTAAATGATGGGACGCATTAAATTAATGCAAGAAAATAAACCAAAGTTGAGTCGTTGGACCACTTTCAAAACCACTCGGTTTCTTTTCAAAAACAACTTTTAAACGTGGAGCTTAAGCCACTCCTTTTAAAAGCTATCTCGTTCCATCGATTATATCAAGTTCACTACATTCACGGTTTCGCCAAAACCATTCGTAGCCCTCCGTCGTTTCACATGGATAGTCAATAGTATTCAAGCTATGTTTGTTGGCGAAAGTCAAGGCATAGTGATTGGTAGCTATTGGGTATTCATGTGCAGCATAGATAGATGTGTTGGTTTGGGACAGTCATACTGCCTTGTTGACCAAAGTCAAGAGTAGGTACGGGTGGGTTCAAATTAACCTAGAGAATGGCGGGTAGAACTTGACATGTGACTTATGATTTGTTGGCCAAAGTCAAGGTCATAAGAGCATGGGGCAAAAATCCACATCGGGAGTTTCAAAAGAAACTGAAACTTGCTAGCGCTGCATACCATTTGGAGTGTGATGATTCTGGCAGGATTCCTTCAGTTTTGTCACGCGGTGATATTTGGATCCCGATCCTACTGTGAGTATATGCTACTCCTCGGGAAATTTCTCACTTAACGATCAATGCTATAAACCAAGTAGGTGTCTAGAAAGGTGTTAGCGGGGCTACGCCCACAGGGAAAAGAGGTTATTTAATTAAGGAACTTCGCGAAAGCGTTGGAAAACCTCCCTCGAAGTACTAACACTGGCCTGGCTGAACGGTTAAGCAAGTATTGTACGGTGAGATTGATCCCGACTAATTCTTCCTTTTTGGTTTGAGGAGGGATTCGAGAGACAGTGGGAGCCATCCTGTTTAGACAAATTAAAAACCACTCTAAACTTGCAAGAGCATCATGCTAAAGTGTTTCTTCTCTCTCTCCTAATTGCAGCGACCAAACATCATGACTGGACTTAAGTTACTATTAGATAAAAACATACTGACAGGGCCAAACTACAAAGATTGGCTCAGGAATATCAAAATGGCAATCACTTATGACAAGTTGGGGTATCTCCTTACCACCAAAGCTCCCCCTGTCCCAGGTCCCAAAACCAGCGTCGCGGATAAGGAAATCCGTAAGACCTGGGAAATCGACTGTGCGAAGGCCAAGTGCCTCGTGCTTGCCTCTATGGACAATGAACATCAGAGAGGCACGAGAATATGGACCTTGAATCCATATTTCTCCATACAAAAGAACTGTATGGAGAGCAATCCCGTATCGCCAGATACGAAGTCTCGAAAAAGCTGTTTTCGGTGAGATTGGCCATCGGATCATCGGTAGTGGAATACGTGCTTAAGATGATTGGTTTCATTGAGGAGCTCGCGGACCTTGGGACCACGTTAGAGAACGAGCTCTACACGGACTTGATTCTCCAGTCCCTTCCTTCCACTTACGCCCAGTTTATCCTGAACTTCAACTTGCAAGAGAAAGAAGTTGAACTTTCAGAACTCCTCAACATGCTGAGGAGTGCAGAGGGCACCCTACAGAAAGGTAGAGAAACATCCACTTTGTTTGTAGGAGGATCTTCCTCTTCTAGGTCCAAGGCGAAAGCCAAGGGAAAGAAGAAGAAAGCCCCCGCCAAACCAAGGGGCGGTGTTAGTAAAGTGGATACGAAGGGAAAGACAAAGGCAACAAAGGTAGAGGGAAAGCTTGTGGGAAAGGAAGAATGCTTTTACTGTCACAAGAGTGGACACTGGAAAAAGGATTGCAGGGCTTGGAAGGCCAGAAACCAGGACCCGAAGCAAGTTGCGGCTTCGACTTCAGGTGTGTATGTTATTGAAAACTGTCTATCAATAAACTCCACTTCCTGGGTATTGGATACCGGATCAGGATCTCATATCTGTAATTCGTTGCAGGCACTGAGAAAGCGTAGGGTTTTGAAGGCAGGTGATATGACCCTCAGAGTTGCAAACGGAGCTGGCATGGATGCTGAGTCCGTGGGGGACTATCACCTGGGAATGTCAGATGGACATGTTTTGGTTTTGCGTGATTGGTATTTTGTACCCAATGCAACCTGTAATATCATATCTGTATCTTTATTATCTAAAGAAGGTTATGAATTTGCATTTGTAAGTAATATTGTGAACATTCACCTTAATCAAGTTTTGATTAGGTCAGGTACATTAAGCAATGGTATATACGTATTAAACCAACCACAGATTTTCAATGTCCAGAATACACACAAAAGAAAGTCTTCGGAAACAAATCAGGCTTTCTTATGGCATTGTAGACTGGGTCGCATCAATGAGAGAATGTTGACGAAGTTACATACAGAAGAATATTTGGATCCGTTCGAATATCAATCATATGCAACTTGTCAATCCTGTCTCAAAGGAAAGATGACAAAGACTCCGTTCACTGGACACGGAGTAAGAGCGAGCGAGCTCTTGGGACTCGTACATAGCGACGTGTGCGGTCCAATATCTACGCATGCGCGAAGCAGTTATTCTTACTTCATTACTTTTACGGATGACTTTTCAAGGTACGGATATGTCTTCTTAATGAAACATAAATCCGAAGCCCTTGGAAAATTCCAGGAATATAAGAATGAAGTAGAAAAACAAACCGGCAAAAGTATCAAGACACTGAGATCTGATCGAGGTGGTGTATACTTGAGTGCCGAGTTCCTGGATTATCTAAAAGAGAATGGAATTCTCTCTCAGCTTACTCCTCCATACACTCCGCAATATAACGGTGTATCGGAGAGACGGAACCGGACCCTATTGGATATGGTACGTTCCATGATGAGTAACGCTGAGTTACCGCGATCATTCTGGGGATATGCACTAGAATCAGCTGCATACCTTTTGAACCGAGTTCCAACTAAGACTGTGCCTACCACACCATATCAGATGTGGTGTGGGAAGAAACCCTATCTTAAGCACATTAAGACATGGGGATGTCCAGCTTTTGTCAAAAAGCAACATGCGGAGGCACGCTCAGTACAGTGCAAGTTTGTGGGATATCCAAAGAACTCCAAGGGATATTTCTTCTATTGCGAAGAGGAACAAAAGGTTTTTGTTTCTCGTCATGCCCACTTCTTGGAAACTGAGTTTTTGGAAAATCAGATAAGTGGGAACGCAATAGAACTGGAAGAAATTCCAGAACCACGAGCTATTACTGAAAGCTTAGTAGAACCAGAGGGTTCGAAAGATCAGGACATTCCTGCGCCGCTCCGCAGGAGTAGTAGGCAGTCTCATCCGCCCGAGAGATACTACGGTTTTCTCATAGACGGGGATAGAGAGGATTGCATCATTGATTATGATGAGCCGACTAGCGTCCAGCAGGCCATTCAGAGCGTTGACTCGGTAAAATGGCTGGATGCAATGCGGACCGAAATGGAGTCCATGTACACCAACAAAGTATGGACGTTGGACGTTGCTCCAGATGGGGTAAAACCCGTAGGATGCAAGTGGATCTTCAAAAGGAAGATTAGTATAAATGGACAGGTTGAGACCTATAAGGCTAGACTTGTTGCAAAGGGTTTTCGTCAAAGACCTGGTTTGGACTATGACGAAACCTTTTCCCCAGTGGCTATGCTGAAATCCATTCGGATCCTTCTTGCCATTGCTGCCTTCCACGATTATGAGATTTGGCAGATGGACGTAAAGACCGCTTTTCTAAATGGAAATTTAGAAGAGTGTGTCTATATGGACCAGCCAGAGGGTTTCATTCAGAGTGGGAGCAGCGGAAAGGTGTGCAAGTTGCTTAAGTCCATCTATGGACTAAAGCAGGCATCACGGAGTTGGAACATCTGTTTTGATGAGACGGTCAAAGAATTTAGCTTTATCAAAAATCCAGATGAGCCATGTATCTGTAGTAGATTTGTAGCAAGAACTGTCGTATTCCTCGTTTTATACGTGGATGACATTCTCTTAATAGGAAATGACATTCCTATGCTACAATCTGTCAAAGGGTTCTTGTCACACAGGTTCTTCATGAAAGACCTGGGTGATGCCTCTTACATTCTGGGGATCCGGATCTATCGTGACAGATCCAAGAGGATATTAGGACTTTCACAGTCCAGGTACATCGACACCATACTGAAAAGATTCAGTATGGAAGATTCCAAGGGCGGTAATCTACCGGCTTGTCAAGGGATCACCCTCTCCAAAGAGATGTCTCCCAAGACTGATTTGGAAAGGGATCGCATGTCTATTATACCCTACGCTTCTGTGGTAAGCTTTATAATGTATGCGATGTTGTGTACCAGACCAGATGTAGCTTATGCACTGAGTGTGGTAAGACGATATCAGTCAAACCCTGGGGAGAAGCACTGGATAGCGGTAAAGAACATTCTCAAGTACCTGAGAAGGACTAAGGAGACGTTCTTGGTGTATGGCGGAAAAGACCTCCAGATCGAGGCCTTTGCTGACTCTAGCTTCCAGAGTGACAAGGATGATTCCAAGTCCATGTCGGGTTATGTCTTTACCCTCAATGGAGGGGCGGTGTGTTGGAAGAGTTCCAAATAGGAAACCGTTGCTGACTCGACGATGGAAGAGGAATATATCGCTGCTGCAGATGCCGCAAAAGAAGTCGTCTGGATAAGGAAGTTCTTGACAGAACTTCAGGTGGTTCCGTCCATTGTTGATCCAATACCTCTGTATTGCGACAACAACAGGGCTATAGCTTTAGCGAAGGAACCCAGGTCCCATCAGAAGTCCAGACACATCTTGAGGCGGTATCACCTGATCTGGAAGATCGTGGGTCGCCAGGAGATCGAGATTCGGAGAGTTACTACGGAAGATATCACTGCTGATCCACTCACGAAAGCCTTATCCCAGGCTCAGTTCGAGTGGCTGATCGAGATAATAGGTCTTCGATACGCCAGTACATAGCCTTAGTGCAAGTGGGAAATTGTTAGTGTATATGCCCTAGAGGCCATTACTGTATCATACTAGTTTGTATATTACTTAATGGAAGCTTGGGATATTCACCTTGTATAGACAATCTTGCTCAAAATAGTAGTATGCTACTTGGTTTGTTTCTAGTTTAATGTGTACATGTGTGTTTCTTTTAGTATATCACCTATACACATTAGTGGACCCCTTAGGATCTTTGCTTGATTACCAGCGTTGTGATGGCAGTCACACTCGTGGGGGCTGGGTAATCCACAAGCACATCCTTATGCAGGTCCCTAGTCGTAGGACTATCGAGACAGGGCATCGATACTCCGGGGTAGACTAGCGTATGCGTTTCTCATCCCAGCATGGGAGACGGTTTGTCCCACAGCCGTCAGTACGTTGTACTTGAGATAGTATGCGGGTGCTCGTTAGGTTACGAGTACACTGGACAGGACTCATCGGGAACTGTTGGTTGGTACTATACCTATCGTCAGCTATCAGTTCCCAGGTGACATGAGTACAGCTTAGTCCGCTGACTTGACACTGTCACTTCGCCTCGAGTGTGTTCCCGCTGTACTTAGATTACTACCCTACCATGGCTCAAAGGAGTCGTGCAAACAGGTAGTAGTTGGGTGCAATCCCGAAGCACTTGGAGGCAGTGACGGTTAGACAGGATTCGTCTCTCCCGGTATTGGGGGTTGATATCGCGCTGTGTCTAGGAGAGCCATTACAAAAAGTCCCTGGCCAGGGCAAGCGAGATATACTGGTAGGTTTCCAGTATTATCTCAGGATGTTCTGGGCTACACTCCGACACGACTTGTACCGCTATTAGGGGACTGACGTTTACCGCCCCCTAGGCCCGCCATGAGATATTCTCAGACGAACAGACCAGACTGTACGGAGACTGTCACATTCAGGCTCAGTAGGAGTTCAGATGGGTTTCACCTCGTCCGTCTTCTTATCGGCATCTACCTGGGGGCCGTTACGCACAGCTAGTGCCGCTTGCGGTCTGTGGTTAAACCCACTGCCAACGTAGTGTCGAGTCTTCAGAGTCCCACACAGAAATCTATTCGCCTTTAGGCAAAAGAGTAGAGGTCGCATGGTTTTGCGACAGGGTTCGGTCACATCCATGCACTTGTGCACGTTTAGTGTCCGGGCAGTTATCACTAGCGGGCTTTGGTTTAAGCCAGATCCTAGTGTACGTTTTGGGATTGGTTTTATCTTGTTTGTATTCGTGTTCCTCGGAACGCGGATGCGGGTGTGTATGCACGGTTGACAGAGAGACAGAGGCAGAGGATTCTCATTAGGGTTGTTGACTGTTGACTTTTGCTAAACCCTAATGAAAATAAGAAATATGATTAATGATAATATTAATTAAGTATTATTGTGCCATGGTTGGGTTGAAAGGTTGACTTTGTTGACTTGTTGACTTAGTTGACCGGTTGACTAGGTTGGACTTGTTGACCATCATCATGACAATGGCTATCATTTCTTGACATTGACCTTTGCTTGCTTGTTTGTTCACAAATTGCATTTAATGCATGAAATGATATTGCCATTTGATATAATAACAACCATCACATAATACTCAATTATTATTATTTGTTATGATTTTTTGGATTATGAGAGCAAGGGTGAAAAAAGTCTTGCTCATTCTATCATTCTCATTCTCTCTAATCCTCAAGCTCTCCCTCTTCCTCTTGCTCTCTCTCTAGTTCATGGTTCTATTGTCTCATGTGTTGAGAAGCAAGAACCATAGAGATAAAACCCAAAACAATTCTCTGCTCATCCTAGTATACAAGGTCTAGCAAACCAAGTGTTCTAGTTTCCTCAAGATTGAGGTTGGAGCCAAAGGTAGAAGCTTTCAGGTGGATCCATCTTCGGCACAAGGAGAGGACGAGAAGTGAACCATCCGACCACCATAAGGAGTCGAAGAGAAGGAGTTCAAGTTAAGGTATAACCCCCTAACTGAGTAGGTAAAACTCCTAGTTAGGTTGTTAGATAGTTGTTTAACAAAGATCCGTATTTTGAGTCCATGTTACCACCAAAGAAAAATCGTTTTTCATCATTTCCGCAACCCCAAAGAATCGGGGACGGGTAACGTGGACTTACAGTGGCGGGTCCCGACAACCAGACATTCCATGGACTGTGATGTCCTTAAACTTTACGGACCGTGGGGTCCTTAAACTCATGGACTATGATGTCCTTAAACGTTATGGACTGTGAGGTCTTTAAACTCATAGACTATGATGTCTTTAACCTTTACAGACTATGATGTCTTTAAACTGTCACGGACTATAATGTCCTTAAACCCATTTGACTGCAAAATTAGATTAACGTATCATGTTGAGTAGATCTTAGTCTAAAAATTAGATTAACGTATCCTCAACAAACGTTTAAGTTGATCTTAGTCTCAAATGAGATTAACGATCTTTAAACCCAACCCAAACCCAAATCTAAGAAGATACGGATTTGGACTAATCCACGCCCTACGAGCGACAACATAAATTATTCTCCGTATACAATCCACGGGCAACCAAAAATAAAACAAACATACACGACATGAAGTGACCATCTGGAGAAGGAGAAAGTGGTTACCGCGATGCGGTAGCGTAATTAATTGCAGGGGCTTGCGCCTGCAGGGAAGAGCGTCCCCATAATCAAAAACCCCTCACAATGAGGGGGAATCTGACGAAGTCTGCTACATCGGTCACATCCATCTAAACCTTAGATACATGGTGCCATAAATCAACTTGGCATCTTCGGAGAGGTGGACGGATAAAACCAAATAGCATCTGCTCTCAAATTCAGGCAAGACATTTGTCTTCTCGGTCTTTCGGCGGAGAACAGATTCTGGCATGCCCGGTAGGACCTTTTCTTCTTTCCACTCCATACTTCGTGTGTCATGTTTCGCGAACGAATCGCGGTTCGCTATGGTTGCCCTGGATTCGAGGTACTAAGATATGGTGTTTTGCTCCGTGCAGAAAACAGAAGATCAATGGCTTTCAACTGCAACAACTGCAACAACTTCCACTCTGTCCTTGCTGGAGGAGTGACTCATGGGCCTCAAGCGGCCTCCGTTTTCAAGATGCCAGTGGAACAGGTGACGCAAGCCACAACTGGGCTGTTATTTGGGACCATGCTCCCATCCATGAGCTTCAACGCCCCACTGCCGTCGCAAGAAGCTCCGTAGAAGTCGGTCTTTGATCGGCTTATGACTATCACGGCCCCTCTCAACGGGTCGTCCAAGTCCAGCACCTCAGTCTTTGATAGGCTAGGCCAAAACTCCAAGGGGCCCGTGAAGAAGCCCGCGGTACCTGAAGGGGTTATCCCGAAATGGATAGCCATCCCTGCTTCAGTGAAAGAAGTCGTCAAAGCGGCTTCTCCTGATAAAAGATCAGTCATTGCAAGACTGGACGCTCCAACTCCCATTCCAGGCGAAGTCACCAAGGCTGCTACCCCTGTCCGAAAGTCTGCCTTCGACAGGTTGGCCATCCCCTCTCAGTGGACGTCGGTGTTCGACAGGCTAACGACGACAATAGCCCCTTATCAGAGCAGGGGGCATGAAGAAGCCACCCTCATAGCTGAGCCAGTACCGTCTGCTTGACACGCTCGACGTCGCCACTGGCGCCGAGTGAGAAAAGCTGGGGGCAATTCCTCATCTGGATTTACCCCGCCAGTTCCAACGGTGGAAGTTGACGCTGCTGTTCCAACTGGAAGCTTTGGATCACTCAGGAGGGTCCGCAAGAACTCTCCGACTGCCGTACTAAAAAGATCTCCTCCACCTATGGAGAACGCTACAAAGGTGAAGCCAGAGCAGCCCCCTCAGAGGCTGTCCTCTAAAATTCATAAAGTTTGGCTACAGGTCCAAGACTCGGTGATCAACCAAGACTACTCCCGCCAACCGAAGAAGATGAAAGTTCGGCAAGAGAAGGACCGCCCTGTCATACCACAGAAAGGGTCGTCTACTTGGGTGCCCGCTGCAACGGCCCCCTCAACTTCGACCGCTCACAAAAGAAGAAGGCCGGAGAAAATCCCCGTGTCTGCGACGAATCTAAAGAGCAACGAACCTAAACGCCCCAAGTCTGGGGGCATGGTGGTTCACACTGTTTATATGGCTGCTGGAAAAAAGGAAAGCCGTGCTTCTACGGATCACCGACCACTCACCCGATCAGTAACAAAGGCTCAGGAGCAGTAACAGCAAAAGCTCCAAGAGATGCTGACAACCATGGCCGCACTCACTGGGATAAAAGAAAGCTCGGAAATATCATCGGAGCAGCGTCAGGAATAGGAAACTGATGCCGAATTGCTCTGAAGAATGCTCGAGAGGAAAGACAAAGAGGCCGCGGAACAAGCGGCCAACATAAAACAAATGGCGCTTTTGTTTCAAGACATGGCCGGAATGATGATACAGCCGGATTCTCCAGCTGAAGACCCTCCGATTGTCCTTGAAGACGACAGAGGGGAGACATCAAATCCTCTTCCGGCTGTATCAGCAGCCAAAGAAGAGACCATTTCCAAAGCCACCCTTGATAACTATATAGCTCAATAGATATGAGCTCACCAGGCGAGCGAAGCGGCTGGCCAAATCGTCAAGACTGTACGACCCTATCCGGGTTGGTACGATCAAATAAAGTACCTGTTAGGATATACAATCCCTAAATTCCATGTGTATAAGGGGACGGGTAATCCACACCAGCACGTTGCTCAATTCAGGGCTCTGTGCGGTAATACTGGGGGTGACGACAAACTGCTGCTTCGTCAGTTTGTTGGCAGCTTGTCGGAGACAGCGTTTGACTGGTACTCTAAGCTCCCGAATGACTCCATTAAGACATTTGCAGAAATGGAGCTACTTTTTACACAAAGATTCGCGAGCTCTAGCGAGCGCACTCCGATCACCGTACTAGTTAACGCTAGAGTGAAGCAGGGAGAAACCTGGGTTCAATACGCCATTCGGTGGCGGAATCTGTGGTCAAAGTGTGAACAGCGCATAGAGGAAGCTCCTGTTGTGGGCATATTTGTGGGAACCCTCGATCCTCAGGCGATCATATCCCAATTCATGATGTTTTTCAAGCCGACCACCTTCCAGGCCTTGATCGACAAGCTGGCCCAAATGGACCAGATGGGACATAGACCGTCCTCCTCAAAGACGGATCCTCGGAATGAGAAGGGGAAAGGGAAAGCAACCTTCGTCGCCAACGCTCAACAACAACCGAGTGGCCCGAGACTGGTTGTTCGCCAAAGCAACAAGCGGCAATCCCTTGATGAGAAGTTGAGACGTCCTTACTCATTTTTCCGGGATAAAACAAGGAGACTGTTCGAACAAGCAGTGCGCAACGGGCTCATCACTCTACCGGAGCCGAGACACCCACTACAACCGAACGATGTCAACGATCCCAATTACTGCCCCTACCACCGAGTATTGGGCCATCCGATCGAAGACTGCTACGTCTTCAAAAATTGGGTTGAAGACTAGTATCAACAGGGCAAGTTCGTGCTGTCCGAAAACTGGAAGGTAAATCCACCACAACAGCACACCCCTAAAAGGGTAGACACGCCGGGGGCATCATGCTCATTTATAGAGGAAGCTCTATGGGAAGTCGTTCTTTCAGCAAAAACTAAAAGAATGCTGAAAAATCTTCAAACATGTCCGACGATCAGGTGGAAGAGCCCGCTAGAGCCAGAGATCATCGAGGGGATGCTGAAACCATGCCCAGCATTGGGAGTTAATAGCGATGGGAAAAACACCCAGGCCCAGCCGTCAAAGTCTTCGAAGAAAAAGAAGAAGATCAAAAAGCCTGCGCAGTTTGATGACAAGCGCACGGATCAAAAGCATATTGACGCGCTGGAGGAATATAACCAGAAGGCGTGGACCCCAGTCACACTCCAGGAATTTCTCAACCATATCCTTGAGAACAGAGGCAATGACAATGACGAGGGAGACGACGCGTCAAAATAGCCCGAAGATTACATGACAGGTTGTCACATGATCTCTCACTCGTCAATAGATGATAAAGAAGCTCCTGGTGCAGAGAAACTGGGGGCAGATCCAGAACCAGAATCAAAATCCCTGGAGCCATCGGATGAATTGATTGACAGACTGCTGAGCGAAGCTCTTTAGAAAAGCAAAGCTGACAGAGAGCGGGAAACGACCATATATGAAAGGTCCAGACGTCGGCGTCAAGTTAAAGAAGCTCCGGTAACGGGAAGCCATAGAATACCCCAACCGGATCGAAGCATCCCTATCGCCAGCAAAATCAAGCTTAAAATAAGGAAACGATTCGCTTGGGCCCTGTCAATGGGAATGAAGTTGCCCTCTTTCTGTCACGCCCCGCTTCCCAGAGTACGCTAAGATGGGCACGTGACATAGCCAACCATGCTACCTGTGGATAGGAAAAATCCCTCCACAGTCACATTACGGCTGTAGAGATATCAAGAACAGGAAAGTAAACTAAACTATCTAGTACATGTCCATAAGCCAGAATGAATGAGTCAAGAAATAATGATATGCGGAAGCAAAAGATACAATAATGAAACACATGGAAAGTAAAACTACATACCGACAGGAACTTCACCGCTCGGTCTAACAGCGGCAATACTCCTGATCAGTCTGCAACAAAGGTAGAAGGATTTGGGCCATGCAAAATCCAGACGTCAGCGCGTCATAACATCAAGCAACAATATGTAAACAGGGTAGCAAGACATGCAAGTATAATCATAAATAGTAAAGTAGGTGTAAAGCAATCTAAATCAGGGCAGTGAAAGGTAGCGTGCAGTGAGTAAACTAAACTGGTCAATTGGTTATCTACTCTCAAGTCTTTAAAATCAATTTGATGAATCATCGATGTAACTCAATAGTATCCCGTGCATGCCCGGGACCACGGTCTACAGACTCTCGGGCTGAAACCGAGACGTGCCGCTAGGTAGTAAAAGGTAGCAGGTATAGACGAGTGATGTCGGCATCATCACTCCGGGGCTAGCCTAGCCCGTAAGACTGATCAGAACAGGTATCGAATTGTTGAGTTACAAGTCAGGTTTCACCATTGATTTCCCCATACCCCCAAGTTATAAGTGTTCAAGTCAGGTATTCAGTAATCAAGAACTAATGCCAACACAGGATCAGGTAAGAGCAGGTTTGTCTGGATAGACAACAGGAACGGTCCGTAAGGACTACATGTTAGGTTTGTTGGCATTAGACACAAGATCAGGTAACAGGTCAGGCCATGGTACATCAGGTCAAGTCAAGTAGTGTATTTAGGTGTCAGGTCATGTCAAGAGTGTACGGTACCATGTCCTATCAGGTAGGAAGTGCAACAGGTCATGTCAGGAAGCACAAAATATTATGTGGGTGCTCATAATCAACTAGCATAAGCATGGGTATACAAAACAAGCATGGGTACTAATAGCACAATAAAATGGAACATTGTAATGTGATATGCAATCAGGTACAGATTAAGGCATACATATGCACAGTTATCGATTAGGGTTACATTTATAGTTTCAATATTAATTAAGATGCAATTTATTAAATATGGAGTGTTAATATCACAGTATTATGTAGTAATGTGATCTATGGATGCAATTATATGTATCTTAAATGCGATGGATGCAAACGGGTATCCGAAAAGTTATAAAACTATAAAATGGTAATGTGGGATGTACAACTAAGCAATATTTGATATAAATATTGATATAATAATATTAATATGGATAGCATATTCAAAGCGATTAATAACTATAAAAGTGGTATTGATTAACCATGCACAAGAAAGTTCCGTTCAGAAATTCAGCGTCACCCTGATTTGTAAAATAGCTTAAAAATAACAAACGTTCTCCAAAAGGGACGTGTCTTATACCAAAACAAAAATAATTCAATAAAGTTTTCAGTTTTATAAGTATAAGCATCTCAGGTTGTCCCTACAAAAAGCTATAAACATTCGAAGTTGAAAGTTTGCTGCTGGAATTTCCCTGGACAGCAGTTTAGAGACATTTTCATTTGCATTTTACGTTATTTAAACAATTTATTTTGTAAGTAAATATTTCATAAAGTTATAGTATTCTAAGTTAGCTTCGTAACAAACTAAAGAACGTATACTAATGATTTTTCTATGATTTATAATGAATTTTATAAGGTAAGGTGTACAGTAAATTTCAGATTTGTCGTATCCGCTTTTTCAACGACGTTTCACGTGTAAACTATAATATTTTCAAATGTATAACATTATAAAATGCAGATTATAAACTAATTAAAGATAATAATAAGAAATATTATGACGATATATATTTTAAATGATATGGATGCAGTATAATGTAATCTAGTATGTCACAAGATAAGTTTTCATGATCTAGATTTAATATGATATAAACGGATGCAAACGGAACATCGAAACGTTATAAAATTAAACATGGGGCACTAGATTTAAACTATAGATATGGTATTTATTTAAATAGGTATAAAATGAATTATATAGTATGTAGCAAGATTAACTTGCCTAGACGGAACAAGAACGGATGTATACGGAGCGTCCTTCGTCGGCGAAATGTCGCAACGCGCGCACGGTACACTGAACGGTTCCAAACAACGCATGAGGGTGATCACGCAAGTCAGGTACGTTCACTGGATCACTCGGATCATCGGCGATGAGCACGGCTCCGGCTGTGATCACCGGAATCAAGAAACAAGATCAAGAAAAAGAAAGAAGAAAGAAGAAGAAGTAAGAAGAAGATGTTGTGTATTAAATAAGGAAAGAAAAATTAACTAAATAAAATATATATAAATATATATATGCAGAGGAGAGAGAGAGAGAAAGGAGTTGTTAGTTTGTTAGGAAATTAGATTTAAAATTTTAAAAGATTTTTAGATTTAAAATTTTAGATAAGAGCTTTCAGTTTGTTAAAGAAATCATATAAAAATATTTAAACTAAATTTTAAAATTAAATAAATTGAATTTTGGCGGGATACAAAAATATTTCAAAACGCGCCCGGGTCAGGTCTAAAACTTCAGATTTAAAATACGAAAAATATGTGCGACTTTCAAAATTCAAAATGAATACTCAGGTAACGAAAATGCATACCCCTAAGAACGGATGCACGTACATGCGCATAGCCATCCAAACACGTCCGTTTCACTGAACGGGACGAGAACAAGATGCGCGGATGCTACCACGGGGTTAGGGGTATCATGCAGGGTATGAAATGCAATTTTAAATTATTTTACATGACCTAAAATGTTATATGGTAAAATGCCAGTATGCAGTATATATGAGATGCACGTGTCTATGTAACAAGTCAGGGTAATCTATAAATATGAATCAAACAGGTTCAAGCAAGCGGGTCGGGTCGAATGCAATGTAAAATGTAAAATACTATTCGCACCCAAAACACGATAAATCAGGAAAATACCACAATTAAGGAAATACGAGAACTGGAATTGGTATAAATGAACTAGGGTGTTACACTTTCAAAGGAAATTCTCCTGGCGGTATACATCTTGATGAAGCGGACATACATCCTAACTTCTGCTTATACCATCAGAGGATTGCATACCCTACCGAAGAGTGCATAGCCTTTAAAAACTGGTGGCAGGGATATGTTGCCTACTGACAACACGTTCAACGAGTGAAGTGCAAGGCTCTTCGGGAACAGAGAAGCACGACAGATGAGCGCAAAAGAACTGCCGGCAACTGTCACATGGTTGACACCAAGGGATCGCAAGTTATCACCTTTGGAAGCGATGCTGACGAAGAAATTGCTCTCAGCCCTCTCTTCAAGGAATCCTCCTCTGACACAAAAGATGCAAAGATTTGCGAGAACGGACAGCTGCATAATCCTACGTTGCCCGAAAAAATCTCGGACCTACGAAAGACGGACGGAAACGCCCTTAAACTACTACAAACCGCAGCATCTTAGGGCTGACCCCAAAAAAAAAACGGTACGTCCACAAGAAAAATGGGCACGGATGAAACCCGAAAGGGCTCCGTGAGTAAAAATAGCAGGACTACCGGCGAGTTTGTGAAAACCTGAGAGGGCACAGGCTCGTAAAAAATTCGTGCACACTTGCGAGGTCCTCTCGACCTTGTAAGGAGAAAACACATGCGTGAGATCCTTACGACTCACAAGGGAGCAACACAATTAGGGATCCCCACGATTCCTAAGAAGAAATTACACTTACGAGATCCTCACGACCCGTAAGGAGAAGCCTCCTATGAGACCCTCACGGCTCATAGGATTCAAAAGCTTTAAGCTATAGGGATCTGAACCTGTTCTTAAGTCGTCATCACACTTCCCAGATTACCCTACAAGCGGTTCAATATTGACCGTTGTATACAATCCACGGGCGCAAATAATCATTTCCTTTCCGAGTCCCACCAACGATAAGGAATGCCCTCATTTGATGAACAAACACTTGTAAGTCCTCTCGACTTATAAGGAGAAAACACTCTTGTAAGATCCTTACGACTTATAAGAGAATACACACTTAGGAATCCTCACGATTCCTAAGAAGAAAATACACCTACACCTGTAGGGAGAAAAGTCTTTATGAGACCCTCATGGCTCATAAAGTTGAAAAGTCTTAGGTGGCAGATCCTAACCCTGTCTCCTAAGCCATCATTGCCCTGCAGGGAGGTCAAGATAGGCTATCTACGGGCCACACTCTCCGAAGTCAGACATCGACAAGGAGGGAAACAATCACTTATGAGTCCTCTCGACTTGTATGGGAGAAAATTCTCTTGTGAGATCCTTACGACTCTCAAGAGAAAACGCACTTAGGAGTCCTCACGATCCCTAAGAAGAAAATACACCTGCGGGATCCTCTCGACCTGTAGGGAGAAAAGTCTTTATGAGATCCTCATGGCTCATAAAGTTGAAAAGTCTTAGGTGGTAGATCCTAACCCTATCTCCTAAGCCATCGCTGCCTTACAAGGAGGTCAAGATGGACTATCTACGGGTCACATTTGCCAAAATTACATGCCACTGAAATAAAGAAGCTACTTATGGGTCCTCATGATTCGTAAGGAAAAATACCCGAGTGAGATTCTTACGACTCATGGAGGCAATGAACACTTAGAAATCCTCACGATTTCTAGAGAGAATTTGTTCCTACGAGATCCTCTCGACTTGTAGGGAGCAAAACCTTCTTGAGACCCTTACGGCTTATGAAGATGGAAAAAGTCTTAGGCTACAAGGACCCTAAACTTGTCTCTCAAGCCATCAATTCTACGGTTACATATTACTTTGCACTACTTCACCCACATACATGCTTACGTGGGCAAAGTAGTGGGGGGCATTTGTTCCTTTATGGAAAATAAATAAATATATGGAGCAACGGAGAAAGCCCCCAAGTGGAGCATCACATGCCCACATGTGATAGGCGCTGTGCTTGGCAAAACTGAAATAAAAATCGGGCCTCACGTGTAGACACATGACCTTTATAGGCAGAGTCTGTAGGCGCCTGGATGAAATAAATAATTGGAGATGCTTAATTGGTGAGGTCACGTGCCAACACGTGATGGGTTCCTGAGCCCTCTGAACTAATAGAATTAAATTCTAATTAGAAGCTTTATACTTAATCTGTGAGGTCACGTGCCAACACGTGATGGGCTCCTGAGCCCTCTGAATTAATAGAATTAAATTCTAATTAAAAAGAATCAACAGCCCTAATTGGAAAAATATTTCCCTTGATCTTTCCAAACAAGAAAGATTACACTCTGTAAAGTAGAGTACCGTTGGATTAAAAATCCAATGGTGATTAAAAATCACCAATTTATAGGAAGATTCTGTGCAAGGAAATATTTTCCTAAAATTTGCTAGGAACAACAAATGAAATATCTTATGTGAAATAGAAGTCTTTGGATTAAAAATCCAACGGTGAATAAAATTCACCGAGTGATCTAAAAGATCATGTTGGTTGTAAAATCAATCAAAAATCTCTCAATGAGAGATTGGCTAAACAAACTGATTCCTTTCTTTCTCCTATAAATAGGAGCCAAGAAGAAAAGAGAAAGGGGATACAAAAAAAAGAGAAGAGAGAAAACAATAGAGAGAAATAGAGAAGAAGATCTCTTGAGAGAAGAAAGAAACTCTAGGTAAGAGAAGGAAGGAGATCATTCTATAAGCTCTCACAAAACAAAAGAGAATTTAATTCTCAAACCAAGAGTTTAACTTTTCTAAATAAGAACTCAGTTTTTCATCTGGTTGAAGATCTGCAGAAGCAGATCTCCCCATAAGTTGAGAATTTAATTCTCAGGAGATTCTGCCATGCAGATCCAAAACTTAGAGGGAGAATTGGGTTTAAAGAATTTAATTCTTTCAGGCACAGAGGAATTTAATTCCTCTAAATAAAATTATGGTTTAACCCTATAAAAGAATTTAATTCTTAAACAAGAGATTTAACTCTCCATGCCCGTAAAAGAGATCAGTACCCAACATGATCATGTGTGTCCACGTGAGCCTTCTCAATGATCAAAAGAGAACAAATAAGTTTAGGTCACGTGCTCCCACGTGACCCTTCAACAAGCTTCCTAAAATAAAAGGGGAGTAAAGCCGAGGCAGTTCATTTTCTGGCGTCTCACGTGCTCCCACATGACCTCTGAGAAGTGCTCAGCACTTATAAAAGAGAAAAGGGAATAAACCCTATTTTTGGAGCGCCTCACGTGACTCCACGTGACCCCTGAGAAGTACTCAGCACTTATAAAAGAGAAAAGGGAATAAACCCTATTTTTGGAGCGCCTCACGTAACTCCACGTGACCCCTGAGAAGTGCTCAGCACTTATAAAAGAAAAGAGGGAATAAACCCTATTTTTGGAGCACCTCACGTGGCCCCACGTGACCTCCAAGCAGCGCTTAACTTTTATAAAGCAGAAAGGGAATAAATAAAAAGGCAATTTTCATTCTTCAGAGAGCCTCACGTGATCTCACGTGACCCAATAGTGCTTAGCACTCAGAAAAAGAAAAAGAGAATAAACCCAAGATAACTCCCATTTTGGGGGCACCTCAAGTGTTCCCACGTGACCCCCAAACAGTTGTGTATAAAAGAGAGAGAAAATTCCAAAGACAACGCTCGCATTTTAAAGGCACATCACGTGTCTGCACGTGACTGTTTGATGAACCAAGTGCTTAGCACTTATAAATGAAAGAGAAATAAAATCCAGAGAACAGTTCTCACCTTGGACGCCTCACGTGCTTACACGTGAGCCAAGTGCTTAGCACTTTTATATATATGTGAGGGAATAAACTCAAGGAACAATGCCCACTTCGGGGCCCCTCACGTGTTCACACGTGAGCTCCTCCAAAGTCCATTGTTTAACACTGATTTAGTGCTTAGCACTATGGGGTAACTAAGGGAAATCAACCTTAGCTCAAATTAGCCAAGTCTTCCGAAGCCAAGACCCTTTTTGTCACCAATCAACCGAGCCCCCATGTTCTGGTCTCCCTAAACTAATCCTAGTCCCAAGGATGACTAGTGTTCTCCTAACAGATGATATCTAAACTGATGTTCATCCCATTCCCTAAATCGGGATATTATTTCAAGGGTACATCTCTTCATACCTTTGATACATGTCATTATAATCCTTCAACGTCTTCACAGAGATGGAGGGTCCCAATAACCAATAACTTTTGGTGCATCCCCAAACGGTTGAACCAAAACCATACAGACTATGACGTCTTTAAACTGGACTATGATGTCCTTAAACTTTACGGACTATAGGGTCCTTAAACTCATGGAATATGATGTCCTTAAACTTTATGGACTGTGAGGTCCTTAAACTCATAAACTATGATGTCTTTAAACTTTACAGACTATGATGTCTTTAAACTCTATGGACTATGATGTCGTCCTTAAACTCATAGACCATGATGTCTTTAAACTTTGCAGACCATGATGTCTTTAAACTCTATGGACTATGATGTCCTTAAACTTATGGACCGTAACGTCCTTAAACTAAAACGATAGAGCCCAAATGCTCTTTCGCTGGATCTAAATGATCATAAAAACCCTGTTAAGTAGATCTTAGTATAAATTAGGCTAACGTATCCTTAACAACCATTTAAGTTGATCTTAATCTCAAATGAGATTAACAATCCTTAAATCAATCCAATTACAGATTTCTCAACCGACATTGGTTCAAGGGTACATCTCTTCACACCTCTGATATGTGTCGTTGTAATTCTTCAACATCTTCAGAGAGGTGGTGGGTCCCGACAACCAAAAACTTTACAGACTATGATGTCTTTAAACTACCATGGAATATGAGGTCCTTAAACTCATAGACTATGATGTCTTTAAACTTTATAGACTATGATGTCTTTAAACTGTCACGGACTATGATGTCCTTAAACCCACTGGACCGCAACGTCCCTAAACTAAAACAATAGAGCCCAAATGCTCTTTTGTTGGATCTAAATGATCTTGTTGAGTAGATCTTAGTCTAAAAATTAGATTGACGTATCCTCAACAAATGTTTAAGTCGATCTTAGTCTCAAATGAGATTAACGATCCTTAAACCCAACCCAAACCCAAATCTAAGAAGATACGGATTTGGACTAATCCACGCCCTACGGGTGACAACATAAATTAGTCTCCGTATACAATCCACGGGCAACCAAAAATAAAACAAACATACACAACATGAAGTGACCATCTGGAGAAGGAGAAAGTGGTTACCGCGATGCGGTAGCGTAATTAACTACAGGGGTTTGCGCCTGCAGGGAAGAGCGTCCCCACAATCAAAAAACCCTCACAATGAGGGGGAATCTGTTGAAGTCTGCTACATTGGTCGCATCCGTCTAAACCTTCGATACATGGTGCCATAAATCAACTTGGCATCTTTGGAGAGGTGGACGGATAAAACCAAATAGCATCTGCCCCCAAATTCAGGCAAGACATTTGTCTTCCCGGTCTTTCGGTGGAGAACAGTGACCATCTGGAGAAGGAGAAAGTGGTTACTACGATGCGGTAGCGTAATTAACTGCAGGGGCTTGCGCCTGCAGGAAAGAGCGTCCCCACAATCAAAACCCCCTCACAATGAAGGGGAATCTGATGAAATCTGTTACAACGGCCGCATCCGTCTAAACCTCCGATACACGGTGCCATAAATCAACTTGGCATCTTTGAAGAGGTGGATGGATAAAATCAAATAGTATCTACCTCCAAATTCAGGCAAGACGACCTAGACGTTTGTCTTTCCGGTTTTCAGCGGTGAACAGATTTTGGCACGCCCGTTGGGACCTTTTCCTCTTTCCACTCCACACTTCGTATGTCGTGTTCACAAACGAATAACGGGTTTGCTATGGTTGCCCCTGGATTCGAGGTACTAAGATTAGGTGTCTTGCTCCGTGCAGAAAACAAAAGATCAATGGCTTTCAACTGCAACAACTGCAACAACTGCAACAACTCCCACTCCGTCCTTGCCGGAGGAGTGACCTACGGGCCTCAAGCGGCCTCCGTTTTCACGATGCCAGTAGAACAGGTGATGCAAGCGACCACTGGGCTGTTCTTTGGGACCATGCTCCCACCGATGAGCTTCAACGCCCCGCTACCGTCGCAAGAAGCTCCGAAGAAGTCGGTCTTTGATCGGCTTGCAACTACCGCGGCCCCTCTTAATGGGTCGCCCAAATCCAGCTCCTCAGTTTTTAACAGACTAGGCCAAAACTCCAATGGGCCCATGAAGAAGCCCACGATACCTGATGGGATTATCCCGAAATGGATAGCCATCCCTGTTCCAACAAACGAAATCATCAAAGAGGCTTCTCCTACTAAGGGATCGGTCTTCGCTAGACTGTCCGCTCCAACTCCCATTTCGGGCGAGATCACCAAAGTTGCTTTCCCTGCCTAAGGGTCAATCTTCGACAGGTTGGGCGCTTCTTCTCAGCGGACGTCAGTTTTCAAGAGGCTGGCACCGGTGGTAACCCTTCACCAGAGCGGGGGGCATGATGAAGCCACCCCCACATCTGATCCAACACCGTTTGCAAGGCATGCTCGACGTTGCCACTGGAGCCGAGTGAGAAAAGCTGGGGGCAGTTCTTCTTCCGGATTTACTCCGCCAGCTCCAACAGTGGAAGTCGATACTGCTGTTCCAACTGGGAACAGTTTTGAACCACTTAGGCGGGTGCGCAATAACTCTCCGATGGCTGTGCTAAGAAGATCTCCTCCACCTATGGAGAACATTACAAAGGTGAAACCAGAGTAGCCCCCTCAGCGTCTGTCCTCTAAAATTCACAGGGTCTGGCAAAGGGTCCAAGATTCTGTGGTTAACCAAGACTACTCTCGCCAACCAAAGAAAATAAAGGTTCGGCAAGAGAAGGACCACCCTGTCGTACCACAGAAGGTGTCATCTACTTGGGTTCTCGCTGTAACGGCCCCCTCAACTTCGACTGCCCACAAAAGGAGAAGGCCGGAGAAGATCCCTACGTCTGCGACGAATCGCAAGGGCATTGAATCCAAACGTCCTAAGTCTGGAGGCATAGTAGTGCATACTTTTTATATGGCTTCCGGGAAAGAGGATAGCTGTATCTCTACGGGTCATCGACCACTCACGCGGTCAGTAACTAAGGCTCAGGAGCAACAACAGCAGAGGCTCCAGGAGATGCTGACAACTATGCCCGCACTCACTGGGCCAAAAGCAAACCCGGAGGCATCGTCAGAGCAGCGTCAAGAATAAAAAACTTATGCCGAATTCGTCCAAAGAATTCTCGAAAGGAAAGACAAAGAGGCCGCGGAACAAGCGGCCAACATAAAACAAATGGCGCTACTATTCCAAGACATGGTCGGCATGATGATCCAGCCGGACCCTCCAGCCAAGGATCCTCCAGTAATAATTGAAGACGACAGAGGAGAGTCATCGAACCCTCCTCCGGCCTTTTCAGCGGCCAAGGAAGAAACAATCTCGAAAGCTACGCTCGATGATTATATAGCTCAACAGATACGAGCTCATCAGGAAAATGAAGCAACTGGCCAAGTCGTCAGAACTGGACGACCATATCCAGGATGGTACGATCAGATAAAGTACCCACCGGGATATACGATCCCTAAATTCCACGTGTATAAGGGGACGGGAAATCCCCATCAACATGTCGCTCAGTTCAGGGATCTGTGCGGCAACACTGGAGGTGATGATAAGCTACTTCTTCGCCAATTCGTCGGCAGCTTGGCAGAGAGGCGTTCGAATAGTACTCAGAGCTTCACAACATCTCCGTCAAAACTTTTACGGAGATGGAACTACTATTCACCCAGTGTTTCGCCAGCGCTAGCGAACGTACCCCAATCACGGCATTGATCAATGCCAGGGTGAAGCCAGGCGAAACCTGGGTTCAATACGCCATTTGATGGTGAAATCTATGGTCAAAATATGAACAGCGCATAGAGGAAGCTTCTGCAGTGGGCATGATTGTGGGAACCCTCGATCCGCAGGCAACCATATCTTAATTCATGATGTTCTTCAAGCCGACTATTTTCCAGGCCTTGATTGACAAGCTGGCCCAAATGGACCAGATGGGGCCACAGGCCTTCCTCTTCGAAGACGGAGCCGCGGTGTGAAAAGGGGAAAGGAAAGCGACCTTCGTAGCCAATGCTCAGCAACAGCCGACTGGTCCAAAACGAGCTGATCACCAAAGCGATAGACAGCGATTCCTCAACGAAAAGTTAAGACGTCCTTACTCGTTTCTGCGGGAGAAAACAAAGAGACTGTTCGAACTGGCGATACGCAACTGGCTCATCAATCTACCGGATCCGAGACGTCCATTGCAGCCCGATGATGTCAACAATCCCAATTATTGCCCCTATCACTAGGTAGTAGGCCATCCAATCGAAGATTGCTTCGTCTTCAAAGGCTGGATTGAGGACCAATACCAACAGGGAAAATTCGCTCTGTCCGAGAATTGGAAAGTAAGCTCACCCCAGCCGCACGTTCTTAAAAAGGTGGACACACTATGGGCATCATGCTCTTTTGTAGAAGAAGCTCCATGGGAGGTCGCTCTTTCAACCAAAACGAAAAGAATGTTGAAGGATCTCCAAACATGCCCGGCGATCAGGTGGAAAAGTCCGCTGGAACCCGAGGTCATTGGGGGGATGCTGAAGGCGCGCCCAACGCTAAAAGTTGGTGATGGTGGACAAAACATTCAGGCCGAGCCTCCAAAGTCTTTAAAGAAAAAGAAGAAGGCCAAGAAGCCCGTCCAACCCGAAGACAGACGTATAGGTCTGCAGAAATACATCGATGCACTGAAAGAATATAACCAGAAGGCATGGACCCCAATCACGTTGGATGAATTATTTAAGCATGTTCTTGAGAATGAAGCTGATGACACTGATGAAGGAGACAATTCCTCAGAAGCGCCCGAAGATTATGTGGCAAGCTGCCACATGATCTCTCACTCGTCAATAGATGATGAAGAAGCTCCTGATGCAGAGAAACTGGGGGCAGATCCCGAACCGGAACTCCTAGAACCGTCAGATGAGATGATTGACATGTTATTGAACGAGGCCCGTCAAAAAAGCAAATTTGATCGAGAACGTGAAATAGCCATATATGAAAGGGCTAAGCGTTGGCGTCACATTAAAGAAGCTCCGGTATTGAGAAGCGATAGAGTACCCCAACCGGATATAAGCACTTCTGCCGCCAGCAAAAGCAGGTTTAAGACAAGGAAGTAATTCGCTAAAGCCCTATCAATGGGAATGAAGTTGGCACCTTTCAAAGAAGACACTTCAGAAAATACGTTCCCCAACGAACTAGATGCACATCCAAGCTACTGCTTATACCATCGGAGGATCACACACCCTACCGAGGAATGCATGGCCTTTAAAAATTGGTGGCAGAGATGCGTTGCTCATCGGCAACATTTCAAGCGGATGAAGCGCAAAACTTGTCGAGAGCATAGGAGCACGACAGATGAACGCAAGAGAACTGCCGAAAATTGTCACATGGTTGATAGCAAGGGATCACAAGTTCTCACCTTCGGGAGCGATTCCGATGAAGAAATAGCCTTCAGCCCTCTCTTCAAGGAATCCATCTCCGAAACAGAAGAAATGAAGACCTGCGAGAACATTCAGCTGTGCAATTGTACGTTACCCGAAAAGAATCTCGGACCCACAAATAAGGGATCGAACAAAAAGATAAGGGGAAAGAAAAAGTCCCTGAAGATTTCACCCTCAATGACCGAGTCGTCGAAGAGCTGGCAACCAAGGAACCGCCAAAGAAAAACAAGGTGGATTAAAATGTTCTGGCACACCCGAGGAAGATACTCTCGCAACTAAGCAATCTCAATGCCCTTATGTTATCTAAAGAGGCGAGAGATTCGTTGATCAAGGCGCTATAAGAGCCTGAGCAGTTCTAAGCTTTCCTTGCCGAAGAAAAGATGAAGGACGAACTGGAAGAAGTTCACACGGCTGACATCACTTTCGGCGATGAAGATCTCCTCCTCGGGATGTGCGAGCACAACCGTCCCCTGTATGTCATGTCACCGGATACTGCCATGACATCAAGATAGGGAAGATTATAGTTGACAATGGGTCCTATGTCAATCTCCTAAATGTCTGTCAATCTCCTAAATGTGAGGGTGCTAAAAGAAATTTGCATGAGCGTCCAGCATCTCGCTAGGGATAAAATCACCATCTCCGGGTTCGACTCCCAGTCATCACGGACACTCAGGTCTGTAATACTGACGTTACGCTTTGGGCTGCTCATCACTGACATCAAATTTCATGTCATTGACGCCAAGACTTGCTACAACGCTTTGTTCGGCAGGCCTTGGTTGCATGAGTACAACATCATCCCTTCTACAAAACATCAGTGTATGAAGTATTTCAAATATGGTCTCGAGTATACCGTGACGGGAGAACTGAACCCATTTTTCGTGAATGAAGTCCGAAAATACGAAGATGCAAAATATTTCCTGCCAGACTTTGAAAACATAGAAAGATGCTATAAACCGGAGAATAAGCAAAAAGCTAACACCACTATTCCGGTCTTCGGGAGTGATACCGAGGAGGAAGAAGAAATAGTTTACTCAGGGCCGCCTCAATGCAACAAGCCCGGACCACCTACCCCTATTCTGTTCTTTGGCAGTGACTCTGAAGATGAGGTCAACGCAGTGTTCTCGGTCCGTCCATCAATGCAGGCCTTCACTGGAGATGATCAAAGTTTGAAAATCGCCATGGTTCCGCAAAAGCATTACAAAGACTCGACTCACTTGATACCTATAGTGTGCTAGAACTGCAAACGTTCTACGTCCCTCTCAGGCGAAAAGGAGAAAAGGCGATCCTATTCTACTGATCCGCGAAACCAAAGAGGAGAAAGAAATCTGGCATGGTGCCGATTCTATGCTTGACAGGCTCCAGCCCATCCGTCTGCCCAGATACTACACGGAAGGATTAAAAAGGCTGTTGAGGCGCCAAGGTATACCCTTCAAACAGACTGCCCGATAAGCTCATTTCTACAACAGGATCCGGAACGTCTCCGAAACTCAGCGAAAATTATCCAACGGGAGAATGGAAACAATTGGGCTTGGATATGTTCAATCCAAGAAGCGGGAACGATTCCGTGGCTGCTACGTTATACTTGACTTCGATGAAGAGGGAGATGCTCTGTTAGAAGACACTGCAATTGAACCAAAACGAAATCCTGCTGTAAAAATGCAAAGTCCATCGTTTGAGGAACAGATGGACAAGCTAATAAGGGAAGCGGGTCAAAAGGTCCGGGATGACCACAACCGTGAAATGTCCATTTACGAGAAAGCCAGGACGCAGCGTCTCCTTCAGCAGACTACGGAGAATGACGATGCCCTTCGCCGTCAGCCCGCCATGCATTCCAGAGATGAGAAAAATGCCCGACGCGGAGGCAAAAACAAGTTAAAGAACGGAAAAAACATTCGACAGCGGCAAGACGGATCCAAAAAGCCTCGCGATCGAAAAAAGGTCAACCAAAATCCATCCCTGATGAAGAAGATGGATCGGGAATATTCTTTCCCTCAAGACAAGACAAGGAAGATATTCGACCTCGTCGTGAAACATCAAATGATTACACTCCCGGAATCCAAGCACCCCGAGCAAGCAAACGAGCTTCATCAGCCGGATTATTGCTCCTATCACTGAGCGATAGGACATCCTCTCGAAGCCTGCTTCACCTTTAAAGACTGGGCAGAAGACCAGTATCAGCAAGGCATGTTTGCTCTATCCAGCAGTTGGAGTGTAACCCTGCCACAGAACCATGAACCAAAAGCCACGTGTACGAAGAAAGTAGAACCGGATCAACATCGGTCTTGGAAGCGATCTCGTACCTGTCACACGATAACGCTGTCAGGATAAGGAGTACGCGAAGATATGGCTGACCTCCCCTGGTGCTTCGAAAATGAAGATGAAGATGAGTTGATCTCAGGATTTCCACCTGCGCCAAAAGAGTTGGAAGATGGAATACATACTACTGTGGACAATCTAAAGAAAATTGACTTGGGGGCGGCAAGTGACCCGCGGCCGACGTTCGTCAGTGAGCTGTTGTCTGAAGAAAAGGTGGCTATGCTCAAAGACGTGCTCATACAGTATAAAGACTGTTTCGCATGGAACTACTCCGAAATGCCGGGACTAGATCCAGAAGTAGTTGTGCATAAATTGGCAATATCTCTGGACGTCAAGACGATCAAACAAGCACCGAGAAGAATGCGGCTCGAACTTGAAATGAGCATCAACGCCGAGGTCAAGAAGCTAATCGACTCCGGCTTCATCCAAGAAGTTCAATACCCTGATTGGATCACCAACATTGTCCTAGTGATGAAGAAAAATGGGACGGTGCGCATCTACGTGGACTTTCGGGACCTCAATAAAGCCTGCCCAAAGGATGATTTTCCCGTACCAGTTACTGAGTTGATGATAGATAATACGTCCACTCATGAAGTCTTCTCTTTCATGGACGGATCATCGGGGTACAATCAGATAAAGATGCATCCCGAAGACCAGAAGCATACCGCTTTCCGGACTCCTTTGGGCATATTCTGTTATAAAGTGATACCTTTCGGTTTGAAGAACGCCGGCGCTACCTATCAGAGGGCCATGATGAGGATTTTCGATGACCTCATACATGAAATCGTCGAATGTTATATCGACGACCTCATGGTGAAAAGAAAATCATACGAGGAGCACTGGGAGCATCTGGGGACAGTGTTCCAACGTCTTCGGAAATACAACCTGAAGATGAACTCTCTCAAATGTGCGTTCGGAGTTTCATCGAGCAAATTCCTAGGATTTATCGTATGACACCGGGGCATCGAGATAGACCCGTCGAAGATCAAGACGATCATGGAAATGCCTCCACTAAGAACTCTCAAGCAACTACGGTCTCTCCAAGGAAAGCTCGCATATATCCGACGGTTCATAGCTAACCTCTCAGGCAAATGCTGCCCCTACAGTCACCTAATGAAGAAGGGGAACCCGTTCGTCTGGGATCGCAAATGCCAGAGTGCACTTGACGAAATCAAGCAATACCTGCAGAATCCGCCAGTACTGACTGCTCCGGTAAAGGGGAAACCCCTCATCCTGTATACAACTGCCCTTGAAGGTTCCTTAGGCGCACTATGGGCACAGGAAAATGACCAAGGGAAGGAGAAAGCCCTCTACTATTTGAGGCAAGTTCTCCTGGGGGCAGAAACAACTACTCCCCCATCGAAAAACACTGCCTGGCGTTAATCTTCGCAATAACGAAGCTCAAACACTATACTTTGGAGCATGAGGTCCATCTCATATAAAAAGTGGATCCTCTCAAATACTTGATGTCAAGGGCCATACTAACGGGACGGCTCGCTAAATGGGCCCTCCTCTTGATGGAGTTCTCGATAACATACCGACCTCTCAAGGCAGCAAAAGGCCAGGCTATCGCCGACTTCCTCGCTGAGTATCTGATACCTGCTGATTCACCCCTAAATTGCGAGTTGCCAGATGAGCACGTGTTTGCATGATTGACGGGGAAAGAGGAAGGAGTGATATCCGATGGGAACTCTACTTCGACGGGGCATCTTCCATGAAAAAGCGAAAGCATAACTCTCCTGTAATCAAATCAGGGGTATGCCTTATCTTCGTGACTCCGCAAGGAGGGATAATGCGCTTTGCCTTTTTCCTTAACAGAGCCGAGGACAAACAATGAAGCTGAATATGAAGCTTTGATGGCAGGTCTTGAGATCGTTGTCGACATGGGAATCAAAAACCTCCTTAAATACGGAGACTCCCAACTGGTCGTTAGTCAAGTAAACGGCGACTATCATACGTGAAAACCAGAGTTGGTAAGGTACGGTAAGAGAGTGCAGCAATTGCTGGCTCAAATTCCTGCCTACGCCCTGGAAAGCATACCGCGTGCGGAAAATAGCAAAGCGGATACGTTAGCCAAACTTGCTAAAGAACTGGCTGACAAAAAACCTCGATGACGTAAGTATCGTGGTACAAAGCTGTCGGGTTGTTGCACCAGCGGAAATATATCTGGAATCGTCTGAAGAAAAGGAAGCGACCAAGCAAACGGCCTTACAAATAAAAGACCAGGAAAAGGCTAAGGATTGGAGGGAAGTCTTTATAGACTATTTCAAATCCCGTCGTACACCTGAAGATGCAACTTCAAGACATCAGTTCATGAAATGAGCTCTGTCCTTCACCTTCATCAATGACACGCTGTATAAGAGATCATTCGACTCTCTATGGCTAAGATGTCTAGGGCCGGAAGAAGCAAAGAGAGTAGTCCAAGAAACTTACGACGGACACTGCGGTTCTCATCAAGCCGGACCAAAGATGAAGCTGATGATCAAAAGGATGTGGCCCACGATAATCCAAGACTGTCTCGAATACGTGAAGCAGTGCCACTCGTGCCAAATTCATAGGGACTTCATCCACCAGCATCCGAACCCGCTACACCCAATGGTGGCTAGATGGCCGTTCGAAATGTGGGGGACTAACATAATTGGGCCCATCGAACCAGCATCGTCCAAAGGACATCGGTTCATATTGGCGACAACTGATTGCTTCTCTAAGTGAGCAGAAGCAGTACCGCTAAGAGAAGTGAAGACGGAGAATATTCTCCATTTCTTCAAGACACAAGTCATTTATCGGTTTGGCACTCCGCGACGGATTATCTCCGATAACGGACCAGCCTACAGAAGTCACAGAATCAGCCGCTTCATGCAGCAACATAATATAGACTGGAGATACTCTTCGGTCTATAATCCCCGAACTAATGGTCTAGCTGAGGCTTTCAACAAGACCTTAATGAAGATCATAAAGAAGACGGTGTCCAGAAATAAAAAGGACTGGCACGAGAGACTGCATGAAGCTCTCTGGGCGTATCGAACTACGTTCAAAACAACTACGAATACAACGCCGTATGCATTGGTATTCGGCACGGAAGCAGTACTCCCCTTGGAGATAGAGCTACCCTCTCTACGAGTGGCAGTTCATTATAAGCTAATGGACGAAGAGAATGCTCATTTTCAGCTTGAGGAGTTCGACGCCCTCGATGAAACTCGGCTCATGGCGCAGCAAAACGTGGAGGCTTACAAAGCAAAGATGACGCACTCATACGAAAGATTGACTAGGTCGAGGACATTCCGCCAAGTCGAACTCATGCTAGTGGTCAAGAGACCTATGATCCCCAATCGCGCCAAACGGGGGAAATTCGAGCCGAATTATGAGGGCCCGTACATCATAGACAAAGTCTACCAAGGTGGGGCTTGCTTGCTCATGAATATGCATAGCGAAAGACCCTTCAGGCCAATAAACGGTCGGTTCTTGAAAAAATACTACGCTTGACCGAAACGTCTGTAAACTACCATGAACCGCAGCATCCTAAGTCTGACGCAAAAAAAACGGTACGTCCATAAGCAAAATGGGCACGGATGAAAACCCGAAAGGGATCTGTGAGTAAAAATAGCAGGGCTACCGGCGAGTTTGTGAAAACCCGAAAGGGCGCAATCTCGTTAAACAACACTTTTAGGTCCACTCGACTTGCAAGGAGAAAATGCTCTTGTGAGATCCTTACGACTCTCAAGAGAACACGCACTTGGAAGTCCTCACGATTCCTAAGGAGAAGTTACACTTACGAGATCCTCACGACTCGTAAGGAGAATTCCCCTATGAAACCCTCACGGCTCATAGTATTCAAAAGCCTTAAGCTACAGGGATCTGAACCTGTTCTTAAGCTATCACATTTCCCAGACTGCCCTACAGGCGGTCAATATTGACCCTTGTATACAATCCACAGGCACAAATAAACATCTCCCCCACCGAGTTCCGCCAATAGAGCGAAATGTTCTCGTATGGTGAGTGACACTTGTAAGTCCTCTCGACTTATAAGGAGAAAACACTCTTGTAAGATCCTTACGACTTATAGGAGACTATATACTTGAGAATCCTCGCGATTCTTATGGAGAAAACGCAATTACGGGATCCTCACGACTCGTAAGGAGAAACACCTTTATGAGACCCTTACGTCTCATGAAGTCAAAAGCCTTAGTCGACAGTATCCTAACCCTGTTTGCTACGCCACCTTTGTTCAAATCGACCGAGGAAAATGATGATTCACTCCTGGCAATGTCCCAGTGGCAGCGATGTTGATGCCTAAATCGGTATTAGCTTCCAAGTCCTTTCACGGCAAGTGATGATTCGCTCCTGGCAAAATTCCAGTCGCAGCGATGCTGATGCTAAGATTGGTATTAGATTCTAAGTTCCGCACTCACAGCAAAAAGTCAGCAAGCCATAAATGCATATGAAATAGCCGAAATGATAGGGCAACTTGCAACAAAATCAGCAAGTAAAAGATATGCATACAAAAACAGCCGAAATGATTGGGCAACTCGCAATAAAAATCAGCGAGTAAAAAAGAAAAATAGCCGAAATGATTGGGCACCACGAAAAAAATAGCCGAAATGATTGAGCAATCGCGACTTTCGCGATATAAAAGGCTGAAATGATAGAGCATCGCGGAAAGAAATAAAAAAAATGAAAGAATGAAAGTTTTTCCCTACATGTAAGTCTATAATGACCCCTGTATACAATCCATGGGCATAAACAAAAGGGGACTCATGTTTCCCCCACCAGACTCTATTAAAAGGAGAGCCCGATCTCAACGGCAATATCTGTATCCTAAAAGATCACCACGGCATTACTTCTCAACTCCAACAATCGACCTCAGGGTCGCAACAAAGCGGAGCTATGGCAAAGCCTCTAGTTCCAAATCTCGATAGCCACATCTACAGCCTAGAGACCAACAACGGTGTTCCTCCTCATTCCAGCAAAATACGGATGCGACGCCACCAATCGGAGTCACGGAAAAGTCCCCAGTTCCAAGACTCTACGGCTCGCAGACAGCCCAGAGTCATCCAATGACCCCATCGCGGAAATACGTCATCAAATGATCTTGTCGCGAAAATACGTCAGCTAATGACCCCGTCGCGGAAATACGTCATCAAATGACCACGTCGCGGAAACATGTCAGCAAATGACCCCGTCTCGGAAATACGTCATCAAATGACCCCGTCTCGGAAATACGTCATCCAATGACCCCGTTGCGGAAACACGTCAGCCAATGACCCCGTCTCGGAAACACGTCATCCAATGACCCCGTCTCGGAAATACGTCATCTAAATGACCCCGTCACGGAAATACGTCAACCAATGACCCCGTCTCGGAAACACGTCAACCAATGACCCCGTCTCGGAAACACGTCATCCAATGACCCCGTGTCGGAAATACGTCATCCAAATGACCCCGTCGCAGAAATACGTCAGCCAGTGACCCCCATCTCGGAAATACGTCATCCAATGACCCCGTCTCGGAAATACGTCAGCAATTGACCCCGTCACGGAAATACGTCAGCAATTGACCCCGTCACGGAAATACGTCATCCAATGACCCCGTCTCGGAAATACGTCAGCAAATGACCACGTCGCGGAAACACGTCAGCCAATGACCCCGTCTCGGAAACACGTCAGCAAATGACCCCGTGTCGGAAATACGTCATCCAAATGACCCCGTCGCGGAAATACGTTATCCAATGACCCCATCGTGGAAATACGTCAGCCAATGACCCCGTCTCGGAAACACGTCATCCAGTGACCCCGTGTCAGAAATACATCATCCAAATGACCCCATCGCGGAGATACGTCAGCCAATGACCCCGTCTCGGAAATACGTCAGTAAATGACCCCGTTGCGGAAATACGTCAGCAAATGACCCCGTCGTGGAAATACGTCATCCAATGACCCCATCACGGAAATACGTCAACCAATGATTGTTCGCCGCCAAAGGACGCGACCGGGACGTTGGGACGTCCGCGCCTGAACTTCGAGGGCAGATGCAATTTGGTGCTATCCGTCCACCTCTCCGAAAATGCCAAGTTGATTTATGACACCATATAAAGGTTTAAACGGTTGTGGCCGATGTAGCAGACTTGGTCAGATTCCCCTACGTTGAGGGGTTTTTGATTGTAGGGACGCTCTTCCGTACAGGCGTAAGCCCCTGCAGTTAATTACGCTACCGCATCGCGGTAACAACTTTCTCCTTCTCCAAATGGTCACTTCGTGTCGTAGGTGTTTGTTTTGTTTTTGGTTGCCCGTGGATTGTATACGGAGACTAATTTATGTTGTCGCCCATAGGGCGTGGATTAGTTCAAATCCGTATCTTCTTAGATTTGGGTTTGGGGTTGGGTTTAAGGATACGTTGGTCTCATTTGAGACTAAGATCAACTTAAACGTTTGTCGAGGATACGTTAGTCTAATTTTAGACTAAGATCTACTCAACAAGATCATTTAGATCCAACAAAAGAGCATTTGAGCTCTATTGTGTAGTTTAGGGACATTGCGGTCCAAGGTTAAGGACATCACAGTCCATGGGCTTAAGGACCCCACAGTCCGAGGTTAAGGACATCATAGTCCATGGGCTTAAGGACCCTACAGTCCGAGGTTAAGGACATCATAGTCCATGAGTTTAAGGACCCCATAGTCCATGGAATGTTTGGTTGTCAGGACCCGTCACCTCTCTGAAGACGTTGAAGGATTACAACGACAAATATCAGAGGAGTAAAGAGATGTACCCTTGAACCAATTTTGGTAGAGAGATCTGTAGTCCAATTGGGACTATGATCTGAGATTTATGAGCATATGGGCTCAATTAATCTGAATGGGAGGTTTATGGACAACTTAGGCTCGGCCCACTCAGTTAAATGTTAAACATTTGACAATGCTGGGCATTGATTTGAGTTCTGACAATATTTTTGTCTTTTATTGAATGCTGAGTATTCATCATAGCTCCAGGCTTTATTTATAGAACAATTTATGTTCTCTTAGCGCACACGTGAGGAGCACGTGGCGCGCTTGGCGCTTTGCGTCAGTCAAAGAGCGCAAAGCGCTTCTGCTGGGTAACGCACACGTGAGGAGCACGTGGCGCGCTTGGCGCTAAGCGCCAAATAATGGGCGCATTGCGCCAGTTTATGAGCGCAGAGTGCTATTTGTTCAATGGCGCACACGTGAGGAGCACATGGTGCGCTTGGCGCTGAGCGCCAGCCCAAGAGCGCAAACCGCTATCTGTTAAATGGCGCACACGTGAGGAGCACATGGTGTGCTTGGCGCTGAGCGCCAGTCCAAGAGCGCAAAGCGCTATCTGTTAAGTGGCGCACACGTGAGGAGCACGTGGTGCGCTTGGCGCTGAGCGCCAGTCCATGAGCGCAAAGCGCTATTTGTTAAGTGGCGCACACGTGAGGAGCACATGGTGCGCTTGGCGCTGAGCGCCAGTCCAAGAGCGCAAAGCGCTATTTGATCAGCTTTATGATCTGAGAAATAAATTCTCGTTTATAAGAGACTTTGTCTCAATGTTCGAAGAACAAAATTCTTATTTTATAGGAGATATTTCAATCTCTTATTTTGGTGAAAGGCTTTGCCTTTATGGATCTATGATCCTAAGAGAATTGAATTATTCTCCCCCTTTTTATAATAAGATGTTCATGATCTCTTTTCGTAAAAGACCTTAGTCTTTCTTCTTCTTATTTTTTTATGATGAGATCCTTTGATCTCTTTGTGAAAGACCTTGGTCTTATAGATCTATGATCTTAAAGAAAGAAGTGAATTCTTCTTTTTATATGAGACGATTTCGTCTTTCTGTTCTTTTTACCTTGAAGAAAATCTTCTTCTTCTGAGAGCTTGCTCTTCTTTCTGAGATTTCTCAAAGTTTATAGGGGGGTTCCTCTATTTTTATCTCTGTCTCTGTGTATCTGAGACTTGAAGTCTTGGGGCCTTTATATAGAGCGAGCTGATTTGTTCAATCGGTTAAGAAGATCTTTTCTCAGATTGATTTAGGGATTTCCCCACCGTTGGATCATTGATCCAATAGCTTCTGATTTACAGAAGGCAATTTTCTTGTTTTTAACAAGATTGGGAAATTTTTCCCCATACAGAATTTATTCTGTAATTTTGGTGATTTTTAATCACCTTTGGATCATTGATCCAACGGTGCTCTGATTTACAAAGCACAATCTTTTTGTTTGGAAAGATTTTGAGGAATCTCTCCTTAACAGAATTTTATTCTGGTTAATTGATGATTTTTAATTATGTTCGTTGGATCTTTGATCCAACGGTGGAGAACATTTAGTTCTAGCGCCAGCGCACACGCGCTTTGCACGTGGTGCGCTGCTTAGAGTGCAGCGCTCTTAGCGCTAGCGCACACGCGCTTTGCACGTAGTCCGCTGCTTATAGTGCAGCACTCTTAGCGCTAGCGCACACGTGCTTTGCACGTGGTGCGCTACTTGGGGCACAGTGCACTTGGCGCTGTTATGAAGCGTTGCTTCATTTCAAAATTTGAAATTTGAACAGAGCTTTGCTCTAATTGGGGGAAACGAATGCCCTTGTACCGTTGCACTCACGTGGCCCATACGTGAGTGAAGCGGTGGCAGCATCTCTGCCATTGGATCAACTCAGAAGTTGAAACGGCATCTCAGTGCCTATAAATAGGATCCTTAGCCCTTGAGATGATTTCTTTTAGTAACGGAATAACTTACAGGAAGAAGGATACTCTTTCTCCCCGAGGAAGAGGAAGGAGTCACTCATCAACTCTTTCATCTTCTTACTTTGTTTTTTCCTAAGAATTAATTCTCTTTTAGAGCATAGCTCTCTGTTTTAAGAACTTTCTTAAGGACAGAACTCTGTCAAAATTTAGGTAAAGATTAAATCTTTTAAAGGATTATTTAATAATCTAGGGTTTCACCTATTAACAGAGCTTTGCTCTTCATAGATCTTCGATCTAAAGAAAACCCTTTTTTAGGGTTTTATTAACAGAGCTTTGCTCTCTTAAAATCATAGATCTAAAGAGATCTTTCCTGGGGTTTCTTAACCCATTAACAGAGCTTTGCTCTTTTCAAATCATATAAATTTGTTATTCTTTCATGAAAACTCTTAGAGTTTGTTCATAGATCTTGAAGATCTCGGAATTTTAATTTATTAAAAACTTTACTTCAATTTTTCTGATGGGTTATTCCATCATTTATACAGAGCAAGACTCTTGGAATTTTCTCGGGGAATTTTTAATTCCCCTCATAATTGCCTTTGACAGGTGTCATTCCTATCTGCAGAGCATTGCTCTTGAGGATTTTAACTCCTAGACCCGAGAAGTCTCTCATTAAATGAAAATCTTTCTTTAGGATTTCTCTTTTATTTACACAAATTTAAATTTGTTAGGTGTCATAACTAGAACTTGTTTTCTTGATGGGGATATCAAGAGTCGTTTAAATCTCTATGTCTGTTTTTAATAAGGATTTTCTTAATCAGTCAGTCTACTAACTCCTGCCGATTTTTTTAGACGTTATGGACGCTCATATGTATGATCTCGACAAAATTATTTCTTATGGAGACATTCGCGCAATCGGCCGTTCTCAAAATCAGGAATTCACAAACGCCCAGTGTGCTGAAATTATGGGTCGCTTTGATGCATACAATGGTCGACTGCTTTCTCGTCGTTCCTCTCTCTTGAAGCTTATTGTGGGAGCGATCTGTGGAGCACTTTCTTTATTCTATGTCGGCATGCCGCTTAAGGCATTGGACGACGCGAAGATAAGGTGCACTCGGTGTATCTAATGGGCTTAATCTCAAAGAAAAGGCGAGACAACCTTGTTGATATCTTGCATCAAGCTTTTCAGCAGGCGGCAATACTTGCTGCCTATCGAAGGGTGGAGGACATCAGTGGGGATCCTGACGCTTGTGATCGTGAAAGGATGCACACGAAGATGGTCCAGGAGGCCCGAAAATTTTTGGATGGCCTCACTTTTGAATTTCTCAATCCATGTCCTGGATTTGATGTCTTGCCTTTGTAAACATTTTAATGGCGTTTTTGTTTACTGTTTTCATCAATGTAAGAATTTTCTGAAGTATGAATAGCAAGATTTTCCATTTCCATGTGTTTATTTTATGCATTAAACATTTTCGCACATGCATGAATGGGTACGCTTTGAATGCTTAACTGAATGCGAATCAATTGTTCTCCTTACTGTCACTTTCTTCTCTTTGCTGTGTCATTGCCATGTGATTTTAGAAAGTGTGGCCTGTAAATAGTAAGTGACGGTCCATCTTGGACTTTTTGCAGGGTAACGATAGCTTGAGAAACAGGTTCAGGTCTGCTGCCTAAGACTTTTCAATTTTATGAGCCGTGAGGGTCTCATAAAGAATTTTCTCCCTACAGGTCGAGAGGATCCCGTAGGTGTATTTTCTTTTTAAGAACCATGAGGATTCTTAAGTATGTTTTCCCCTGAGAGTCGTAAGGATCTCCCGAGAGAATTTTCTTCCTTACAAGTCGAGATAACTCGTAAGTGATTGATGAGTTGACATGCTCCTGAATCAAAGCATTGCTTTGACGGAGAGTTTCGAAGGTTTACTCTGGGTGTTTCCCACGGAGTCAGGATTGACTTTGGCCGTGTTTTACGGGGCCAGGAGGGGTTGGCTTTATCCGTATTTCACGGTGTCAGGGGTTGACATTATCCGCATTTCACGGTGTCAGGGGTTGACTTTATCCGCATTTCACGGTGTCAGGGGTTGCTCTGGCCATTTCCCACGGGGTCAGGATTGACATTAGCCGTGTTCTACAGGACCAGGATGTGCTCTGGGCATTTCCCACGGGGTTAGGATTGACATTAGCCGTGTTCTACGGGACTAGGATTTGCTCTGGCCGTTTCCCACGGGGTCAGGATTGACATTAGCCGTGTTCCACGGGACCAGGATTTGCTCTGGGCGTTTCCTATGGGGCCAGGATTGACTTTAGCCGTGTTCCACAAGACCAGGAGGTGCTATGGGTGTTTCCCACGGGGTCAGGATTGACATTAGCCGTGTTCTACGAGACCAGGAGGTGCTCTGGGCGTTTCCCATGGGGTCAGGATTGACATTAGCCGTGTTCTACGGGACCAGGAGGTTCTCTGGGCGTTTCCCACGGGGTCAGGATTGACATTAGCCGTGTTCCACGGGGCCAGGAGGTGCTCTGGCCGTTTCACATGGGGTTAGGATTGACTTTAGCCGTGTTCTACGGGACCAGGATTTGCTCTCTCGGTTGTCTGTGAACCGTCTAGGTTTGGAACAGGGACTTTGTCATGGCTCCAAGGTTGATTGTCGCGTCTGAATCCTGCTGGAATGAGGAAGAACGCTGTTGGTGATCTCTAGGCTGTCTGTGAACCGTCGAGATTTGGAACAGGGACTTTGCCATGGCTCCAAGGTTGATTGTCGCGTCTGAATTCTGCTAGAATGAGAAGGAACGCCGTTGGTGATCTCTAGGCTGTCTGTGAACCGTCGAGATTTGGAACAGGGACTTTTCCATGGCTCCAAGGTTGATTGTCACGTCTGAATCCTGCTGGAATGAGGAGGAACGCTATTGTGGGTCTCTAGGCTGTAGATGCGGCCGTCGAGACTTGGCTCTGTTTCTGATAGAGCCTGGTGGGAAGGTATGGTTCCCTTTTTGTTTGTGCCCAGGGATTGTATACAGGGATCGATATGATCTCATCTGTAGGACAAAAAGTTTCATTTTATACATTTTTTCTTTCCGCGATGCTCTATCATTTCAGCTTTTATATCACGAAAGTCGCGATTGCCCAATCATTTCGGCTATTTTTCGCGGTGCCCAATCATTTCGGCTATTTTTTTTTACTCGCTACTTTTTATTATGAGTTGCCCAACCATTTCGGCTATTTTGTATGCATATATTTTACTTGTTGATTTTGTTGCAAGTTGCCCCATCATTTCGGCTATTTCATATGCATTTGTGGCTCGCTGACTTTTCGCTGCAAGTTTAAAATTTGATACCGATTTAGGCATCAGCATCGCTACAACTGGGATATTGCCAGGAGCGAATCATCATTTGCCTCTGTCGATGTCGAACAAAGGTGGCTTAGCAAACAGGGTTAGGATCCTGTTGACTAAGGCCTTTTGACTTTACGAGCCGTAAGGGCCTCATAAAGGCACTTCTCCCTACGAGTCGTGAGGATCTCGTAGGTGCATTTTCTCCTTAGGAATCGTGAGGATTCCTAAGTGTGTGTTCTCTTATAAGTCGTAAGGATCTTACAAGAGTGTTTTCTCCTTATAAGCCGAGAGGACTTACAAGGACTGTCTACTGTGTAAACATATCCCTAGTCGCGGGTGGGACTTTGTTAGGGAAATGTTTATTCGTGCCCGTGGATTGTATACAAGGGTCAGCATTGAACCGCTTGTAGGGAAATCTGGGGATTGTGATGGCTTAAGAACGGGTTCAGATCCCTGTAGCTTAAGGCTTTTGAATCTCATGAGCGGTGAGGGTCTCATAAGAGGGTTCTCCTTACGAGTCGTGAGGATCTCGCAAGTGTAATTTCTCCTTAGGAATCGTGGGGATCCCTAAGTGTGTTTCTCCTTTGTGAGTCGTAAGGATTTCACGCAGATGTTTCTCCTTACAGGGTCGAGAAGACCTTGCAAGTGTTTTTTAACGAGATTGCGCCCTTTAGGGTTTTCACAAAACTCGCCGATAGTCCTGCTATTTTTACTCACGGGGCCCTTTCGGGTTTTCATCCGTGCTCATTTCGCTTATGGACGTACCGTTTTTTTTTCTTGGAATGCTGCGGTCCGTAGTAGTTTATAAATGTCTCGGTCAACAGGCAGTTTTAGGACATAGTGGTCCATCGTTAGTTTAAGGACGTTTCGGTCCGTAGCCAGTTTTAGGACATAGTGGTCCACTGTTAGTTTAAGGACGTTTCGATCCGTTGTTAGTTTAAGGATGTTTCGGTCCGTTTGCCGGCTACTACTTATAGAGTTTGGACTTAGGAAGATAGCGAACAGACATAAGTGTCGTCATCTATCGTTGACCTAGGCCGTGACTCGTGAGGCATAGTATTTTTTCAGGAAGCGACCGTTTATTGGCCTGAAAGGTCTTTTACCATGCATGTCCATGAGTAGACAGGCTCCACCCTGGTAAACTTTGTCTATGATATACGGGCTTTCATAGTTCGGCTTGAATTTCCCCTTTTTGGCACGACTGGGGATCATAGGTCTTTTGACCACTAGCACGAGTTCGCCTTGGCGGAATGTTCTCGACCTAGTCAATCTTTCGTATGAGCGCGTCATCTTTGCTTTATAAGCTTCCAGGTTTTGTTGCGCCATGAGTCGGGTTTCATCAAGGGCGTCGAGCTCCTCAAGCTGAAGATGAGCATTGTTTTCGTCTGTTAGCTCATAATGAACCGCTACTCGTAGAGAGGGTAACTCTATCTCGAGGGCAAGTACCGCTTCTGTACCGAATACCAATGCATACGGGTTGTGTTTGTGGCCGTTTTGAACGTAGTTCGATACACCCAGAGTGCTTCATGCAGTCTCTCATGCCAGTCCTTCTTATTTTTGGACACTATCTTTTTCACGATCTTCGTCAAGGTCTTGTTGAAAGCCTCAGCTAGACTGTTAGCTCAGGGATTATAGACCGAAGAGTATCTCCAGTCTATATTATGCTGTTGTGCGAAACGGCTGATTTTGTGGCTTCTGTAGGCTGGCCCGTTATCGGAGATAATCCGTCGCAGAGTGCCGAACCGGTAAATGACGTATGTCTTGAAGAAATGGAGGATATTCTCCGTCTTCACTTCTCTTAGCAGTATTGCTTCCGCCCACTTAGAGAAATAATCAGTTGTTGCCAATATGAACCGATGTCCTCTGGATGATGCCGGTTCGATGGGCCCGATTATGTCAATTCCCCACATTTTGAATGGCCAGCTAGCCACCGTTGGATGTAGCGGATTTGGATGCTGGTGGATGAAGTCCCCGTGAATCTAGCACGAGTGGTACTGCTTCGTGTATTCGAGGCAGTCCTAAATCATCGTGGGCCAATAGTAGCCCATCCTTTTAATCTTCAGCTTCATCTTCGGCCCAGCTTGATGAGAACCGCAAAGTCCGTCGTGAGTTTCTTGGACGACTCTCCTTGCCTCTTTAGGTCCTTGGCATCTTAGCCACAGAGAATCAAATGATCTTTTATACAGAGTATCATTGACGAAGGCAAAAGACAAAGCTCGTTTCATGAGTTGATGTCTTGAAGACGCTTCTTCAGGTGTTCGACGGGATTTAAAGTAGTCTATAAAGACTTCTCTCCAATCCTTAACCTTTTCCTGGTCTTTTATTTGTAGGTCCATTTGCTTGGTCGCTCCCTTTTCTTCAGACGACTCCGGAGATATTTCTGCCGGTGCCAGAACCCGGCGGCTTTGCACAACAATCCTTACGTCATCGAGGTTTTCGTCGGCCAGTTCTTTAGCGAGCATGGCTAATGCATCCGCCTTTCTATTTTCCACGTGCGGTATGCTTTCCAGGGCGTAGGCAGGGATTTGAGTCAGCAATTGTTGTACTCTCTCGCCGTACTTTACCAACTCTGGTTTGCACGTCTGATAGTCATCGTTTTCTTGCCTAACGACCAGCTGGGAGTCTCCGTATATGAGGAGGTTTTCGATTCCTATGTCGACAGCGATCTCAAGACCTGCTATCAAAGCTTCATATTCGGCTTCATTGTTCGTCCTCGGCTCCGTTAAGGAGAAGGCAAAGTGCATTATCCCTCCTTGTGGAGTCACGAAGATGAGGCCCACCCCAGATTTGATTATAGGGGAGTTGTGATTTTGCTTCTTCATAGAAGATGCTCCATCGAAGTAGAGTTCCCATCGGGTATCACTCCCTCTTTTCTCCCCGTCGAGCATGTCAAACGCGTGCTCATCTGGCAATTCGCAGTTCAAGGGAGAATCGGAGGGTATCGGATGCTCACCAAGGAAGTCGGCGATGGCCAGGCCTTTCACGGCCTTGAGAGGACAATAAGTTATCGAGAACTCCATCAAGAGCAGGGCCCATTTAGCGAGTCGTCCCGTTAATATGGCTCTTGACATCAAATATTTGAGAGAATCCACTTTTGATATGAGGTGGACCTCATGCGCCAAAGCATAGTGTCTGAGCTTCGTTATCGCGAAGATCAACCCCAGACAGTGTTTTTCGATGGGGGAGAATTTGTTTTCTGCCCCCAGGAGAACTCGGCTCAAGTAGTAGAGGGCTCTCTCCTTCCCTTGGTTGTTTTCTTGTGCCCATAATGCGCCTAGAGAACCCTCGAGGGCGGTTGTATACAGAATGAGAGGCTTTCCCTTGACCAGAGCGGTTAGCACCGGAGGATTCTGCAGGTATTGCTTGATTTCGTCCAGTGCGCTTTGGCATTTGCGATCCCAGATGAAAAGGGTTCCCTTCTTCATCAGGTGACTGTAGGGGCGGCATTTTCCGGAGAGGTTAGCTATGAACCGTCGGATATATGCGAGCTTTCCTTGGAGAGATCGCAGTTGCTTGAGAGTTCTTGGCGGAGGCATTTCCATAATCGCCTTGATCTTCGACGGGTCTATTTCGGTGCCTCGATGTCGTACGATGAATACTAGGAATTTGCCCGAGGAAACTCCGAACGCGCATTTGAGAGGGTTCATCTTCAAGTTGTATTTCCGAAGGTGCTGAAACACGATCTTCAGATGCTCCCAATGCTCCTCGTGCGATTTGATTTTCACCACAAGGTCGTCGATATAGTATTCGACAATTTCATGTATGAGGTCATCGAAAATCTTCGTCATGGCTCTCTGATAGGTGGCGCCGACGTTCTTCAGACCGAAGGGCATCACTTTGTAGCAGAATATGCCCAGAGGAGTCCGGAAAGCGGTATACTTCTGGTCTTCGGGATGCATCTTTATCTGATTGTACCCTGATGAGCCGTCCATGAAGGAGAAGACTTCATGAGTGGACGTATTATCTATCATCAGCTCGGTAACCGGTACAGGAAAATTGTCCTTCGGGCAAGCTTTATTGAGGTCCCGAAAGTCCACACAGATGCGCACCGTCCCATTTTTCTTCATCACTGGGACAATGTTGGCAATCCAATCAGGGTACTGAACCTCTTGGATAAAGCTGGAGTCGATTAGCTTCTTGACCTCGGCGTTGATGCTCATTTCAAGTTCGAGCCGTATCCTTCTCGGTGCTTGTTTGACCGGCTTGACGTCTGGAGAAATCGCCAATTTGTGGACAGCAATCTCTGGATCAAGTCCCGGCATCTCTGAATAGTTCCATGCGAAGCAGTCATTATACTGCATGAGCACGTCTTTTAGCGTAGCCACCCTTTCTTCAGACAACAGCTCACTAACGAATGTCGGCCGCGGGTCACTTGCCGTCCCCAAGTCAATTTTCTTGAGGTTATCTGCAATAGTATGTATCCCATCTTCTAGCTCTTTTGGCGCCGGTGGAAACTCTGAGATCACCTCGTCATCCTCGTTTTCGAAGCACCAGGGGAGGTCATCCATATCTTCGCGTACTCCTTCTCCTAACAGCATTATCGCGTGACAGGTACGAGATCGCTTCCAAGACCGATGTTGGTATGGTTCTACTCTCGCCGCATACGTGGCTTTCGGTTCATGCTTCTGTGGTGGGGTTACCTTCCAACTGCTAGATAGAGCGAACCTGCCTTGCTGATACTGGTCTTCGACCTAGTCTTTGAAAGTAAAACAGTCTTCGAGAGGATGCCCTATCGCTTGGTGATAGGAGCAATAGTCCGAATGAGAGACATTGTCTGCTTGCTCGGGGTGCTTGGACTCTGGGAGTGTAATCATCCGATGTTTCACAACGAGGTCGAATATCTTCCTTGTCTTATCTTAGGAAAAAGAATATGCTCGACCCACCTTCTTTATAAGAGACGAATCCCGGATACTTGATTCTCGATCGCGTGGCTTCTTAGACCCGCTTTGCCGCTGTTGAACGTCTTTTTCGTTCTTTACCTTGTTTTTGCCTCTGTGTCGGGTCTTCTGTATGACGAGCGGCGACAAAGAGCATCGTCATTCTCTATATCCTGCTGAAGGAGGCGCTGCATCCTAGCTTTCTCATAAATGGCCATTTCGCGGCTGTGGTCGTCTCGGACTTTTTGACCCGCTTCCCTTATAAGCTTGTCCATCTGTTCTTCGAACGACGGACTTGGCATTTTCACGGTGGGACCTCGTTTTGGTTCAGGGTTAGCATCTTCCCACAGAGCATCTCCTTCTTCATCAAAGTCATGTATGACGTAGCAGCCATGGAATCGCTCTCATTTCTTGGATCGGATATATCCAAGCCCGATCGCTTCCTTTCTCCCGTTGGGCAATTTTCGCTGAGTTCCGGGGACGTTCCAGATCTTGTTGTAGAACTGAGCTTGTCGGGCAGTCTATTTAATGGGTATGCCTTGATGCCTCAACAGCCTTTTTAATCCTTCTGTGTAGTATTTGGGCAGACGGATGGGCTGGAGCTTGTCAAGCATAGAATCGGCACCATGCCAGATTTCTTTCTCCACTTTAGTTTCCACGGATCGATAAAAGAGGATCGCCTTTTCATCTTTTCGCCTGGGAGGGACGTAGAATGTCTACAGTTCTTGCACACTGTATGTATCAAGTGCGTCGAGCTCTTTGTAATGCTCTTGCGGAACCAGGGCAATCTGCAAACTCTGATCATCACCAGCGAAGGCTTGTATTGATGGACGAACAGAAAATACGGCATTGACCTCAACTTCCGAGTCGCTACCAAAGACCAGAATATGGGTGGACGGTCCCGGCTTGTTGCATTGGGGTGGCCCTGAATAAATTATTTCTTCTTCCTCCTCGGTATCACTCCCGAAGACCGGAATAGTGGTGATAGCTTTGTTCTTCGGTTTGTGGCATCTTTCCGTGTCTTCGAAATCTGGTAAGAAGTATTTTGCATCTTCGTACTTTCGAACTTCATTCATGGAGAATGGGTTCAACTCCTCTGTCATGGTATATTCGAGACCATCCTTGAAATACTTCATACACTGATGTTGTGTAGAAGGGATGATGTTGTACTCGTGTAACCAAGGCCTGCCGAGCAAAGCATTATAACATGTCCTGGCGTCAATGACGTGAAATTTAATGTCCGTGATGAGCAGCCCAAAGCGTAACGTCGGTATCACAGACCCGAGCGTCCGTGACGACTGGGAGTCAAAACCGAAGATGGTGATTTTATCACGAGCGAGGTGCTGAACGCTCATGCAGATTTCTTTCAACACTCTTACATTGAGGAGGTTGACTGAGGACCTATTGTCAACCAAGATTTTGCCTATCTTGATATCATGGCAGTATCCGGAGACATAAAGGGGGCGGCTGTGCTTGCACGTCCCGAGGAGGAGATCTTCATCACCGAAGGTGATATCGGCTGTGTGCACTTCTTCCAGCTCGTCTTTCATCTTTTCTTCGGCGAGGAAAGCTTGAAACTAGGGGCTCTTGCAATGCCTTGATCAAAGAATCTCTCGCCTCCTTAGATAGCAGAAAGGCGTCAAGAATGCTTAGCTGCGAGGGTATCTTCCTCAAATGTTCCAGAACGTTGTAATCCACCTTACTTTTCTTTGGCGGGTCCTTGGCTGTCAACTCTTTGACGGCTTGGTCATCGAGGGCGATATCTTCAGGGACTTTTTCTTTCCCCTTATCTTTTCTATTCAATCCATCCTTCGCAGGTCCAAGGTTCTTTTCGGGCAGCGTACGATTGCGCAGTTGAATGTTCTCACAGGTCTTCATTTCTTCCTCTTTTCCTGAGGTGAATTCTTTGAAGTGAGGGCCGGGAGTCATTTCTTCTTCCGAATCGCTCCCGAAGATGAGAACTTGCGATCCTCTGCTATCAACTATGTGACAATTGCCGGCAACTCTTCCACGTTCGTCTGTCGCATTTTTCCGCTGTCGAGGAGCTTTACGCTTCATCCTCTTGAAGTGCTGCCTGTGAGCGACATACCCTTACCACCAATTTTTAAAGGCGTTACATTCTTCAGTAGGGCGCGCAATCCTTCGATGATATAAACAGTAATTAGGATGCACATCCTCTTCATTAAGGTGTATTTCATCAGAAGTGTTTCCTTCGGAGGGTGGCAGCTTCATTCCCATCGATATGGCTTTGGCGAACCTTTTCCTTGTCTTGAACTTGCTTTTATTTGCGGCGGATGAACTTTGATCTGGTGGGAGTGTTTCAACCCTTTCGTCCATTCGCCGGCGTTTGGCCTTTTCAAATATGGCCATCTCGCGCTCTCGATCAGCTTTTCTTTTCAGAAGAGCTTCGTTCAGGAATGCGTCAATCATTTCATCTGATGGTCCTAGGAGTTCCGGCTTAGGATCTGCCCCTAGTTTCTTTGCGTCAGGAGCTTCTTCACCGTTTATTAACGAGTGAGAGATCATGTGGCGGCTTGCCACATAATCTTCAGGTTCATCTGACGAGTCTTCACCATTGTCATCATCTCCGTCCTCAAGGACGTGGCTGAGAAATTCTTGGAGTGTGACTGGGGTCCGCGCCTTCTGGTTATATTCTTCCAGCGCGTCAATATGTTTTTGCAGGTCCGTGCGCTTGTCATCAGGCTTCACGGGCTTTTTGGTCTTTTTCTTCTTCTTTGAAGACTTTGACGGCTGGGTATAGGTGCTTCGACTATCGCTACCGATTCTTGGCGTCGGGCGCGGTTTCAGCATTCCTTCAATGACCTTGGGTTCCAGCGGATTTTTCCGTTTGATCACCGGGCATGTTTGGAGATCCTTTAGCATTCTTTTCGTTTTGGCTGAAAGAACGACCTCCCATGGAGCTTCTTCTATAAAAGAGCATGATGCCCCCGGTGTGTCCGCCTTTTTGAGAGTGTGCGGCTGGGGCGGGTTTACTTTCCAATTCTCGGACAGTGCGAATTTGCCCTGTTGGTATTGGTTCTCAATCCACCCTTTGAACACGAAGCAATTTTTGATTAGATGGCCTATCGCTTGGTGATAGGGGCAATAATTGGGATTATTAGCCTCACCAGGTTGCAATGGGCGTTTTGGATCCGGCAAGTTGATGAGCCTGTTGCGCACCGCCGGCTCGAACAATCTCCTCGTTTTGTCCTAGGGAAACGAAAAAGGGCGCTTCATTTTCTCATTAAAGAATCACCGTCTCTCGTCTTGGTGATCAGTTAATTCTGGGCCACTGGGCTGCTGTTGAGCATTGGTGACGAAAATCGCTTTCCCTTTCCCATTTTCATTTCGAGATTCCAGCTTCGAAGGAGATGGTCTGTGACCCATCTGATCCATTTGGGCCAGCTTGTCAATCAAGGCTTAGAAAGTAGTTGGCTTGAAGAACATCATGAATTGCGAAATGGTCGCCTGCGGATCAAGACTGCCCACAAACATGCCTACCGCAGGCGCTTCTTCAATGCGCTACTCGCACTTTGACCATAGATTCCACCACTGTATCGCGTATTGCACCCATGTTTCGCCTGGCTTTACTCTGACATTAATTAATGCGGTGATTGGGGTGCGTTCGCTAGCGCTTGTGAACCTCTGTGTAAAGAGTAACTCCATTTCTGCAAACGTCTTAACGGAGTCATTCGGGAGCTCGGAATACCACTCAAACGCTGTCTCCGACAAGTTGCCAACAAACTGGCGAAGTAGCAGTTTGTCGTCACCTCCGGTGTTGCCGCACAGAGCCCTAAATTGAGCAACGTGCTGCTGTGGATTCCCCATCCCCTTATATACGTGGAATTTGGGGATCGTGTATCTCAGCGGGTACTTTATTTGGTCATACCAACCCGGATAGGGTCGTCCAGTCTTAATAATTTGCCCAACCGCTTCATTCTCCTGATGAACTCGTATCTATTGAGCGATGTAATAATCCAGGGCAGCTTTTGAGATGGTCTCCTCTTTGGCTGCTGAACAAGCCAGAAGAGGGTTTGACGTCTCCGCTCGGTCGTCTTCAAGAATAATCGGAGGATCTTCAGCTGGAGGATCCGGCTGTAATATCATCCCGACTATGTCTTGGAATAAGAACACCATTCATTTTATGTTGGCAGCTTGTTCCACTGCCTCTTTGTCCTTCTTTTCGAGGATTCTGTGGAGGAACTCAGCATCAGTTTCTTGTTCTTGACGTTGCTCCGATGACGTTTCAAGGCTTTCTTTTGGCCCTGTGAGTATGGCCATTTGCGTCAGCATTTCCTGGAGCTTCTGTTGTTGCTCCTGGGCCTTTGTTACGGATCTGGTGAGTGGACGATGGCCCGTAGCGATACGGCTATCCTCTTTTCCGGATGCCATATAGACGGTATGCACCACCATACCCCCAGACTTGGGGCGTTTGGGTTCAGTGATCTTGCGATTCGTCGCAGACTTAGGGATTTTCTCCGGCCTTCTCCTCTCATGGGAGGTCGAAGTTGAGGGAGCCGTTGCAGTGGGCACCCAAGTAACTGTCGCCTTCTGTGGCTTGACAGGGTGGTCCTCTTCTTGCCGAACCTTCATCTTTTTCTGTCGGCGGGAATAGTCTTGATCTACCACGGAGTCCTGGACCTGTCGCCAAACTTTATAAATTTTAGAGGACAACCGCTGAGGGGGCTGCTCTAGCTTCTCCTTTGTATTGCTCTCCATAGGTGGAGGAGATAATTTCAGCACAGCCGTTGGCGAATTCCTGCGCACCCTGTTAAGTAGTTCAAAGCTGTTCCCAGTTGGAACAGCAGTATCAACTTCCACCATTGGAGCTGGCGGAGTCAGTTAAGAAGGGGGATTGCCCCCAGCTTTCCTCACTCGGCGCCAGTGGCGACGTCGAGCATGTCGTGCGGCCGGGATCACCTCCGCTGTTGGATCAGCTTTTCCATGCCCCCTGTTCTGATAAGAGTCTGTTGTTGGTGCCAGCCTGTCAAAGACAGATGCTCGCTGAGAGGGAATGATCAACCTGTCAAAAGCCGACCTTCGAGTAAGGAAAGCAGCTTGGACGACCTCCACTGTAGCAGGAGTTGGAGTGTCCTTCTCTGGTATTGCGAGCCTCTTCGCGGGCCCACTTGAGCTTTGACCCAGCCTATCGAAGACTGAGGCATTAGAGTTGGACGACCCGCTGAGAGGGGCCGTGGTGATTGCAAGCCGATCAAAGACCGACTTCTTCGCAGCTTCCTGTAACGATATAGGAGCGCTGAAGCTCGTTGGTGGGATCATGGTCCCGAAGAATAGCCCAGTGGTGGCTTGTGTCACTTGTTCCGCTGGCATTGTGAAAAGGGAGGCCGCTTGGGGCCCGTAGGTTACTCCTTCAGATGAGGCGGAACGGGAGTTGCAGTTGCAGTTGGAGCAGTTAGAGGCAATTGATGTTCTTTTTTCTGCACGGGAGAAAAACCAAATCGTAGTACCTCGAACCTAAGGGCAACCATATTAAACCGTGATTCGTTCGCGAACACGACGCACGAAGTGTGGAGTGGAAAGAGGAAAAGGTCCCACCGAGCGTGCCAGAATCTATTGGCCACCGAAGGACGCGACCGGGAAGTTGGGACGTCCAGGCCTGAACTTCGAGGGCAGATGCTATTTGGTGCTATCCGTCCACCTCTCCGAAGATGCCAAGTTGATTTATGACACCATATATCGAAGGTTCAAACGGATGCGGCCGATGTAGCAGACTTCGTCAAATTCCCCCTTGTTGAGGGGGTTTTGATTATGAGGACGCTCTTCCCTACAGGTGCAAGCCCCTGCAGTTAATTACGCTACCGCATCGTGGTAACAACTTTCTCCTTATCCAAATGGTTACTTCGTGTCGTGGGTGTTTGTTTTGTTTTTGGTTGCCCGTAGATTGTATACAGAGACTAATTTATGTTGTCGCCCGTAGGGCGTGGATTAGTCCAAATTCGTATCTTCTTAGATTTGGGTTTGGGGTTGGGTTTAAGGATACGTTAGTCTTATTTGAGACTAAGATCAACTTAAACGTTTGTCGAGGATACGTTAGTCTAATTTTAGACTAAGATCTACTCAACAAGATCATTTAGATCCAACAAAAGAGCATTTAAGCTCTATTGTGTAGTTTAGGGACATTGCGGTCCAAGGTTAAGGACATCATAGTCCATGGGCTTAAGGACCCCACAGTCCAAGGTTAAGGACATCATAGTCCATGGGCTTAAGGATCCCACAGTCCAAGGTTAAGGATATCATAGTCCATGGGTTTAAGGACCCCACAGTCCGAGGTTAAGGACATCATAGTCCATGAGTTTAAGGACCCCACGGTCCATGGAATGTTTGGTTGTCGGGACCCATCACCTCTCTAAAGACGTTGAAGGATTACAACGACAAATATCAGAAGAGTAAAGAAATGTACCCTTGAACCAATTTTGGTTGAGAGATCTGTAGTCCAATTGGGACTAAGATATGAGATTTATGAGCATATGGGCTCAATTAATCTAAATGAGGGGTTTATGTCCAACTTGGGCTCGGCCCACTCAGTTAAATGTTAAATATTTGATAATGCTGGGCATTGATTTGAGTTATGACAATATTTTTGTCTTTTGTTGAATGTTGAGCATTCATCATAGCTCCGGGCTTTATTTATAGAACAATTTATGTTCTCTTAGCGCACACGTGAGGAGCACGTGGCGTGCTTGGTGCTTTGCGCCAGTCAAAAAGCGCAAAGCGCTTCTACTGGGTAGTGCACACGTGAGGAGCACGTGGCGCGCTTAGCGCTAAGCGCCAGATAATAGGCGCATTGCGCCAGTTTATGAGCGCAAAGCACTATTTGTTCAATGGCGCACACATGAGGAGCATGTGGTGTGCTTAGCGCTGAGCGCCAGTCCAAGAGCGCAAAGCGCTATCTGTTAAGTGGCGCACATGTGAGGAGCACGTGGTGCGCTTAACGCTGAGCGCCAGTCCAAGGGCGCAAAGCGCTACCTGTTAAGTGGCGTACACGTGAGGAGCACGTGGTGCGCTTGGCGCTGAGCGCCAGTCCATGAGCGCAAAGCACTATTTGTTAAGTGGCGCACATGTGAGGAGCACGTGGTGCGCTTGGCGCTGAGTGCCAGTCCAAGAGCGCAAAGCGCTATTTGATCAGCTTTATGATCTGAGAAATAAATTCTCGTTTATAAGAGACTTTGTCTTAAGGTTCTAAGAACAAAGTTCTTATTTTATAGGAGATGTTTCAATCTCTTATTTTGGTGAAAGGCTTTGCCTTTATGGATCTATGATCCTAAGAGAATTGAATTATTCTTCCCCCTTTTTATAATGAGATGTTCATGATCTCTTTTCGTAAAAGACCTTAGTCTTATAGATCTATGATCTTCTTATTTTTTTTATGATGAGATCCTTTGATCTCTTTTTGAAAGACCTTGGTCTTATAGATCTATGATCTTAACGAAACAAGTGAATTCTTCTTTTTATATGAGACGATTTCGTCTTTCTGTTCTTTTTACCTTGAAGAAAATCTTCTTCTTCTGAGAGCTTGCTCTTCTTTCTGAGATTTCTCAAAGTTTGTAGGGGGTTCCTCTATTTTTCTCTCTGTCTCTGTGTATTTGAGACTTGAAGTCTTGGGGCCTTTATATAGGGCGAGCTGATTTGTTCAATCAGTTAAGGAGATCTTTTCTCTGATTGATTTGGGGATTTCCCCACCGTTGGATCATTGATCCAAGAACTTCTGATTTACAGAAGGCAATTTTCTTTTTTTTTAACAAGATTGGGAAATCTTTCCCCATACAGAATTTATTCTGTAATTTTGGTGATTTTTAATCACCTTTGGATCATTGATCCAACGGTGCTCTGATTTACAGAGCACAATCTTTTTGTTTGGAAAGATTTTGAGGAATCTCTCCTTAACAGAATTTTATTCTGGTTAATTGATGATTTTTAATCATATTCGTTGGATCTTTGATCCAACGGTGGAGAACATTTAGTTCTAGCGCTAGCGCACTCGTGCTTTGCACGTGGTGCGCTGCTTAGAGTGCGGCGCACTTAGCGCTAGCGCACACGCGCTTTGCATGTGGTACGCTGCTTAGAGTGCAGCGCTCTTAGCACTAGGGCACACGCGCTTTGCATGTGGTGCGCTACTTGGGGCGCAGCGCACTTGGCGCTGCTATGAAGCGTTGCTTCATTTCAAAATTTGAAATTTGAACAGAGCTTTGCTTTGATTGGGGGAAACAATGACCTCCTCGTTGGAGCAATGCTTCGATTTGGGAACAAGTCAGCTCACCAGTCACTTACGAGTCCTCTCGACTTCTAAGGGAGAAAACTCTCTTCTGAGATTCTTACGACTCTCAAGAGAAAACACATTTAGGAATCCTTACGACTCCTAAGGAGAAAAATACACTTACAAGATCCTCACGACTCGTAGGGAGAAAATTCTTTATGAGACCCTCACGGCTCATAAAATTGAAAAGTCTTAAGTGGCATATCCTAACCCTGTCTCCTAAGCCATCACTACCCTACAAGAAGATTAAGATGGACTATCTATGGGCCACACTCTCCGAAGTCGAATCTCGACAAGGAGGGAAACAATCACTTACGAGTCCTATCGACTGGTAAGGGAGAAAACTCTCTTGTGAGATCCTTATGACTCTCAAGAGAAAACGCACTTAGGAATCCTCACATCTCCAAAGAAGAAAAATACACTTACGAGATCCTCAAGACTCGTAGGGAGAAAATTATTTATGAGACCCTCACGGCTCATAAAATTGAAAAGTTTTATGTAGCAGATCCAAACCCTGTCTCCTAAGCCATCGCTACCCTACAAAGAGTTCAAGATGAACTGTTATTATTTACAAGCCACACTTGCCAAAATTACATGCCATCGAAATCGAGATGCTACTCAAGAGTACGTAAACTGCTTTGCACCAAGTCAAAACAAAAAGGCATAACCCACGGACGTCAATCACATATTATGCAAGGCAATAAGGAGAACATTTGATTTACATCCCATTGGGCGTCCGAAGCGTACCCACTCATGTATGTGCGAAAAGGATAAAATAAACGCATGGAAAGGAAAAATTTGTTATTCATACCTCAGAAAGTTCTTACATTGATGAAAACAGTAAACAAAAGCATCATTAAAATCTTTACAATGGCAAAACATTGAATCCGAGACACGGATTGAGAAATTCAAAAGTGAGGCCGTCTAAAATGTTTTTGGCCTCTCTGACCATTCTCGTGTTCATCCTCTCACGATCGCAAGTGTTAGGATCTTCGCTGATGTCCTCCACCCTCTGATAAGCACCGATTATCGTCGTCTGTTGGAAAGTTTGATGCAAAATATCAATGAGATTATCTCGCCGCTTCTTCGAGATCAGGCCCGTCAGATACACTGAGTGCACCTTATCTTCAGCGTTATCCAGTGCATTAAGCGGCATGGCTTCATAAAATCCAAGAAGTGCTCCCTAAATTGCTCTCACTATAATCTTCAAGAGAGCGGAGCGACGAGGAAGTAGTCGACCGTTGTGTGCATTGAAACGATTCATAATTTCAGCGCATTGGGCGTTTGTGAACTCCTGGTTTTGACAACGACCTTGTGCGCGAATGTCCTCATAAGAAATGATTTCGTCAAGACAGTATAGATGAGCAGCCATAGCACCTGAAAATGAAAATCAGTGAGAGTTTAGTAGACAGACTGATCAAGACACGGGGATTTAAACAACTCTTGATATCCGCATGAAGAAAACAAGTGATGATTAAGACATCCAACAAATTCAAATTTGTGCAATTAAGGAGGGAATCCTAAAAGGATTCTCATTTAATGAGAGACCCCTCGGGCCAAGGAGTAAAACTCCCTTGAGAGCAGCGCTCTGTAGGCAAGAGTGGCATCTGTCAACTCTAATCATGAGAGGAGTAAAATTTCTTTAAAAAGTTTAAGAGCTATGCTCTGTAGAGACGATGGAATCATCCATCTAAACCCTAAAAAAAAGAAGCTTTTACTAAGTTAAAAAAACTCCGAGACCTTTAAGATCTGCAAAATGACCTCTAAGAGTTCTTCTTTAATGGGTTAAGAAACCCTAAGAAAGATCTCTTTAGATCTATGATTTCTAAAGAGCAATGCTCTGTTAAGAAAACCCTAAAAATTTCTTTAGATCTATGATCTGAAAAGAGTAAGGCTCTGTTAATAGGTGAAACCCTAGATTATGAAGTAATCCCTTCAAAGATTTAATCTTTCCCTCTTTGACAGGGCTCTGTCTCTAAGAGAGTTCTTAAGACAAAGAGCTATGATCTGAAGAGAGAATAAAATTCTCAGAAGATAAGAAAGCAAGAAGATGAACATAGGTCATCTCAAGGGACAAAGACCCTATTTATAGGCGCTGGAAGTCGATCCGACTTCCAAGACAATCCAACGGTGGAAAGGCTACCACTGCTGCACTCACGTGTGAGCCACGTGAGCTCAACGATGAGGGGGCATGTGTTTCCCCCAATCAGAGCAAAACTCATTTCAAATTTTAAAATTTGAAATGAAGCAGCGCTTTATAAAAGCGTTGGCGCCAAGAGCGCCAGTGCTAAGAGTCAAAGACTCTGAGGCAGCGCTCACGTGCAAAGCACGAGAGCACTCGCGCCAAGACCAACAGCGCTGAAAGTCAGAGACTCTGAGGCTGCACTCACGTGCAAAGCACGAGAGCGCTAGCGCCTACGTGCAAAGCACGAGAGTTCTAGCGCCCACGTGCAAAGCACGAGAGCGCTCGTGCCAAGAGCGCCAGCACTGAGAGTCAAAGACTCTGAGGCAGCACTCACGTGCAAAGCACGAGAGCGCTCGTGCCAAGTGCGCCAGCGCTCAGAGTCAAAGACTCTGAAACAGCGCTCACGTGCAAAGCACGAGAGCGCCAAGCGCTAGAACTAAATGTTCCCCACCGTTGGATCTTTGATCCAACGAAGATGATAAATCATCAAATTACCAGAATAAAATTCTGTTAAGGAAATACTCCTCAGGATCTTTCCAAATAAGAAAGATTGTGCTCTGTAAATCAGAGCACCGTTAGATCAAAGATCCAATGGTGATTGAAAATCACCAAGATACAGAGTATTCTCTGTATGGGAAAATAATTTTCCAATCTTTTTAATAACAAGAAAGATGTCTTTTGTAAAACAGAAGCCCTAGGATTAAAGATCCAATAGTGGGGAAACATCCCCAAATCAATCAGAAAAAGATTACCTTAACTGATCAGCCTCCACTATACAAAGGCCTCAAGACTTCAAGTCTCAGGAGGAGGAAACCCCCCCCCCCCCACACACACAAAGTTTGAGAAATTTCAAAAAGAAGAGCAAGCTCTCGGAAGAAGAATTTCTTCAAGGTAAATAAAACAGAGAGATCAAAGCATCTCATCAAAAGAAGAAGAACCTAGTTCTTTTTCTAGATCATAGATCTACAAAGACAGAAGTCTTTCATAAAAATAGAAGAGATTGAATCATCTCATCATAAAAAGGGAGGAAGAAAAACTTAGTTCTCTTTAGATCACAGATTTATAAGACAAAGACAAGGTCTTTCACAAAAACAGAAGAAATTGTAACATCTCCTATTAAAATAAGAACTTAGTTCTTAGATCTATGAGACAAAGTCTTCTATGAACGAGAATTTAATTCTCAGAGTATAGAATTGACCAAAACGGCCAAAGGAGTGCTTCAGCGCTCCAAGTCTAGCGCTCTGCATTCATTGACTGGCGTTTAGCGCCAAGCGCGCCACGTGCTTCTTATGAGGGCACTACTTAATAAAGAGCGCTCTGCACTCATTGACTGGCGCACAGCGCCAAGCGCGCCACGTGCTCCTCACGTGTGCGCTATTTCACAAGAAGCGCTCTGCACTCATTGACTGGCGCTCAGCGCTAAGCGCGCCACGTGCTCCTCACGTGTGCGCTATTTCACAAGAAGCGCTCTGCACTCATTGACTGGCGCTAAGCGCACCACGTGCTCCTCACGTGTGCGCTATCTCACAGGAAGCGCCTTAGCGCTCTAAGTCTGTCGTTCAGCGCCAAGCGCGCCACGTGCTCCTCATGTAGGCGCTGAGGGAACATAAACTGTTCTTTAAATAAAGCCCCAAAGCCATAATAAGGGCTCAACACTCAATAAAAGACAAAAAGGGTGTCGGAACCCAAACCAATGCTCAACATTGTTAAATAAAAAAGGACTGAGCCTAATTAAATGTTCAACATTTTAATTGAGTGGGCCGAGCCCAAGTTGGCCATATGTCCCTTATTCAGATTAATTGAGCCCATATACTCATAAATCTTTTTAACTGATCTTAGTCCCAAACTTGACTACAGATCTCCCAACCAACATTGGTTCAAGGGTACATCCTTTCATTCCTCTGACATGTGTCGTTGTAATTCTTCAACGTCTTCAGAGAGGTGGCAGGTCCCGACAACCAGACATTCCATGGACTATGATGTCCTTAAACTTTACGGACTGTGGGGTCCTTAAACTCATGGACTATGATATCCTTAAACGTTATGGACTGTGAGGTCCTTAAACTCATAGACTATGATATCTTTAAACTTTACAGACTATGATGTCTTTAAACTGTCACGGACTATGATGTCCTTAAACCCATTGGACTGCAATATCTCTAAACTAAAACAATAAAGCCCAAATGCTCTTTTGTTGGATCAAAATGATCATGTTAAGTAGATCTTAGTCTAAAATTAGACTAACATATCCTTAATAAACGTTTAAGTTGATCTTGATCTCAAACGAGATTAACGATCCTTAAACCCAACCCAAACCCAAATCTAAGAAAAAACGGATTTGGACTAATCCACGCCCAACGGGCGACCATATAAATTAGTCTCTGTATACAATCCACAGGCAACCAAAAATAAAACAAACACACACGACACGAAGTGACCATGTGGAGAAGGAGAAAGCGGTTACCGCGATGCGGTAGCGTAATTAACTGCAGGGGCCTGCGCCTGCAGGGAAGAGTGTCCCCACAATCAAAAACCCCTCACAATGAGGGGGAATCTGACGAAGTCTGCTATAATGGCCGCATCCGTCTAAACCTCCGATACACGGTGTCATAAATCAACTTGGCATCTTTGGAGAGGTGGACGGATAAAACCAAATAGCATCTGCCCCCAAATTCAGGCAAGACAACATAGACATTTGTCTTCCCGGTTTTCGGCGGTGAACGGTACCGTCGGCCAATAATATCCTTGGAGCAGCGTCTTCTGGACCAAGGTACGGGTTCCTTGATGCGCTCCACCGACCCCTTCATGTATCTCATGCAGGACGTAGTCGACTTCGTGAGGGTCAATGCACCGGAGCAGAGGCTGCGTGTATGACTTCTTGTAAAGGTTTCCATTGCTCTAGATGAATGGCGGGCTTTAGCTCGAAGGCGACGCGCTTCCCCTCGGTCTTCTGAAAGTGTGCCATCCTTCAGGAACTCCACAAGGGGCTTCCTCCAATCTTGGCCTTCTTCTTGAGCAGTGTATACTTGAAGCGTCACTTCTCTGTCTTCCACGCTGGGCCGTGGCAGGACTTTGAAGAGGATATTCTTCTTATTGTTAGCAGCATAGGAAGAAACAAGTTTGCTCAGGACGTCGGCTTCGGCGTTCAGGTGTCAGGGAATCTGTTCCACTTGGAATTCGTTAAAAAAATTTCGTAGTCTTTTCACCTCAGCCAAGTACTTCACCATAAGCGGCTCTCGGACCTCGAAGAGCCCGGTCACTTGGCTGACGACTAGGGCAGAGTCACTGCGAATCCGGATCGTCTTCAGCCCTACCCCGGAAGTGATTCTCAACCCGACTAGCAAGGCCCCGTATTCCGTGGCGTTGTTTGACGCTCTGAACCCGATCTTCAAAGAGCACTCCATCTCTGCCTCGTTCGGGCCTCGAATGATAAGGCCAGCCATGCTCCCTTCCTCGGTAGAGGACCCGTCGATGTAGAGAATCCAATCGGGGACGGAGTTGGGTACTTCCTCAACCGAGGATCGAGGTCCGCCGTCCCGTATTGCCGCTTCTTCTTTAGTGGGAATAGTACATTCGACCACGAAGTCAGTTAGGACCTGAGCTTTGATGGTTTGCCGAGGACGGATGTCGAATTAGTACAATTCCCACCTCCATTTTTCTAGACAACCTAATGACTCGGGGGAGGCGAGAATTGTCCCTATAGGACGCTTGTCCAGGACAAAGATGGTGTGCGCCTGGAAGTAGCGCCGGAGTTTTCTTGAGGCGACGACAAGAGCCAAGACTATCTTTTCTATGGCCGGGTATCTTGTTTCCGCGTCTTTGAAGACATGGCTCACGTAGTAGACCAGCTTCTGTACTCCTTCGACTTCTCGGACGAGCACCGAGCCAGCAGCATGACCGGAGACCGCAAGGTACAATGATAGCTTGTCTCATTCGATTGGTCGGGTGAGCAGCGGGGGAGTTGCCAGGTGTGCTTTGAGCGGCTCGAAAGTGTTTTGACATTCTTCCGACCATTCGAACTTTGGGATCTTTCTCAGGACTTTGAAGAATGGAGGCACTTTTCTCCGGATCTCGACATGAAGTGACTCAGAGAGGCCACTCTCCCCATGAGTTGCATGATCTCAACGTTGCTCTTCGGTATGGCCATGTTGAGAATGACGCTGATCTTTTCCGGGCTAGCTTCGATTCCTCGGTGGGTAACCATGAACCCGAGGAATTTCCCGCTAGTGACTCCGAACGCGCACTTGGTCGTATTCAGCTTCATTTTGTACTTACGGAGGATGTTGAATGCCTCGCCAAGATCTTTGGTGTGCTCGTCCGATGAGGTTGATTTCACGAGCATGTCATCGACGTAAACCTCCATATTCTTCCCGATCTGCGGTTTGAACATTTTGTTAACTAAGATCTGGTATGTAGCCTCGGCATTTTTAAGGCCGAAGGGCATCACCTTATAGCAGTATACCCTCCCGGTCCGTGGTGAACGCGGTAAGTTCTTCATCTGCCGGGTTCATACGGATCTGGTTGTAGCCGGAGAAAGTGTCCATGAAGCTGAGCATTCGTGGCCTGCCGAGCTATCTACTAGCTGGTCTATCTGAGGGAGGGGATAGTTGTCCTTCGGGCAGGCCTTGTTTAAGTCTGTGAAGTCGACGCATATGCGCCACTTCCCGCTCTCCTTTTTAACCATGACTACATTCGCCAGCCAATCCGAGTAGTCAACATTTCAAATGATGTTGGCTGCGAGCAATCTATCGACCTCGTCCTCGATCTCCTTTTGCTTGATCGGCGTAAAACTTCGCTTCTTTTGTTTGACGGGTCGGGCCTTCGGGTCGACCCCGAGCTTATGTGAGATTACCTTGGGGTCGATCCCGGGCATGTCAGCAGGCGCCCAGGCGAACACGTCCGAGTTCTCTCGGAGAAAGCGGATCAAGTCTTAACGCCGGGTTCCTGTTAAAAGGGGTCCGATCTGGACGGCTCGTCCCTCATTCCCCTCGATGAGGAGGAATTCTATTAGCGCCTCTACCGGGGCTCCTCGGATTTCTTTATGTTCGTCATGAGTGTCCAAGGACCCCTGGAAATCATTTGCGCCTTCGAGGTCTCCGCTCTGCTCTTTGGTGGTGGACATCGTGGTGAAGCAGATCTTGGCGATTCGCTAGTTCTCGCAGGCCCGACCTATTCCTCCTTGATCTAACGGAAATTTGATCGCAAGGTGGTAAGTCGGGATTTGAGCCCGGAGGGCGTTTAATGTCGGGCGTTCTAGGAAGATGTTGTAGGATGAGGGGATCCTAGCGACGATGAATTCCACCGGTACGGTCCTCGTACGACCTGCTTCTCCAATGTTAAGGACGAGGGTGACCACTCCCTCGGCCGGGATAGAATAGTTGGTAAACCCCGATAGGACGTGGGAGGTTGGCCGTAGATCAGACGGCCCTAGCCCCATACGCTGAAAGCAGTCATAAAAAAGGATATCTGCCGAGCTTCTGAAATCAACCAATATCCTCTGAACCTCGTAACAGTGGACCCGTGCCGTAATCATGAGAGGGTCGTTGTGAGGCAAGGATATACCGTGGAGGTCTTCATCAGTGAAGATGATGGGCTCGGTGGTCCTACATTTCTTCTGGGGAGGGTCGCTTGTCCCTCGACGGGCAGGAAGCGGTGAGTCTCGCCGGCTTCACGGGCAAACCCCGAGGAAACGACCATGATTTAGCCAATTGTTAATTCGCTGGGAGGGGGTTGGTTCTCGTGCTCCCTGTCTGCATGTCGCTTGTCCTGCAGGTACTTCGCCAGGTGGCCAGAGCGGATCAACTCCTCGATGTAGTCGCGGAGTTGTTTGCAGTTTTCAATCGGGTGGCCCTGCGACCGATGGAAGGCACAGTATGGGCCCCGGATATATTTAGCCGCTCTATGGGCGACCGGCAGGAGCTTGAAGAATCGCTCGCCCTTCGCCTTCTCTAACAGCTCGATCTGGGAGATGTTAGGAGGAGTATACTACTGGAACTTTGGGGTGTATGGTTTTGGCCGGTCGACCTTCTTATTCACTTCTCTGACCCTCTTTTTTTGTTCGTCTTGGTGGCCCCGGGGCAGGTTGGCGTTCATCTTAGACTCGAGTTGGATCTCTCACTCGGTCCAAGATTTTACCTAGGCTATCATCTTAGGTTGCGCTAATGCAAAAGAGCGGAGCCACTCTTTGTACCTAAGACCCGACCTTAGGGCAGTGATGACAGTTTCATCCCGGTGCTCGGGAATCACGAGAAGAACGTTGTATAAGCGAGTGACGTATCCTTTAAAGGATTCCTTGTCCCCGCTCTTTATGGTGAAGAGGTAATCGACAGTTCGCTTCTGTCGTGTGTTTCCGACGAAGTGACCAAGGAACTGGGCGTCCAACTCATCAAAGGTAGAGATGGAGCGTAGCATGAGTCCTCGGAACCAGTCCCGTCAAGCCCGGATGAGGGTAGTGGGAAATGCTCGGCATTGAGCAGCGTCGGAGCTATCCTAGAAGCTCATGCCCATCGTAAATGCGTCAAAATGGTCCTTTGGGTCAGATTACCCATCAAAGAGGGCCACCTTAGGATGCTTGTTCCTAGACGAGATGTGTACGGCAAGCAACTCCTCGGTGAAGGGCTTCGTAAGTGAGTCGGCGGCGTACCTGTCCCCTTCACCAGATAGATGACCCTCCCGATGTATATCCTCAATTTTCTTTTCGAGGGCGTCGAGGCGGTCATGGTACCTTAAGGATTCGGCACAGTCAGAGTGTTAGCCTTTCCCGCTTGTGGACTGCGCCAGGCTGCGACTATGATTCCGTTCTATTAAATTCCTTAGGTCCCCTGGTGAGGTCATTCTTGAGTTCTCGCGGCGAGTGTCGTTCGTGCGATCCCGTCGAGGGAGAGGGAGTCGGTCATTCCTGGGAGCAGGCGAGCTGACCAATACCTCCTCGGGAGGGACGGGAACGCGACGGGCCTCGTAGCGTTGTGATCTTTGGCGAGACCTCGGCATGGAGCCGTGTGGCACCCAGCGGGCCATTGAACCGATCGCCGTGGGGGAGCCGCGGTCACCGGAATGAGCACGGCGTTGTTTGGTGGTGCCAGCGTGGGCGGTGTCATCCGCCCCTCTGCGGAGGTCATGATCCCGAGGAGGGGGAACGGCGACCTGGGGGCCGGGCCTGCCATTTGGACACGGACAAGGGTGTCCACTATGGACGCGAGCCTGTCGATCCTTACCGAGAGGGCGAGGATAGCGTTCGGAGGGGGAGTAGATCCGTCCGTGCCTCCATTGTGGGGGAGGCGGCGGCTTTTGCTGGGATCGTCACGGTTTTCGCTCGTCATGTAGTCGAGAGTGGAAGATCAACTTTCAATGGGTGGAAAGAATTTTGTTTCCCACAGACGGCGCCAACTGATGGAGGTCTGAATCTCCTTCAGATGCTGTCCTCCGTCAGTCTATCGCGAGCGATGATGAAGGGTTTAGATTGGTATTGAAGGTTGTCTCCTTGGACGTGTGGATCTCAATGGGTGGATTTTGGGGTGAAGCCGAGTTACCTGCAAAGAAGTCCCGAGGTGGTTGTACCACCGTAGACCCTCCGATGATCAAGTTAGCCGAGGAATTTGAGCAGAGTAGCGGCTTGTTGGATTGAAAAATGCCTTACCTAGGTCGTCTGAGAGAAGGGGTTTTATAGTGGTGGCTTGGAGTGAGCTGGCGCCAGATCTTCGCCATTGGTTACGCCCCTGACGTTACGCCTGCGTGAATGACGAGATCCCCCCCATTAATGATGAGATACGCTCGTTAATAGGGGAATATAACGGTGTAGAACGCGGGATGTTGGGTGACGGATATCTCGCCTCTAGCGAGATACGTGGAGCCGTGGTGGAGGCGCTTGGGCTCTGCGTTCTTGGTTGCTCGGTAGAACCGGGGAGGCTTAGCTCGGCGGGTGGCTCGGAGGCGAGCGGGAGGCCGAGGAAGGTCAGTTCTGTGAAAGCTCGAAGGCGAGAAGGGATGGCTGAGGAAGCTCAGCGTGTATGAGGGCTCGGAGGCGAGCCGATGGTTATCTTCAAGGCAAGCATAGGAGTGTTCTGGGAGGCCATCGAAGGTCGGGTCAATCCTCGGGGTGAAGGCCTGGGGAATGCCTTCAATGTATCATGTTTGCTCCTATCCCGTGAGCCCCGGGTCACGTCATCTACCACGTGTCATGGGAATTCCCACTTATGAGTATCATCACGAGGGGATGAAGCCGATCAGCGGTGAGGTGGTGCGGCGATGGGTGTCGTGGTCGTGGGTTGCATGATGTACAGGGGTTTCGGGTGCAGGGATCTCGTTGGGAAGGAGGGGAGAGGAAGAAGGAGTAGTGACGAGGCGGTGGCGATGAGGGGTCGGCGACGTGAGGGTGCCGGCGATGGGTGTCATGGCCATGGGTATGGGTTGCAAGGGTTTCGGGTCGGGGATCTTCTCGTCGGGAAAGAAGGGGAGAGGAGGAAAAAGAGGAGGAGATGGAGGCGGTGCTGGTGGAGACGTGGAGGTCGACGGCGATGAGGGCAGAGGCGACAAGGGCTTGGGTGAGGTGTGGGTTGCTTGGTGATGGGTTCTCGTCGGGGAGTCTACAAGGGAATGGAGGCGGTGGAGGTGAGGTCAGAGAGGAGACGAGGTCCGGGAGATCGGGATGCCGACGAGGGTTGCAACAGCGAGGCTAGGGCATGGGTTAGGGTTTTCGCTAGAGGAGGTGGGAACGTGAGAAGAAGAAAGGGTGAGGAGAGAGAGGGCTGTGAGTGTGAATGAATATATAGGTTTTTTTTTAAAAAAAGAAATATATATAGAGGAGAGAGACAGAGAGAGAAAAAGAAGGGGTAAGATTAGATTTAGAAAATATTTAAAAAGATATATTTGGTTAAAAAAAAATATGAACGTAAACAGTATAGATTTTAAAGAATATAATATTAAATATATGGGTTTTCTTGTAAATACAAAAATACTCCGAAACATGTCCCGGTTGTGTCTAAAAATAAGGTTTGAAAATACGGATAATATGCGTATCAACCAAAATCATAATGCAATGTCAGGTTAAAGAAAATACATACCCCAAGAACAGATACACGTAGTACGCATGTAGTGATCCAAACGAGTCCATTTCACTAAACGGGACGTAGATACGATGTACGGATGCAACCATAGAGTATGGGGTATGATGTAGGCCATACTGGGTACTCAAAAATATATTATTTGACTATAACTGTATTATTAAAAAAATATACGCAATGCCAGATGTATGATGCAGGTATGTGTGGACGGATCCTCAGCACTAGCAAGGATAAAACATAATCAAGAACCAAGACGGGTTTCAAGCATGCGGGTCGGGTCGGATACTAAGCACAGATACCAAAACACTATTTGCACACAAAAACGAATAAAATCAAGAAATAGCCACAAGATAAATAAAATGATCAAATAGAATAAGGTATAACTGAACTAGGGTGTTACATTATACCCAACTACAAAAAGAATTTCGTTCTCGAAATTTCCGGAACAAGCAAAGACAGCAAACATGAATCTAAGAGAAGAGATGTGGAAACTTCTGTCGAATCTTGTCTTCTCGTTCCCAAGTCGATTCTCCGTGCGAGCGATTCCCCATGAAACAAGTACAAGAGGGATAACCTTGTTCTTGATGACCTTTTATCTTTGCTCTACAATCGCCATCGGTCGTTCCTTGTATATCAAGTCCTCCCTTACTGTCAGCTCCGAATGATCTAGTTCGTGCGTCTCATCTTGAACATACTTACGGAGTTGAGATATATGAAACACATCATGAACACTCGCCAAAAATAGTAGTAAAACCAATCGATAAGCTACTTCTCCAACACGCTCGATAATACCGAAAGGCCCCATGAATCGAGGGATAAGCTTTCCTCGACTCCCAAAACGAATCACTCCTCTGGTCGGTGATATCTTCAAGAACACAAGATCACCAACTGCGAACTCCAGAGGTCTTCGTGCTGTATCGGCCCAACTTTTCTGTCGATCTTGCACTGCCTTTATATGATTCTTAATTGTATTAACTTTCTCCACGATTTGCACAAGAAGATCCGGTCCTAACAATCTTCGTTCTCCAACATCGTCCGAAAAGACGGGTGAGCAACACTTGCGACCATATAATGCTTCGAATGGAGTCATCTGGATAGTTGCCTGAAAGCTGTTATTATACGAAAATTCCACCAAGTGTAGATGATCCTCCCATGAACCCTTGAAGTCCAACATGCAAGCTCTCAATATATCTTCAAGAGTTTGGATCGTTCTCTTTGACTGGCCATTTTTTTGAGGATGATAAGCGGTGCTAAACCTCAATCGAGACCCTAAACTTTCCTGTAAACTCTTTTAAAAGTGCGACAAAAATCGGGTATCACGATCGGAAACGATGCTCACGGGTACTCCATGCAATCTCACAATCTCCTGCAGGTACCGCTCTGCTAACGTTTCCATCGAATGACCAACTCTAAACGGTATGAAATGAGCTGGCTTTCTCAATCGATCAACAATCACCCAAACTGCATTATTACCCTTTGGACTCCGCGGTAAAGCAGTCACGAAATTCATGGTTATATGTTCCCACTTCCACTGAGGAATCGGAAGTGGTTGCAGTAAACCAGCTATTCTTTGATATTCGGCCGTGACTTACTGACACACCAAGTATTTCGCTACAAAGCGAGCAATCTCTCTTTTCATGCCTTCCCACCAGAAATGTTGTCGTAGATTTCGGTACATCTTTGTGCCTCCCGTATGTATAGAATATGTGGAACTATGCGCCTCCTTCATAACTTCTTCACGAATATCTCCTTTCGGCACACATAAACGGCTCCCATATCGTAACGAACCATCTTCATGAATCAACAAGTTTGTTCGAAGTCCCACTTCAACCTGTTCTCAAAACTTCTATAATCTTGGATCGTGTGACTGCGCTGCTTTAATATTATCAATCAAGGATGACTATACTTGCAGCCGCATCAACTGTCCCGAAGAATGCGGTAACACGATATCCAACTCAAATCTCTGGAAATCATCGATAATCTCCTTCTGTGAAATCAACATCCGTACTGCTGGCAACCGACTTAGCGCATCCGGCACTACATTAACTTTCCCCGGATGGTATTTGAGATCAAGATCATAGTTATCCATCAGCTCTAACCATCTACGCTACCTCATATTGAGCTCTTTCTACGTAAACACGCACTTTAGGCTTTTGTGATCGGTGAAAACTTCGACCCTTTCGCCCAATAAGTAGTGTCTCCAAATCTTCAAAGCGAAAATCACTGCTGCTAGCTCCAAATCATGAGTCTGATAATTCTTCTCATGGGTCTTTAATTATCTCAATGCGTAGGCTATAACCTTCCCATGCTGCATCAGAACACATCCCAAGCCTTTTTCAGATGCGTCGATGTGAATAACCAATCCTCCGGAACCGTCTGGCACAGTCAAACTAGGAGCCGTGGTCAATCTTTGGTTCAACGCCTCAAAAGATGATGCACATCTATCCGTCTATACGAATGGTACCTCCTTTCGCGTTAGCTTGGTCAATGGTTCAGCTAATCGAGCGAAATTCTCCACGAACCTTCTATAATATCCAGCAAGCCCAAGAAAGCTTTTGATCTCTGCCGGAATTGGCCAATCATGAACTGCTGCAATCTTTTCAGGATCAACGGCGATTCCATCTTCGAATACGACATGCCCCAAAAACTTCACTTCTTCGAACCAAAACTCGCACTTGCTCATCTTCGCATATAATATTTCTTTCCTCAACGTTTGCAGTGCGATCTTCAAATGTTCTGCATGCTCTTCTTGGCTTCTCAAATACACCAGAATATCATCGATAAACACCACTATAAACTGGTCTAAATACGGTGAAAAGATTCGGTTCATCAAGACCATAATATCGCCGGTGCGTTCGTGACTCCGAATGTCATCACTAAGTACTCTTAATGCCCATATCGAGTTCGGGACGCTGTCTTGCAAATATCTTCTGATTTTACTCAAACTTGATGATATCCGGATCGCAAATCCAGCTTCAAGAATACCCTCGTGCCACTGAGTTGATCGAATAATTCGCCGATGCGAGGGATCGGGTATTTGTTCTTAATAGTCACCCAATTTAATTCTCGATAATCGATATACATCCTCCGCGTGCCATCTTTCTTCTTAACTAGAAGAACTGGAGCTCCCCAGGGTGAATTGCTACTGTGAATCCAACCCTTCTCTAGTAATTCAGCAACATGCTTCTTGACTTCTTCTAACTCCACTGGTGCCATCGGATAATACGCCTTTAAGATTGGCGCTGCTCCAGGAATAAGGTCGATCGCGAACTCCACATCTCGTTTTGGCGGTAAACCCGAGATGTCATCGTACACGTCCATAAACTCTCGAACTACTGCTGGCACTTCCTCCTTGTCAACTTCCATCGATGCAAGAACAATGCTTGTCGGCCTAGCCCTAAACTTGACTGGCCCAATAGATCTGCTACCTCCTGCAAATATAAACTCCGGATGTCCGGGAATATGGAAAATCACTTTCTTTGCCCTACAATCGATGCGAGTATGGAAAGTGCCGAGAAAATCCATTCTCAAGACGACATCATAGCTGCCAGTATCGATCACCAAGAAATCCACGAATAACTCACGTCTGCAGATAACAGCCGAACAATCCTTGCACTCGCTACTAGATATGATCTTCCCGTTCTCAGTGTGTATGTCCCAACAACTAGACATGGTCATGCATGAAATCAAGTGTGCAGTAATAAACTTGGACGACATAAAACAATGGGATGCACCTGAATCGAATAATGCTAAAGCGGGAAAATCATGAATAAGTAGGATACCTGAAACGACTTCATCTGAAGTCTTGGCCTCCTCGGCCGTCAAAGTAAAGGCCCATGCTTGATTAGGCCCCTGAGTAATCTGCTTTTGCGGTGGCCTCTGAGTATCCTCCCTCAATCATAGATTTGACGGGCAGGCACTGACAGTATGGTCAGCCGATCCACAAACCAGACAGAGTCTAAGCTTCCTTCGACAATCTTTCTGCAGGTGTCCGGATAGATGACAGAAGTCACAAACCACGCCCCTTTTCTGATCTTCTACGACGGGCTTCTTCATAGGTACAATGCCACGTCTGTTCACCGGGATGCCTCTGCGTATAGGAGCTCGGTTTGACGTAAACGCCGGCTTCTGCGCTACTACGACATGTTGCTGTGTACCCTTTGCTTTCACCAATAGGCTCTGCTGCTCCCTGGCTGCCTTGAGAACTTATGAGAAAGTGGTCAATCCCAGAGATCCGAATCCAAGCTGCGCATGAACCTTCGTGCCCTATCAACATCGTTGGCAACCAAAGGTCCTACGAATCAACTGAGCTACGTCCACTCATCCGCATGCGCATCCACAGATCCGCCGTTCTGCTTCAAGCCAATAAACTTTTCTTCCATTTCTTCCCGAGCAGTTTGCAGAAAGAACTTCTCTAAGAAACATTGCGAAAACATTTTCCAACTGGTCGGCTTAGGCAAACGAGTCTCTTCCACGAGCCACCACTCGTGGTGTAATACCCAGCTTCTTATTATACCAAAATCTGTATTTTTGTTATTCTTAAATTTTACTTAATTCATTTAATTTTATTTCTAAACTCCAAACTCTAAATCCCAATGCCTCATTTCCTTTTTCATAATCCCTGCAGCCAATTTTCTATTCAAAATAAAACCAGGCCTTTCCCCATCTCCTAAACCCTGCATTTTAATAAAAAAGGAATTTATTTTAAATCCCCGGCCCACTCCCTATATTTTTCCCATTTTGTTTTTCCTTTAAATTCTCTGGCCCGTTCCCTTCCCATTCCTTTATATTTTTTTTTATTGCAAAACCCCAGCCCATTCTTTTTCCCCACTCTATTCTTTAAGACGACCCTTCTTTTTCTTTCTTTTTTTAAATCTCCTCAGCCCACATCCTTCCCGAGCCCACGAACAAAATAAATGGAAATTCATTTTTCTCTCTGGCCCAACATCCAAGCCCACGCACGCGCCTACCTGACCCGGCCCACTACCTTTCTTCTTCCCTCCCGTTGCGAGTTTCCCGCTCGACCGTTACTCCTCCGCCGCGCTCCTCGCCTCCACCGACGCTCACGCTCGCGAGCGTTACCCACGACGCGCGCCTTCGACCCCTCCTCGTTGACACACCTCTCTCTCTCCCCTCATAATTCTTTCTCTCCTTTCCCGACGTCTCTCCCCTCTCAAACCCACATTCCGACCTCGCATGCACGTCGCCGCCGTCACCTCCGGCCACCTCCCTCCATCACTATCGCCCTCGTCTCCACGCAGAAACACCACCACCGAGCTCCCCACTTCAACCAAACTCCTCCACTCACCCACAGCACTGCACCCGAGCCGACTTCTCCCCCCACCTTCGTCTCAACCACCGCCGGCATCACCCATCCCTCCGACCTCGCCTCCTTCCCTCTCTTCGCTCATCTCCTCGTCCTTCTCTCTCTTGATCTCCCTTTCTTTCTTTGGTTCTCTCTCAATCCCCTCTCCCTCTGTTTCTCTCTCTCCCTCTTTACATCTCTCTCTCTGTCTCCCCTCTCTCTCACTGATTCCTCTCTCTAATATCTCTGTATCTCTCTCTCTCTCTCAGTTCCCTCACACTCTCTCTCTTTCTCTCTTTCTCAGCTCTCTCTCTCTCTCTTCCACTCTCTAACACCACCTCTCTCCCCTCATCTCCTCACCGCCGACGTTCCTCTGCTCACCCAACTCGAGCCACAAACGCTGCCGATCCATCATCGGCCACCCAAACCCACTGCAGCCCGGCCATCAGGAGCTACGATCACCGCAGACACCCGACGACGCCGACGAGCCCCACTGCCGAGAACAAACCCGAGCTCACCCGGAGTCGCTGCCGTCGTCGTGCCAATTCGTCGCGTGCCGTACTGTACTTCGCTGTCGTGCGTCTCCAGGCAAGTTTTCTACTTACTTCATGCTAATCTATTTATGTTACAAACCCAAATCGTATAGATTGCAATGTTACTATTTCAGGATAGCTTATACTATTTACCTGTTCGATGTATTGTCTCAATAGAAATACTCTTCTAATTTGACGGAACTTAATAGAATAGTCTGGCCCGTCTGGCTGTGAAACTAGTGTGTGAATTTCATTGGAAAATATAACCGTTAATGACTAAAACGACTACCCCCAAGATTACTCGTAAAACTGGAATTTTCTTGTACCTGAAAACCGTTAAAATCACTATAAATTTTATACATACTGGAATGATGCGTTCGATGGCTCAAATCGAAGCCAACTCGACGAACTTTAACCCTATACTAGTTTCCAGATATTCCTGTACTTAAACTGTGACGATATTTGGATCGGAGTGCGACTCTGGACTGCAGTCCAGAGTGGCTGTGTTTACCGTGTGCTGTCCCGTAATGGGTACCACACTGTTTCCTTAACTCTTAGGTTGAGGAACTCAGCTGTTTATTATCTAGACAACGCAAGTGGTTTCACCCTATTTCGTTATCGTTTGCTATTTAATCTGTAATTTAAAAGACGGGGACGTATAACAGTCTCAGCAGAATCAGAACTGACATATTGGTATTGAATAGTGTATAACTCCTAACGTACAGACGCGATTGAGAAACCGTATGTTGATTTGAAAACCTTACTGAAAACCCTAGATTTCATTCAACTGTAGAGTTGCTAAATTCTGATCCCAACTAGGATTAAATTGCGTTGCGAAACGGACTTCCGATTCTGAAACCGGATTTCCAGCCGTGAACACTTAAAACGAAATGGCTATAATTAATGATCCTGGAACCCGATCGGCGTGAAACTATATTCGCTGGATAGATAACTGAACATACTATTTATTCCCCATCTATCGTTTCACTAAACTGTAACCGTATGATTTATGATGAATATTGCAAGTGGTAGATGATTGATTCATGACACCCTAATTATGCCTTACATACTGTTTAAGCATCATATCATACACATGTCATTGCATTGATAACCCAGTGATAACGTGCATTACCCAGTGTTAGGTATTAGTGATGATTGTGACAAGTACGTTAGTGTTCGTGTATCAGTGAATAAGTGAAAGTGATACGTACTTGTACACAATCAGTGAACCTTATTATTCTATCGCATTGTCGACGTCTGTGGGACGCGTGTACGTGTGACTATAAGTGGTATGGGACACTTATGGAAGCTCTTGCACGGGTGTCACAGATAAGCCATCACACACTGCCATTTATCTTAGGTATTAGTCGGGACGTGCTTGATGGAGGCCCTGCCTCCAGTTCTCGCGCAGACTTGTCACAGACCGATTGGTATTTAAGGTTATGGTTAGCGTTTGATGTAGACCACGGGGTGTGGGGTAGTTTGAGTGTGAGTTCAACAGAATCTCGGGAGTCCCATGCTGGCTTATATATTTAGGGAGATATATGGAGATTTACAGGATACATGATTATTACCGTGATATACATGTTGGGCCCGTGGTCCCTTGCCCTTGGGTTCTACCCTTGGGTGGAGGACACTCGCGAGTGGTTAACTCTCACACTTGGACTGACGATAGGCTTAGTGACCTATACAGTGAGACTTAGAGACTGATAGGGATACTGGCATTGATATAACTTACTTACTGTGTTGACATACCTGGCATATCGTTCTACTGCTTTTACTGTTCCGCTGCATTGATTACTGCATGTTCATACCCATACTGCCATTGATCTACTATCATATATATCTAATATCACTGTTAGAATTGTCATATGATTTTATATATATTATATTTCTATTGTGTCGCTCTGATGACCTGAGTATGCATGCTCAGTGTGAGGAGAAGATTTAGCCTGGACCAGGACTAGACGCACTTCACGGACATCTTGTTTAGCTATCCAGAGTTATATCTTTTGTTTCCCATCAGGTCAGTTTATTTTACTGTTTTGTTCCAGTTACTGCATTTCTCATTACCTGCGCATTATTTACTGTTTACCATGAAAAACTAGAAGCCGAAGTGTGACTACGGCAGGACATTTCCTTGACCGTAGGAGCATGGCTGGCCTTGTCAATCCCTTGTATTCCGTATTTTGGGAAGCGGGGCGTGACACGTGGGCATAGTCCACCAATTGGATGCGTACAACATCCACTCTCTTGTCATCTGGAATTTGCGCGGCGACGAGCAGATTTTCCGTGTCAACTAGCCACTGCTTCGCTGGCAACGGCTCCTCCAAACCAGTGAATGTGGACGGACCAAGTCTCCTGAAATCCGCCACGGTACCCACACGATGTGTTGTCTTGGCTGCTACTGCATCTACGGACTGGTATAATGTCCGCAGACCCTCCTAAAAGGCCTCGGCTTTCCGCTGATTTAGATCGGTTTGCCACTTCTGGTTCTCCAGCATCCCACGTATCACTCCAAGCACTGCGGCATTATCAACACGCCTCTAGTACGATCGCAGGTCTCTATGCGCTATGATTCTGAAGCCAAGACACTGAAGAGGTTTAGCACGATAAACAGGATTCAAGAAACAAGATAGCTATAGATTCAAGAATAGCAAGATAGTAATATGGCAGGACATGTTCCTAATCACGGGTTTTCTGGTTAGCATATTCGGTTCAATACCCAATTACAAAAGAACCAAACCTGATTAAACATAAATCATATGTCTCTGATACCAAACAAACCCTGTCATGCCCTGCTTCCAAAAGTGCGCTAACTACGGCACGTGACAGAGCCAACCATGCTACCTGTGGCTAGGAAACATCCCTCTACAGTCGCATTACGGCTGTCTATAATATATCAAGAATAGTAAAACATAAAACTAACGAGTACATGTCCATCTGCCAGAAAAAAAAGAGTCAAGAAAATATAAGCGGAAATGATAAAATCCAATAAACAGTAACATCTGGAAACACGTCCCAATATGGGCTCACATCAGGAAATAAAAGCTGTGAAAAGAAAACTAAACTAAACTATCACTAACACGATCCTCACTGCTCGGCTTGACGGCTAAAATACTCCTGGTCAACCTGCGATAAAAATAGAGGAAGGGGAGAGCAGGAAGAGGAGGAGGAGATAGAGGCGGTGCTGGCGGCGATGTGGAGGTCGATGGTGACGAAATTTGGGTGAGGTGTGGGTTGCTCAGTCGGGGAGTCTGCAGGGGAGAGGAGGTGGTAGAGGTGAGGTCGAAGAGGAGACGAGGTCAGGGAGATAGGGATGCCGGTGAGGGTTGCAAAGACGAGGCTAGGGCATGGGTTAAGGTTTTCGCGAGAGGATGCGGGAACGTGAGAAGAAGAAATGGTGAAGAGAGAGAGAGGGGGCTGTGAGTGTGAGTGAACATATAGTTTTTTTTTTAAATAATAGAAATATATAGAGAGGAGAGAGACAGAGAGAGGGTAAGATTAGATTTAGAAAATATTTAAAAAGATATATTTGGTTAAAAAAATATAAACGTATATTATAAACGGTATATATTTTAAAGAATATAATATTAAATATATGGGTTTTCTGGCTAATACAAAAATACTCCGAAACATGTCCGGGTTGTGTCTAAAAGTAAGATTTGAAAATACGGATAATATGCATATCAACCAAAACCATAATGCGATGTCAGGTTAAAAAAATGTATACCCCCAAGAACGGATACACGCAGTATACACGTAGCGATCCAAACGAGTCTGTTTCACTAAACGGGACGTGAACACAATGTACGGATGCAACCATAGGGTATGGGGTATGATGCAGGCCATGATAGGTATTCAAAAATATATTATTTGACTATAATTGTATTATTAAAAAAATATATGCAATGCCAGATGTATGATGCAGGTATGTGTGCACGTATCCTCAGCACTAGCAAGGATAACACGTAATCAAGAACCAAGACGGGTTTCAAGCATGCGGGTCGGGTTGGATACTAAGCACAGATACCAAAACACTATTCGCACCCAAAAATGAATAAAATCAAGAAATAGCCACAAGATAAATAAAATAATCAAATAGAACATGGTATAACTGAACTAGGGTGTTACATCTGTGCTTCTAGGTTATCTATTCTACAAGTCTTTGAAATCAATTAATACTATCGTCGATGTAACCCAATAGTATCCCATGCGTGCCCGGGACCACGGTCAAGACTCTCGGGGCTGAATCTGAGACGTGTCGCTAAGCAGTAAAACAGGTAACATGTACATATGAATGATATCAGCAGCATCATTCCGGAGCTAGCAAAGCCCATATAGCCGAATCCGTATCTGGAAGTATCAAAATGTTGAGTTACAAGTCAGGTTTCATTATTGATTTCCCCCTACCCCCAGATTTTGTGTTCAAGTTGGGTATTAATGATATGAATCTAATACCAACACAAGATCAAGCAGATACAGGTCTTGTCTATGTAGACAACAAGTCACGTCCGTCAGGACAACAAGAAAGGATTATCGGAATTAGAAAAGGATCCAAGTAACAAGTCTAGTAATGGGTCGCAAACATGTCATGCAATATATATTAACCAAAATAGATACCAAATGTACAACTGTAACCAATATCTAACCACAATCAACATAACTGATGCCGGGATGTATATGTATCTTGTAATAACCGTTTTATGTCCATTACCATGTATATTGCAAACTAGATAAAATACTGAACTGATATAGTATTATAATAATATTGTGATGATCCGGCATGCAATTAGATAAACCATTATCGGTACGGATGCATACTGATAATATAAAACTGTAAATCGCTACTATTTGCTGAATATTAAAACGTATGTACTATAGTCAAGCGTATAAACATCTATTTAAACAAAATAGCATGTTGCAAGTTTAAAACATGCCTGATCGAATCTCACGACGAGATACGGACATCACGTTTCGACGTCGAATAACGTTATGACGCAAAACTTACGTACGCAGGACTTGATCTGGCTGAACAACTGCGTGACGTGGTAACTGGGCTAGACGACGATGGTGACTGGGTCATCTGGATCGTCGGTGACGTGCGCAAATCCGGCGAACCGATCGGAGATCAAGAAAAGAGAAAAAAAAGAAGAAAGAAGAAGAAGAAATGGGCTGTTGGGGTTGCTGGGGTTCTGAGGACAGAAGAGATGGCGGTGGCGAGGCGAAGGGGAGGCCGACGGCGAGGCGTCATGGCCGTAAGGGTTGATGGTGATCGGGAATGAGCAGGAGAAGGAGAAGAGGGTGTGGTGGTGGTGTGTGGGTGCTCTGGGGTTGCCGACGAGACGAGGAGATGATGAAGGGTGAGGGTAGTGGTCGGGTTCCGGCGACGAGGTTGACGACGAGGGGGTTTGAAGGTGGGTTCTTGATGTCAAGGTGTCTTTAGTCGAGGTCTCGAGGAAAGGGGAGGAGGAAGGAGGTGCTGTCGACGAGGGGGAGGTGAGGACGAGGATGAGAGGGGCGACGAGAGTGCTAGGGTTCTGGGGTTGACGAGAGAAGATGGCGAGGAGAAGAAGGGAACGAGGGAAGAGAGAGGAACATAGGGTTTTTAATAAATTTTATATTATAATATTATAATATTATATATATATATTATATATAGAGAGAGAAGTGGGGACGGAGTGAGAGAGAGAGAGAGACAGAAAGAGAGTTAGAGAGAGAGACGATGAGTTTTTATTAAAAATAATTAATATAATATATATTTATATATATAACTGTAATACACACACACACACACACAACTGTAATATATATATGAGAATAATGGAGGAAAGAGGCCATAGAAGGGAATTTCCTCCTATGGCGTTGAAAAAACACACCCTCCATCGTGTTTTCTGACGATCAGAAATCATCATCTTCATCGTTATCATCTAAGATGTGGGTACACCAAATTTCATGTGATTCTACAACTTTTCACCGTTGATTTAGGAATGTAAAAAGTCCTATTGTCGTTAAACCGTTAATTTTGAACCCACTAATTTAACGGTGAAAAAGTTATAGAATCACATGAAATTTGGTGTACCCTTATCTTAGATGATAATGATGAAGATGATGCATTCCGATCGTCTGAAAACACGATGGAGGGTGTGTTTTTTCGACGCCATAGGAGGAAATTCACTCCTATGGCATCTTTTCTCCATTATTCTCTCTCTCTCTATATATATATATATATATATATATATTAGTTATAAAGAAATATAAAATATATATATGATAGAATTTTACAGATAATACCAGATTACTCCGGATATTACCCGTATCTCTCTAAAAATCTAGTTTTTGAATATAAAAAATATACGTAAGAATTTAAACCATAATGCAATATTCTGTAATAAAAAACATATACCCCAAATAAAAAATCTACGTAAATATACATAGCGATCCAATAATCTGTCTGCTTAAGTCTTAGGATACGAACATGATATATGGGCGCAACCACCAGATATGGGGTACTTTGCCATGCAAGGCTAAATGGGAAAAATATTATTTTGTTTTTATATTATATTATAAAAAGATATGCAGAGTCTAAAATATATTATATATGTATGTATATTCTAGATTTGTATGGATACACTGTACTAGCAAATATTTGATATAATCTCGCACCATATCTGGTTTCAAACATGTGGGTCGGGTCGGATAATGAGCACAGCTACTAATTGCATCATTTGGAACCCAAAAACAACTATAGTCAAGAATTTTCCTGCAAAATTTGAAATACCAAAATATACAGTATAAATGTACTATGGTGTTACATTATACCCAACTACAAAATAATTTCGTCCTCGAAATTCACAGAACAAGAAAAGACATGAAGACACGGATTTAAGAAAAAAGGTGTGGAAACTTCTGACGAATCTCGTCTTCACGTTCCTAAGTAGATTCTCCATGCGAACGATTCCCCCATGAAACGAGTACTAGTGGGATAACTTTATTCTTGAGGACTTCTTCTCGTCGATCCATAATCGCCATTGGTCGCTCTTCATAAGTTAAATTTTCTCTTACTGTCAGTTCTGAGTGATTTAGGACGTGTGTCTCATCTCGAATATACCGCGGAGTTGAGATAAACGAAACACGTCATGAACACTCCCAAAGGATGGTGGTAAAGTCAATCGATACACTTCCTCTCCAACACGCTCGATAATACTGAAAGGCCCCACGAATCGAGGACTAAACTTGCCTCGACTGTCGAATCGGATTACTCTTCTAATCGGTGATATCTTCAAGAACACAAGGTCACCAACTGTGAATTCCAGAGTTTTTCTTCCAGTATCAGCCCAACTTTTCTGCCGATCTTATGCCACCTTCATATGATTTCGGATCACGTTAACTTTCTCCACCGTTTGCACAATAACATCCGGTCCCAATAATCTTCTTTCTCCAACATCGTCCCAGTAGACAGGCGAGCGACACTTACGACCGTATAATATTTTGAATGGAGTCATTTGTATAGTCGCCTGAAAACTGTTATTGTATGAAGACTCCACTAAGTGCAAATGATCCTCCCATGAACACTTGAAGTCTAGCATGCATGCTCTCAACATATCTTCAAGAGTTTGGATCATTCTTTCATACTAGTCATCCGTCTGAGGATGATAGGCTTTGCTAAATTTTAAGTGAGTTTCCAAACTTTCCTGTAGACTCCTCCAAAAGTGTGATAGAAATCGAGTATCACGATCCGAAACGATGTTCACCGGTACTCCATACAATCTTACAATCTCCTGCATGTACCGCTCTGCCAAAGCCTCCATCGACTAACCAACTCAAAATGGTATGAAATGAGTTGCTTTGGTCAGTCGATCGACAATCACCCAAACTGCGTTATTGCCCTTTGGACTCTGTGGTAAAGCTGTCACGAAATCCATAATTATATATTCCCACTTCCATTGAGGAATCGGAAGTGGTTGTAACAAACCAGCTACCCTTTGATGTTCAGCCTTAACTTACTGACACACCAAGCACTTCGATCCGTAGCTAGAAATCTTCCTTTTCATGCCTTCCCACCAGAAATTTTGTCGCAAATCTTGATACATCTTCGTGCCTCCCGGATGTATTGAATATGCGGAACTATGAGCCTTCATCATGACATCTTCATGAACATCTCCTTTAGGTACACATAAACGACTACCATATCATAATGAACTATCCTCATTAATCAACAAATTTGTTCGAAGTCCCGCTTTTACTTATCCTCGAAACTTTTGCAATCTTGAATCGTGCGACTGTGCTGCCTTAATGTTATCGATCAAGGATAACTGTACTTGCAACTGCATCAACTGTCCCAAAGAATCTGGTAGTACAATCTCCAATTCGAATCTCTGAAACTCCACTATAATCTCCTTCTGTGTAGTCAACATCCGTATCGCTGGCAACCGGCTTAAAGCATCCAGCACTACATTAACTTTTTCCGGATGGTATTTTAGATCAAGATCATAGTCAGCCATCAGCTCTAACCATCTGCGCTGCCTCATGTTGAGCTCTTTCTGTATGAACACATACTTTAGGTTTTTGTGATCGGTAAATATTTCTACCCTTTCCCCCAATTAGTATTTCCAAATCTTCAGAGCAAAAATCACTGCTGCTAACTCCAGATCATGAGTTGGGTAGTTCTTCTCATGAGTTTTCAATTGTCTCGACGCATATGCTATGACTTTCCCATGCTGCATTAGAACACATCCTAAGCCTTTCCCAGATGCGTCGCTGTGAATAACTAGTCCTCCGGAACCATCTGGCACTGTCAAGATAGGAGCGATTGTCAATCTTTACTTCAGCGCTTCAAAAGCTGACGCACACTTCTCAGTCCATACGGACGGTACCTCTTTTCGTGTTAGCTTGGTTAATGGTTCTGCTATTCGAGCGAAATTCTCCACAAACCTTCTATAGTATCCGGCAAGCGCAAGAAAACTTCTGATATCCCCTATGTTCTTTGGAATTGGCCAATCATGAGCAGCTGCAATCTTTTCAGGGTTAACGGCAATTCAATCTCCGGATACAACATGACCCAAGAACTTCACTTTTTCGAGCCAAAACTCGCACTTGCTCATCTTAGCATATAGCTTTTCTTGTTTTAACGTTTGCAGTGTGATCCTCAAATGTTCTTCATGCTCTTCTTTGCTTCTCGAATAGACCAGAATATCATCGATAAACAGCACTGCGAACTGATCCAGATATGGTGAAAAGATTCGGTTCATCAAGTCTATAAATATTACCAGTGCATTAGTAACTCCAAATGGCATCACTAAGTACTCGTAATGCACATATCGAGTTCGGAACTTCGTCTTACGAATGTCTTCTAATTTCACCCGAACTTGATGATACCCAGATCGCAAATTCAACTTTGAGAATACCCTCGCGCCACTGAGTTGATCGAATAATTCGCCGATACGAGAGATTGGGTACTTTTTTTTAATAGTCACCCGATTTAATTCTCGATGGTCGATGCACATCCATCGTGTGCCATCCTTCTTCTTAACTAGATGAACTGGAGCTCCCTATGGTGAACCGCTGCTGGGAATCCAACCCTTCTCTAGTAATTCGGCAACGTGTTTCTTTATCTCTTCCAGTTCCACCGGCGCCATTGGATAATAAGCCTTTGAAATCGGCGCCGCTCCAGGAATAAGATCAATCGTGAACTCCATATCTTGTTTTGGCGATAAACCCGAGATGTCCTCCAACAAATCCATAAAATGCCAAACTACTGATGGCGCTTCTTCCTTATTTACTTCCATTGAAGAAAAAATGGCACTAGTCGGCCTAGCGCTAAATTCGACTGGCCCGATAGATCTGCTACCTCCCAAAAATATGAACTCCGGATGTCCGGAAATTTGGAAAATCACTTTCTTTGCCCTACAATCAATGTGAGCATGGAAATGTAAGTCTGCGGTAGCGCCCCGGCCGTCTTTCAGACGCCAAATGCGGAACAAAAACTTTTATAACTGGCGCTATCGCATACTATAACCCGGATTTGCCATTAACGCTAAACTAACAAACTACAAAATGGGGAGAAAGGCTATACCGAACGATCCGAGTCCTTCGTTCTTTAACCATCATCCCACGCTCCGTTGCGGCTACTTCGATCTCCTGGCTCCTGGTCAAGGTGGCACCACATCTACGGAACTTTAAACGGGCTCCCGCCTCTATACCGATGCAACTCGGTCATCAAGTCTGCTAAAAGAGATGACCAAGATTGATGTAGAGAATGAGTAGAACACTTTGTCTGGCTTCATCCAAAACCATGGATGAACGGTTAATGAAGTTTCCTTTTAATAGAATAAAATGAGAAATGAGCTTTCAAATTCCATGAACCAAATCACATAATCTTTTTTAATCAACAACCATCATCTCTCCAAATGAGGGGCCGGCCACTATATAGGAGGAGGGAGGTGAGTGTAGGAAAAAGGGGGGTAACCATAATAGAAAAGATCTTAATCAAGAACAAAAGGAATTAATGGAAAAAGGTGACTCATTTAAACACCTCATGAAAACAATTAATGCAAACAAATGAGTCACTAACCTAGTCATCAACCATTTAATGCAATGAATGAGTCACTAATCCTAGTCACCAATCTAGAAGCTTCCATACTCATGACTTACCCTCAAGAAAAGATAAATCCCTATTAAACCGAATGTTTAAGACGGGTGATAGAAAACTGGCAACTTCCAAAAGCGATCCCGAAACGAATTTCAGGATAACCCCGTAACTATATAAATATACCCGCATTTGTATTACGACCGAATGCAAATGCAACTGAAACAAAGATATTATATCTACAAAGTATAATACTCGGATCCGGCTTAAACTAAAGCCCACCAGTATTATCTGCCCGAAATATGACACGTGCGTAAACGCACGTGCATTTTCCGAGCCCTGCCATAAAACCATACGGCCTCTACAACGTTTCGCCCGAAATTGGGAAACTATCTGTGGGGGACTCTAATGACTCATCAGTACCCTAGCAGTGGGTTTAACCACAAGCCGTCAGCGGCACTAGCTGTGCGTAACGGCTGCCCATGTACTGACCTCAAGGGAAGCCGATGAGCGAACGCATCCTGGAACCCTACTGAGCCTAACAGTGACAATATACATACAGTCCGGTCCGTTCGTCTATGAGTATCGCATATCGGGCCTAGGGGGCTGGTAACGTCAGACCCCCAATAGCGGTATAAGTCGTGTCGAAGACAAGCCCTGAACACCCTGAGAAACTACTGGAATACTTACCAGTAATTCTCACCTGCCTTGGCCAAGGACTTGGTGTAATGGCTTTCCTAGACACAGAGCGATCTCACCCCCAATACCGTGAGAGACGAATCCCCTGCCGATCCGCTCACTTGCCTCCATGTGGCTCGGGACAGTACCCAAAAAATACCTGTTTATACGACTCCTTTGAGCCGTGGTAGGGTAGAAATCAAAGCACAGTGGGAACTCACACGAGACAAATGACGACCTCATGTCGATGAACTAACCTGTACACATGTCACCAGGGAACTGCTATCTGACGCTAGGTACAATACCAACTAGCAGGTTCCCGGCGAGTCCTGTCCGGTGTACTCATAACCCAATGAGCACCTGTATACATCTTAGGTGATCCAACAGACACCAGTGGCTTGTGAGACCGGCCACCGCCCCTCGTCGGGGTCTCGACTGTATACACTAGTCTACTCCGGAGTATCGATGCCCTGTCACGAAACTCCCATGACTAGGGACCACAATTAAGGATGTGCTTATAGACTACCCAACTCTCACGTAAATGATCGCCATCATACTGTTGGCAGTCAAGCAAGATCCCAAGGGCTCTATCAACGTGTAATAGTGATCAATCATCTGAACCTGTACACGACTGATAAAGGCAAACCAGATAGCATACTATCATCTCGAGTAAGACTGTACTACCGGTATAGGTCCTCCTCAATCATTGCAATCACGTGCCTGCGATCCAATAATTGACTTTGAGGGCATTATATCCAACAGGAAAATGCCAAGAAAATCCATTCCCAAGACAACATCATAGCTGCCGGTATCAATCACCAAGAAATTCACGAATAACTCCCATCCGCAAATAACAATCGAGCAACCCTTGCATTCCATGCTGGATACAATTCTCTCATTCCCGGTGTGTATGTTCCAGCAACTAGACAGGGCCGTATGTGGAATAAAGTGTGCACTAATAAACTTGGATGACATGAAGCAATGGGATGCACCTGAATCGAATAATGCTAATGTGTGAAAATTATAAACAAGTAGGATGCCTAAAACAACATTATCTGATGCCTTTGCCTCCTCGGCTGTCAAGGTGAAGGCCCGATTTTGATTAGGCCTCTGAGTGATTAGCTTCTATGTAACGACTCTAAAATCTTTGTACGAAAATTTTCTGTTAATAGACAAGAAATGAGTTTTACAGCCTGAGTTTGAGTTATAAGTTATTTTTGTTAAATAACAGCAAGAAACAACTTGTAGCTCACTGGTAAAGCCTTTGCACTGCTATGACATAGCCCCTGTGTTCGATTCCCATCAGATACAATTATTTTTTCTGATTTTTTTAATTTTTGGAAGCCCAAAAGATTGCACGTGCAATACACGGGGAAATGAAAAGTTCAGAAAAATCAAACATGTGGAAAATGGAGTAAGCAGGGATTTGATCAGATGACACGATTCTCGAGACCCAACTCTCGAGATCGATCGGCCAAAAGTGCTTAAAACCCGGCGGGGACGGTCAGGATGAGGCCAATGAAGCCCATGCTCTGCACACTTGTATCTTCAGCTACCCCTAACCTCTCTGCACTGTTTGATTTTCCTGCAATCAAACAGAAACGCTTCATTTCACAATTAAACATCATTTTAAAGCTTTTAATCCGTATTTTTATTTCCCAAACCCTAATTCTCGACTATAAATACCACCCCCTACCTTGGCTCAGCACTATTCTGAAAATTCTAGCAAAAACTCTCTAAAAAGTTCCTAGTGTAAGTGAAGTAAAGAGGAGTTAGCGAGCAAGTTGGTTCCAGCGAAGATCGAAACCAATTCCGGAGCTCACGCGATGCCGCGACGATCATCCTTTATTCCTTACCCTTTCTTTGAGCTTTCTAAACGGTAAGTCCCTCCCAAACTCGCTTTCTCTTCATTGAATTTCATTATTAAACAAAATCGGTAAAAGTGGAGTTATTACCGATATCATCTTTTCTAAAACTGATAACTCCATTCTCCTTTATCATTTGGACAATCTAATTTTACCACTTCACATGTAATCTTAATACCAATGTTTAGAATAAATTTTACCCAAGAATCTCATGTAAAACAACCATAATTGAACTTTTACATTAAAATACCTAGAACTTTGTTATCACTGTAGGGTATTTTTGGTCACCCCATTGAGATGGGAATACGCGCGCGCTTGTCAGGCGCATTACAGATTTTCCCTGCCTAGAGTAGGCTGGGGTTTATTGATTGTGGGGATCCGAATCTCCGGCAGCCGCGAACTAAGCTGCCGTTAATTACCTCTCGCCTTTGGAGTGAGAGAACCTCCGATTGACGGGTCATACAGGTCATGCGAACTCAATGTGCGGTGTTGTGTTTTGAAAGGGTTTCGGATGTATCGGGGGCCCGCAGAGTTTTTATAGGGGTCCCGCTATCCGGATAGCGGGCTGGGAGTCAAGGGGGCTAGCGCCCCCTTGCGGGATGCGAGGCAGCATCCCGTTAGAAATTTTTCCTAACGGGGGAGGTATATTTAGTGTGGAGTGCATATAAAAAATAGAGGGAAGTGTCTTAAAAACGCGTGCGTGGCACATAGGCGCATGGTGGCCGGGATCACGTGAGCGCACATGGGTGCCTTAGCGCCCGGGGTCACGTGCGCGCACGTGACCATTGGGCGCCTTAGCGCCCCGGGTCACGTGGTGCACACACGTGACCATTGGGCTCCTTAGCGCCCCGGGTCACGTGGCGCACACGTGACCATTGGGCGCCTTAACGCCCCGGGGTCACGTGGCGCACACGTGACCGCGGGAAACACCCACGGGAAGGGGCCCAGCCCCTAGGTTGGGGAATTGAACTCCCAAGGGGGTTTTGGAGTTGAACTCCTAACAGAAACTAATTTATGGAGTTAAACCCTAACAGATCTAGAAAGGAGTAAAACTCCTAGGAATATTTGGCTCTTCTTTTGAGCCTTGGATCTGTCCAAAGTTAGATTTTTGGAGATGGGTCTCCTTCTTCCTTCTCATGATCGGCGGGATCTTGGAGAAAAGGGGGTGAGACTTAAAAGTCTCCCCTTTTCGAGATCTGAGCTCCCTTTCGTGGGTTTTGTGGTGAAAAACTATTTATTTTTTAAAAAGGAAAAGTTAAACTCTTGATTTAATTCAAAAAAGAGGAAGAGGGTTTTAGACCCTTGAGAAGGGGGAAAGAGGCACAAACCCTAGTTTTTGAGAGGAATGAAAAGTGTATGTTTTATTCATCATCATGTTGCCTTATATAGGCTTACACATTTACATATAGCCCCTTGGGCTTTACAAAATGGCATTTTGCCCATCCCATGCCTCATGTGCTCATTTCTTTTGCACATAAGCCATAGGCTTTATAAAAATTTGGCTTGATGCCCATTTTTCTTACATTCATACATAAAAAATTTCATCAAAATTATTTATTACATGATTTTTATTTTGGCATGGAGGAGGGCCGGCAGCTTCATGTTCGGACTCGACCTGGGCATGGGCCCACTTGATCTGGGCTTGGGCCCACTTAGCTTAGGGTTGACCTTGGTTTTGACTTGGTCATCCGGAGTGCAATTTTCGACCCCAAAAAAGTGCCCCCATCAACAAATGCACACCACATATGTGGGTCGTGTGCATGAAATTGATGGATCTTCTTTCGCGTGGAGGCGACTTGCTTTGGTTCCCACTTTTTAGGATGCACTGCCCTTTTTACGACATGGGCGGTCGACGCTTGGCGCGTCTCCGAGATGGAGTGTCCGTAGTAGACGTTTTCTCGGCACGGAGTGATTTGGTTCCCGCTTTGTAGGAAGTCTGCACTGCCCTTTTTACGACATGGACGGTCGACGCTTGACGCGTCTCCGAGACGGAGTGTCCGTGGTAGACGTTTCCCTGGCTCGGAGCGATTTGGTTCCCGATTTATGGGAAGCCTGCACTGCCCTTTTTACGACATGGACGGTCGACGCTTAACGCGTCTCCGAGACGGAGTGTCCGTGGTAGACTTTTCCCTGGCCTGGAGCGATTTGGTTCCCGATTTGTGGGAAGCCTGCACTGCCCTTTTTATGACATGGACGGTCGACGGCACTGAGTGTTGCTGTTCGGCTTATCCCCGGCACGGAGTGTCGTTGTTCGACTTGTCCCAGGCACGGAGTTTCGCTGTTCGACTTGTCCCCGACACGGAGTGTCGCTGGTCGTTCGACTTTTCCCCGGCACGGAGTGTTGCTGATCGACTTGTCCCGGGCACGAAGTGTCGCTGATCGACTTGTCCCCGGCACAGAGTGTCGCTGGCTGTTCGACTTGTCCCCGGCACGGAGTGTCGCTGATCGACTTTTCCTCCGGCACGGAGTGTCGCTGTTCAACTTGTCCCTGGCACAGAGTGTCGCTGATGTTCGACTTGTCCCCGGCACGGAGTGTCGTTGGTCGACTTGTCCCCAGTACGGAGTGTTGTTGATGTTCGGCTTGTCCCCGGCCCGGAGTGTCGCTGGTCGACTTGTCCCCGGCATGGAGTGTCGCTGATGTTCGACTTGTCCCTGGCACGGAGTGTCGCTGATCGACTTGTCCCCGGCACGGAGTGTCGCTGGTTGTTCGACTTGTCCCCGGCACGGAGTGTCGCTGATCGACTTGTCCCCGGCATGGAGTGTCGCTGATGTTCGACTTGTCCCCGGCATGGAGTGTCGCTGATCGACTTGTCCCCGGCACGGAGTGTGTCTGGTTGTTCGACTTGTCCTCGGAACGGAGTGTCATTGATGTTCGACTTGTCCCCGACACGGAGTGTCGCCGATCGACTTGTCCCCAGCACGGAGTGTCGCTGTTCGACTTGTCCCTAGCACGGAGTGTCGCTGGTCGACTTGTCCTGGGCACGGAGTGTCGCTGATGTTCGACTTGTCCCCGGCACGGAGTGTCGCTGATCGACTTGTCCCCGGCACGGAGTGTCGCTGATGTTCGACTTGTCCCCGGCACGGAGTGTCACTGATCGACTTGTCCCTGGAACGGAGTGTCTCCGGTTGTTCGACTTGTCCCCGGCACGGAGTTTCGCTGATCGACTTGTCCCCGGCACGGAGTGTCACTGGTTGTTCGACTTATCCCCGGCACGGAGTGTCGCTGATCGACTTTTCCCCGGCATGGAGTGTCGCTGGGTGTTCAACTTGTCCCCGGCACGGAGTGTCGCTGGCTGTTCGACTTTTCCCCGGCACAGAGTGTCGCTGATCGACTTGTCCCCGGCGCGGAGTGTCGCTGGTTAACTTGATCCCGAGGCGGAGCATGATTCCGACAGGGAAGGTAGATATCCCAAGGCGAAGCATGATTTCGACACGGGGTAAATTCTGGGACAAAGCATGATTCCACCGCAGAGGTTGTTGGTTTGACTTGATTTGTGTTGAAATCAGCATCTCTACACTAGAATATGGTACCAGGTGTTGGATATATATATGCCCTAGAGGCCTTCATTGTATAGGATGCTAGGGATATGTATGTACATGACAATCTTGCTTAATATGATAGTACGCTATTTGGTTTGACTTTATCTTAACGTGTGATATATTTTACTTTGTATTTATAAACATGTTGATAAAGCTTATAGGGTGTTTGCCTGACTACCGGCGTTGTGATGGCAGTCATACTTGTGGGAGCTGGATAGTCAATAGGCACATCCTTAAATGTCCCTGGTCGCAGGAGTATCGAGACAGGGCATCGATGCTCCAGAGTAGACTAGTGTTCACATATCTAGACCCCGACGAGGGGCGATGGATTGGTCCCGCGGCCATTGGTGATGTGCACCTAAGATTGTATACAGATGCTCACTGGGTGTGAGTACACCGGACAGGACTCGCCGAGAACTGACTGGATGGTATTTATACCTAACGTCAGATAGCAGTTCTCAGGTGATATGTGTGCAGATAGTCCGTTGACTTAAGGTCGTCATTTGTCTCGTGTGAGTTCCCACTGTGCTTTGATTACTACCCTACCACGGTTCAAAGGAGTCGTGCAAACAGGTTTTAGTTGGGCACAGTCCCGAGCCACGTGGAGGCAGTGAGTGACTGTTAGGGATTCGTCTCTCCCGGTATAGGGAGTTGATATCGCACAGTGATCGGTTGGTCATTACCATAAGTCCCTGGCAAGGGCTGATTGAGAATTACTGATGGACTGATCAGTAGATTCTCGGATGGTCTTGAGCCATGCCGGCACGACTTGTATGGTTATTAGGGGTCTGACGTTCACCACCCCCCTAGACCATACATGTGATACTCTTAGACGAACAGAACGGACTGCGCGGATATTGTCACGGACAGGCTCAGTAGGAGTTCGGATGGGTTTCCTCATCGGCCTTCTTATCGACATCTACCTGGGGACCGTTACGTACAGCTAGTGCCACTTGCGGTCTGTGGTTAAACCCACTGCCAGCGTAGTAGTCGAGTCTTTAGAGTCCCACACAGAGATTTCCCTACTCCAGGCGAAACGATATAGAGGTCGTATGGTTTTACGACAAGGGTTCGGACGCATACGTGTTTAAACGCACGTACGACGTTCGGACAGTTTTTACTAGCCGGCTTTGGTTTAAGCCAGATTCTAGTATCGGGTTATAGGAGTTATACAGTCTAAAGTTTTTCCGTGTTTTCACGGATAGGAGGGGTGTTCTCGTAATTTTGCGGGAAGCTTCTAGAAGCATGGTGACTTGAGGGTTTAGGTGGCATTCTCATTAAATGCATTTGTGACTCATTTATGTGATTCATCCATATCATTAATGCATCATTAAATGCTTAATGACTCATATAGTGAATTACTCATATTGAATTATTGTAGCATGATGATTAATCACATTTATTCATTTATTTGATTAAACATTATGCTTCATATATTCAAGTGAGAAACAATTTCATTATCATTATCATGTTCACCTTCTCTCTCCTCAAGCTCACTCTCTCTTCAAACTCTAATCCTATCACTCATGAGTTGAGATCAAGGATTAGAATAGACTAATTGATCCATAACCTAACTCTATATCACCTAAGTTCCTTTGATTAGCAACTAGAGAAACTTAGTTACCTCCAGTTTGGAGGTGAAGCTTGGATTAGGGTTCTCGGGTGGATCATCTATCACGGGAAGGAGGCCGAGGAGGATGTAGAGATCGAAAAGACGAAGGACACGATTCACTAGGTATAATCTCTTTACATAGTAGCTAAGAACTTCTATGGTTATTGTTAATTATCGTTTAGTAAAGATCTTCGGTTAGTCGATGTATGCTTAAAGAACAAGATCGTTTTTCAAATTTCCGCCTCCCCGCAACTCGTGGGGTATTGCACATCGACTTACAGTGGTATCAGAGCCTCACTAAACCATAATTAACTCATTAGCAAAGTCGTTACAATTTCGAACGCGAAACGAACCGGAAAATACATCTATATCACTAAGTTTCTGTCGAATTTAAAATGAGGCCTAAAAATTTTTCAGGGACCTCCAGAATTACCTACAGGAAATTATAAGAACACAGGAAAAAATTGGGAGCATGAATCGGCCAAACAGCCGCGGAACCGCGGCCGATCCCACCGATCCGCCGCAGATCCGCGGCCGAGTTGAAGCCGATTCAGTCCAATTTTACCCAGTGGCTTTTCTGTGATGTTTTGTCTTTTCTAGAATGATTTATTTTCTACTCAAGTCTCAGGTTTACAGAGAAGTTTTGGAGTAGATTCTAATGTGTTTAATCGATCGAAATTATACGATATTTGCTAATTTGATTATATCTGTGAACTGTATTATGTGTTCGTAAACCTCCCCTAACTGCTAGTATGTCGGTTGGCAGGGGGTTGCACATATCTGTAATGTTTTAACTGTTTGTGATTATGAACTGTATTGGATTGCTGTGATGATTAGCCGGGGTTTTGTGATGGGTTATTATATTAATTCATTCGATGTAATTGTAATATTTTGTAATATTATTTTGCGGGGCACATCCAGGTTGCGGTTGTAGCCACCGTTGTATTATTTCATTTTACTGTTTATGCTCCTAGGATATACCCAAGGTGGAGTGCACAAACTACCGGGTACTTTGAAGTGTTTAGTGACCTACTCACGTTGTTGAGGGAGACCGCTTCACTTCGGGCACTTGGCTGGTAGTTTGCCGTACCCGTAGGGGTCTTGGGTGGGGTAATGGCTATTCATCAGAACTGTGTAATCCGTCTTTCGTTGCAGGCTCAAAAGAAACGCGGATTGCTTGCATATCCAATAATGTTCATCTGTGATCTGGAATGCCTATTATTGCGTCTGACGAATGTACAATATCTAAATATGATAGCTATTTAGACGTCACTTATGTTTTACACCCGGGCTAGCCCAGCCCCCGCTCTGCCGTTAGTTAAGTAACCTAACGGGTGATGACGGGACCCCGTGGCAAATGCGGACGGCATAAGAGGACGTTATATTTTCGTTGTTTTCTGTAATGATAGGTTAATGATGGGACGCATTATTATTAATGCAAAGAAAATAAAACGTAATCTGAATCGTTGGAACAATTTCAAAACCGCTCGGTTTTCTTCAAAAAGCAAATTTTAAATACGGAGCTTAAACCACTCCTTTTAAAAAGGGCTATCTTGGTTCCTTCGATCATATCAAGTTCATTACGTTAACGGGTTTTTTGCTAAAAACCAGTCGTAACCCTCCGTCGTTTCAAATAAACAGCATATCGTATTCATGCTATGCTTGTTGGCCTACGTCAAGGCATAGTGTATGGTAGCAATGTGTTGCTTATTTGTTGCATAGATAGATGCATTAGTATAGGACAGACGTACATCCTTGTTGGCCTACGTCAAGGGCATGTACGATGTACCTAAATTAATCAGGACAACGACGGGTAGAACTTGACTTGCGTCTTATGATTTGTTGGCCTACGTCAAGGTCATAAGAGCTTGGGGTAAAAATCATATCGGGAGTTTTCAAACATAAAGGAAACTTGCAGATTTAGCATACCATCTGGAGTGTGGTGACTAGAGTGGCTTCCATCTAGTGCATCATACAATGATAGTTGGATCCCGATCCCACTGATGAGTAGGATTACTTTCGGGAAATTTTCTCACTTAACAATCAATACTATAAACCAAGTAGGTGTCCAGAAAGGTGTTAGAGGGGCTACGCCTCCAGGGAAAAGAGGTTATTTAATTAAGAAACTTCGCGAAAGCATTGGAAAACCTCCCTCGAAGTACCAACACTGGCCTGGCTGAAAGGTTAAGCAAGTATTGTGACGTGTGATTAAATCCTGACTAATTCTTCTTTTAGGTTTTGAAAAAGGATTTGAGGAAACAGTGGGAGCCATCCTGTTTAGATAAACTAATAACCAATCTAAACTTGCAAGAGCATATGCTGAGTGTTTTCTTTTCTCTCTCTCTGGCAGCTACCATGACAGGACTAAAACTATTACTTGAAAAAAATATACTGACCGGGCAAAACTATAAAGATTGGCTAAGGAACGTCAACATTGCACTGACTTATTACAAAGTAGCATATGTTACCACCGTTGTTCCTCCCCTTATCCCAGGACCAGATTCCTCAGTTGCGGACAAGGAAGTTCGCAAAACCTGGGATCTAGACTGTGAAAGAGCTAAGTGTATCATGCTGGCGTCCATGAACAATGAACTCCAGAAATAGCACGAGAGTATGGATATTATATCCATCTTTCTCCATTGCAAGGAATTGTATGGGGAGCACTCCCGTATCGCGAGGTACGAGACCTTAAGGAAACTCTTCAAGATGAGGTTAGCTCCAGGATCACCTGTAGGAGAGCACGTCCAGAAAATGATCAGCATCATTGAGGAACTCGCAAACCTGGGATGCGTGCTAGAGAATGATTTATATATCGACTTGATTTTGCAGTCCCTTCCCCACACCTTCTCTCAGTTCGTGCTGAGCTTCAACATGCACAAAATGGAAGCCGATCTTCCAAAGCTCCTCAACATGTTAAGGGTAGCAGAGACCTCCTTGAAAAAGGAGAAGACCCCCGTTCTGTATGTTGGCCAATCATCCTCTTCTAAATCTAAAGCGAAAGCTAAAGGGAAGAAGAAGATGAAAGCCACCAAACCGAAAGGTGGGGTCAAGAAGATGCAGGGAACGAACAAGGCAGGAAAGGTGAAAGCGGATAAGAACGAATGCTATTATTGTCACAAGCAAGGGCACAGGAAGAAGGACTGTATGGCCTTCAAAGCCAAGGACACGAAGCAAGTGGTTGCTTCTGCTTCAGGTGTGTTCGTAATCGAAAATTGTCTTTCATTAAACTCTACATCATGGGTACTTGATACCGGTTCTGGTTCTCACATCTGTAATTCATTGTAGGATCTGAGAAATAGTAGAGCACTGGGGACAGGTGATATGACTCTCCGGATGGGCAATGGAATGCATGTAGATGCTATTGCAACAGGGGAATATCACCTAGGGTTGACTAGTGGGCACATTTTGGTGTTGTACAACTGTTTTTGTATTCCCAGTATGTTCTGTAATATTATATCAGTATCTTTGTTATCTAATGCAGGATATAATTTTGCGCTTGAAAGAAATGTCATGAACATTCTCCTAAATCAAGAACTGATTGGATTTGGCACACTGGAAAATGGCATATACATACTTAATCAACCTCGAATTTTCAATATTCAAAACACGCTTAAAAGAAGGCTCCAGATTCAAATCAAACCTTCCTATGGCATTGTAGACTTGGTCATATAAACGAAACAAGGTTGACTAAGTTACATAAAGATGGATATTTAGATCCGTTTGAATATTCATCATATGCAACTTGTCAATCATGTATCAAAGGAAAAATGACCAAATCTCCGTTCACCGGACACGGAGAAAGAGCCACAGAACTCTTGGGACTTGTACACAGTGATGTATGTGGTCCAATGTCTATGCATGCGAGAAGCGGTCACTCCTACTTCATCACTTTTACAGATGACTTCTCTAGGTATGGACATGTGTTCTTAATGAAGCATAAATCCGAGGCCTTTGAGAAGTTTAAGGAGTATAAAAATGAAGTGGAGAAACAAACTGGTAAAAGCATCAAGACACTTCGATCTGATCGAGGTGGAGAATACTTAAGTACCAGTTTCCTTGAATGCTTAAAAGAGAATGGAATTCTCTCTCAGCTTACTCCGCCTTATACACCTCAGCATAATGGTGTATCAGAAAGGAGGAATCGCACGCTATTAGATATGGTGCGTTCAATGATGAGTAGTGCTGAGTTGCCACTTTTCTTCTGGGGTTTTGCTCTAGAATCAGCAGCATACCTATTGAATAGAGTTCCGACTAAGTCTGTGCCTACCACTCCATATGAAATGTGGAACGGAAGAGACCATATCTCAAGTATATCAAGATATGGGGGTGTCCGGCATATGTTAAAAAGCATAGTCCGGACAAGCTCGAGGCGCGATCGGTTTTGTGCAAGTTTGTAGGATACCCCAAACATTCAAGGGGGTATATGGTCTGCCACACTGAAGAACATAAGGTGTTTGTCGCTCGCCACATTGTCTTCTTAGAGAGCGAATTTCTTGCAAAAGAAATCAGTGGGAGCGCGGTAAAGCTGGAAGAAATTCCAGAACCTCAAACTGCTGCCGAGGACTTGTAGAACCTCAGGTTTCAATAGAACCCGACGAACCAACGCCACTCCGTAGATCTAGTAGGTTTTCTCATCCTCCTGAAAGATACTATGGGTTTCTTCTAGATGGGGATCGAGAGGATTGCATCATCGATAATGATGAGCCTACTAGTTTTCAGCAGGCTATCACGAGTATAGACTCGGTGAAGTGGCTGGATGCTATGAGTTCCGAAATGGAATCCATGTACACCAATAAAGTATGGACTTTAGAAGTTGCTCCTCCTGGGGTGAAACCAGTTGGATGCAAATGGATCTTCAAAAAGAAGATTGGTGCATTTGGACAAGTGGAAACCTACAAAGCTAGACTCGTTGCAAAAGGTTTTCGTCAAAGACCAGGATTGGACTATAATGAAACCTTTTCACCTGTAGCTATGCTTAAATCCATTCGGATCCTGCTTGCCATAGCTGCCTTCCATGACTATGAAATCTGGCAGATGGGCGTAAAAACAGCTTTTCTAAATGGACATTTAGAAGAGAGTGTTTACATGGATCAACCGGAAGGTTTCTTAGATAGTGGGAGCAGCGGAAGAGTGTGCAAGTTGCTTAAATCCATCTATGGATTAAAGCAAGCATCGCGGAGTTGGAACATCTGCTTTGATGAAACAGTCAAAGAATTTGAATTTATCAAAAATGTAGATGAACCCTAGTCCTTTTGTTGGCTCTGTATCTAAGCCTTTTCTGCCTTAGCTTCTCGATTTTGAGGGCTTGGCGGGCATCCGTTTTCTGGGAAGCCACCATGAGTCGATTGAAAGGGAGCTTAAGGAAGATACCCAATAGAGCAGTTGTCGAGGGTACCGCTGGAGCTTGCCCGAGATGCCCCGTTGCTTCGTTGACGTTGATGGCCATGCCCCCAGCTGGAGCGATGGAGAGTCGTTCGGAAACGTATTTGTGCTTGGGTAGTGGTGCCTCGAGATCACCACATTTGGCCTCTTGCCTTTCGAGGCCGGTTTGTCTGTTACCGGAGCTTGAAGAGCTGGGATGGTGTACACGAACAAAATAGAGCCAAATGGTAGCGGCGGCTCCTCCCATTGTCACCCGAGACTGGCCGGGAGGACCGTCCTGGCGTCCATCTTCATCGTGTAGGAGACGGGAGCTATGTCGAGAGCTGAGCTGATCCTTAGAGACATTTTGTTGCGTCAGGAGATTGCAATTTGAAATTTGTTAACCTGCATAAAGAGCATGATTTCAGTACAGGAAATTGATATGTATATTGATTGAGTTTGTATGAACGTTTAGTCCGAAATATGGGAGGAGAGATCGGTCCCACCGGACGTGCCAGAATCTGTAGGGTGTTTTTCGTCACCCCATTGAGATGGGAATACGCACGCGCTTTTCAGGAGCATTACAGAATCCCTCTGCCTAGGGTAGGCTGGGGTTTATTGATTATGGGGATCCGAATCTCCGGCAGCCGCGAACTAAGTTGCCGTTAATTACCTCTCGCCTTTGGAGCGAGAGAACCTCCGATTGACGGGTCTCAAACAGGTCATGCGAACTCAATGTGCAGTGTTGTGTTTTGAAGGGGTTTCGGATGTATCGGGGCTCCGCTGAGTTTTTACGGGGGTCCCGCTACCCGGATAGCGTGCTGGGGGTCAGGGGGCTAGCAGCTCCCTTACGATGTGCGGGCAGCGCCCCTTTAGAAATTTTTCCTAACGGGAGAGGTATATTTAGTGTGGAGTGCATATAAAAAATGGGGGGAAGCGTCTTAAAGACGCGTGTGTGGCATGTGGGTGCATGGTGCCCAGGGTCACGTGCGCGCACAAGGGCCATGTGACCCCAGGGCGCTAAGGCACCCATCGGTCACGTGTGCGCCACGTGACCCCAGGCGCTAAGGCGCCCATCGGTCACGTGTGCGCCACGTGACCCCGGGGCGCTAAGGAGCCCAATGGTCACGTGCACGCCACGTGACCCCGGGCGCTTAGGCGCCCAATGGTCACGTGCGCGCACGTGACCCCGGGCACTATGCGCCCACATGCCACACACGCGTGTTAGCGCCCGGGGTCACGTGGCGCACATGTGACCGATGGGCGCCTTAGCGCCCGGGGTCATGTGGCGCACACGTGACCGATGGGCGCCTTAGCGTCCCGAGGTCATGTGGTGCCCCGGGGTCACGTGGCGTACACGTGACCACGGGAAACACCCGTTGGAAGGGGCCTATCCCCTAAGTTGGGGAGTTGAACTCCCAAGGGGTTTTTGGAGTTGAACTCCTAACAGAAACTAATTTATGGAATTAAACTCCAACAGATCTAGAAAGGAGTTAAACTCCTATGAATATTTAGCTCTTCTTTTGACTCTTGGATCTGTCCAAAGTTAGATTTTTGGAGATGGGTCCCCTTCTTCCTTCTCTTGATCGACGGGATCTTGGAGAAAAGGGGGTGAGACTTAAAAGTCTCCCCTTTTCGAGATCTGATTGGAGATCCGAGCTCCCCTTCATGGGTTTTGTGGTGAAAAACTATTTATTTTTTAGAAAGGAAGAGTTAAACTTTTGATTTAATTCAAAAAAGAGGAAGAGGGTTTTAGACCCTTAAGAAGGGGGAAAGAGGCACAAACCCTAGTTTTTGAGAGGAATGAAAAGTGTATACTTTATTCATCATCATGTTGCCTTATATAGGCTTACACATTTACATATAGCCCCTTGGTCTTTACAAAATGGCATTTTGCCCATCCCATGCCTCATGTGCTCATTTCTTTTGCACATAAACCATGGGCTTTACAAAAATTGGCTTGATGCCCATTTTTCTTACATTCATGCATAAAAAATTATATCAAAATTATTTATTACATGATTTTTATTTTGGCATGGAGGAGGGCCGTCCGCTTCATGTTCGGACTCGACCTGGGCATAGGCCCACTTGATCTAGGCTTGGACCCACTTGGCTTGGGGTTGACCTTGACTTTGACTTAGTCAACCGGGATGCAATTTTTGACCCCAGCAATCACATCTTTCAACAAAATTGCTTAACGATACCTTTGGAAAAACTTCATAAGGTAACAACCTACCCTACAGGCACACTTGGATCCATAGCACGATGCCTCTTTTGTATGAATATTTGTTACGAAGAAAATTTACAATAAAATACCACATAATTCTAAAACTGGATTTCTTTTAAAGCGGTGTTTCATTTTCTTTGCGATTATACATTTACAACCCTCTTTAGGGGACCTGCTAATGGATGGTGCGGATTATCGCACATCCTTAGGCTAGTAGAGCGAGATGCAGACCTGCTCACGGAGCATTCGATCTCAAAAGGATTTAAATACGTTTTTAAAAAATACGAATTTTCTAAATAAAATAAAATTACTTTTAAAATTAAAATCATAAAAATTATAAATCCATATTTTCAAAATATAATAAATCTATATTTTTTAAAAAATATTAAAGATTCACAAATGCCAATAAAATATTATCAAGATACCAAAAAGACAAGTTTTTCAATAAAATACCATGAACTTTCCAAAACTAAGTATTTATTACTAAAATACCCCAATACTTAAAATCCATGCTCATGAAAACCCTAAATAATACTAATCACCCTCGAGATTTACTTTTTAACTATATTAAAATATTTTTCATAAAACCCCATCGAGTTATATAAAAATAATATTTAAGGATTTTAGTAAATATGGGTTTAAGCGGGATCAATTCTCTTGAGCTTTAGGGAGCCGGAGAAAGTGAGTGCTTACCTATTCAGGTTAAATAACTTAATAGGAGTTATCAATGGCAATTGTCTTGGAAAAAGACACAAATCATGCCGTCCATGTGCAGCAGTTGCTGATAACTCCCGAACCTAAGAATCCAGAGTTAAATCAGTTTATAAGAGTCTGACTCAACCAGAATCCAATTCAAACCTAAATCCAAAATCAAACACAAATACTTGATCATGAACATGAATACTTGAATTCAAACTTCAATATCAAACATGTATACTTGACCTGACTTGACCAAACCATGGTTATAACTTAACATGACTACTTGAATACATGACACATCCTGAAGATGAATACCTGAACATTTTGTATCCATGGCCTCGGCAAGAATTGTAAATATAATCTATACAATACAATATGCGGGATAAAGGGGTAGATACGTATGGAACGTATATCGTGGCACGAGATGTCACTTAAAAGACACCTACATGAATTCACGTGCCATTGTCCTGTGGGTTATGACGGAGCCTTGTACTACATGTTACCATAGTCCACGGGGTAAGATGGACTCCTCTCATATACATGAATATTTTCTTTACTAAACTACAAATAACCACGTTAGAATAACTATCATATACCGGTAACCAATCATACATAACTTACATGTTTATTTCACATTACTTGTTATATTCTCTTTCTTCTTTTGGGACTTACCGAGCGTTAGTTCGCTGACGACATTCCTTCTGTTTTCTTTCTTTAGAATGTTCGTCAGGAGGACCGGACTCTCAGGAGGACTTAGACCAGCTCACCACTCAACCTGACTACTAGTTCACCTGCACTTCCATTTTGTATGCTATTGTTTAGGCACTGCTTTATATCATTGTATCTTTTCATTTTCAAACAGTTGTAAGTAAAGATGAATGTAAATAAAGTTGCGGTTTTATTTTAATACTCTTGTCATTCTTGTTCATTTTATATATTGCTTAATTAAGCTTAACGTATTTATTTCTTAGTAAATACGTTGCGGCCTGCCACGTCATAGTTTCCGTCTACTGAGAAGCGGGGCGTGACATTCTATCCATGAATATGCTTCTGCGGTGGTTTCTGAATATCGTCCCTCGATCGTAGTTTTGAAGAGCAAGCACTGATGGTATGATCAGCTGATCCACAAACTAAATAAAGTCTGAGCCTCCTTCGACAATGATTCTGCGTATGTCCGGGTAGATGGCAAAAGTCACAAATTGCAGCCTTTTTCTGATCGAATACAAAAAGTTTCTTCATAGGTACAGTGCCTCTACTGTTTACCGGAATGCTTCTGCGTACAAGAGCTCTGTTTGGCGTAAACGCCGGTTTCCGCACTACAACATCTTGCTGTAGATTACCCTTTTCTTTTACCGATAAACTTTGCTGCAACCTGGCTGCCTTGAGAACTTGGGAGAAGGTGGTCGATTCAGAGATATAATGTGTCTATGAATATCCACATCCAAGCTATGTATAAACCACCTTACTTTATCTGCCTCATTGGCAACCAAGGGCCCCGCAAATCGACTGAGCTGGGTCCACTCAACCGCATATGTATCAACGGATTCGCCATTCTGCTTCAAGCTAATGAACTTCTCTTCCATTTCCTCCTGAGCAGACTGCGGAAAGAACTTCTCCGCTACATCTTCGAGAAGCCCGTTCTGCTTCGCGAAAACATTGCCCAACTAATCGGCTTTGTCAGACGGGTCTCCTCTTCGAGCCATTACTCGCGAACAAAATCTACCAATTGGATGCGTACTACATCAACCCTTTTCTCATCTGGAATCTGCGCGGCAACGAGCAGGTTATCTGTATCAACTAGTCACTTGCTCCGCTGGCAATAGCTCCTCCAATCCAGTAAATGTGGACGGACCGAGCATTCTAAAGTCCGCCATGGTGCCCTCACGCTGTGTTGGCCTGGGGCTGCTGCAACCACGGACTGCTGAACCGTCCTCAGACCCTCTAGGAAAGCCTTAGCCTGTCGCTGATTTAGCTCAGTTTGCCGCTTCTATTTTCTAGCATACCATGTACAACTCCAAGTAAAGCGGCGTTATCTACACACCTCTAGTACGATCGCAAATCTCTATCCGCCATGATTATGAAACCAAGACACTGAAGGGATTAGTAACGGTCAACATAATTCAATAAACAAGATATTGATAGCTATGGATTCAAGACTGGAAAGGTAGTAATGTGGCAAGACATGTTACTAATTCCGGGTTTCTTGGTCAGTGTATTGGGTGCAATAATCAACTACAAAAGAACCAAACCCGACTAACCCTAAATCCTATGTCTCTGATACCAAACAAACTCTGTCACGCCCCGCTTCGCAAAATACGTAAACACGATACGTGACAGAGCCAACCATGCTACCTATGGCTAGGAATAATCCCCCCATAATCACATTACGGCTGTCAAGGTGATATCAAGAACAGAAATAAAATCTAACTAATGCATGTCCATCTGCCACAATAAATAAAAGTCAAGAAATGCATATAGCGAAAACGAATCAAGATCCAATAAATAATATCTGAATCACGTCCCTTATGGGCTCACATCGATAAAAAAAATAAAACTATGGAAATGAAAGAAACTAAGCATCTCTAAACTAAACATCTAGCTCCTCATTGCTCGACTTGCTTGCTAAAATACTCCTGATCTGCCTGCGAAAAAATCAGAGGAACTGGGCCATGCAAAACCCAGACGTCGGTGCGTCATAAATATCAAAACAATAGGTAATAACCAGGATAGGATTGCTATGATTAGACATGAGCGTAAATAATAAACACAGGTATACAACAGTGAGCTATATGTATGTGATGTATATCCTAAGGTCTTTGTTCCCCTCCGAAAGACGGCGCACAAGACTGCGATGTCTTGGCACTGAGGTTCGGGGCAGATGCTAATTGGTGCTATCCGTCTACCTCTCCGAAGATGCCAAGTTGATTTATGGCACCATGTATCGAAGGTTTAAACGGATGCGTCCGATGTAGCAGACTTCGTCAGATTCCCCCTCGTTTGAGGGGTTTTGATTGTGGGGACGCTCTTCCCTACAGGCGCAAGCCCCTGCAGTTAATTACGCTACCGCATCGCGGTAACAACTTTCTCCTTCTCCAGCTGGTCACTTCGTGTCGTGGGTGTTTGTTTTGTGTTTTGTTGCCCGTGGATTGTTTACGGAGACTGAGTTATGTCGTCGCCCGTAGGGCGTGGACTAGTCCAAATCCGTATTATCTTAGATTTGGGTTTGGGGGTTTGGTTTGAGGATACGTTAGCCATATTTGAGGCTAAGATCAACTCAAACATTTGTTAAGGATACATTAGTCTAATTTGAGACTAAGATCAACTTAACGGGATCGTTTAGATCCGACAAAAGAGCATTTGGGCTCCATTGTTCCAGTTTAGGGACATAGTGGTCCATTGAATGTATGGTTGTCGGGACCCGTACCTCTGTGACGACGTTGAAGGATTACAACGACAGGTGTCAAAGGAGTTCCGAGATGTACCCTTGAACCAAAGTTGATTGGAGGGATTCGTAGTCCAGTCTGTTTAAAGTCTAAGGATTCGTTAGCCATATTTGAGGCTAAGATCAACTTAAACGGGATCGTTTAGATCCAACAAGAGAGCGATTGGGGGCTCTGTTGTCCCAGTTTAGGGGACATAGTGGTCCATTGCCAGTTTAGGGACTGTGGTCCAAGTTCCCAGTTTAGGGACGTGGTGGTCTATCGCCAGTTTAGGGACGTGGTGGTCCAAGTTCCAGTTTAGGGACGTGGTGGTCCATTGGTAGTTTAGACATTGCGGTCCATAGGTAGTTTAAGGACGCATAAGTCCATGGGTTTAAGGACCCCACAGTCCATATGGGTGTGTTTAAGGACGCATTAGTCCGTTAGTTTAAGGACGCATAAGTCGCGGGTTAAGGACCCCACAGTCCGTATCTTGTTTAGGGACGCATAAGTCCATGAGTTTAAGGACCCCACAGTCCGTGTTGATGTCGTGTTGATGTGTGGTTGTCGGGACCCGTCACCTCTCTGAAGACGTTGAAGGATTACAACGACAAATATCAGAGGAGTTCAGAGATGTACCCTTGAACCAATGAGTTGGTTGAAAGAGCAGATGTGCTCAGTTTAAGAAGATTTGAGGACTTATGGCCAGTTTGGGCTAAGTCCAATTATGTTTGAAATATTGGCCCTCTGTTGGTCCATTGAAGGAGGGCTTTGCCTCTGAAACTTAGCCAATTGGGCTGAAGCTAGTGTTAAACACTAGAAACCAACAGTGTTTGGGAATAAGATAGCAAGTTAGTGTTAAACACTAAAAGATAGTCAGTGTTAAACACTGGTAACAGTGTTTTCAAATTAGTGTTAAACACTAAGCAAATCAGTGTTAAACACTGCAAATAGAGTTTTCCAATTAGTGTTAAACACTAAGAAAATCAATGTTAATCACTGAGGACAAAGTCTTCGGATTAGTGTTAAACACTAAGGGGAGAGGGGTCACGTGCGGACACGTGAGAGCGCCCTGATTTCCCTTATTTTATTCTGCAGGTAAGTGTTTAACACTTTTAATTTCCTGGCCATCACGTGTGGGCACGTGATAGGCATCCATCCATTGGATATTAAAGGGATTTGTTAGGGGTCACGTGGGGACACGTGAGGGCGCCCTAAATATGAAGCCAGATCTCCTTTGTTTTATCCTCAAATCTGCGAATAAGTGTTAAACACTTTTCATCTTTATTTTAAAGCATCACGTGTTGGCACGTGATGGGGGTTTATGCATCGAATATTACAACACTTGCTGAGGGGGTCACGTGGGGACACGTGAGAGCGCCCAAAGCTTCTTTTCTTTTGTTTTGCCATTAAGTGTTAAACCACTTTCATTTTTATTTTAGAGCATCACGTGTTGGCACGTGATGGGGATCTGTGCGCCAATTGTTAAAGCATTTGCTGAGGGGTCGCGTGATAACACGTGAGAGCGTCCCAAAGCTTTCATTCCCTTTGCTTTTTCTTTCTGCGTTATGGGAGTCACGTGGGAGCACGCGGGGTGATGCTTCAAAGTTCTTTGCAGGGGATCTTTTCAAGGGTCACGTGGAGGGCACGTTGACCTTAGTTCTTTTCATGAACAGAGATTTTTTAAGAATTGAATTCTTATTTAGGATGAAACCCTGATTTCTTTTCAAAGGAATTAAATTCCCAGATATGTAAAAGAATTAAATTCTTGATTAGGTTAAACCCTAGTTTTGTTTTAGGAGAATTAATTCTCAAAACTCAATTCCCCTTCTAAGTTTAGGATCTGCATGGCAAGATCTCGACCCGATGAGAATTAAATTCTCAAGTTATGGGGAGATGTGCTCTGTGCAGATCTTCAACCAGAAGAAGAACTAAGTTCTTTTTGTATAAGAGTTAAACTCTTGGATTTTTGAGAATTAAATTCTCTGTTTGAAGTTTATCTTTTTCCCTTTTCTTACCTAGGGTTTTCTTTGTTGAGAATTAAATTCTCCTTTCTTTTCTTCCCTCTTGAGAATTAAATTCTCCTCTCTCTGTTTTTCTCTCCAAAAAAGTAGATCCCCCCTCTTCTCTTCTTGGCTCCTATTTATAGGGGAAGGAAGAGAATCAATTTGTTTAGCAAATCTCTCATTGAAAGATTTGATTTGATTTCATAATTAATATGATCCTTTAGATCACCCAGTGAATTTTATTCACCGTTGGATTTTAAATCCAAAGATATTCTGTTTGTTATTTCGGTGAGATTTGGGGAGATCTTTCCTTATTTGAGATTTTCCCATAAATTGGTGATTTTTAATCACCCTTGGATTTTAATCCAACGGTTCCCCATGACCCTTTTCCATTTGGAAAGATTCAGAAACTTTTAGAATTTAATTCTATTAAATTATAAGGCTTTTAAAGCCAGTCGCGTGCTGGCACGTGACCCCAAATTGGGTTCCTTTCTTAGCCGCTTATTTATGTTTCAGTTTTAACCATCACATGTCAACACGTGACCATTGGTCACGTGTAAGCACGTGATACCTCGTTGAGGTATTTTCTGACTTTTAGGATTAAATTCTATTCATTATTTTAGAGGATTTAAAAGCCCATCACGTGTCTGCACGTGACCCATGGTCACGTGTGAGCACGTGATGCCCCATTGGGGTCTTTTCTGAGTTTTTATTGTATCTTTTAACTCCTCCAGCGGGTTCTTAAAAGCCCATCACGTGTGGACACATAATTCCTCATAACTTTTAATCCTGGATGAATTACGAGGCCCATAATATATCAAATCGAAGGGTTTTTCGAGCCGCTTTCGATACCATCAGAATTTATCTGTTTCTCATTCGGGAGGTTGTCAAAAAACAGCCCGGAAGATACTGGTTCCCATTTTCTTAAGCGTATCGCCGCCATTTGATACCTTGGGCTCTTTTGCGCAGAAATTTTTGGCGGGAACAAATGCCCCCCACTACTTTGCCCACGTAAGTATTTACGTGGGTGAAGTAGTGCAAAGTAATGCATAGTGTATGACCAGTTTCGGGTTGGTATATTACTTTCAGAATCTTGATCTGAGAAGATAACGAGCGGACACAAGCGTCGTCATTTATCATTGACTCAAATCTCGACTCTTAAGAGATATAGTTCCAAACCCTTAACTCCATGAGCCGCACCCTTCTATCTCTTTATATCTTACTCTGGAGTGAAGTAGTTTATATGCTCATGAGTAGCTTTTCCATTTCAGTGGCATGTAGCTTTGGCGAGTGTGGCTCATAGATGGTCCATCTTGACCTCTTTGCAGGGCAGTGATGACTTAGGAGACAGGGTTAGGATCTGCCACCTAAGACTTTTCAACTTTATGAGCCGTGAGGGTCTCATAAAGACTTTTCTCCCTACGGATCGAGAGGATCTCGTAGGTGTATTTTCTCCTTAGGAGTCGTGAGGATTCCTAAGTGTGTTTTCTCTTATAAGTCGTAAGGATCTTATGAGAGAATTTTTCCCTCTTACGAGTCGAGAGGACCCATAAGCGGTTGTTCCCCTCCTTGTCGAAATTCGACTTCGGAGAGTGAGACCCGTGGATAGTATGCAAGAGACCATTTTGGGCCGACTTGCAGGATCCCAGTGCTTAGGAAACAGGTTTTTTAATCCCTACTGCCTAAGGCTTTATCTCACGAGTCGAGACGAATCGAGAAGTTCTCGCAAAGACATCATTTTCCTCACGAGTCGAAATGAATCGAGCAGATCTCGCAAGAATATCCTAACGTCACAGTTAACCTCTGCTCTTTACGACAGAAGTCTGTTAGGGTCTGTGGTACTTAGGGTTTTGGTCGTCGTACCGTCGCATGAGCTGATGTATTCCTCGATAGGCAATCGTGCTGTTCGAGTAGCCCTGCGACTGCCGTGTCTCTGATCCCTTCGGGGGTTGGACAAGACGTCTTCAAGCAATCCTCCTTGGCAGTTTGACCGTCGGAAGAGCAAGCGCTAGGAATTTGCCATGCCGCTTTTTACTTGAGGTTAGGCTCATTTTGGAGAGCCCCGATAAGTCATAACCACTCCGCGCTGGTGTGGGATGATCTCCGATAGTCTTTCAGGCTTTATATGACTTGCCGTTAAGACCCTGAAGCTAGGAATTTGGCCTTTGCTTCGTTTGCTGGCATTGCATCCTCTGTATCGAGACGAATGTCGTGGTTGTCTCTAGGTTGCTGGTGAACCGTCGAGGTTTGGAACTAGGGATTTTGCCGTTGCTCCTTTTGGTGATGTTGTGTCTGCTGTATCGAGACGAACGTCGAGGTGGTGACCACTCCACGTGGGATGATCTCCGGTGGTCTTTCAGGCTTTATATGACTTGCCGTTAAGACCCTGAAGCTAGGAATCTGGCCTTCGCTTCGTTTGCTGGCATTGCGTCCTCTGTATCGAGACGAATGTCGCTGTTGTCTCTAGGTTGCTGGTGAACCGTCGAGGTTTGGAACCAGGGATTTCGCCGTGACTCATTTCGGTGATGTTGCGTCTGCTGTGTCGAGACGAACGTCGAGGTGGTGATCACTCCATGTTGGTATGAGATGATCTCTGAATGTCTTTCCGGTTTTATATGACTTACCGTCAAGACGTTGAAGCTAGGAATTTGGCCTTCGCTTCGTTTGCTTTGTCACGTCCGAATCCTGCTGGGGAAGAACGCTGGGGTGACATTTCATCTGATGTATCGAAACGAACGTCAAGGTGGTGACCACTCCGCGCTGGTGTGGGATGATCTCCGATTGTCTTTCAGGCTTTATATGACTTGCCGTCAAGACCCTGAAGCTAGGAATTTGGCCTTCGCTTCGTTTGCTGGTATCGCGTCTGCTGTATTGAGACGAATGTCGCGGTGGTGATCACTCCATGTTGGTATGAGATGATCTCTGAATGTCTTTCCGGTTTTATATGACTTACCGTCAAGACGTTGAAGCTAGGAATTTGGCCTTCGCTTCGTTTGCTTTGTCGCGTCCGAATCCTGCTGGGGAAGAACGCTGGGGTGACATTTCATCTGCTGTATCGAAACGAACGTCAAGGTGGTGACCACTCCGTGCTGGTGTGGGATGATCTCCGATTGTATTTCAGGCTTTATATGACTTGCCGTCAAGACCCTGAAGCTAGGAATTTGGCCTTCGCTTCGTTTGCAGGTATCGCGTCTGCTGTATCGAGACGAATGTCGCGGTGGTGATCACTCCATGTTGGTGTGAGGACCAGGATCCGCTCTGGATGTTTCCCACGAGATCGAAGAGTGACGTTGTCCGCGTTCCACGTGACCAGGAATTTTGCTCTAGATGCTTCACACGAGTTCACTGCCGTGTTAGGCGAGGACTAGGCTCCGCTCTGGATGCTTCGCACGGGTTCACTGCCGTGCTCTGCGAGGACCAGGATCCGCTCTGGAGGTTTTCCACGGGGTCAAAGAGTGACGTTATCCACGTTCCACGTGACCAGGAATTTTGCCCTAGATGCTTCACACGGGTTCACTGCCGTGTTAGGCGAGGACTAGGCTCCGCTCTGGATGCTTCGCACGGGTTCACTGTCGTGCTCTGCGAGGACCAGGATCCGCTCTGGACATTTTCCACGGGGTCAAAGAGTGACGTTATCCGCGTTCCACGTGACCAGGAATTTTGCACTAGATGCTTCACACGTTTTCACTGCCGCGTTAGGCGAGAACTAGGCTCCGCTCTGGATGCTTCACACGGGTTCACTGCCGTGCTTTGCGAGGACCAGGATCCGATCTGGACGTTTTCCACGGGGTCAAAGAGTGACGTTATCCGCGTTCCACGTAACCAGGAATTTTGCACTAGATGCTTCACACGGGTTCACTGCCGTGTTCGGCGAGGACTAGGCTCCGCTCTGGATGCTTCACAGGGGTTCATTGCCGTGCTCTGCGGGACCAGGATCCGCTCTGGACGTTTTCCACGGGGTCAAAGAGTGACGTTATCCGCGTTCCACGTAACCAGGAATTTTGCACTAGATGCTTCACACGGGTTCACTGCCGTGTTTGGCGAGGACTAGGCTCCGCTCTGGATGCTTCACACGGGTTCATTGCCGTGCTCTGCGAGGACCAGGATCTGCTCTGAACGTTTTCCACGGGGTCAAAGAGTGACATTATCTACGTTCCACGTAACCAGGAATTTTGCACTAGATGCTTCACACGGGTTCACTGCCGTGTTCGGCGAGGACTAGGCTCCGCTCTGGATGCTTCACACCGGTTCATTGCCGTGCTCTACGAGGACCAGGATCCGTTCTGGACGTTTTCCACGGGGTCAAAGAGTGACGTTATCCGCGTTCCACGTGACCAGGAATTTTGTTGATTATATCCGCATTTCACGGAGTTGGGATTTGACTCTCTGTGGGAGTACATCGTCGAGTCATGGAACTGGGAGTTGCCGCTATTCCGCTTTGCTTGATGATGTGTCCGCTGTGACGAAACGAGTGCTGAGGTGGAGCTGGGATTTTGCCATCACTCCGCTTTGCTGACCATGGGGTCTTTTATTAGCTTTGCATGTACATCCTGCTGGACTGCGAAGGAACGCCGTTATTAACATTGCGTCTGCTGTAACGAGACGAATGCTAAGGTGGAGTTGGGATTTTGCCATCGCTCCGCTTGATGGTGTAGCATCTGTGTACTGCTGGAATGAGGAGGCACACCGTTGTGGGTCTCCAGGCTGTAGATGTGGCCATTGAAATTTGGAGCTAAGGACTTTGCCATGGTTCCGTTTCGTTGCGACTCTGAGGTCGATTGTTGACGTCACGTCTGCATCTGGTTGGAGTGAGGAGAAACGTCGTTGGTGATCTCTAAGTTGTCGATGTTGACGTCGAGACCCTGAAGCTCGGGATCTTCGTTTGCTTCATTTGTTGACGCCGTGTCTGTAATATTGCGACAAATGTCGAGATTGTCTCTAGGTTGTCTATGAACCGTCGAGATTTGGCTTCGCTTTCCGTTGGAGCCTGTCGGGAAGATATGGTTCCCTCCTTGTTCGTGCCCATGGATTGTATACAGGGGTCAATGTGACCTCACCTGTAGGGCAAAAAGTTTCATTCTTTTATATATTTTTTTTATTCTTTCTGTGATGCTCTATCATTTCAGCTTTTATATCGCGAAAATCGCGATTGCCCAATCATTTCGGCTATTTTCGCGGTGTCCAATCATTTCGGCTATTTTTCTTTTTACTCGCTGCTTTTTATTGCGAGTTGCCCAATCATTTCGGCTATTTTGCATGCATACATTTTTACTTGCTGATTTTGTTTGCAAGTTGCCCCATCATTTTGGCTATTTCGTATGCATTTTTTTTTTGGCTCGCTGAGTTTTTTTCTCGCGAGTAGGGGATTTGGGATCTGATACCAATCTTGGCATCAGCACCGCTGCGACTGGAATATTGCCAGGAGCGAATCATTATTTGCCATGAAAGGACTTAGAATTTGATACCGGTTTAGGCATCAGCATCGCTGCAACTGGGATATTGCCAGGAGCGAATCATCATCTGCCTTGAAAGGGATTGGAATTTGATACCAGTTTAGGCATCAGCATCGCTGCAACTGGGATATTGCCAGGAGCGAATCATCATTTGCCTCTGTCGATGTTGAACAAAGGTGGCTTAGTAAACAGGGTTAAGGGTCCTGTCGACTAAGGCTTTTGACTTCATGAGCCGTAAGGGTCTCACAAAGGCTTTTCTCCCTACGGATCGAGAGGATCTCGTAGGTGTATTTTCTCCTTAGGAGTCGTGAGGATTCCTAAGCGTATGTTCCCCTGTAAGTCGTAAGGATCTTACAAAAGGGTTTTCTCCTTATAAGTCGAGAGGACTTACAAGGGTTGTTTGCTGTACAAGCATATCCCTAGTCACGGATGAGACTTTGTTAGGAAAATATTTATTCATGCCCGTGGATTGTATACAAGGGTCAGTATTGAGCCGCTTGTAGGGCAATATCGAAGGTTGTGGGGGTTGCTTAAGAACAGGTTAAGGTTTCTATAACTTAAGACTTTCAAATCTTATGAGCCGTGAGGGTCCCATAAAAGAGTTCTCCTTATGAGTCGTGAGGATCTCGCAAGTGTATTTTCTCCTTAGGAATCGTGAGGACCCCTAAGTGTGTTGCTCCCTTTGTGAGTCGTAAGGATCTCACGCGGGTGGTTTTTCCATACAAGGTCGAGAGGACCCTGTAAGTGTCTTTTAACGAGGTTGTGCCCTTTCGGGTTTTCACAAACACTCGCCGGCAGCCCTGCTGTTTTTACTCACGGAGGTCTTTCGGGTTTTCATCCGTGCCCATTTTGCTTATGGACATACCGTCCCTTTTTTTTTTTGAACGAGGTTGCGCCCTTTCGGGTTTTCACAAGACTCGCCGGTAGCCCTGCTGTTTTTACTCACGGAGCCCTTTCGGGTTTTCATCCGTGCCCATTTTGCTTATGGACATACCGTTTTTTTTTTATTTTCTTTGTTTTTTTTTTGAACCACGCCAGCCTGAGGATGCTGCGGGTTGATAGTAGTTTAATGACGTTTCGGTCATTTGCAAGTTTTAGGACATTGCGGTCCACCGTTAGTTTAGGGACATTTCGGTCCGACGCCAGTTTTAGGACATAGTGGTCCATCGTTAGTTTAACGACATTTCGTTCTACCGTCGCCGTATTTGAGGCGAATTTCTAGTTTACCGACTTTTCGGTCTAGGAGGCCTTCCCTATGAACGAGCATGATGCCCCCGGCATATCCATCTTTTTCGAAGCATGTTGTTGTAGCGGGTTTACTTTCCACTTTTCGGGTAACGCGAACTTGCCCTGTTGGTATTGGTCTTCAACCCAGTTTTTGAAGACATAGCAATTGTCGAGTGGGTGACCCATTAATCTGTGGTAGGGACAATAGTTAGGATTGTTAACGTCACCTGGTTGCAATGGACGTTTTGGATCTGGCAGAGTGATAAGCCCGCTGCGCACTGCTAGCTCGAACAATCTCTTTGTTTTATCTTTGGGAAATGTGTAAGGACGTTTCAACTTCTCATTAAGGTATCGCGGCTTATTGTTTTGACGACAAAACGGTCTCGGGTTACTCGGCTGTTGTTGAGTGTTGGCAACAAAGGCCGTTTTTTCCTTTTCCTTTCTCATTTCGTTTGCTCCGTCGTTTGCGGGTCCGAGATTCTTTCCGGATAGCGTGAGATTGTACGGCTGAACATTCTCGCAACTCTCCAATTCTTTTGTTTTAGAAATGAATTCCTTGAAGAGAGGGTTAAGAGCGGCTTCTTCATCAGAATCGCTTCCAAAGGTGAGAACTCGTGATCCCCCAGGCTCGTCCCTATGACAATTGCCGGCAACTCTTTTATGCTCATCTGTCGTATTTTTTCGCTGTCTACGAGCTTCACGCTTTGTCCTGTTGAAGTGTTGCCTGTGAGCGACATACCCTTGCCACCAACACTTAAAAGAGTTGCAGTCTTCAGTAGGATATACGATCTTCTGATGATATAAGCAGAAGTTAGGGTGTACGTCCGTTTCATCAAAATGTATACCACCAGGAGAATTTTTTCTGAAAGAGGGCGGCCTCATCCCCATTGCTATGGCTTTGGCGAATCGTTTCCTTGTCTTGATCCTGCTTTTATTTGCGGCGGATGTACTTTGATCCGGTGGGAGTGTTTCGACCATTTTGTCCAGTCGTCGGCGTTTGGCTTTCTTGAATATGGCCATCTCGCGCTCTCGATCAGCTTTGCTTTTAAGACGGGCTTCGTTCAGGAAGGCATCGATCATCTCGTCTGATGGCCACAGAAGTTCTGGTTCAGGCCCCGCCCCTGGTTTCTCGGTGCAAGGAGCCTCTTTATCATCTATCAATGAGTGAGAGATCATGTGACAACTTGCCCCGGGTGTGTTCGTCTTCTTTGGAGTGTGCGGCTGTGGTGGGTTTACCTTCCACTTTTCAGACAGCGCAAACTTGCCTTGTAGGTACCGATCCTCGATCCATCCCTTAAAGACGAAGCAATCCTCGATCGGGTGACTTACCGCTTGGTGGTAAGGGCAATAATTGGGATCGTTGACATCGCCTGGTTGCAATGGACGTTTTGGACTCGGCAGATTGATGAGTCTGTTGCGCACTGCCAGCTCTAACAGTTTTCTCGTTTTATCCTGAGGAAATGAGTAAGGACGTCCCAGTCTTTCCTCGAGGGATGGGCGTGGACGCATATTGTTTTGACGGACAACCGGCTTTAAGTTGCTCGACTGTTGTTGAGTCTTATCGACGAAAGTTGCTTTCCCTTTGCCCTTTTCATTCCAAGGCTCTGTCTCTGAAGAGGAAGGCCTATGGCCTATCTGGTCCATTTGGGCCAGCTTGTCAATCAAGGCCTGGACGGTGGTCGGCTTGAAGAACATCATGAATTTGGAGATAGTTGCTTGAGGGTCGAGAGTACCCACGAACATGCCTACGGCAGGAGCTTCTTCTATGCGTTGTTCGCATCTCGACCATAGGTTCCGCCACCGGATTGCATATTGCACCCACGTCTCTCCCGGCTTCATTCTGGCGTTGATCAATGCCGTGATCGGGGTCCGCTCGCTAGCGCTTGCAAATCTCTGTGTAAACAGCAGCTCCATCTCTGCAAATGTTTTGACAGAGTCGTTGGGAAGCTCTGAGTACCATTCAAAGGCTGTGTCTGCTAAGCTGCCAACGAATTGGCGAAGCAACAGTTTGTCATCGCCTCCTGTGTTGCCTCATAAGGCCCTGAATTGAACGACATGCTGATGTGGATTCCCTGTCCCCTTGTACACATGGAATTTAGGGATCGTATATCCCGGCGGGTAACTGATTTGGTCATACCAGCCCGGATAGGGTCGTCCGGTTGTAGCAATTTGCCCAGCCGCTTCATTCACTTGATGAGCCCGTATTTGATGAGCTATATAGTCATCCAGCGCAGCCTTGGAGATGGTTTCATCTTTAGCTATTGAAAGAGTCGGAGGAGGATTAGATGTCTCTCCCCTATCGTCTTCAGTAATGATCGGAGGGTCTTCAACTGGAGGGTCCGGCTGTAGCATCATCCCTACCATATCTTGGAAGAGGAGCGCCATTTGCTTTATGTTAGCCGCTTGCTCTACGGCTTCTCTGTCCTTCTTTTCGAGGACTCTGCGTAGGTAGTCAGCGTCGGTTTCTTGTTCATGACGCTGCTCTGATGATGCCCCCGAGCTTTCTTTTGGCCCGGTAAGTGCGGCCATTGCAGTCATCATCTCCTGAAGCTTCTGTTGCTGCTCCTGGGTTTTCGTCACGGATCGGGTGAGTGGTCGGTGACCCGTCGAAGCACGGCTTTCCTCCTTTCCAGAAGCCATATAAACAGTGTGCGCCACCATGCCCCCAGACTTGGGGCGTTTGGGCTCAGCGTCTTTGTGGTCTGCCACATTTACTGGGGCTTTCTCTGGCCTCCTTCTTTTCTGAGTGGTTGACGTTGAGGGGGCCGCTGTCGTGGGCACCCAAGTAGTCGTCATCTTTTGTGGCTTAACAGGACGGTTTTCTTCCTGCCGGACCTTCAGCTTCCTCTGCTGGCGGGAGAAATTTCGATCAATCACCGAGTCTTGGACTTGGCGCCAGACCTTGTAGATTTTAGAGGACAGCCGCTGAGAGGACTGTTCTGGCTTGGCTTCCGCAACATTCCCCACCGGAGGAGGGGATCTTTTTAGTACGGCAGTAGGAGAGTTTCTGCGCACCGTGTTCAGCAATTCAAAGCTGTTCCCGGTTGGAACAGCCACATCAATCCCCACCGTTGGAGCTGGCGGAGTTATCCCAGAGGGGGAGTTGCCCCCAGCCTTCCTCACTCGGTGCCAGTGGCGACGTCGAGCGTGTCGTGCGGATGAGATCACCTCCGTTGTTGGATATGCTTCTTCATGCCCCCTGCTTTGAGGAGAGACTGTTATTGGTGCTAGCCTATCGAAGACTGACGCCCGTTGAGAAGCAATGTCTAATCTGTCAAAGATAGACCACTGAGCAGGGGAAGCAGCTTTGAGGACCTCGCCTGGAGCAGCAACTGGAATAGCCAGCCTTGTAAGAACTGACTTCTTGGAAGGAGGAGCCTTTCCAATGATTTCGTTCGCTTGAGCCGGGATAGCTATCCGCTTTGGGATGGCAGCTTCGGGTATCGCGGGTTTGCTGACGTTCTGGCCCAGTCTGTTGAAAACTGACGTATTGAAGCCGGGCGACCCGTTGAGAGGGGTCGCGGAAGTGGTAAGCCGACCAAAGACCGACTTCTTTGGGGCTTCTTGCAACGTCATTGTGGCATTGAAGCTCAACGGTGGGAGCATGGTCCCGAAGAATAATCCAGTAGTGGCCTGAGTTACCTGCTCCACCGGCATCTTGAAAAGGGAGGCCACTTGGGGCCCATAAGCCACTCCTCCAGCAAGGACCGAGCGAGAGTTGCAGTTGCAGGCAATGCAGTTTGAAGCCATTGATCTTCTGTTTTCTGCACGGAGCAAGACACCAAATCTTAGTACCTCGAATCCACAGGCAACCACAATAAACAGCGATTCATTCGCGAACACGATATACGAAGTGTGGAGTGGAAAGTGGAAAAGGTCCTACCAGGCGTGCCAGAATCTGTTCCCCTCCGAAAGACGACGCACAAGACTGCGATGTCCTGACGCTGAGGTTCGGGGCAGATGCTAATTGGTGATATCCGTCCACCTCTCCGAAGATGCCAAGTTGATTTATGGCACCATGTATCGAAGGTTTAAACGGATGCGTCCGATGTAGCAGACTTCGTCAGATTCCCCCTCGTTTGAGGGGTTTTTGATTGTGGGGAAGCTCTTCCCTGCAGGCGCAAGCCCCTGCAGTTAATTACGCTACCGCATCGCGGTAACAACTTTCTCCTTCTCCAGCTGGTCACTTCGTGTCGTGGGTGTTTGTTTTGTGTTTTGTTGCCCGTGGATTGTTTACGGAGACTGAGTTATGTCGTCGCCCGTAGGGCGTGGACTAGTCCAAATCCGTATTATCTTAGATTTGGGTTTGGGGGTTTGGTTTGAGGATACGTTAGCCATATTTGAGGCTAAGATCAACTCAAACATTTGTTAAGGATAATTAGTCTAATTTGAGACTAAGATCAACTTAACGGGATCGTTTAGATCCGAAAAAAGAGCATTTGGGCTCCATTGTTCCAGTTTAGGGACATAGTGGTCCATTGAATGTATGGTTGTCGGGACCCGTTACCTCTGTGACGACGTTGAAGGATTACAACGACAGGTGTCAAAGGAGTTCCGAGATGTACCCTTGAACCAAAGTTGATTGGAGGGATTCGTAGTCCAGTCTGTTTAAAGGTCTAAGGATTCGTTAGCCATATTTGAGGCTAAGATCAACTTAAACGGGATCGTTTAGATCCAACAAGAGAGCGATTGGGGGCTATGTTGTCCCAGTTTAGGGACATAGTGGTCCATTGCCAGTTTAGGGACGTGATGGTCCAAGTTCCAGTTTAGGGACGTGGTGGTCCGTCGCCAGTTTAGGGACGTGGTGGTCCAAGTTCCAGTTTAGGGACGTGGTGGTCCATTGGTAGTTTAAGGACATTGCGGTCCATAGGTAGTTTAAGGACGCATAAGTCCATGGGTTTAAGGACCCTACAGTCCATATGGGTGTGTTTAAGGACGCATTAGTCCGTTAGTTTAAGGACGCATAAGTCCGCGGGTTTAAGGACCCCACAGTCCGTATCTTGGTTTAGGGACGCATAAGTCCATGAGTTTAAGGACCCCACAGTCCGTGTTGATGTCGTGTTGATGTGTGGTTGTCGGGACCCGTCACCTCTCTAAAGACGTTGAAGGATTACAACGACAAATATCAGAGGAGTTCAGAGATGTACCCTTGAACCAATGAGTTGGTTGAAAGAGCAGATGTGCTCAGTTCAAGATGATTTGAGGACTTATGGCCAGTTTGGGCTAAGTTCAATTATGTTTGAAATATTGGCTCTCTGTTGGTCCATTGAAGGAGGGGCTTTGCCTCTGAAACTTAGCCAATTGGGCTGAAGCTAGTGTTAAACACTAGAAACCAACAGTGTTGAACATTGGGAATAAGATAGCAAGTTAGTGTTAAACACTAAAAGATAGTCAGTGTTAAACACTGGGAACAGTGTTTTCAAATTAGTGTTAAACACTAAGCAAATCAGTGTTAAACACTGCAAATAGAGTTTTCCAAATTAGTGTTAAACACTAAGAAAATCAATGTTAATCACTGAGGACAAAGTCTTCGGATTAGTGTTAAACACTAAGGGGAGAGGGGTCACGTGCGGACACGTGAGAGCGCCCTGATTTCCCTTATTTTATTCTGCAGGTAAGTGTTTAACAAATTTAATTTCCTGGCCATCACGTGTGGGCACGTGATAGGCATCCATCCATTGGATATTAAAGGGATTTGTTAGGGGTCACGTGGGGACACGTGAGGGCGCCCTAAATATGAAGCCAGATCTCCTTTGTTTTATCCTCAAATCTGCGAATAAGTGTTAAACACTTTTCATCTTTATTTTAAAGCATCACGTGTTGGCACGTGATGGGGGTTTATGCATCGAATATTACAACACTTGCTGAGGGGTCACGTGGGGACACGTGAGAGCGCCCAAAGCTTCTTTTCTTTTGTTTTGTCATTAAGTGTTAAACACTTTCATTTTTATTTTAGAGCATCACGTGTTGGCACGTGATGGGGATCTGTGCGCCAATTGTTAAAGCATTTGCTGAGGGGTCGTGTGATAACACGTGAGAGCGCCCAAAGCTTTCATTCCCTTTGCTTTTTCTTTCTGCGTTATGGGAGTCACGTGGGAGCACGCGGGGTGATGCTTCAAAGTTCTTTGCAGGGGATCTTTTCAAGGGTCACGTGGAGGCACGTGACCTTAGTTCTTTTCATGAACAGAGATTTTTTAAGAATTGAATTCTTATTTAGGATGAAACCCTGATTTCTTTTCAAAGGAATTAAATTCCCAGATATGTAAAAGAATTAAATTCTTGATTAGGTTAAACCCTAGTTTTGTTTTAGGAGAATTAATTCTCAAAACTCAATTCCCCTTCTAAGTTTAGGATCTGTATGGCAGGATCTCGACCCGATGAGAATTAAATTCTCAAGTTATGGGGAGATGTGCTCTGTGCAGATCTTCAACCAGAAGAAGAACTAAGTTCTTTTTGTATAAGAGTTAAACTCTTGGATTTTGAGAATTAAATTCTCTGTTTGAAGTTTATCTTTTTCCCTTTTCTTACCTAGGGTTTTCTTTGTTGAGAATTAAATTCTTCTTTCTTTTCTTCCCTCTTGAGAATTAAATTCTCCTCTCTCTGTTTTTCTCTCCAAAAAAGTAGATCCCTCCTCTTCTCTTCTTGGCTCCTATTTATAGGGGAAGGAAGAGAATCAATTTGTTTAGCAAATCTCTCATTGAAAGATTTGATTTGATTTCATAATTAATATGATCCTTTAGATCACCCAGTGAATTTTATTCACCGTTGGATTTTAAATCCAAAGATATTCTGTTTGTTATTTCGGTGAGATTTGGGGATATCTTTCCTTATTTGAGATTTTCCCATAAATTGGTGATTTTTAATCACCCTTGGATTTTTAATCCAACGGTTCCCCATGACCCTTTTCCATTTGGAAAGATTCAGAAACTTTTAGAATTTAATTCTATTAAATTATAAGGCTTTTAAAGCCAGTCACGTGCTGGCACGTGACCCCAAATTGGGTTCCTTTCTTAGCCGCTTATTTATGTTTCAGTTTTAACCATCACGTGTCAACACGTGACCATTGGTCACGTGTAAGCACGTGATACCTCGTTGGGGTATTTTCTGACTTTTAGAATTAAATTCTATTCATTATTTTAGAGGCTTTAAAAGCCCATCACGTGTCTGCACGTGACCCATGGTCACGTGTGAGCACGTGATGCCCCATTGGGGTCTTTTCTGAGTTTTTATTGTATCTTTTAACTCCTCCAGCGGGTTCTTAAAAGCCCATCACGTGTGGACACGTAATTCCTCATAACTTTTGATCCCGGATGAATTACGAGGCCCATAATATATCAAATCGAATGGTTTTTCGAGCCGCTTTCGATACCTTCAAAATTTATCTGTTTCTCATTCGGGAGTTTGTCAAAAAATAGCCCGGAAGATACTGGTTCCCATTTTTTTAAGCGTATCGCCGCCATTTGATACCTTGGGCTCTTTTGCGCAGAAATTTTTGGCGGGAACAGTCTTTGCTTCTAGGTTATCTATTTTACAAGTCTTTGAAATTAATTAATTAATAGAATCGCCGATGTAACTCAATAGTATCTCATGCGTGTCCGGGACCACGATCAAGACTCTTGAGGCTGAATCTGAGATGTGTCGCTAAACAGTAAAACTGGTAACATGTACAGACGAATGATGTCAGCAGCATCATTCCGGGGCTGGCCGAGCCCGTATAAACTGATCAATATCTGGAAGTATCAAACTGTTGAGTTACAGTCAGGTTTCATTATTGATTTCCCCTTACCCCCAGGTTTTGTGTTCAAGTCGGTTATTGATGATATGAATCTAATGCCAACACAGGTTCAAGCAGATACAGGTTTTGTTTATGTAGACAACAAGTCACGTCCATCGGGACAACAAGACAGGATTGTCAGAATTAGAAAAGGATCCAAGTAACAAGTCTGGTAATGGGTCGCGAACATGTCATGCAACACGCTTTTGGACCTCAAATGATTTGAAATACCAAAATATATAGTATAAATGTACTAGGGTGTTACAGTTTCAACTTCTGTCTGTATAAAGTTAGTGGTCGTTGCTTGATTGTTCACCAACACGCTTTTGGACAGCTCGATCTTTCCGGTCTTGTATTTCTTTTCGACCCAATCTTCGAAAATGTAGCAATTCTCGATCGCATGGCTTACTACTCTGTGGTATGGGCAATACAGAGGATTGTCGGTCATTTTTGCTTCGTGAGGTCTCTTCGACTCCGGCAATTGTAGACGGTTTTTTAGAGTATTTTTGAATATTTTACGAACCTTGTCCCTCCTGAAATAGTAGACCTTGTTCTTTTTCTCTTCTAAGGAAGTCCCTTCTCTTCCTAGCACTGGCTTTCGAGACCGGTCCGTTTTTTATCCGCCCACCTTTTGCTTGTCTTCGTTGTCAGACGCATTGAAGGTATTGGTAATGTTGGAACTCCTGCTTTTACGGTTGTCATCTTTTCGGCTCTTCCAAGGCTTGTCATTCTGAGCATTTGGGGTAGACTATTGCTTTGAGCGTTCCAACATTTAAACTCTCTTGGTTAACTCCTGAAATGTTTTGAGGCCCGTAGTACATAAGAACTGGGCCATCCAATTGCTGAGGTTCCCAATGAGCAGACTGACGGATTGGTCCTGCTCTAGTGGCGGTTCACATTTGACAGTGAGATTACGTCATCGTGCAATAAAGTCTGTGTTGCTTTCATTTTTCCCCGGCTTGGTTCTCACAAAGTCATCGATTAAGATTTTGTCGCTGACACTCATGAATCTTTGCCTAAACCGAGACTCCATTTGGGTGAAAGTAATGACAGAACCATCTGGTATGCTCGCGTACTAGTCGAAAGCGACACCAATTAGACTACTGGCGAAGAAGACGAGCATCATTGCCCCTGTGTTTCCACACGATGCTTTAGAGTGAGCAACGTGTTGATTTGCGTTTCTTGTCCCATCGAATCTTCCAAACTTAGGGATGATATAATCACTGGGGAACTTGATCAGGTTGTACTGTGTGCGGGATACGGCGCCCAGTACTGCCAATATCCTTCTGCACCTCGGCCTTGGCCACCAATATTTTAACTTTGCCGGTGACCAAGTCCATTATCCGATCTTGTGTTAGTGGAATGGTGCCATCTGGGGCCAAGGCGTCCCCAGAAGTAGAATGTGGCCGGATTTCTCGTGGCTCGCCTATACTCGGACCTAAAGGGACAGGCATTGGTTGCTTCAGGTTGTTATTGTTCCCGCCAAAAATTTCTGCGCAGAAGAGTCCAAGGTATCAAATGGCAGCGATACGCTTAAGGAAATGCGAACCAATACCTTCCGGCCTGTATTTTGATAAGTTCCCGAATGAGGAACTATTAAATTCTAATGGTATTGGAAGCATCTCGAAAAACCCTTCGATTTGATATATTATGGGCCTCATAATTCATCCGGGATCAAAAGTTATGAGGCATCACGTCTCCACACGTGATGGACCTTTAAGAACCCGCTGAAGGAGTTAAAAGATATAATAAAAACTCAGAAAAGACCCCAATGGGGCATCACGTGCTCACACGTGACCATGGGTCACGTGCAGACACGTGATGGGCTTTTAAAGCCTCTAAAATAATGAATATAATTTAATTCTAAAAGTCAGAAGTTACCTCAATGAGGTATCACGTGCTCACACGTGACCAAGGGTCACGTGTTGACACGTGATAGTTAAAACTGAAGCATAAACAAGCGGCTGTTCAAGAACTCCATTGGGGGTCACGTGCTCCCACGTGACCAAGGGTCACGTGCTCCCACGTGACCAAGGGTCACGTGTCAGCACGTGACTGGTTTCGAAAGCCTTACAGTTAATAGAATTAAATTCTAAAAGCTTCTAAATCTTTCCAAATGGAAAAGGATTATGGGGACCGTTGGATTAAAGATCTAAGGGTGATTAAATATCACCAATTTATGGAAAAATCCTAGACAAGGAAAGATCTCCCCAAATCTCACCGAAATAACAAACAGAATATCTTTTGGATTTAAAATCCAACGGTGAATAAAATTCACTGAATGATCTAAAGGATCATATTAATGATGAAAGTAAATCAAATCTCTCATGAAATCAAATCAAATCTTTCAATGAGAGATTTTCTAAACAAATTGATTCTCTTCCTTCTCCTATAAATAGGAACCAAGAAAAGAAGAGAATGGATCTACTTTTTTGGGGAGAAGAAACAGAGGGAGGAGGATTTAATTCTCAAGAGAAAAAAGAAAAGAGAGGAGAATTTAATTCTCTGCAAAAGAAAAAACCCTAGGTAAGAAAAGAGAGGCTTAAAAAGAGAATTTAATTCTCAAAAGAGTTTAACTCTTATATAAAGAAAAGAACTTAGTTCTTTCTCTGGTTGAGGATCTGCAAAGTGCACATCTCCCCATGAATTGAGAATTTAATTCTCATTGGGTTGAGATTCTGCCATGCAGATCTAAAACACAAAGGAGGAATTGAGTTTTGAGAATTTAATTCTCCCAAACTCACAGGAATTTAATTCCTCCTAAAATGAAACTAGGGTTTAACCCTAATCAAGAATTTAATTCCTTTACATATCTGGGAATTTAATTCCTTCGAAAAGAAATCAGGGTTTCATCCTAAATAAGAATTTAATTCTTTCACGATAGGAATTTAATTCCTCCAAAATCATAATTAGGATTTAACCCTACAAAGAATTCAATTCTTAAAAGATCTCTATTCATGAAAAGAACTAGGGTCACGTGCCCCCACGTGACCCTTGAAAAGATCCCCTGCAAAGAACTTTGAAGCATCACCTCACGTGCTCCCACGTGACTCCCAAAACGCAGAAAGAAAAAGCAAAGGAAATGAAAGCTTTGGGCGCTCTCACGTGTTATCACGTGACCCCTCAGCAAATGCTTTAACAATTGGCGCACAGATCCCCATCACGTGCCAACACGTGATGCTCTGAAATAAAAACAAAAGTGTTTAACACTTATTCGCAGATTTGAGGATAAACCAAAAGGAGATCTGGCTCCACATTTAGGGCGCCCTCACGTGTCACCACGTGACCCCTAATGAGCATTCTAACAGACCAGAGCGGGGGCCTCCATCACGTGCTCACATGTGATGGCCGTCAGAATTAAAAGAGTTAAACACTGATCTGCAGAATAAAATAAGGGAAATCAGGGCGCTCTCACGTGTCCACGCGTGACCCCTCTCTCCTTAGTGTTTAACACTAGTCTGAAAACTTTGTTCCCAGTGTTTAATACTGATTTGCTTTAGTGTTTAACACTAATTTGAAATCTCTGATTACCAGTGTTTAACACTGATTTGTTTTAGTGTTTAACACTAATTTGAAAGCCCTGTTGCTAGTGTTTAACACTAACTTGCTAATCTTATTTCCAGTGTTCAACACTGTTGGTCTTTAGTGTTTAACAGTTGTGTTAGCCTAATTGGCTAAGTTTCTAGAGGCAAAGCCTCTCCTTCAATGGACCAACAGAAGGCCAATATTTCAAACATAATTGGACTTAGCCCAAACTGGCCATAAGTCCTCAAATCATCTTGAACTGAGCACATCTACTCTTTCAACCAACTCATTGGTTCAAGGGTACATCTCAGAACTCCTCTGACATCTGTCGTTGTAATCCTTCAACGTCGTCAGAAAGGTGACGGGTCCCGACGGCCATACATTCAATGGACCACTATGTCCCTAAACTGGAACAATAGAGCCCAAATGCTCTTTTGTCGAATCTAAACGATCCCGTTTAAGTTGATCTTAACCTCAAATATGGCTAACGTATCCTTAAACCCTCAGACAGACTTTAGTCCCAAATTAGACTACAGGTCTCCCAACCTGTTGGAGATAGTGCCCTCAGAGTCGATTATTGGATCACAGGCACGTGATTGCAATGATTGAGGGAGGACCTATCCCGGTAGGACAGTCTTACTCGAGATGATAGTATGCTATCTGGTTTACCTTTATCATCGTGTACTGCTTTAGGTGACATGACAGATCACTATTGCACGTTGATAGAGCCCCTAGGATTCTTGCTTGACTACCGGCAGTATGAGGGCGATCATATACGTGGGAGCTGGTAGTCTATAAGCACATCCTTAAATGGTCCCTAGTCGTAGGAGTTTCGAGACAGGGCATCGATACTCCAGAGTAGACTAGTGTATACAGTCGAGACCCCGACGAGGGGCGGTGGCCGGTCTCACAAGCCATTGGTGTCAGTTGGATCACCTAAGATGTATACAGGTGCTCATTGGGTTATGAGTACACCGGACAGGACTCGCCGGGAACATGCTAGTTGGTCTTATACCTGACGTCAGATAGCAGTTCCCAGGTGACATGTGTACAGGTTAGTTCATCGACCTGGGGATCGTCATTTATCTCGTGTGAGTTCCCACTGTACTTTGATTACTACCCTACCACGGCTCAAAGGAGTCGTGCAAACAGGTTTTAGTTGGGTACAGTCCCGAGCCACATGGAGGCAGTGAGCGGATCTTCAGGGGTTCGTCTCTCCCGGTATTGGGGGTGAGGTCGTGCTGTGTCTAGGAGAGCCAGAACATGAAAAGTCCTTGGCCAAGGCAGGAGATTTACTGGTAGGTATTCCAGTAGTATCTCAGGGTGTTCTGGGCTACACTCCGACACGACTTGTACCGCTTTTGGGGGTCTGACTTTTACCAACCCCCTAGGCCCGACATGCGATGCTCATAGACGAACGGACCGGACTGTACGGATATTGTCACTGACAGGCTCAGTAGGGTGTCAGGATGAGTTTACTCATCGACGTCCCTTTTAGTCAATAGCTGGTGGCCCGTCACGTATTGGCTTATACCTCTGACGTGCTAGTGGTTAAATCCACAGCCATAGTATTGACGAGTCTTTAGAGTCCACCACACTTTCAGTTACTCAAGTTTCGGGCGAAACGCTGTAGAGGCCGTATGGAGATATGGCAGGGTCCGATCAGATACGTGCGGTATTGCACGGATCAGGATCGGACGGTTTGTACTAGTGGCCGTATGGTTATATAGCAAGGTTCGATCAGATACGTGCGGTATTGCACGAATCAGGATCGGACGGATATTACTAGCCGGCTTTGGTTTAAGCCGGATCCTAGTTTAGTACAGTGTAGATTTTGTCTCATTGCATTTGTATCCGGACGGAATACAGATGCGGGTGTGTATGCACAGTATCGGGGTTTTCCTGTAATTTATTACGGGACCAGTTTTCTGGAGTTGCCAGTTTGCATTCCGTTCCGGCCGGTTTTCCTTTGTTCTTTCCCGGCCGGACTTTTCCGATGGAGGGGGTTATTTGCAAGTTTGCAAATAACACTTTGTGGAGGTTTTATTTGCATAAGGATTGATATGATAAGCATCTTTGCTTTTCATGCATTTATTGTGATAAGAATGGATTTGAGGTTAATTTGAGTTTTGTGATAATTATGTTTGGATAAGGTCACCCCTTGCTTTTACTACCATCACCTCCCTTCTTGCTTCATAATCTTTCCTTCACCATTTTCTAAGTGAGAAGGTTTTCATTAGAAAAGTGAGAAGAAGAAAAGAGAAGGAGAGAGCTTCATCTTTGAGAGTGTTTTTCATTCTTGATCTCTTTTCATGCTAAGAAAAATGCAAGCACCATTTTTCTTATCTTGTTTCCTCCATCATCTACAAATGGCAACAAACCCCAAAGTGAGACATGCACTCTACACTACACTTCCTACAGCAAATCTTGGACGCGTCGATTCGCCAGCTTCGCGCCCGAGTTGCCTCGGTATTGAGGTGGGAGCCCGTAAAAGATACAGGCGATGTGGTGCCCCTTCCGGCGAGGAGGCGACGACCGGAGATCCCGCGAGGAGATCGGAGTGGAGATGAAGACCGGAGGACTCGGATCAGTCGGTATATCTCTAACCCCTCTTGTAGTTAGCTAGATCTAGTTTAATGGCATGATCCAGGGTTTAGTGCGCGGTGGTGCCGGTTTGCTAAGTCCGCAAAATTAAAGTTTATCACCGTTTCCGCGTTTGGCCGTCGGATTGACGGTCGGGGCGCCGCCGTGCACTTACACAACCAACTTTGGTTCAAGGGTGCATCTCAGAACTCCTCTGACATCTGTCGTTGTAATCCTTCAACGTCGTCAGAGAGGTGACGGGTCCCGACGGCCATACATTCAATGGACTACTATGTCCCTAAACTGGAACAATAGAGCCCAAGCGCTCTTTTGTCGGATTTAAACGATCCCGTTAAGTTGATCTTAGTCTCAAACTAGACTAACGTATCCTTAACAAACGTTTAAGTTGATCTTAGCCTTAAACAGGGCTAACGTATCCTTAAACCAAAACTCCAAACCCAAATCTAAGAAAATACGGATTTGGACTAATCCACGCCCTACGGGCGACGACATAACTTAGTCTCCATATACAATCCACGGGCAACCAAAAACAAAACAAACACCCACGACATGAAGTGACCATCTGGAGAAGGAGAAAGTGGTTACCGCGATACGGTAGCGTAATTAACTGCAGGGGCTTGCGCCTGCAGGGAAGAGCGTCCCCACAATCAAAAACCCCTCAAACGAGAGGGGATCTGATGAAGTCTGCTACATCGGCCGCATCCGTTTAAACCTTCGATACATGGTGCCATAAATCAACTTGACATCTTCGGAGAGGTGGACGGATAGCACCAATTAGCATCTGCCCCGAATCTCAGGCAAGACACCCATGTCTTGGCCGCCATTCGGAGGGGAACAGTTATCACCTAGCTCATGAGTGGAAACTTGCGCTTGATTGGAGGGTGTTTAGGAAATTTGAGCCGTGAGATGCATCACGATATTTGTCAAGGCTTCGATTTTAGAGTTAAGTTTGGCCATCTCCTTGTCCTTATTTCGAAGTTGTTTTTGGAGCTCTTAGAGGAGCTCCTGTTCTGCGGTCCGTGGACAGAAAATCGGTTCTTCTTCACTGTCCGGACATGATTCCACATGGACCGAGGGGTCCTTCCGCCTATCGACCTCATCAGGGTTTTCATTGTCTTCCGGAGAAGGCTGGTCTTGAAAAGTGGCAGCCACATTCAAGCCAAGTTGGGCTTGGGATGTGGTAGCCCCATCCTTACTTTTGTTGCGTGTGCCTGCCATGTATACAGTGTGGACACATATCCGGCCATCTTTTTATCATTGGCAGCCAACTTTGCAGATCGCGGTCATGGCCTTTCTACTTTGGGAACGGACAATCGACCGAAGACGGTTTGTCTGGCCTAATTCTCATGTGACGCTGGCGCTTCCTTTCTGGCCTTGCCCCGTAGCTTTTGAGTAGCATAGAGCGCCTGATAAACTCTTGAATAGGTGGTGTCATGCCTTTTATGTTGGGGCTTAGACATGCCTCTTTGTAGCATCGTTCGGATTGCTATCTTCTTGATCTTGGAGGGCATCGCATTCTTCTGGACTCATTTTAAAGGTTCAAAAGAATTGCGGATTTTCACGGTTGACACGGATGTGGTCGCAAAGTAGGCCAGGCTTTGGAACTTCATAAAATTTAACTTGGCCGGAGCCTTGTCCCTTTTGTTGGCTCTATATCTGAGCCATTTCTGCTTTAGGTTTTCCGCCTGGAGCGTCTGGCGGGCTTCTGCTTTTCGGGAAGCTGCCGTAGGCCGAGTGGTGGAAAGCCTTGAAAGCACGTCTAATCGTGCACTTGCCAGAAGCATCGCCTGAGCTTGTCGCGATATTTGATGACTTTCTTTGTTCCGACCGTCTTGCCCCCAGATGGAGCACCAGAGATTTGTTCGAACACCGTTTTACGTTTGGGTTGCAGGGCCTTGGCGATCACAACGTTCGGTCTCTTGCCCTTAAGGTTGGCTTGGCCACCTAGTTTGCCAGGGGCTCTACCAAATGAGCGCTTCCGGCAGAGTAGATGATGACAGAACCAAATTGGCAGGGGGATTCTTCCCATTACTGGCTGAGACTTGTGGGGAGAACCACACGAGCATTGATCTTGACTAAATACGGGATCGGGGTTGCCTCAGAGATCGAACTGGTTCTTGGAGACATTCTTTATGAATTTGCAAATTGCGGTTGAAAAGCTATTATCCTGCACCAAGAATGTTAGTAATATGTATGCTCTAGAGGCCATTATTGGTGATATAGTGGATGCTTGGACATATATATAGAGGACTTTCTTGCTCGACATAATAGTATGCTATCAGGTTACCTTTATCTTAACATGTAGACTGGTATTTATACTGTCTTGCTCTCACATGTTGATAAAGCCCTTAAGATATGTACTTGACTACCAGGATTATGATGGGATCATACTAGTGGGGCCAGGGCGGTCCACAAGTACATCCTTTAATTAGTTCCTAGTCGTAGGAATATCGAAACCAGGGCATCGATATTCCAGTGTAGACTAGTGTGTACGTTTCTTGTCCCTTAGAGGGCGATGGTTGATCCCACAACCCTTGGTGTGTGATATCAAAGATTGTACACAAGTGCTCATTGGAGAATGGGTACACCGAACAGGACTCGCCGAGGACTCCTATGTGGTAGTATATCTATCGTCAGATAGCAGTCCTCTGGTGACACTGGTACAGGTTGGTCTGTAGACCCGAGATCGTCATAGAGTCTTGTGTGGCTCCCACTGTGCTTTGATTTCCTCCCTACCACGGCTCAAAGGAGTCATGCAAACAGCTGGATTTTAGGTACAGTCCCGAGTCACGTGGAGGCAATGAGCGATAGGAGGGGTTTCGTCTCTCCCGGTATTGGGGGTTGATGTTGCGCTGTGCTCGATTGGCTATAACTGGAAGTCCCTGGCCAGGGCTGCTGCTGAGATTTACTGATAAGAGTTATCAGTAGTTTCTCGAACTGTTATAGGCCAGATATCGGCATGACTTATCACATTACTGGAGACTGACGTTTACCACCCCTAGACATGATATGCAACATATTAGACGAAGAGACCGGACTGTACGGTAGTATTACTGATAGGCTTCATGGAGAGTATGGACGAGCTTGCTTGTTGATCTTCATATCGCTCAATACCGGAGTAGCCGTTACGTCCATCTAATACCGCTGAAGGCTTGTAGGTGATTGATGTGATCATCACCTACTGCTGGCGTATTGACGAGTCTTTAGAGTCCCGCACAGAAGTTTCCTCGTTCGAGTGAAACGAAGTAGGGCATATATGTTGATATGTGCGTGGGCCTGATTAAATATGAGTATGTGATACCGTATTGTAATCTGGCTGTTATCTGTTATCGGTTCGGTTATATGTGATATAACCAGATTGTCGAATCAAGTGTTGATTTGATAATGTGATATACAGATGAATGATATTAGTCGGCCATATGTGATATAACCGGATTATTAAATCAAGTGTTGATTTAATAATGTGATATATATTATATGTGATATATTATATCTTAACTAATATCATTAGCTCACTAATTATTCTTCATTATATATATATTAATATATATGATATATATATATATATATAATAATGAAGCATGGCATGATTTCTATTTCTGAGAAAAATAGAAAAGAGGAGGAAAATGAGAGCATGGTTGCAAGCATGGGCTTTATTCATAGTTTATTCATCTTGACTCACTATTCAAGCATGGTTGCAATTTTATATTGCAAAATTCCATGCTTGAATGAGTGGGGGTCAAGAGTTGCCATTCATTCTAGTCTCATTCTCAACACTTAGCCATTTTTCTTGAGTTGCTCCCATGGTTGCTCTCTAGCTTCATCTTCTTCCTCAATCCCATGGTTCAAGCTTCAACCCTCACATGTGATGTGAACCATGAAGCTTGAACACAAACTAGTGAGTAAATTAAACCCCTACTTCACCATCACACATTAGATTGGCAAATTTATGTGGAGTGTTACCTTCACTAATGAGATTAGTGAAAGGTTAGTTTGAGCTTGTGGACTTCGGGTGGATCGTCTTTGGTGCGAAGATCACGAAGGAGGTTCGTTCAACTCGAAGAGGAGCCTAGTAGAGCCGCGTGGACTTCAACCCGGAGCTATTGAAGAGAAGGACTTGAACTACAAAGGTTGTATGCTTTTTTCTTCTCTTGAGTTAATCACATCACAAAGGCAAACCCTAATAATCTAGTAATGATCATGTTAGTCTAACTTAGCACCTAATAAAAATTAAAATGTGGCATGCTTAATACCTCTAGAACCTCATGGTGGTGTTAAGGTAGACTTTCATGGTATCAGAGCTAAGGTAGAACATTAGGGTAACTTGTAGCGACGTTAGAAATCCGCCGTTTTTGTCGCGCAAAAACTGCCGATAAAAGCAGTTTTCAAAATTGATGTTTTGAGTTGTTTGCACACCCCGCGGGCTTACGGTTTGAACCGAGAAGCCGCGGGGTGGAGCGGGGGCACCCCGGGGGGACCGAACGGCGGGGCCCACTCCCCAAGACCACCACAAGGTGGTCTTAGCGGTGAGGACCCAAAACTGCCCCACCTTAGGCAGTTTCGGGTCTGCCTCACCCCCTGACCACCTCATGATGGCCTTGGGGTGGGGTACCCTTTCTAGGCCCCCCATTCGATAGTTAACTTTGGGATATTCGCCCCGCGAAGATTCGGGCGGGTTTCGAGTTCGTTTCGACTCCCGGATTGGCTTAAAACGATTGGTTTTGGAACTTTAGCTCACTGGATTTTTCATGTCTTGGAAAAATTGGTTAAGTTTGCTAATTGCGTGCGGAATTCTAATGTCGCGGTTAATTTACAAGCTTTGTGATGTGTGTGATACAATTATTAGAATCTGGATTAATTAGTTTTATGAAAACTAGTTAGCATATTGTAAAGCTGGTCGTTTAGTCTCAATTGATCGATTGCCACGAACTTTTGATTCGGATCAAAACTCCGTCACAATTGTGTATTGTACGCGATCACTAAGTAGGGAATTCTATTGAATTATCCGACAACCAATTGAAAAGAGTTTTCAATTTGAGACTAAAATGCAAGTTTTATAAGTTAGGCATGAAATCCGGAATATGAGATATTCCGGGTTTATGATGTCTAAGGATGTTGCGGATTCTAATTATTGTAGTTTTCTGTTTTCTTTTCTGCGACCGTAAGTGTAATATGTGGGATATCCCAATCTCGTTGCTATATTGCAACAAGTTTTAGGGATACGTATATTTGCTTACGTTGATGATATATGATATCATGTGTTGCTGTTGATATGATTTATTGGATCGTCGTGAAAGAATAGCCGGGGGTTTTATGTGAGATGAGGGTTTTTATTTTCATTCATGTAAAATATGATGTAATATTCTTTTATTAGGGCACTTCCGGGTTGTGGATGATGTCACCACTGTTGTATATTGTTTACTTTTCCGCATTAGGATAGACCCAAGGCGGGGAGCACAAGTAACCGGGTTGTCACGCCCCGCTTCCCAGAGTATGCTAAATTGGGCACGTGACATAGCCAACCATGCTACCTGTGAGTAGGAAGTATCAATCCGCAGTCACATTACGGCTGTAGAGATATCAAGAACAAAATAAAACTATCTAAAACGTGTCCATAAGCCAAGATAACATGAGTCAAGAATAATAAAAGTGCGAAAGCGAAAGATCCAATACAAAATAACTGGAATGTATGTCCCATAATGCGGGCTCACATCAGGAAATAAATGCAGTAAATAAAGAGCTAACTACTAGCGACACCTCACAGCTCAGCCTGCTGGCTGAAGTACTCCTGCTCGGTCTGCAGCAATGGTACGGAATCTGGGCCATGCAAAACCCAGACGTCAGCGCGTCGTGTCATCAAGTAATAAAATATAAACAGGGTAACCGGAAATGCAAATATAAACATGAATGAAAAGCAGGTGTAACAGTAATGTAAATCAGGGCAGTGCAGGGTAGTGTGCAGTGAGTAAACTAAACTGTTCTATTAGGTTTTCTATTCTAAAGTCTTTGAAATCAATTTGATGAATCATCGATGTAACTCAATAGTATCCCGTGCATGCCCGGGACCACGGTCTACAGACTCTCGGGCTGAAACCGAGACGTGCCGCTAGGCAGTAAAAGGTAGCAGGTACAGACGAGTGATGTCAGCATCATCACTCCAGGGCTGGCCTAGCCCGTAAGACTGATCAGAACAGGCATCGAACTATTGAGTTACAAGTCAGGTTTCATCATTGATTTCCCCATACCCTCAAGCTATGTATGTCAAGTCATGTATTCGGTGACCAAGAACTAATGCACATAGGATCAGGTAAGAGCAGGTTTGTCTGGATAGACAACAGGAACGGTCCGTGAGGACTACATGTCAGGTTGTTGGCATTAGGCACAAGATCAGGTAACGGGTCGATCCATGGTACAACATGCAAGTCAAGTAGTGTACGGTACCATGTCGGGTCAATCGATATGTGTATAGCAAGTCAGGCCAGGGTGTAAAAGACAACATGTGGGTGCTCATAAACAGCTAGCATAATCTTGGTTATAAGTAATCAAGCATGGCTATCAACAACATAATCTAAGCAATGAATTAAACAATAAAGCAGATTCAATTAATTAGCAATACAGTTATCAGTTGTGGTTCAGAAACGGTTTCAACATTATATGAATACAGGGTGACATTCATAGCCATTAAATCATGTTAACCAATATTAAGAATTTCCAGGGATGCAATAATCTATAAATAGGTTCACTGGATGAAGTCACGGCTAAAACTGGTTTAAATGCGCACAAGTGTCCGATGGATTAAAACTATAGAAAGATACTATAGGCTGTGTCAAAATGTGATTAAAGATATGATTGTGGTTATGAGATTTAACATTTAAATGTGATCATGTATGCAATCATTTCCTTTCGAGTTCTAGATCTAAAATAATATAAACCGATGCAAACGGAACATCGAAATGATATAAAACGATGCATGGGGTACTATATTTAAACTACAGGTATTAGAATATGTATAAAATGATTTAAATAGCATGTAGCAAAATTAACTTGCCTCGACGGGTCGCGAAACGGAAAATGGAACGTTACGCGTCGGCGGGGAAAAATTACGACGGGCGCACGGTTCACGGAATGAACCCAAACGACGAACAGTGGAAACACACGGGTCAGAGTTCTTCGCTGGATCGTCGGGAATCGTCGCCGGCACGATCGGATTCCGGCGAACCCAAAACAGTAAACACAAGTTTTGTCAAGAATCGAAATGGAAGAGAAGAAGAGGAGAAAGGAAGGAGCAAGCAGGGAAGATGCTTACCCTGATCTGCAGAGGGGTCGCGGGGGTCGATGGCGTCGATGGAGTTCCGGCAAGATCTACAGAGAATCCAAAATACTTTAACAGAGAAGAAAAACCTCAGGTGAAAGAAGAGAAAGAAGAAGAAGATTGTACCATGGTAGGGTGTTCTGGGTTAACAGGGGAGTCGACGCAGGGCGAGGACGACGAAGGTTGCCGGCGTGGTGACTTTCCGGCAAAGGGCAGTGGGTTGTAGGGGGTGCAGCTGTGGTCATGGGGGTTTCAGCAGAGGGTGGTGGTGACGGTTTGTAGGGCCGGGACGTGGAGAGGGATGCGAGGAGGTGACGAGGGCGACGACGACAAGTCACCGGCGAAGTTGGGCTTGCGGGAGGTGGCAGCAAACGGCCTCGTCGGGTGCCGTGGGTCCTCGGGAACGCTGGAAGGAGATAGGGGAGCAAGGAGGTGGAGAGGGCTGTCTCGAGGGTGAGACGGAGGTGGCGACGATGAGGTAGGGTCAGTGGAGACGGGGCGACGAAGGTTGTTTTTCTTGAGTATGGGTTTTGAGAAAGAAACGGGGACGAAGAAGAAAATATAAGGAGGGAGAGAGAGAGAGATACTCAGGGAGGAGAGAGATAGAGAGACGAGAGAGAGAGACGCGGTAGAGAGAGAGAGAGGAGAGAGGAGAGAGAAAGATTTGAGGAGAGATAGAGTTGTCGTTATGCAGAGGGAGAGAAGGAGAGAAGAGAGAGAAAGAGAAGGAGAAAGTGAGAGAGAGAAAAAGTTGTAGGGCCCAGGGGATTAAGGAATTGTTGCGATTGGCTGGGAAAAATTTTGTTTGGTTAAGGAAATATTTTATGGTTATAAGAATTTTAATTTCGCTGGTTAAAAAATATAAGAAAAATAGGATTTGGCGAAATACAAATTATTTCAGAATTGCGCCCGGGTCGAGTCCAAAAATTTGAATTTGAAATATGATATTGGCGGGTTCCAAAAATTAAAATGAAGGATTTTATAATTAAACAGCATACCCCCAAGGACGGACGCACGTACGTGCGCGTAGCCGTCCAAACACGTCCGTTTCACTGAACGGGACGAGAACACGATGCAAGGACGCTACCGCAGGGTTAGGGGTGCCGAGCAGGCCATGACAAGTATTTTTAATTTAATTTTTAGATGACATAAATTGTTATATGCAGAATAAGAATTGTCGGGGTAAATTACAACTAGCAACGGTCAAGCAAGATAAATGAAATAAATACCATACACTACACATAAGGTAACTGAAATTTGTAGAACTGGACTCGGTTGTTACACGAGTTCTAGAGTCCTGCGGGAGACCATCTCAAGGAGTTGAGACCGGGTCTCCTAACTCTAGAATTGGCAGGGTTACTTGCCGCTCTCGTAGGGGTCTAGGGATGTGGGTTTGGCTATTCATCATGACTGTGGAATCTTTGTTTTACATTATTGGCTAAATTTAAAACACGGACATTGTAATATATCCAATATTTCATATGTTGCTTCTGCTGCTTGATTCTGTGATGTTGATCATATAACTGCGTGAAACGAATGTAATATTATATATATGATATATAATAAATGTTGCTTATGTTTTGCACCCGTGCTAGTCTAGCCCCTGCTCTGCCGGTAGTTAAGTAACCTAACGGTGCATGACGGGTGCCCGTGGCAAATGCGGATGGCGTAAGCGTACATTCTATTTTCGTTTAATTTTTCTGTGATGTTTAGGAAACATTAATTGATGGGACTTCATTAATGAGATTAATGAAAAGAAAGAAATCTAAAGATGTTGTAGAATCAAATTTTCAAAAAGGGTAGCTCTAGTTTTTGCTTTGCATAGTGGTATTCCTTGATGAATATCCAGCACCTAATTCGATGAGAAAAGAGCCGAGATCCCTTCACCAGGAATGACCTCTTTAGCGAAACTAGCAAATGCTACAGCCCACTCGGTTTTGTTTTTGATACCTTCTCCAGTTCCTGCTTTGCATAGTGGTATTGCTCAATATCCTGCACCTCATTCGATGAGGAAAGAGCCGACATCCCTTCACCAGGAGTGACCTCTTTAGTGAAACTAGCAAAAGCCTAAAAAACACTCCTTTTCAAAATCACTCAGTTCTGCAACGATATCAAGTTCTTTACGCAAAAGGTTTTCCTAAAAACCTGTCGTAGCCCTCCGTTATTTCAGATAAGTAGTATTTAGTATTCGTGTTACGTTTGTTGGCTTTCGTCAAGGCGTAGTATGCGGTAGCTACTTAGTGCTTATCTGCTGCATATGACGCAATTGGATTAGGGTAGTCGTACGACTTTGTTGGCTTTCGTCAAGGGTCGTGCGGGTGGGTTTAATTCAATCATGAAATGTACGGGTTGAACTTGACTAGCGTACTATGGTTTGTTGGCTTTCGTCAAGGTCATAGGACGCTAGGGGCAATATATTATCGGGAATTTCAAGTGTTGAAATTTGCGATGAGATTGCATACCTTCTATGAGATAGTAGGATCCAGATACCCACTGCGAGTAAGAGTTACTCCTGGGAGAGTTTTACACATCACAATTAGCCGATCAAGTAGGTGTCTAGAAAGGTGTTAACGGGGTTACGCCCCTCGGAAAACGAGGTTTATTTTAATTAGGTCCGTGCGAAAGCACGGGGAACCTCTCTCAAAGTACCGACACGGGCCTGGCTGAAAGATTGGCGAACTTGTAGGGTGTAATTAATTCCGGCTAATCTTACCTTTTAGGGTTTGAAGGACGATTTGATAAAAACAGTGGGAACCATCCTGATTAGATAAAAAATCCAATCTAATCTTACAAAGAGCGCACGCAAAGTGAGTATCCTTCTCTCTCTCTTGGTAGAGACCAATGAAATGCCTTAATCAAGATAATAATATGGATGTATTGACCGAACCTACTTATCATACTGGGCTAGGTTCCGCTCTACCTTATGATTGTCATAAGTCTAAGCAAGGAATAAGGGAATATTCGGATTCCTACGCCACTCAAACGAAGAAAAAGCATGTTGATGCATTGTCTTCGAGTGTGTTCATAACCAAGAACTGTTTCTCAGTTACCTCTACGTTCTGGGTATTGGATACTGGATCAGGATCCCACACATGTAATTTGTTACATGGGCTATAGACAGGTGGAGAACTGGGAAAAGGTGATATGTCTCTAGTAGTAAAGAATGGTGTAATTGTTGCAGTCAAAGCAGTTAGCAAATATCACCAAGTGTTACCAACTGGTAATACATTGATTCTTAGCGACTGTTATTTCGTACCAATAAATATTGTGAATATTTTTCCTAAATCAAGTGTTGATTGGGTAAGTTATGTTGTATAACAGTGTACACGTTCTGAATCAAACTACAGTTCTAAACGTACAGAACACACATAAGAGGAACGGTTCAGAAATGAACGAAGTCTTCTTGTGGCATTGTAGACTGGGTCATTTCGAAGAAACAAGACTAGCTGAAGTTCCATAAGGATGCATTTTTTATTCCGTTCGAATTTACATCTTATGAAACTTGCCAGTCATGTCTCAAAGACTAGGTGACCAAATCTCCGTTTACTGGAAACGGAGAAAGAGCTACTGAACTCTTGGACAGATACATGGTGATGTATGCGGTCCTATGTCTACATATGCTAGGGATGGTTCCGCGTACTTTATTACATTCACCGATGTTCTCTCAAGATACGGACATGTGTTCTTGTTAAAACACAAAACTGAATCTTATGTAATAGAATTAAATCCAATAGAATTAAAACCTATGTAATAGAATTAAATTCTATTTTGGAAATATTTTCCATGATCTTTCTAATATGGAAAGATCTTTCTCTAACAGAGATTCTTGGATTTAAAATCCAATGGTGATAAAACATCACCAAATAAACTATCTGATAGAATTAAATTCTATTTAGGAAATATTTTTCCTGGTCTTTCTAATATGGAAAGATCTTTCTCTAACAGAGAATCTTGGATTTAAAATCCAATTATGATAAAATATCACCAATTAAACTATCTGATAGAATTAAACTCTATGTGGGAAATATTTTCCTGATCTTTTTCAAACTAGAAAGATCATCTCTGTTAAACAGAGGACCCTTGGATCAAAGATCCAACGGTGATTATAAAATCACCCATCGAGCATTTGATAGAATAAAATTCTATCTTAGGAAAATATTTTCCTAATCTTGATACACGAATAAGAATGATCTTCTGTATTAGATAGAATAAAATTCTATATTAGGAAAAAAAATTCCTAATCTTGTTAAACTAAAAAAATATTCTATATGATAGAATTAAATTCTATGGTAGGAAAATATCTTCCTAATATTGTTAAACTAACAAGATATTCTATGTGATAGAATAAAATTCTATATTTGGAAAATATCTTCCTAATCTTGTTAAACTAACAAGATATTCTATGTGATAGAATAAAATTCTATATTAGGAAAATATCTTTCTAATCTTGTTAAACTAAAAAGATGTTCCATATGATAGAATAAAATTCTATGCTAGGCAAATATCTTCCTAATCTTGTTAAACCAACAAGATATTCTATAAGATAGAATAAATTTTTAATCTTGTTAAACTAACGAGATATTCATTGATAGAATAAAATTCTATCTTAGGAAAATATTTCCTAATCTTATTAAACAAACAAGAAATTTTCTTTGTTAAACAAAGAGCCTTTGGATTAAAAATCCAACGGTGAATAAAATTCACCGATTGATCTAAAAGATCATTTTGATTAATTATAAAATCAATCATGATCTCTCAATGAAAGATTTTCTCAACAAATTGATTCTTTTCTTTCTCCTATAAATAGGAGCAAAGAGATGAAAGAAAGGAGAAGAACAACGGGAGGAGGTAAAAAGGAGAGGAAACCCCCCATAAGCTTCTGTAAAAATACAGAAGGCTCTCAAAACAGCAGAGAATTTAATTCTCTCAAAGAAGAAGATTTCCCTCCTAAAAACCCTAGGTAAAGAAAAAAGAAAAATCAAAATATCTCATTTAACCATTCTCAAAAAACATAGTTCTTTCTATGGATCTGAGATCCGCAAGCCAAGTCTCCCACAAGTTGAGAATTTAATTCTCATTGGGAAGATCTTGTTCTTGAGAATAAAAAATTCAGGGAAGAACAAGGTTGAACATAAAGAACATGGAGTCCATAATACTCCAGGAACTTAGTTCCTTTAAATTAAGAACTTAGTTCTTAAAGAACTCGATTCAAGATCATCAAAATAGTGATCTTGGTGATCGTTAATGGTCAAAATACCATTAACAGAGATTTAAGTTCTCTAAAAACATCAACAGAAATTAAATCTCCAAAAGAACTCGGCGCCTCACGTGAAAAGCACGTGAGCGCTCAAGGCCAAGTTACATATCGCCTTACGTGAAACGCACATGAGCGCCTGAAAAAGTTAGTGCTTAGCACTAGTGCAGCGCCTCACGTGAGACACACGTGAGCGCTGTATATCTTAGTTCTTAGCACTGCTGGGTAGTATAGATACTCAATCTCAGCCCAAATTGACTAAGTTTCCTGAGGTTAAACCTCTTTGATTTTAAATCAACCGAGCCATATGCTTGTGACTTCCAAACTGATCTTAGTCTCAAACATGACTAATGATCTCTCATTGATGATATCCAAAATGATACTCATCTCATATCTCCTAAGTTAATCTTAGTCTTAAATATGACTAACGATTCTTAAGTCTATCACCCCCTTTCCCTTAAATACGGGATTTGGTTTATGGTACATCTCTCCACACCTCTGATATATGTCGTTGTAATTTCTCAACGTCTTGAGAAAGATGGTGGGTCTCAACAACCAACAACTCTTTTCTCGTCCCAACTTGATGTAAAATTTCATCCAGACAGGGAATGATACATCCCATATTAATGCACTTCCAAATTGAGGTGCACATCTCAAATTGGATCGCACCCCAAATTGGGCGCATTCCATGTCACTATTGTTCACTCCGTCACGTAACAAATACACGTGCGCGTAAGATGGATAATAGACCGAAATGTCCTTAAACTAACATTCGTCCCCAAAATGGGAATGTTGGACCGAAATATCCTTAAACTAGCATTCGTCCCTAAAATGGGAATGTTGGAACGAAATATCCTTAAACTAACATTCGTTCCCAAAATGGGAATGTTGGACCGAAATATCCTTAAACTAATATTCATCCCCAACAGGGGAATATTGGACCGAGATGTCCCTAAACTAATGTGTCGCCCTAAACACGGTGATAATGGACCGTGATGTCCTTAAAATAAATTAATTGAGCCCATATGCTCATTTTTTCTAAGTCGATCTTACTCTCAAATATGACTAACGATCCTTAGATCAAACCTAAATATCCTATGAACCGATGGACCTCATTTATATGAGATCCGCGCCCTAAGTTCACTCCCGTTGGAAAATCAAGCTACCAACGTGGATCCCATCAAGCAAATCTTTAACCCAAAACCCAAATCTCAAATATACGGATATGGACTAATCCGCGCCCTACGGGCGACGACATAAATTAGTCTCCGTATACAATCCACGGGCAACCCAAAATAAATCAAACACAACACGACACAAAGTGAAATTCTGTAGCAGAAGAAAGTGGTTATCACAACGCGGTAACGTAATTAACTGCAGGGGCTTGTGCCTGCAGGGAAGAGTGTCCCCACAATCAAAAACCCCTCACAAATGAGGGGGAATCTGATAAAGTCACGCTACAACGGTCGCATCTATCCAAACCTCCGATATATGGTGCCATAAATCAACTTGGTATTTTCGGAGAAGTGGATGGATAAGTCCAAATAGCATCTGCCCCTAAATTCAGGCAAGACGATCTATCCCAGTTCGTCTCTGTTTTCGGGGGTAAACAGTGCGTATTTAGTAAAGTGAACACGTGGTAAGATGCGCACGTGACAAGTGCGCACCGGCCGAGACGTGCACCCGGCAAGGTATGCACTTAGCAAAGTGCGCACCTGCCGAAATGCGCACCCGGCAAGGTACGCACCTGATGAAGTGCGAGAGAGTAAAGAGGGGCCAAAGGGTCCCGAATAGGCCAAAAGGTCCAATAAGGTGCACACTTAGGGAAGTGCGCACCTAGAGAGGTGTGCACCTAAGCCGGTGCACACTTGGCTCGATGTGCTCCCTACGGGGTGTGCACCTAGCTAAATGGGCACCTAGCACGGTGCAAGTAAGGTTGAAACCCAATAGAGTAACAATCCAAAAACACACAAAAAAATGACTTTTGAAGATCAAAATGGGCCATTTTCCCTTTTTTTTAGGCCTCCTGACGTGCACGCTTGGATTTAATTGAAAAAAAGGAGAGGAGGAGGGAGAAAGAGACTTGCACCATAAAGAGTGGCTCAAAACTCAAAAAAAATTTTTAGGGAATCAAGATTAAGATTGGTTATCAAATCATCATGGAAGGTCCTTTATAGGCTTACATCTTTACACTTTACCCCATAGTTTTTTTTCCAAAAATTGGCCCATTGCCTATTAAAAGAAAACAAAAATTACAATTAATTTCCCTTTTCTTTTCTTTTCTTTTCTTTGGCGGCCCCCTCTTCATGCTTAGGCTTGACTTGGGTTCGAGCCCACTTGGATTTTGACTTTAATTTTGAACTTAATTTTGATTTTTGAGTATGGCAACAGGGTGCAAATTTTGACTCCAACACATGGATTCACAGATTCATGTGTAATTAGTAAAGGGACTACCAAAACAAATTGACGGTATATCATTTTCCAAACTACGCTAACCCTGTTTCTAATCTACTAGTCTCATATATGAATCAAACATGAGTCCATGTATATGTGTTGTATAGTTTCATGTCAGGTCACGGATTCACCGATACACGTATTAACGAAGTTCGTGCCAGGTTCGAGTTGCAATGCAAGCATTTTAAGCATAGTTTACAGACACGACAATCCAGAAATTAGTGCTAATTCCCATGCAGAAAAACACTGTTTCTGTTATAAATCCGGATTATTAATAAACATAAAAGTTCTATATCAGGGAGTCAGACAACCGACAAAACTGAGTTTGCCTCATCAGGGGTCCGAACGAGTGAGATATAAGGTTTTCGGTGACACCTTGCAAAGCTAGACAGAAACAGTACAGAATCATCGCAAGTTTTATAAACGTAGATTTCAATATTTTTTTATTGGTTTTCAAGTCTGGAGTTGAACTAGAAAAAGGTAGGTCTTTCAGTATAGTTATTAAAACAACTTTAGTTTACTTGATTTGGATCTCAGAAACTATAGTTATGAATATTTTAATCTACGAGTATAAAGCAGTTTTTTATTTTCTGGGACAACAATGAGGAGGTAACTTGTAGAGCATATATCATATCGATATATACATTTCTGAGTGTAGGGTCCTACATGAAAATTGTAGGGTTGTCAAATTGGCATCCATACATCTAAGGCTCGTCGCAATCTGAGTTCTATAGAGTTAGCTATGAACTTTTTTAAAACAGTGCACAGATGCAAACAGAATCTGTCCACACTCGACACACAAATTTAAAAGGCAGAAATAAAATATTTCCGTCGGTTTTCAGAATTAGAATTAAGAAAAGATAGATCTTTCGATCTACTTGTCAAAACAATTTTATTTCATTCAATTTGGGTCTTTGAAAAAGAGTTATGAATTTTTGAAGAAGACTTTTTAAAACAGTTTTCAGGGTTAACGAAAACAGTGACTAAAAGTGACATAACACATAAATTGTAATTTGGTTCAATATGAAATTTACGTAGCGTGTGAAAAAAATATATACTATCTTAAAATAATGTCTTGAAATTTCAGAATTTAAAAGTATGCTCCGAATCCATCTCGAAGTCGTCTAGTATTTTTATAAAAAACGGTTTTAAAAACATATGGATTTTTATTCAAAACATGAGTAGAAATTCTAAAAAGGAATATGGTAAAGTTTCTGTGTGAAACTCTACAACAACTAAACAATGAGAGGTGATATATATGGGGCGATTTTGTAAATCGCGTCATGAACATACAATAATATCATCATCAGAAGTAATTGTTGTTGGATATAGGTGCCCACAAGGCAATTATTGTAATTAAAGGAGGTCCTATACGGAGAACAATCTTACTCGAGATGACAGTATGCTATCTGGTTTGTTTTTATCTTTCTTGTGATGTGTTTATTCATTATCATGTATCGTTTAGACATATGATAAAACCCTTAGGATTTTGCTTGACTACCAGGACGATGATGGAGATTATACTAGTAGAGTCTGGGTAGTCGATAAGCACATCTTTAAATGTCCCTGGTCGTAGAAGTATCGAGACTGGGTATCGGTACTCTAGTTTAGACTACTGTGTACGTTTATTGACTCGGTTGGAGGGCGATAGCTGATCCTGCAACTATTGGTGTTTGACATTGAGAATTGTATACATGTGCTCATTGGATGAGTTACACTGGACGGACTCACCGAGAACTCCTAGTTGGTAATATACCAATGTCAGATAGCAGTTCTCTGGTGAGTAGTCTCTAGGACCTGAGATCGTCATAGTGTCTCATGTGTGTTTTCACTATACTTAAACTTCTACCCTACCACGGCTTAAATGAGTCGCGCAAACAGGTTTTTATTGGGATAGTCCCGAAGCATGTGGAGGCACTGAATGGTTGAGAGGATTCGTCTCTCCCGGTATAAGAAGTTGATATCGCGTTGTGTGGGACATGACTGCAACCACAAGTCGGTGGCTACCGCAGTGGAGATAAACTGATAAGCGTTATCAGTTGTATCTCCAGTGGTTATGAGTCTTCTGTCGCACGACTTATCAATTTATTGGGGTCTGACAGATTCCAAACCCTAGACCCGATATGTGATATTCTTAGACGAAGAGACCGGACTGTACAGTGATGTCACTGATAGACTTTGCAGGGTTCGGATGAGCTTACTCGTTGATCTTCTTTCAATCAATACATGGGTAGCCGTTACGTGCAGTTAGTGCCGCTGACGTGTTTGTGGGGTATGGATATAATCCAAAGCTACTGCCAGTGTATTGTCGAGTCTTTAGAGTCCCACACATAGGTTTCGCAGCACAGGCGAAATGATACAGGGCACGTATAGTGATACGTGTAAGAGTTCGATTAAGCACGTGTATGTGATACACGTATATTAATCGGGTGTTTAATGATATTAGCCGGTATATATATGATATAACCGGATTATTAAATCAAGTATTGATTTAATAATTAAATGTATATCTATATATTGATATATTTATATATTAACTAATATCATGCTCTCTTTATTAATATTAATATTTGATATAAATATTGTGATATGTATGATGATACATGTGAGATGGGTGTATGGGACTCATATGGAAGATGAGAACACTTTTATTTCTTTTAAAAAAGAATGAGTCATAGAAATTGGAGGCTTGCAGAATGTTTAAGGTGTTTTTAGATGACTTATTTTTTTAATAAGGTTTGGTTCTCATCTCCATGGCCCTCTATCTCTTGAATTTGTTCAAGTGAGAAAATGATAAAAAGAAGAAGAATTTAGTGAGCTAATTATTCTACATCTCCTACCAATCATCCTCAGCAAGTTTAATTTGTGTGTTACTTCATTTTGATGAGATCAATTTGAAGCTAAAGTTTGTGTTGGAGTTATCTTAAGATGGATCATCTTCGACAAGAAGATCATCGAACAAGCTTATTCTGGATTTCGTGAAGATAAACCGGAGTCCAAGGAGAGGTGGCTAACGCGCTACAAAAATTGTAGTTCGCCAACTTCTTTATTTTAGTTTACTAGTTTTGTATCAAGTTTAGTTCTTTGGTTTGATTCTTGGGTTGGGGTTGCTATTGCTTTCTGCATTTCTAAATTACCGCTTTCACCGCGCTTTAAAATCTTTCTAGGTGAGCCTAGTACACCAACAATTGCGAGCACTTTATACAACAACAAGGAGTGTCCCTTTTAATAACAGTTAGATTCATGAGATGTCATGCAAGATATATGTTATGATGTGTTCCATGTACTCTCCATCTACTAGTGTCAACATCCTATCATGATCATGTAAAAAGAATACAACCTACCACTTAACATGATCTAAAAAGAAACGTGGCAATCAAAAATTTAGCCTATGTAATAATCTATCATCTGTTATACATGCTATTTAGACTTGGGTTAACCGGAGTATCATAAGAATCAACCGGAATGATGACATGGCGAGATAAGGAAAAATAAGAGGGAGAAAGGAAAAGGACTTACAAGGTGTTGCAATACGGTATAACAACCATGTCACGCTCAGCTTCCTAAATACGGAAATACAAGAACGTAACTCGGCTAACCATGCTACCTATGATAAGAAATCATCCTTGCATAGTGGCATTAAGGTTTCTTGTAGTGATCAAGCGACAAATGAATACTAGTAAATCTAGTACATGTTCATTGCCATAATAAATAATGATAATAAAAGCAATTGCTGGAATAACGGAAGCGTCAAGTCCCAACTGATCCAAATAATAAATAAGGAAACGATACTCAGGTCCTAGTCCCTTAAAGGCTCACGGAAGGAATCTAATGAAATAAAGGTTTATTAATGGAATAACTGAAAAAACTAATGACCTAGATAAAATAAGATGCGCCTCGAAGCTCAGCTAACTTCTTGTTATACTCCTGATCCTGTGATTCTACTGACAGAGGATCTAGGCCATACAAAATCCAAACGTCAGAGCGTCGAAAATAATATGATAATAATAAAGGCATGAATGTGACCTGATAAGTTATTATAACATGAACCGGTGACGTGTAAGCTGTCAATAAGAAACAATAAACAATAACAAGAATAATACATGATATACCAATCGAAACATGGTAACATAACATATCATGTGAAAACCTATATGTCAATCTCACTAAACATTATCTATCCTACAGGTATTTGATATCAGTTAATGGAATCATCCTCGTAACTCAATAGTATCCTGTGCATGTCCGGGACGACGGTCAAGACTGTCGGGGATGATTCCCAAGATGTGTCGCTAGGCCGTAAATCCTACAATGTTAATGTATAGACGAATGATGTCGGCTCGTTATTCCGGAGCACAGAGGCCCGTATCGACTGATCAGTCTCTAAATACTAAATCCTCTTGAGTTATGGTTTGGGTTCCATTTCTTAATTTTCCCTTTCCCTCGGTTTTATGTTTCATATCAGATATCAATCTAATTATTACGTAATACCAACTCTATAACAAGCAAGTAATATGTCATGTCAAGTCAAAGGCAGTATCATAAATCCGTTGGTATTGAGTAATAATTATATTGCAACAATATTCTGATATGGTAACGAGTAAAGAAGTTTAAATATGGATACATGTTAGCAATCAATGTAACTAGCATTATCAGGAATATCAATAAACACATTAATAACAATGAAGGCGTCTATTAATCATGCACATAAAAGTTCAGTTCTGAAAATTTAGCAACACTCCGATTTATAAAATACTTTAAAAATAACCAACGATCTCTAAAAATAACGTGTCATAAGCCAAAACAAAACTAATTCAATAAGGTTTACATTGATATAAACTAGAGTATCTCAGGCTATATCTATGGATGTTCAAAATTGAAAGTTTAGATCTGGAAATTCCCTGGACGACGGTCCAAAGATGAGTTTCATCGCAGTTAAAGATATTAAACAATTTATTTAGTATTAAAACCTTTTACAGATTTAAGGTATTCTGAGTTATCTTCGAAACGAACTAAAGAACACCTACTAATGATTTTTGTGCGATTTATAATGAATTTTCCAACTTAAAGGTACAATAAATTCCAGATTAGTAGTTTCCGCTTGGCGATGACATTTTATGTGTAAAACCATAATATTTTTCATCTATATTTTGCAACAACGATTATTAGACATAATATAAACTAATAATCAAAATAAAGGTTTCAATAATTAACCAAGTAACATACGATGATATTTTTATGTTTTAACAATATATCATGATCCAAATCTCGATGTCTCGTTAATGGGTTAATACCTATTCAACTCTCATATTCCTACCGTCGTCCATTAAATAATAAATATAGCACAATATGATATACTCATACATCTCTACAGTATACTGTTAGTGATATATGCCCTAGAGGCCATTATTGGATAGTACTGGATTGTATATTACATTTTGGAAGTTTGGGATATACACAGATATAATAACAGTCTTGCTCAATATGATAGTATGCTTTCTGGTTTGATTCTATATTAATATGTGTATATGTTTCTTTTAACGTATCGTTAATACATATTGATAGAGCCCTTAGGATCTTTGCTTGACTACAAGCATTGTGATGGCAGTCACACTAGTGGGGGCTGGGTAGTCTATAAGCACATCCTTGAACTTGTCCCTAGTTGTAGGATTATCGAGACAGGGCATCGATACTACAGAGTAGACTAGTGTATATGCTTCTTATCCCCGTCAGGGGAGATGGCATGTCCCGCAGCCATTGGTATACGGTACCAAAGATAGTATACAGGTGCTCATTATGTTATGAGTTACACTGGATGGACTCGCTGGAAACTGCTGGTTGGTATTATACCTATCGTCAGCTAGCAGTTCCCGGATGACTTGAGTATAGGTTGTTAGTTATATGTATGCCCTAGAGGCCATTACTGTACATTGGATGTATATTGTAGTGGATGCTGGGACATATATAGGGAGGACTTTCTTGCTCGACATGATAGTATGCTATCTGGTTACTCTTTACCCTAACGTGTACACAGATTGTCTCTCTATTACATGTTGGTAAAGCCCTTAGGATGTGTACTTGACTACCTGGACTATGATGTCGATCATACTAGTGGGGACATGGTAGTCCATGAGTACATCCTTGAAAGTCCCTAGTCGTGGGTGTATCGAGATGGGGCATCGATATACCAGAGTAGACTAGCGTGTACCTTCTCGACCCATACAGATGGGCGATGGATGATCCCATATCCATCGGTGTTTGACATCAGAGATGATATACGGGTGCTCAGTAGAGACTGGGTACACTGGACGGACTCGCCGAGAACTCCCAGATGGTATTATACCTTACGTCAAATGGCAGTTCTCTGGTGACACTGGTACAGAGTAGTCTGTTGACCCGAGATCGTCATAGAGTCTTGTGTGGTTCCCACTGTGCTTTGATTTCCATCTTACCACGTCCAAGAGGGCGTGCAAAATGGTGGTTTTTGGGTATAGTCCCGAGTCACATGGAGGCAATGAGCGATAGGAGGGGATTCGTCTCTCTCGGTATAGGGAGTTGATGTTGCGCTGTGTTCGATTGGCTATAACCGGAAATCCCTGGCCAGGATTGCTGAGATTTACTGGTAAGTGTTACCAGTAGTTTCTCGAATTGTTATAGACCTCATATCGACACGGCTTATCGAGCTATTGGGGTCTGACGTTTACCACCCCTAGGCGAGATATGCGACATATCAGACGATCAGACCGGACTGTACGGTAGTGTTACTGGTTGGATTCACTGGAGTGTGAGCGGGCTTGCTCGTCGATCTTCTGATCGCTCAATACCCGGGTGGCCGTTACGTTTAGCAGACCGCTTGCGGCTTGTGGGTGCTTGATATGATCATCATCTGCTGCCGGCGTATTAACGAGTCTTTAGAGTCCTACACAGAGGTTTCCTGGCTCAAGCGAAACAAAATAGGAGCGCATATGAGATATGTGCGGGACCGAGAATAATACCAGTATGTGATACTGTATTCGATTCTCGCGATTTGTAACATTGATCGATTATATGCGTTATAACCGGGTTATCGGATCAAGTGTTGATTCGATAAGTTGTTACTATTGATATTAGTCGGTTATATGCGATATGACCGGGTCGTTAAATCAAGTGTTGATTTAGTGATTTAATGTATAATTATATATTTGATATATCACTTTACATTAACTAATATAGGTTCACTTAAATGGATTTTCTCACTTGAAGTTCACAAGTTGTATATGTGATATACTTTTGTGCACTTGATTGTATCATGTTTGATGATACATGTTAACTTGGTTAAGTGTAAAGATTAAACCATGGTTAAGTTAATGATTAGGGTTTTGATTATCTTATTTATTTATTTATTTGTTTGTTTGTTTGTTTTGGAAAAGATAAAGAAAGAATGGTGGCTTTGTTTGTTTGTTTGTTGAAGATTCATGAAGCTTTGACTTAGTCACCATTCTTGTCTTCATACTTAACCCTAACCATTTAAACAAACCATGGTCTATTCTCTACACTTAACTAGGGTTTGGTTATGATAAGTATTCATATCATTTATCCTTTTTAAAAAGACTTATCATAATATTATCTTCTTCTTCTTCTTCATCTTCAAAGAAGAAAAGCTTGCCTCATCAATGGCAAGTGATGAAATCATGTGAGAAATCCAATTCTAAAGTGAACCTACTTCCTATTTCTTCATCCTCTACCTCTTGCCAAGTAGTATAGGGTGTTTTCTTCACAAGTTTCATGACTTGGTGAAGTGGGAGCTTGATCTTGTGATGCCTCGACGTAGATCATCTTCGGCATAGTCGTCGATGACCTAGCCCGCTTTTTCTCCGATGAAGCCGATGCTAGAGTCATGGTTCGATTTGGACGGCGGAGAGGACTTCATCATGGAGCTATGGAGGTGGAGAAACGGATCTACAAAGCTTGTATTTCCGTACACTTAGTTAAAGTTGTTAACTATTCTCATTTGTCGCCTAAACTTCTAGCCAACGATCCGTATTAGGGTTTCTCGGCACCGTTATTTTTTGAAATTGGCATGGTTGATGCCTTGTGAGACCTCACTAGTGTGCCTAGGAACCTTTCATTGGTATCAGAGCCTAGCTAGAGCCTTAGGCGAAGTCTAGACAGAGTTTGAAATCCGAACGAATCGAAACCCTAATCCATAAAGTGCTCTCTGGACTTTTTCTAAAAACTGGGTTTTTTCCAGATTAAAAATTCTTTAAAAATTCAGCAGGGAATTCTAAGAATTACGATGCAAAATTTTTTTCATGATACCTCTAATGCGCGGCGGAACCGCGGCAGAAGCCTGCCTTCTGCGGCGGTTCCGCGGCCTATTGACTTGATTGGCCTTCAATCTTTGCACAGTAATTCATGCTTTCTGGTGCTGGTTTTCCTGGGGATTTTTAATATTTATTCAAGAGTTGAATTTTCTGGGGTTGTTTTGGGGATTCGATGATTCGATCGGATTATCAGACTTTGTCTTTGTGGGTTTCCGGATAATTTTTTGAATATGTTAAAAAGTTCGACTGGATATAAATACCCAATTTTTCCCCTGTCGGGAAATTTCCAATTGTTGGATTTTTCCGTGGTTTAAAGACGTTCTAAGTAGTGCAAGTAACCCGATGGACCCTCTAGAAGACAACAAACCTTAACTCGATTATGTGACCGTCTTGAACTGCCCTTTGAACCTTAGGGTTTGGGGCAGTACGGCATGCCACATGTGAGGCGTTGGCTTGACCCTTCTACGGCTGGACCGTTGGTACTGAGGCACGAACTGAATGTTGTTAGACTTATTTCATGTGTTGATCTATATCGGGAAAACTTGGGTGTTCGATTGTTCGATCGAAAAGTTTAGCATTTTCTATTTATCTGGAATGTGATACAATAATTGGAATTCACAATAAGTTATGAGATAACTGAATGAATGTTATAAACATAGCAGTTTAGTTTCACTTGATCGGTTGCCACGGAATTTTGATGCGATCAAAAGTCCGTCGCAATCACGTAGCGTACGCGGATACTCGCCGGATAAACTTAATAGACAGCCTCACTCCATAGCCCCGACCAAGTGACTGTAGGAGAACCCCGTCGCCGAAAGCATCCGTTCGGGTGCTCGCGGCAGCGGTGTTCCGCCTTAGTGCACTTCGTCGACGGTATCGGGGGTGCGGCCGCCTACTAAAGTTTACGACGAGCATTCGATCAAAATGTCGGGAATCCTGTTGAATTGCCCGACTTGGTATTGAAAAGTGTTTTCGATAATGAGACTAAAATGCGGGGTTTATAATTGTTAGGCATGCGATGTTTAAGGAATTCATTTGGTCAGGCATGTGATGTCTGAGGTGGTTGCGGATTCCAACTGTTGTAGTTTTACACTTTCTTTTCTGTGATCGTAAGTGTAATATGTGATATCGCCGGTTTCGTTGCTATATGTCAACGACAATTGGGATGCGCATATTTACTTACGTTGATGACATGTGATGTTATGTGTTGCTGGATATGTTATATTGGATCGTCGTGTTTGAATAGCCGGGGGGTTTTTATGTGAGATGGGTGTTTTTTCATTTTCATTCATGTAAAAACTTGTATGTAATATTCTTTTTATTGGGGCACTTCCAGGTAGCGGAAGATGTCACCTTTTGTATATTATTTACTTTTCCGCATTAGGATAGACCCAAGGAGGGGAGCACAAGTAACCGGGTTCTGGGGTCCAGTGGGAGACCAACTCGAGGAGTCGAGTCCGGGTCTGCTAACTCTAGAATTGGTAGGGTTGCTTGCCGCTCTCGTAGGGGTCTAGGGGTGTGGGTTTGGCTATTCATCGCGACCGTGGAATCCGTGTTTTATACTGGCTCGTATTGAAAACACGGGCGTCCTAGTATATCCAATATTTCATATGTTTCTTCTGCTGCGATATCTGTGATGTGATCATGTGATGTTCTGTGATAGATACAGTATATAGTATATATGATATATTATATAGGCGTTACTTATGTTTTACACCCGCGCTAGCCCTGCCCCGCTCTGCCGTTAGTTACCTAACCTAACGGTGCACGAGGAGACATCGAGGCAAATGCGGATGGCATAAGCGTACGTCGTATTTATCCGTGATGTTTAGGTACTTAAATGATGGGACTTCATTAATATTATTAATGAAATAAAAGAAACCTAAGATGTTGTAGAATCGAATTTCAAAATAAAACAGGTAGCTACAGTTCTTGCTTTGCACAGCGGTATATGTGATATATCCTGCACCTTATTCGATGAGGAAAGGACCGAGATCCCTTCACCGGGAGTGACTCCTTTAGCAATAACTGGCAGATGCTACACACTCGGTTTGTCTTTTGATTGCTTTTAAGAGTTTTTGCTTTGCACAGTGATATATATGATATATCCCGCACCTCATTCGACGAGGAAAGGACCGACGATCTCTTCACCGGGAGTGACTCCTTTAGCAAAACTAGAAAAGCCTCAAAGACACTCCATTTCAAAATTCATTCCATCCTACAACGATATCAAGTTCATTACGCAATAGGTTTTCAGAAAAACCTGTCGTAGCCCTCCGTCATTTCAGATAAATCCTACTTAGTATTCGTGCTACGTTTGTTGACCTCCGTCAAGGCGTAGTGTGCGGTAGCTAACTAGTATTTATCTGCTTATGCATATGATGCAGATTGGGTTAGGGTAGTCGTGCGACCTTGTTGGCCTTTGTCAAAGGCCGTGCGGGTGGGTTTAATTCAATCAGGAAATGACGGGTTGAACTTGACTAGCATCCTATGGTTTGTTGGCCTTTGTCAAGGTCATAGGAGGTTAGGGGCAAAATATTATCGGGAATTTCAAGTGTTAAAATTTGCAATGAGATTGCATACCTTCTATGAGATAGTTGGATCCCGATACCCGCTGCGAGTAAGAGTTGCTCCTGGGAGAGTTTTACACATTACAATTAGCCGATCAAGTAGGTGTCTAGAAAGGTGTTAACGAGGTTACGTCTCTGGGAAAACGAGGTTTACATTAATTAAGTTCGTGCGAAAGCACGGGGGACCTCCCTCAAAGTACCGACACTGGCCTGGCTGAAAGATTGGCGAACTTGTAGTGTGTAATTAATCCCGGCTAGTCTTTCCTTTTAGGGTTTGAAGGAAGATTTGATAAAAAGCAGTGGGAGCCATCCTGATTAGATAAAATAATAACCAGTCTATTCTTGCAAGAGCGCACGCTGAGTGTTTTCTTCTCTCTCTCTCTCCTGGTAGCGACCATGTCACGCCTTAATCAAGATAATAAAACGGATTATTGACCGAACCCGCTTGTTATACTGAGCTGGAGAACGTTGGTCCCGCTCTAACTTATAATTGTTATAAGACAGAGCAGGAAATTGGGGAATACCAGATTTCCCGTACCGCCCAAACGAAGAGAGTGCATGCTGATGCATCATCTTCGGGTGTGTTCATTACAAAGAACTGTTTCTCTGTATCCTCTACGTCCTGGGTATGTGATACCAGATCAGGATCCCAGATATGTAATCTGTTACATAGGGCTACAGAAAGGTAGAGAACTGAGAACGGGTGATAAGTTTCATGAGGCAGAAAACGGGGCAAGTGTTGCAGCCAAGTCTGTTGGTCACTGTCGCCCTGTATTACAAATACATTAATTCTGAACGAATGCTATTAGATACCAAACCTGATATACAAAATCATATCAATCTCTTTAGTAGTAAAGAAATGATAAAATTTTGTATTGTTGGATAATGTTTTGAACATTTCCTGTATCAAAAGTTGATCGGTTCAGGCACGTTATCTAAAAGCATTGATGTTCTAAATCAAACTACAGTTCTTAGTATATGGAACACACACAAGAGGAAGAGTTCAGAATTGAACGATTCCTTCTTGAGGTAATGTAGATTAGGTCATATCAATGCGACCCGACTAGCTGAAGTTACATATAGATGCATATTTAAATCAGTTTGAATTTACATCTTATAAAACTTGCCAGTCATGTCACAAAGATAAAATGACCATAGCCCCGTTTATTGGAAACAGAGAAAGAGTTAATGAACTCTTGGGACTGATACATGATGATGTATGTAAGGTCTCCTGTCTACACATGCCAGGACTGATTCTTTATACTTCATTGTATTCTCTGATAATCTCTCAAGATTCAGTCATATGTTCCTGTTGAAACATGAGTCCGAACCTTTTGAGATATTCACAGAATATAAGCGAGAAGTAGAGAACCAAAATACGGGTAAAAGTATTATGTCCTTTGATGAGATCAAGGAGGAGAATACTTGAGCACGGAAATTCCTGGACTATTCTAAAGGAGAATGAGATTCTCTCTCAGAATTACTCCTCCGTATACACCATAGCACGTTGGTATATCGGGGCGGAGCAGATACACCCTACTTGATATGGTGTGCTCTATGATGAGTACTACTGAGTTACCTGTTTCCTTTTTGGGAGTTATGCACTTATGAAGTTGCATACCTATTGAATAGGGTTCCAATCAAATCAGTTGCCTACCGCTTCATATGTGATATGGAATGGGAAGAGCCCATCTCTTAAGCTAGTTAAGATTTGGGGTTGTCCGGCCTATGTCTAAAAGCATAATCCGGACAAGCTCGAGGCAAAGTCTGTAATGTAGAACTGGAAAAGTTCCAGCTATACAAGCTACAGCAGATGATTTGGTAGAACCGAAGGATTCAGTAGATGCCAACTAACCTCAGCCTCTCCACCGATCTAGTAGGGTTCCCCACCCACCTGAGAGATACTTCGGTTGCTCTATGACAGTGGGAGCGAGGATTGCATCATGAGATGATGACCCAACTAGCTTCGAGCTGGCCATCAGGAGTAAGACTCTGTTAGAATGGCTGGATGCTTAGCGATCTGAGATGGAATCCTTATACACCAACAAAGTATGGACTTTGGTTGCTATATCTGAAGGGTTAAATCCCCATCAGGAGCAAGTATATCTTGAGAAGATTACTTGGTGTACATCGAAAAGTTGAGACTTTCAAAGCTAGACTTGTTAAAGTTTGCATCATTTACCAGGCGTGGATTATGATGAAACCTTTTTCAAGTAACCAAGCTTAAGTCCATCCAGATCCTACTTGCCACGGCTACATACCATGACTACGATATCTGGTGGTTGGGTGTCATGACAGCTTTTCTAAATGATGTTTTTGAAAAGGGCGTCTATAAGTACACAGCCAGAGGGCTTCGTAGACAGTGGGAGCAGCGGAAACGTGTACAAGATGCTTTATAAGATAAAGCAGGCATCGCGGAGTTGGAACGTCTGTTTTGATGAAGTGGTCAAAGAGTTTGGCATCATCAAAATGGTAGATGAACCTTGTATAAACAAAGAGGTAGTAGGGAGTATGGTGACGATCCTCGTAGAGTACGTGGATGACATACTCTTGATAGGGAAGGAGTTTCCTATGCTACGCTCGATCAATCTCCGCTTATCACAATGATTTTCCATATAGGATCAAAGTGATACCTGCTAAATCCTTGGTTATGGATCTATGAGATAGATCTAATTGGATATTAGGACACTCACTAGTTGTAGTGAGATGGTATCAGTTGATCCTGAGGAGAATCACTGGAAGTGTTCCAAGAGTGATAAAGACGACTGAGTGTCAGTCACAGGCATTGTCTTTACCCTCAATCGAGGGACGGTATGTTGGAAGAGTTCCAAGTTAGATACCGTGGCATACTAGACGATAAAGGCAGGATACATCGCTACTTAAGATGCTACCAAAGAGGCTGTTTGGGTGTATATTGGTTCATGAGATGAACTATGTTCCTCCCATTGTGTGACAATGGAGTAGTGGCTTATGCCAAGGAACGCAGGTCCCATCAGTGATCCAGACATATTCTAAGGCAGTATCACCTGATCATGGAGATGATTGATCTCTAAGGGATCGAGGTTAGGAGAGTAGACTCAGAGGACAACACGGCGGATCCACTCACGAAGGCCTATTCCCAGAGAGAGACTTTTATCGGATGGTTGAGTATGAGATACTACAACCACTGCTACAGATGGCCCTAGTGCAAGTGGGAGATTGTTAGTTATATGTATGCCCTAGAGGCCATTACTGTACATTGGATGTATATTATAGTGGATGCTGGGACATATATAGGGAGGACTTTCTTGCTCGACATGATAGTATGCTATCTGGTTACTCTTTACCTTAACGTGTACACAGATTGTCTCTCTATTACATGTTGGTAAAGCCCTTAGGATGTGTACTTGACTACCTGGACTATGATGCGGATCATACTAGTGGGGACATGGTAGTCCATGAGTACATCCTTGAAAGTCCCTAGTCGTGGGTGTATCGAGATGGGGCATCGATATACCAGAGTAGACTAGCGTGTACCTTCTCGACCCATACAGATGGGCGATGGATGATCCCATATCCATCGGTGTTTGACATCAGAGATGATATACGGGTGCTCAGTAGAGACTGGGTACACTGGACGGACTCGCCGAGAACTCCCAGATGGTATTATACCTTACGTCAGATGGCAGTTCTCTGGTGACACTGGTACAGAGTAGTCTGTTGACCCGAGATCGTCATAGAGTCTTGTGTGGTTCCCACTGTGCTTTGATTTCCATCTTACCACGTCCAAGAGGGCGTGCAAAACGGTGGTTTTTGGGTACAGCCCCGAGTCACATGGAGGCAATGAGCGATAGGAGGGGATTCGTCTCTCCCGGTATAGGGAGTTGATGTTGCGCTGTGTTCGATTGGCTATAACCGGAAATCCCTAGTCAGGGTTGCTGAGATTTACTAGTAAGTGTTACCAGTAGTTTCTCGATTTGTTATAGACCTCGTATCGACACGGCTTATCGAGCTATTGGGGTCTGACGTTTACCACCCCTAGGCGAGATATGCGACATATCAGACGATCAGACCGGACTGTACGGTAGTGTTACTGGTTGGATTCACTGGAGTGTGAGCGGGCTTGCTCGTCGATCTTCTGATCGCTCAATACCCGGGTGGCCGTTACGTTTAGCAGACCGCTTGCGGCTTGTGGGTGCTTGATATGATCATCATCTGCTGCCGGCGTATTGACGAGTCTTTAGAGTCCTACACAGAGGTTTCCTGGCTCAAGCGAAACGAAATAGGAGCGCATATGAGATATGTGCGGGACCGAGAATAATACCAGTATGTGATACTGTATTCGATTCTCGCGATTTGTAACATTGATCGATTATATGCGTTATAACCGGGTTATCGGATCAAGTGTTGATTCGATAAGTTGTTACTATTGATATTAGTCGGTTATATGCGATATGACCGGGTCGTTAAATCAAGTGTTGATTTAGTGATTTAATGTATAATTATATATTTGATATATCACTTTACATTAACTAATATAGGTTCACTTAAATGGATTTTCTCACTTGAAGTTCACAAGTTGTATATGTGATATACTTTTGTGCACTTGATTGTATCATGTTTGATGATACATGTTAACTTGGTTAAGTGTAAAGATTAAACCATGGTTAAGTTAATGATTAGGGTTTTGATTATCTTATTTATTTATTTATTTATTTGTTTGTTTGTTTTGGAAAAGATAAAGAAAGAATGGTGGCTTTGTTTGTTTGTTTGTTGAAGATTCATGAAGCTTTGACTTAGTCACCATTCTTGTCTTCATACTTAACCCTAACCATTTAAACAAACCATGGTCTATTCTCTACACTTAACTAGGGTTTGGTTATGATAAGTATTCATATCATTTATCCTTTTTAAAAAGACTTATCATAATATTATCTTCTTCTTCTTCATCTTCAAAGAAGAAAAGCTTGCCTCATCAATGGCAAGTGATGAAATCATGTGAGAAATCCAATTCTAAAGTGAACCCACTTCCTATTTCTTCATCCTCTACCTCTTGCCAAGTAGTATAGGGTGTTTTCTTCACAAGTTTCATGACTTGGTGAAGTGGGAGCTTGATCTTGTGATGCCTCGACGTAGATCATTTTCGGCATAGTCGTCGATGACCTAGCCCGCTTTTTCTCCGATGAAGCCGATGCTAGAGTCATGGTTTGATTTGGACGGCGGAGAGGACTTCATCATGGAGATATGGAGGTGGAGAAACGGATCTACAAAGGTTGTATTTCCGTACACTTAGTTAAAGTTGTTAACTATTCTCATTTGTCGCCTAAACTTCTAGCCAACGATCCGTATTAGGGTTTCTCGGCACCGTTATTTTTTGAAATTGGCATGGTTGATGCCATGTGAGACCTCACTAGTGTGCCTAGGAACCTTTCATAGGTTAGTCCATTGACTTGACATCAATATTCGTCTCGAGTGTGTTCCCACTGTACATGGATTACTACCCTACCACGGCTCAAATGAGCTGTGCAAACAGGTAGTGGTTGGGTGCAGTCCTAAAGCACTTGGAGGCGGTAGGGGTTAGAAGGGATTCATCTCTTACGGTATTGGGAGTTGATATCACGATGTGTATGGTTAGCCAATACACAAAGTCCCTGGCCAGGACAAGTGAGATTTACTGGTAGGTACACCAGTAGTTTCTAAAGGTGTATTGGGCTCTACACCGATACGACTTATTACTATATTAAGGGTCTGACGTTTACCACCCCCTAGGCCTGATATACGATACTCTTAAACGAATAGACCAGACTGTACGGAGATTATCACGGATAGGCTCAGTAGGGGTCGAATGAGTACGCTCGTCGACCTTCTTTTCGACAGGTACCTGGGTAGCCGTTACGTACAGCCAGTGTCGCTGATGAACTTGTGGTTAAACCCACTTCCAGCTTACTGTCGAGTCTTTAGAGTCCCACACAGAGGGTTTCTCTAGTTCAGGCGAAACGATGTAGAGGCCGTATGGTTTTACGTGCAGAGTTCCGATCATATACGTGTACTAGCTACACGGATGTTGTTCGGACGGATAATACCGGTGGGCTTAGGATTAAGCCAGATTCTAGTATTATATTATTGGATTATTTTTATCTCTTTGTATTCGTATTTTTTGCAGTACGAATACGGGTATGTATATACGGTGAAGGCATTGTTGTAATTTTACAAGAAATGCTTCTAGAAGTGAACACCTCATTATGGTTTAATCTATTTTTGGAAAATAGATTAATGAGGTGAAAATTGAGATATTTATGGTATAGGTTGAAGCATGGCTAATTCTTTTGTTTATTAGTTTGGTCTCACTATTCAAGCATGGCTAGAATTTTCTATGGAAAATAATGCATGCTTGATGTGAGAAAAGAATGAGCAATTCTTCATGTCACGACCCGAAAGAGCACATGACTGGCCCTTGAATTATATGACTTCTATAGGACCCCATCTAATCCAAGTAAGCCAAAAACCCAGAAATCTAAAACCATTTTAAGGAGTAAATAAAGAAACTAGTTTTTAGGAAGTAAGAAAACATGTTTAAAAGTAAGTTTTTAGGATAAGTAAGCCGAATATGCACTTTAAATCCTCAATATCTTTTCTGAAAATTTCGGCAGAGTTTCCTTTGTAAATACTGGCCCCGAACGGGGTACAACATGAAATATATATGTATGCACAATAAAAGGCATCCCCAAGCGGGAGCTAGCTCTTTGTCAATCGACGGTCACAACCACGCAAGCAATATAATATACAACGCCAAAGGGCGAGGATCAAAACTCAAAAAGAAACTCAAAATCAATATGAAACCATAATACTACAACGCGCGACTCTAAGATCGAAACAATACATAACTGGTTTTCTAAGTCTAAAACAATATACAAGTTTGGTTGATGGAATTACTGGATACAACTGATAAAATAAATACAAGGGTGGTCACAATGCGAGTGAACTCACCTACCAATGCAATCACCCAGAAAGGAAGCAATGTGCCAGAAAAGCCACAATGAAACCTGTACGACAAAACCTGCAAGAACTGTGGCATAACGGGGGTGAGTTGCCAACTCGTGAATAGAAAACATCACAGAGCAGAAATCACATGTATGACACAATCCTAGGTCAATACGATCAATATATATATAACCTCAATGAATAAGTCTGAAGCATGATAAGGTGGCAATGTAACATCTATACATGAGTGTAGTGCCAAGTGCTCGTGCCAGTGCCTCAGGTAATAACATATCATAAGTATGAGGTATGACCAATGTCGACTATATCATGAAGTCTATGAAAAAATGGATATCATCCAACCATATGATCAATGTCATCAATGTCAATATATGTATGTGGACATCTTCCACGTGTCACCCAATGACAATAAATATCATGCATGTAAATATCATAAAGCATATGCATGGAAATATGAGGATGTAAATCAACATGTGTCGCTCGCGACATATCAAATCATGGAACCTGAGTGTCAAGCATCAACACTCGAAAACATCATGAAACCTGTGCCTAGCATCGGCACGTAAATCCTCATATATCGGGCTCCGTCAGTCTGGATCAGCCCATATCATCTCTCAACTCTGGTCGGTATCCTCCGGATATCCGCCGAGCTCAAATACAATCACCGGTAGGTAGTGGTCCCTCTGCCAGGCTTACCGTCTAGCTACACAGCAGATCCGTTCTCGTCCCGAGGTACCATACCGGGTCCACCATGTACCCGCAATCGGCCTCATCCGCTCCTCGAATCGGGTTTCACATGTCGCTCTCAGCACCGAGAAAACACATGGTGGACGCACTGAAATATCATATCAAGGGTAACCGGGTTTTTTAAACAATTACAAACTCTCTTTGGAAATATCCACGGTTCCCAAATCCAGAAATATCATGGAAACAACATATCTCAATGCGTATAATCAAAAGCATGATGTATGCGACATGTAAAAGAAATGTAAGCATATCAGTATATCATGCAATATGGAATAGTAATATGTACATATTGAGGGAAAACCGCTTTTTTAAAATGAATCAGTTTTAAGGAGTATCTTGCGGTTCCCAAATTTCTAATCAAGCCAGAATCATCTATGTATGTGCAAATACTTATGTATATAAATATGGGTGTACAATGGGTATGTACACAAGTATGCCATGCAAGAGATCATATCCTGAATGCAACAATCCTACAGTGTAGTGACATGGCAATTATCGATGATGAAGTGTGTGAGCCGGCAAGCAGGTGTACGTGGAACATATGCATCATCGATAATGGTGCCGGTGTCCTAACAGCATGAGTTTAATAATGGTATATGAAATCACAATATAAGTATGCGATGCGGAGCGAACAGCAATAATGTGCAGGAGTTGAATGATAAACACAATGATAACTAATCTGCATTTAATATAAATATAAGTCATACAGTAGTGCCTTTTGAAATAACACGAATCGCGGTGTTTTGGAAATAAGGGCTACGGTGTTTTTAAGAAAAGATACGTCCTTTGAAATATCCATAGAATCCTTGGCATGTCTTTTAAAATACCCACGATTCGTTAGTTTTGAAATAGGTAGGAATTGAATCTAGTTTAACAACTACACTAAACTATAGGGCTGAGCTAACAGGCTAAACGAAAGGTAAGGAAGTCGCCTAACATCTGAGTCGATACATATATATGTATATGTATTAGTCGGTGATCCCGCCTCAATAGTATCACATACGATACAATATCTATAATATGACATCCTCAAGTCAAGAGTGCGGATCTATCATCAATATATAGCTCGTACGTAAATCCGTCGTACGGCATCCCAAATCTGGGTACGGGTCAATATCACATTCATCACATTATTCATCTGGTATCCTCTTTATCAAAGATTATAATCCGGGGTACTGATCTACGTCTAGTATAATACGATACTCTCTATATAAGTATAAATGCGTGTGTGAAACACACGTCTAAAGGCCCGCTAAAATCACCTGTCGTATCCCAAATACGAATCACATCATATCACCGATCTCATGGAACTATGCCCAATATCATCAACTCATATCCAAACATCATACACTATCCTCGTCACCTAAGTATAACCATAACAAATAAACATGTATGTGCGTGTGGGTGTAACCTATTCTAGGGTTCGCAATTAGGAAACTATACTAGTTTACTTCTACGCCCTAATCTAACCATAGTACACCTAATCTCATCTCAAATATCCACGACACACTATAAGCTATCATAAATAGTACATATATACTATACTAAACATCGAACTGCGGGGGTGCTATACGCCATCCACCCGACTTCCCCTGTAGATATAATCTACTCACCTTGAATCCTACGTGTCGGTGTCGATGTCGCCTTCATCTTCTTCATCGTCTCGAATCATCGTGGGGGTACCTACATATCACACGTATCACATCGCATTAAAACCAAATCGAAACCAAAACGACACGCAAAAACCAAAACGATACGCTTAAAAGCTTATAGGTTAGAACCTATGGACTACGCTTTCAAAACCATCAAACAATCCTCGATATCGTCGTATAAACGCCAAGTAATCGAGGTAAAACGCAATTATACAAATCCAGAATTTAAAATACGCAAAACGAAAACACGAATCAAAACAGCAACTATAGAAAAGGGTCCCAGATTTCACCCTAGGTCAAATCAGACAATTTTGCATATACCAAGGGTCTAGTTTACTGATGATAAAGCCCTGGAGCAAAAACGAGTCACATCCTCCCTACTCTAGCCGTAAATTGCGGCCAGAATGAATTAATTGGCGGCCTGGGTTGGGGGATAGGGGCTAGGGTTTTGGTGGTAGTTTCCTGGGTGCCTGCATGTATCACTGTCCAAGCAAAATAATTTTCAGAGTCTTGGGGTGATAGCAGATTTCATAATACACTCACAGAATCCAAGCTTCTTCCGATATCGGGTTTCTAAATCCGTATTCCGGGTCTTAGTCTCTGTTTTAGGCCTGAATTCTAGCACTAGAGGGTTTGTGTGGCCTCTACTGAGCTTAATTACCCATCACCACTCTCAATTCCCATTAACCCTAACTAGGTTTTTCCTAAGTCCACAAAACCACTCGATATCGGTTCTATCATAACATGGGGGTAAAATTTATGCAATTACTAATCTAAAGGTTCAGAAATTACCTAATTTGGCCAAAACCTTTCCTTTCTTGGTCCAATGTGTTTCCCTTGAGCTTGTGCACAACTTTTGTGAAATGGGGATAAGGTTTTGGAGTGTTTATTGAGGTGATTTGAGGAGGTGAAGAGGGGAGGGAGAAGGAGGAGGAGCAGCAGCAGGGAATGAAGAGGAGAGGAGAGAGGGAAATGAAGGAAATGGGAGATGCAAGTCAAAGATAACCCCCCCCCTCACTTTCTCTCTCACACCCATACCTAATATTCTATTCATATCTTTTCTTTTTCCCCTTTTTCTTTTCTATTTTCCCACAATCAACAACCATGCTAAAACATGAAGAAAGCCATGGAAAAATTATGTAACAAGTGTAAAATGATATGGTGCATGTTTGCACAAAATATGCTAAAAATCCGATTAGCGATTTTTAATCGCGATTAGCACTAATTAGTGTCAAATAAATCATAAAAACTTAAAATTTGCATAATTCACATAAAACACCCTCTTTTAGTAATTTCTATAATTTTCCAAATTTTTCCCAATTTATCGGTATTTAATTATACTGAAATATTAAAATATTCATTAAAATTGATATTAAATTATAAAAATTCCCAAAAATAATATTTTATTTTTCTGAAATGTTACACTTCACTTGCTTTCATCACTTGCTCATTTGTGTTTTCTCATTCTCTCTCCATTGTTCTTCTCCTTCTTCCTCAAAACCCCAACGCTCACATGTGTTGTGAATTCTAGGGTCATTTAAGATAAAATACTCTAATTAACTCTATACATCTCCTAAGCTACCTATATTAGTGAACTAGGTATCTTAGTTACCTCGGTTTAGAGGTTGGAGCTTGAACCATAGACTCACGGGTGGATCGTCTTTGATACGAAGAGGCCGACGACCGAGCTAGATCCGCACCTTCAAGGAGCTCAATCTAAGGAGAAGAAGACCCGAAGGACTTGTAACTTGGAGGTATAAACTCTTTCAGAGTAGTTAAAAACCTTTAAGTGTTTAGCTAGTTATGGTTTCCGAAAAGATCATGTATGATAGGTCGATGTTGCAAGTCATAAAATTGGTTTTTGAATATTTCGCTTCACCACAAACCACGTGGGGTGTGTGACATCGACTTACAGTGGTATCAGAGCTTACTCAAACCTTAACTAGCAGATTAGACGATATTTAAAGTTACGAAACCGAAATAATTCCGAATCGACAAAAACGAAATCCTTGTTTCTGTTGATTTTAAAAGAGCTACTAATTTTTTTTAAAATAAGTGCAGAATGCTCCTCATAAAGTAACTAGAACACTATAGAAAAACGAGACACAAACTCCAAGGTTCAACCGTCGGAAATGGTGTTTTTCCCATCGTCGTCGGTTTTGTTAGGGAGTTAGGTCTTGGGTTTTTTTGGTGTTCTGGACCCTTGGATTTAGGTTTTTAGGTATTGTTTGTTTTTGCCCAGATTTCATATTATGTTATCTTTGTGCTTGGGCAATATGGAGTATTTCGAAGTAGGAATTTTAACACCGTTTATCCGTTTAAGTTCGTATATGTGTTTCTAAACGTCTACTAATTGCTATATGTCGATCAGTGGGGGTTGCACATATCTTGTATCTTGTTAATGGTTTGTAGATATGAAGTATTGGATCGTCGTGAATGAATAGCCGGGGGATGTGAGAATGTTCTTTTCTTTCATTCATGCATATTTGTAAATTGATGTAATATTCTTTTGCGGGGCACATCCAGATTGAGGTTGTAGCCACTGTTGTATTATTTCATTTGCTTTTTCTTGCACCTAAGATAGACCCAAGAAAGGGTGCACAAACTACCGGGTTCTTGAAGTGCCGAGTAGCCTACTCGTTTCATTGAGGGAGCTTGCTTCATTTCGTGAATTTGGTGGGTAGTTTGCCGCATCCGTAGGAGTCTAGAGTGGGGTTTGGCTATTCATCACGACCGTGGAATCCGTTTTTCGTTCTAGGCTAAAACGAAACACAGAATCCTAGTATATCCAATATATTTATCTATGTTGCAGTGATCTGTGATCTGGAATGGCTATTATTGCGTGAGACGAATGGCTATATATATATTATATAATAAATGTTGCTTATATTTTGCACCCGCGCTAGTCCAGCCCCCGTTCTGCCGTTAATTAAGTAACCTAACGGTGCATGACGAGGTCTCGTAGTGAATGCGGATGGGATAAGCGTACATTCTATTTTCGTTTTTTTCTGCAATGATAGGGTTAAATGATGGGACAACATTAATATTGTTTAATGCAAAGAAAACAAACCAAAATTAAATCGCTGGAACAATTTCAAAACCACTCGGTTTTCTTTAAAAACAACTTTTAAATACGGAGCTTAAACCATTTCTTTTAAAGGCTATTATGGTTCCTTCGAATATATCAAGCTCATTACGTTCGCGGTTTTCGCCAAAACCAGCCGTAACCCTCCGTCATTTCAGATGGGTATTCAGTAGAATTCAAGCTATGTATTTTGACCTTCACCAAGGAATAGTGATTGGTAGCTGCTGGGTATTCATCTGTAGCATAGATAGATGCGTTAATCTCGGACAAGCGTACAGCTATTTTGGATTTCGTCAAGAGTTTGTACGAATGGGTTCAGATTAACCTGGACAATGACGGGTAGAACTTGACTTGTGTCTTATGATATTTTGGCCTTCGTCAAGGTTATAAGTGCCTGGGGCAAAAATCCACATCGGGAGTTTCAAAGGAAAAGGAAACTTGCTAGTTTTACATACCATCTGAAGTGTGATGATTTTGGTAGGATTCCTTCAAAATTGTCACACAATGATAGTTGGATCCCGATCCCACCGTGAGTTTTATTACTCTTCGGGAGAGTTTTTCACTTTACAATCAATATTATAAATGTCTAGAACGGTGTTAGCGGGGCTACACCTCCAGAGAAAAGAGATTATGTAATTAAGGAAATTCGCGAAAGCGTTGGAAAACCTCTCTCGAAGTACCGACACTAGCTTGGCCAAAAGGTTAAGCAAGAATTGTAGGGTGCAATTAATCCCAACTAATTCTTATTTTATGGTTTGAAGGAGAATTTGAGAAAATAGTAGGAGCCATCCTGTTTAGATAAACTAATAACCAATCTAAATTTCCAAGAGTATCATGCTGAGTATTTCTTCTCTCTCTCCTAATTGCAGCGATCAAAATGACCGGGCTTAAGTTACTACTAGATAAAAATATATTGATGGGACCGAACTATAAAAATTGGGTAAGGAATGTCCAGATGGACATTACCTATGACAAGCTGGGCTACCTCCTTACTACTAAAACCCCAGCCATCCCAGGTCCAGATTCCACCATCGCGGATATTGAAATCCGTAAGATATGAGAAATAGACTGTGCGAAAGCCAAGTGCCTCGTGCTGGCCTCAATGGATAATGAACACCAGAGGCGGCACGAGAAGATAGACTTAGTTTCCATCTTCCTCCATACTAAAGATTTATATGGAGAGCAATCTCGTATCGCAAGATACGAGACTTCAAAGAAATTGTTTTAGGCAAGGTTGGCTATCGGGTTGTCTGTAGGTGTCATGCTCTGCTTCCTAGTGTACGGGCAGAGGACGCGACGATGCCGCTACGTATTTACTCTGAAGTAAATACGCTAAGCGTAACTAAGCAATATAAAAGAAATATACACAAGAGACAAATGTAATGAACAACAACTTTATTTATTAACATTCTTTTCTACAATGCATGAAAAAGTAAATACATCTAAATGAAAGCAATATATAAACAGTGGCATAACAGAAATGGAAAGTACTGAAATGAAATGTATACAATGAATCTAAAGCTCTGGGTCGTAGGCTAGCTGATCCAAGTCCTCGCTGGTGGGCTCGATCTCCTTAAGGTCCGAATCACCTGACAACATTCCAAAAAAGAAAGAGAAGGAATGTCGTCAGCGAACAATCGCTCGGTAAGTCCCAAAAATAAGGGGAAAATAGAATAGTCACAGAGAGAGAGAGAGAGTAACTTTTAATGTTGTATTATATTGTTAACGTTATTATTTGTAGCTTGGTACAGAAGAGGCCAGTGTATACGAGAGGAGTCTCTATATGCCAGAGACTAAAGGCAAAAGGAATACAAAGCTCCGTAGATAATACCACGGAACAACGGCATGGATGTAATTACGTCTTAAGTGACCATCTCGTGCCACCTTTAACATATTCTGTACCAGTCTACCCCTTTATAAAACCCCGCGATGTCTTGTTTGTATTGTTGTATTGTTTGAATTGTGTATTGTAAATTGTATTGTCTTGTATTATAGATTGTATAGATGGATGATTTGCCGAAATCATGATATCAGTAAATGGATGTAACTGGAGAATCATGTAAATGGATGTAACTGGAGAATCATGTAGATGGATGTATATCCATGGTTCGGTTCAGTCGAGTTGTATAGATTGATAGATTGAACATATAGATTCATATTGAATTGTTATATTGTAGATTATACTTGAATCACATTCAAGTCAAATTGATTATAATGAGACTCAGTCTGAGTCAGACAATTATAAAAGAAATTGAATACTGAATTAAGTTTTGATGTTATCGGTAACCGCTGCACATGGGCGGCAGGATTTGTGTTTTTTTCAAAGACGATTACCGTGTTGATAACATCGTTTGTTAAGTTGTCTACCTTAAATAGGCAAGCACCCACTTCTCCGGCTCCCTAAGGCTCAAGAGATTGGTCCCGCTTAAACCTATGTTTACTTGGGTCCTCAGGGTAATTTATAGAACTTGAGGGGGTTATATATAAAAATACTTTTGTATAATTTTCAAAATACACCCCAAGTATTTAATTATCGTCATTAAAGTTGTCATAGATGTAGATTTTATATATGTGACATTTCCAGTGAATAAAACCTAATTTGATAATATATGGTATTTAATTGTAATATTGGACTTGTATGGAATCACATGGTATTTTCATGTAAATTGATTCTTTTAGTTTAGAAAAGTTGGAATATTTGTATTATATCAAAAATTAGGTATTTTGATGTGACACACACCCACACACAAATATATATATATATATAAAATAATTTAATTTATTATTTTTCTCTAGAAATTTCATTTTCTTAAGATATTTGTATTTTTAAATCTTTCGAGACCGAATGCCCCTTGCGGAGGTCTGCATCTTGCACTACTAAGCCCGAGAATGTGGGATAATCTGCACCATCCCGAACGGGTTCCCCAAATGGGTTGTAGCTGCACTTTGCAAAGATTTGTTTAAAAATACATAATCTTATCGAAAAAGGTTTTTAATAGCAAAAGGTATTTAAGTGTAAAATTTGTATTCCCGTATTCTATATTCCCGAAATATATCGTGCTATGTTGCATATGATTGTTGTGAGGAGGTAGGTCATTACCTCGTGATCTATTTAAAGGTATAGCAAAAAATATGATGTTTAATATCAAAACTGAACTATATGGTATTTTACTGAAAAAGTATGATAATAATTACAATATGAAATATTTTGCTATGAAACTTATTCATGATGTTTTGTTAATGTTTAATAGTCAATATGTGAGGGTGTAGTATGTTTGTATTTAAGAAAAGATGGAATTTTTAAGAAAAACCGAATCGGAAGTCGGATTAACTCCGCTTCCGTCGAGTTTAAGAAATACGGGTTTTAAGAATAGAAAAGAGGAGAGGGAGGAGGTAATTACTTGATTAGAGGTTAGGTATAAGGAAGAGGAGGAAGTAGGAGTTGCCGGTGCGTCGTTTTGTCGCCGGGAGCACCTAGAGTCGTCATCGGAATTTCGCCGGAGCTTCGCCCTTCGCTAACTCCACTTGTACACTATTGAACTTAGAATTTTTCTTGAGAGTTTTGGTATAGAATTCAGAGTGAGGAGGTGGAAAAGAGTGTGGGTATTTATAGGAAAAGATTAGGGTTAGGGTAGGTGAAAGAGTGTGAGAAAATGTATTAAAAACTGTATTAAAAATGGAGTAAATAGGTGTTTTTATTGGCTCTGTAAATGTGCAGGGTTTGTAAAGTGTACAGGGGTTATAAGGAGACCAAAAGACAGATTTTTCATGAAGGAAGATCGGCGATCCGGGGTGAGTCAGCCGACGGCGGCGTCCGAGTCGGCCGATCCGCCGGCCGAGTCAGGCCGAGTCGGGGCCGAGCTCGTCGCCATGTGTCCTATGTCTCATGGTCTTTCACCTGGGTCAGTTTTTTTTATTTGTGACTTTTGGTTTTACGTATTTATCACGTGTAGACTGTTGGGATTCTAAAAATATTAAAAGAAATCAATATAAAAAATAATGTAGGTGATAGGATTTGAACTCTGGTGCTTTGGTTCAGCAGTGCAAGGTCTTACCAATGAGCTACAAGTTCCTTCTTTCTATTAAAAAGCAAAACAAATTTATAACTTGTGCTCAGGCAAAAGTACCCCTTTCTGTATTTTTGAAAAAAATTGTACAGAAAGTTGTACAGAAATTTTAGGGTTGTTACAGTAGGGGACCACATCCTTAAGATGATCAGCTATATTGAAGAGCGTGCAGACCTTGAGACCACGTTGGAGAACGAGTTGTATACGGACTTGATTCTACAGTCCCTCCTTTCTACCTATGCCCAGTTTATCTTGAATTTCAATATTCAAGATAAGAAAGTTACACTTCCAGAACTCCTCAATATGTTGAGAAGTGCAGAAGACACCCTAAAGAAACCAGGGAGACACCCGCTCTGTTTATTGGGGAAGAAGAAGAAGGTCCCCACCAAGCCGAAAGGCGGTGTCAGTAAGGTACAGGAAAAGGGCAAAGCAAAAGTTGGAGGGACAATAGTAGTGTCACGCCACGCTTCCCGGTGTATGGGTAAGGAGACGTGGCAGGGACGCGACATATTTACTCAGAAGTAAACACGTTAAATGTAAATAAGTAATATAATAAATGTACACAAGAAATGACAAGAGATATAAATAAACAGCAACTTTTTATTGATTAAATATTCTTTACAATACAACTGGAAAGTAAATACAATATTGGAAAGCAATGCCTAAACAATGGCATATGAACTGAAAGTAAAAGTATGTACAAGTAGACTGGAACTTTGGGTCTTCAATGAACTGCTCCAAATCGTCCTGGCTAGGTTCGACCTCCTGAGAGTCTGGTCCTCCTGACGACATTCCAAAGATAAGAAGAGAAATGAATGTCGTCAGCGAACAATCGCTCGGTAAGTCCCACAAGAGAGATAGATCAAGTAAAAGGAATAGATTCGGTAATTTGTCTGTTATTATTATACTGACATAGTTGTTTGTAGCTTGGTACAGAATATATCAGTGTATATGAGAGGAATCCAACTTTCTCCGTGGACTAAGGTGTATGGAGTATAAGGCCCCGTCAAAACCCACGGGACAACGACAACGGATATTCAGGTTAGGTGTATTATAGTAACCATCTAATTCCACTTCTAATACATTCCGTACCAATCTACCCCTTAAAAACCCCGTAATGTATATTGTGTTATTTTATAGATGTGAGACTTACCGAGACAATGGTATAAATTGTTCATGTAAACGGATAAAGATATAAACGGATAGTCATGTAATCAAGTCAAAGTATATCCATGGTTCGGTCCAGTCGAGACATGTTGCAAGTTCATGTTCAAGTGTTCATGTTTGATACATTGGATTCATATTGCACTGGATATATGTAACACCCGATTTCATTTATACCATTTCCAGTTTCCGTATTTACTTATCCATGGTCTATTCTTGATTTATCATTTTGGGTACGAATGGTAGTTGCATTTTACATTGCATTCGACCCGACCCGCTTACTTGAACTTGTTTGATTCATATTTATTGATTACCTTGACTTGTTACATTGACACGTGCATCTCTTGATTAGTCCATACTGGCATTTTATCTGGCATTGCATATTTTACCATATAACATTTTAAGTCATGTAAAATATTTTTAAAAAATACATTTCATAGCCTGCATGATACCTCTAACCCCGTGGTAGCATCCACGCATCTTGTTCTCGTCCTGTTCAGTGAAACGGACGTGTTTGGATGGCTGCGCGCACGTACGTGCATCTGTTCTTGGGGGTATGCATTTTCGTTACCTGAACTTTCGTTTTGAAATTTGGAAGTCGCATATATTTTTCATATTTTAAATCTGAATTTTTAGACCCGACCCGGACGTGTTTTGGTGTAAATTTGTATTTGCCAAAATCTCAAAACGTACTAATATTATATAAATATTTTAGTCTAACTATAACTGTTTTATATACGATTCTTTTAAACCAAAAATTATATTTCTGTATATTTTTCAATCAATCCAAATCTTCTATCTCTCCGTCTCTCCTCTCACTCTCAGATTCTCTCTGTCTCTCCTCTCTTTATTTATCTCTCTCTCTCTCTCTCCCTGTATACATTAACATATACATTATAATCTTTTATTTAATTTTTGTATTAAAAAACCGATACACAACTCAATCACGTACTCTCTCTCTCTCTCTCTCTCTCTCTCTTATCTCTTAACTTCTTATTTCTTCCTCCCCGCCTCGTCCTCGCGAGAACCCACGCCGCGCCCTTCGCCTCGCCGCCGATATCCTTTGTCGGCCCCGTCACTACCCTCATCACCCTTCCTCCTTCTCCTCTTCCTCCCCGCTCCAAACCCTGCCGCGACAAACCTAAGAACCCTACACTAAACCCACGACCCACGCCTGCACCCCGCCTGCGTCGCCGCGGCCGGCACCCTCTCTCCACCATCCTCACCGTCGTTGTCTCCATCGCTTTACCCTCTTCTACCTCACCTCCTACTTCATTCCTGACGTGAACCCATCTGCAAACCCTAGAACCTCCACTGCACACACCCCGCCTCACCGCCGGCGACCACGTCGTCGTCGCCTCATCCTCACCCCGTCGCCACCACCTTCTCTCCCCTCGATGCAAACCATCGCCACCTCCTCAAACCCCAGATCTTTTCCCTGCACAAAACCCTAACCCAAGCCTTCGTCGCGGCCACTGTCATCGCCGCGGATCTCGCCGTCGAAGGCCCATCATCGTCGCCGTCGTCTCTCATGCCTCGTACTTGTCCAAGACCACCAAAACCCCAGTCCTCCTCCTTATTCTTCTTCTTCTTCTTCTTTCTTCTTCTTTTTCTTTCTCTTCCTCTTTCTTGATCATGTTTTTCCGGTGATTGCCGACGACCCAATGAACCACCCCAACCAGCGTGGTCGTGCTTTGCCCTTCCTGGACCCGTCATTTGCGCGTGTGTGGTTTTGCGACGTTTATCCGACGTCAAGATCTTGTGTTGCATCGTGCTCCGTTGTCGTTCCGTTCGCATATTCATCGTTCCCGAGGCAAGTAAAACTTGCTACATGCTATTTTTATATTATTTTATATTCATTTAGATGCATAATAATCATGAAGTTGAATTTAGTGCCTATATTACAATTTTACATTTCGATGTCCGGTTATGTCATTTAGATTCACAACTGAACCCTATAATATTGCATTCTGTCATATTATACCTAGTAACCACATCTATATCTTCAATCGCATAATAACTATTTGCATGGTCGATGGTACCTTTTTTTAGTTTTACCCTATTGGACCCCCATGTGCACCTTAACCTGTTTTAGTTATAGTTGCATTCCCAGATCTTTTAATCCATACTAATGAGATTTTAGTATTCCATCTTCATTTAAGTGTATAATACTTAATGTTGAAGCTATAACTCTAACCCTAATCGATAACCATACATCCTTATAGCTAGTCTGTACCTATTTGCATATCATATTACATGTTCCAGTTTGTTGTTCTATTAGTACACATGCTTGTCTTGTATACCTATGCTTATGCTAGTTTGATTATGAGCACCCACATGATATCTTGTACACCCTGACATGACCTATTACACCTATTACTTGACACGATATGGTACCGTACACTCTTGACATGACATGACACTTGTATACAATACTCGACTTGACCTGATGTACCATGGCTTTACCTGTTACCTGATCTGGTTACTAATGCCAACAGACTTCACCTGTTGTCCTTACGGACCGTTCCTGTTGTCTATCCAGACAAACATGTACCTGCCTGATCCTCCGTTGGCATTAGCTCTAGATTATTTAATACATGACTTGAACACATATAACTTGGGGATATGGGGAAATCAATGATGAAACCTGACTTGTAACTCGACAGTTGCTTGCTTATATTGATCAGTTTTAGAGGCTAGGCCAGCCTCGGGATGATGCTGCTGACATCGTTCGTCTTTACACATTCCCTGTTTTAGTGCCTAGCGGCACGTCTCGGTTTCAGCCCGAGTCTTAGACCGTAGTCCCGGGCATGCACGGGATACTATTGAGTTACATCGATGATTCATCAAATTGATTTCAAAGACCTGAGAGTAGTTAACCCAATATACCAGTTTAGATCACTCACTACACATTACCCCATTGTCCTTACTTATATCACTGTTATGCCTGCTTTATGATTATACTTGCATGTCTTGCTACCCTGTTTATATATTATTGCTTGATGTTATGACGCGCTGACATCTGGGTTTTGCATGGCCCAGATCCTTCTACCTTTGTTGCAGACTGATCAGGAGTATTGCCGCTGTTAGACCGAGCGGTGAAGATCCTGTTGGTATGCAATTTTACTTTCCATGTGCTCCCTTTATTGTATCCTTTGCTTCCGCATATTATCATTCCTTGACTCATTTATTCTGGCTCATGGACATGTACTAGATAGTTTAGTTTACTTTCCTGTTCTTGATATCTCTACAGCCGTAATGTGACTGTGGAAGAATTTTTCCTACCCACAGGTAGCATGGTTGACTATGTCACGTGCCTATTTTAGCGTACTCTGGGAAGCGGGGCGTGACAATATATATATGGATTCATATTTGGATTGTATTCAGATTAGACCGAGATTCAGATTGAGTCAGACCCTTAAACAGATTTGGATTCTGAATTAGGTTTAGGAGTTATCGGTAACTGCTGCACATGGACGGCAGGATTTGTGACTTTTTCCAATCCAATTACCGCTGATAACCCCGGTTTAGTTTTCTACCTTAAATAGGCAAGCACTCACTTTCTCCGGCTCTCTGAGGCTCAAGAGAATTGGTCCCGCTTAAACCTATATTTACTAAGGTTCTTATTGTAATTTAATATAACTTGAGGGGGTTTTATGAAAAATATTTTTAGTATAGTTTCAAAATAATCCTTAAGTATTTAATTATCGTATTTATGGTTTTCATGGATGTAAATTTTAAAAGTGAGGTATTGTAGTGAATAAATACCTAGCTTGAATAATATATGGTATTTTTGTGTAAATTTGACTTGTATTGTTTCTTGATAGTGTTTTCATGAAACTTGTGATTCTTTTCTTTTGTTTGGAAAAACATGGAATTTATTATATATTTAAAATAGATGGTTTGATAATATTTATATATAATTATTAAAAATAGAATTTATTTATTAGATAGAAAATCACGTTTTTCTTAAAAATTGCATTAAAGATTCCATTGAGATCGGATGGTCCGTGAGAAGGTCTCTACTAGTCCCGAGAATGTGTGATAACCTGCACCATCCCGATCGGGTTCCCTAAAATAGGTTGTAGAGGCTTAATTGTAAGAAATGTAAATAATTCAAATTTAAAAAATACAGTTTTTAAAATAGTTTATGGTATTTTGATGTAAAATTCGTATTTGTCCCAAAAATATTGTTAAAAAAATTGCGCTATGTCATGATATGTGTTGTGAGAGATAGGTCATTATCTCATGAGATTTTCTTAAAGGTAGTACAAGCAAATATGATAAAAGATGTCATATGTAACTTTATGATATTTAAACGTAAAAATGCAATAAAAGTGGTTTTATATGAAGTTTTGAATTGAAATCTGTTTCTAATTATTGGTTAATGTTTAACAAGCAAGATGTAATGATATTGTTAAGTAGTTTTTGAGCAAATTGAAGTTTTTAAAGAGAATAGAATTAAGAGTCGGTATAACTCCACTTATCGACGTAATCTGAAAAGAGATAGTTTTGAGATGTGAAAAGAGGAGAAAAGAGGGAACTTACTGGATGAAATGAGAGAGGGGAGGTTGAGAAAGGATTTGGAAGCTTCGTGGAGTCGCGGGGTCGCCGGAATCGTCTCGAATCGTCACCGGAACTTGACCTTGGCTAACTCCGCTTGTACTCTTCTTTGACTTGGAAAATTTTGAGAATTTTTGATAATGGATTTCAGAATGGAGAGGGATAGAGTATGGGGTTGTATTTATATGATAGAATTAGGGTTTTGAGAATTAAAAAGAGAATTAAAATGCATTAAAATTTAGTTTTAATGGTGATTTTTAATTCTCTGTTAATTTTCAGGAAAAACAAACAGTACGAGGGTAGTGGGGTAGGCCAAAGAGTTTAGGGTTAAAAATATGGAGGCAATACCGACGGTCCAAATCGGCGGCGCCGGCCCAAAGAGCTTCTTCGCCGGTCGATTGGAAGAGGAGTGGGGTGGGATTTGTGCCACGTATCGGAGTCTGTCCATATAACATTTTCCATATGTTTGTTTTCAGTGACTCTTCATTTTTACGTGTATAACACGTGTAAACTTTTGGGCTTCCAAAAAGTTTAAAAGAAAAATCATTAAAAATAATATGTTGCCAATGGGATTCGAACACATGGGCTACGTCACAGCAGTGCAAGGTTTTACCAATGAGCTACAAGTGCTTTCTTGTTGTTTTTCAAACAAAATAATACTTAAAGTATACTCAGGCTTGTAAATACTTCATTCAGTACATTAACTTTAAGAAAATTTTGTACATTAAAATTAGAGTCGTTACAAGTAGAGAAAGAGAAATACCTCTATTGTCACATGAAAGATCATTGGAAGAAGGACTGCAGGGCTTGGAAAGCCAACAACCAGGATTTGAAGCAAGTTGTGGTTTTGGCTTCAGGTGTGTTTATGATTGAAAACTGTCTGTCAATCAACTCTACTTCCTGGATATTGGATACCGGTTCAGGATCTCATATCTGTAATTCAATGCAGGCACTGAGAAACCATAGAGTTTTGAACGTAGGTGATATGACCCTCTGCGTTGTTAACGGAGCGAGCGTAGATGCTGTTTCGTGGGGGAATATCACCTAGGATTGACAAGTGGACACATTTTGGTTTTACGTAACTGTTTTTGTGTACCTAGTTTGACATGTAATATCATCTTTATATCTTTACTATCTAAAGAAGGTTCTGATTTTACATTTGTAAGCAACATTATAAACATTCACCTTAATCATGCTTTGATTGGGTCAGGTACACTAGACAACGGTATATACGTATTAAATCAACATCATGTTTTCAATGTTCAGAACACACTTAAAAGAAAGTCTCCAGAATTAAATCAATTTTTCTTATGGCATTGTAGACTAGGACACATCAATGAAACACGGTTGATGAAGTTACATAAAGAGGGATATTTGGATCCGTTTGAATATCTATCTTATGCAACTTGTTAATTATGTCTCAAAGGAAAGATGACAAAGACTCTGTTCACTGAACACGGAATAAGAGCCACCGAGCTCTTGGGACTCATACACAGCGACGCGTGTGGTCTAATATCTACACATGCAAGAAATGGTTATTCCTACTTCATTACTTTTACGGAAGATTTCTCAAGGTATGGACATGTATTCTTGATAAAACATAAATCCGAGGCCTTTGAGAATTCCAAGAATACGAGAATGAAGTGGAAAAATAAACAGGCAAAAGTATCAAGACACTTCGATCTGATCGAGGTGGTGAATATTTAAGTGCTGAGTTCCTGAATTATTTAAAAGAGAATGAAATTCTCTCTCAGCTTACTCCTCCATACACACCTCAGCACAACGGTGTATGGAAAGGCGGAACCGCACCTTATTAGATATGGTACGTTCCATGATGAGTAACGCTGAGTTACCATGATCCTTCTAGGGTTATGCACTGGAATCTGCCGCATATCTTTTGAACAAAGTTCCTACTAAATCAGTGCCTACCACACCATATAAAATGTGGAGTGGGAAGAAACCCTATCTTAAATATCTAAAGATATGGGGATGTCCAGATTTTGTCAAAAAGCAGCATACGGACAAGCCCGAGGCACGATCAATACTGTGTAAGTTTGTGGGATACCCAAGGAACTCCAGGGGGTATTTTTTCTATTACGCAGAGGAACAAAAGGTTTTTGTTTCTCAGCATGCCCATTTTCTCGAGACTCAATTTCTTGAAAAAGAAATAAGTGGGAGCGTGGTAGAACTGGAAGAAATTCCAGAATCACAAACTATTACTGAATGTATGGTGGAACGAGGAGTTTCAGAAGAACCGGACGTCCCTGCGCCACTCCGCAGATCTAGTAGGCAGTCTCATCCACCCGAGAGATACTACGGTTGTTTCTAGATGGGAATAGAGAAGATTGCATCATCAATGATGATGAGCCAACTAGTTTCTAGCACGCCATTACGAGCAGAGACTCGGTAAAATGGGTGGATGCAATGCGGACCGAAATGGAATCTATGTACACCAACAAAGTTTGGACTTTAGACATTGCACCTCAAGGGGTAAACCCGTAGACTGCAAATGGATCTTCAGAAAGAAGATTGGTACAGATGGACGTGTTGAAATTTATAAGGCCGGACTTGTAGCAAAAGATTTTCGTCAAAGACCTAGCTTGGACTATGATGAAACCTTTTCTCCAGTGGCTATGCTTAAATCCATTCAGATCCTACTTGCCATTGTTGCCTTCCATGATTATGAAATTTGGCAGATTGACGTAAAGACCGCTTTTCTGAATGGAAATTTGGAGGAGTGTGTTTATATGGATCAGCCAGAGGGTTTCATAGAGAGTGGGAGCAGCGGAAGAGTATGCAAGTTGCTTAAATCTATTTATGAATTAAAACAGGTATCGCGGAGTTTGAACATCTGCTTTGGTAAGACGGGCAAGAAATTTGCTTTATCAAAATTCCAGATGAACCATGCATTTATAGTAAGATTGTAGCGAGAACTGTAGTATTCCTCGTCTTATACGTTGATGACATTCTCCTGATAGGAAATGGCATTCCTATGCTACAATCAGTCAAAGGATTTTTGTTACAGAAGTTCTCCATGAAACACCTGGGTGATGCCTCCTACATTCTGGGGATCCAGATCTATCGTGATAGATCTAAATGGATGTTAGGACCTTCACAGTCCAGGTATATCGACACTATACCGAAAAAATTTAGTATGGAAGATTCCAAGCGCGATAATCTACCGGCTTGTCACGAGATCACCCTCTCTAAAGAGATATCTCCCAAGACTAATTTGGAAAGGGATCGCATGAGTATATAACCATCGCTTCTGCAGGAAGATCTATAATGTATGCGATATTGTGTACAAGACCAAATGATGCTTACGCACTAAACATGGTAAGCAGGTATCAGTCAAAACCTGGGAAGAAGCACTGGATAGTAGTTAAGAATATTCTCAAGTACCTGAGAAGGACTAAAGAGACGTTCTTGGTGTACGACAGTAAAGACCTCCAGATCGAGGCCTTCGCTGACTCCAGCTTTCAGAGTGACAAAGATGACTTCAAATCCATATCGGGTTATGTCTTTACCCTCAATGGAGGGGCGGTCTGTTGGAAGAGCTCCAAGTAGGATACCGTTGCTGACTCGACGATGGAGGCAGAGTATATCGCTGCATGTGACGCCGCAAAAGAAGCGGTCTGGATGAAGAAGTTCGTTATAGAACTTCAGGTGGTTATGTCCATTGTTGATCCAATACCTTCGTATTGTAACAACAATAGGGCTATAGCTTTAACAAAGGAACCAAGGTCCCATCAGAAATCCAGACATATCTTGAGGCGGTATCACCTGATCAGGAAGATCGCAGATTGCCGGGAGATCGAGATGCGGAGAGTAGACATGGAGAACAACACTACAGATCCACTCACAAAGGCCATCCCTCAGACGCAGTTCGAGAGGCTATTCGAGATGCTGGGTCTGCGATATGCCAATACATGGCCTTAGTGCAAGTGGGAGATGGTTAGTGATATATGCCCTAGAAGCCATTATTGTATAGTACTAGATTGTATATTGAATTTTGGAAGCTTGGGATACACAAATATAATAACAGTCTTGCTCAATATGATAGTATGCTATCTGGTTTGATTCTATCTTAATATGTGTATATGTTTCTTTTAACGTATCGCTAATACATATTGATAGAGCTCTTAGGATCTTTGCTTGACTACCAGCGTTGTGATGGCGGTCACATTAGTGGGGGTTGGGTAGTCTATAAGCACATCCTTAAACTTGTCCCTAGTTGGAGGATCATCGAGACAGGGCATCGATACTCCAGAGTAGACTGGTGTATACGCTTCTTATCCCCGTCAGGGAAGGTGGCCTGTCCCGTAGCCATTGGTATACGTACCAAAGATAGTATACATGTGCTCATTGGGTTATGAGTTACACTGGACGGACTTGTTTGGAACTGCTGGTTGGTATTATACCTATCGTCAGCTAGCAGTTCCCAGGTGACATGAGTACAGGTTAGTCCATTGACTTGACATCACTATTCGTCTCGAGTGTGTTCCCATTGTACTTAGATTACTACCCTACCACGGCTCAAATGAGTCGTGCAAACAGATAGTGGTTGGGTGCAGTCCCGAAGCACTTGGAGGCAGTAGGGGTTAGAAGGGATTCGTCTCTCCCAGTATTTGGAGTTGATATCGCGCTGTGTACGGTTAACCAATACACAAAGTCCCTGGTCAGGACAAGTGAGATTTACTGGTAGGTACACCAGTAGTTTCTCAGGGTGTATTGGGCTCTACACCGACATGACTTATTACGCTATTAGGAGTCTGACGTTTACCACCCTTAGGCCCGATATGCGATACTCTTAGACGAACAGACCGGACTGTAAGTAGATTGTCACGGATAAGCTCAGTAGGGGTTCGGATGTGTTTGCTCGTCGACCTTCTTTTCGACAAGTACTTGGGTAGTCGTTACGTACAGCTAGTAGCGCTGACGGATTTGTGGTTAAACACACTGCCAGCGTACTGTCGAGTCTTTACAGTCCCACATGGAGGGTTTCCCTGGTTCAGACGAAATGATGTAGAGGTTGTATGGTTTTACGTGCAGGGTTTCGATCATATACGTGTACTAGCTATACAGATGTTGTTCGGACGGATAATACTAGTGGACTTAGGATTAACCCGGATTCTAGTATTATATTATTGGATTATTTTTATCTCTTTGTATTCGTATTTTTTACAGTACGAATACATGTATATATATACGGTGAGGATATTTTTGTAATTTTACAAGAGATGTGTCTAGAAGGGAACACCTCATTATGATTTAATCTATTTTTGGAAAATAGATTAATGGGGTGAAAATGAAGATATTTATGGCACGGATTGAAGCATGGCTAATTCTTTTGTTTATTAGTTTGGTCTCACTATTCAAGCATGGCTAGAATTTTCTATGGAAAATAATGCATGCTTGATGTAAAAAAAGAATGAGCCATTCTTCACCTGCTTTCATCACTTGCTCATTCGTGTTTTCTCATTCTCTCTCCAATGTTCTTCTCTTTCTTCCTCAAAACCTTTAACTCTCGCATGTCTTGTCAATTCTAGGGTCATTTAAGATAAAATACTCCAATTAACTCTCTACATCTTCTAAACTACATACACTAGCGAACTAGATACCTTAGTTGCTATGGTTTAGAGGTGGATCTTGAACCATAGACTCTGGGGTGAATTGTATTCGATACGAGAAGATCGACGACCGAGCTAGATCTGCACCTTCGAGGAGCTCAAGCTAAGAAGAAGAAGACCCGAAGGACTTGTAACTTGGAGGTGTAAACTCTTTCAGAGTAGTTAAAAATCTCTAAGTGTTTAGCTAGTTATGGTTTCCGAAAAGATCCTGATATATCGATGTTACAAGTCATAAAATTGTTTTTTGTATATTCCGCCTCCCCACAAACCACGTGGGGTGTGCGAGATCGACTTACATATAGATACTAATAATACTGTTTCATGATAATATTGACAATACATATTAAACTTTCACATGAGATTCTATAATCTTACTACTAAAATAATCTATGTATTTAGACCTACATGTGATCTGTAAATAAACAATTGATTAAATGATGAACACCACGTTTATAAAATCATAACTATCCCGTTATGTACTACTTAATTCGTATTTAATTTTAATCAGACATCATTGTATAATAATATATTTCGATATGTACTCAAACACCTTCGATTCATCAACAGTAATAATAATATTAGAGCATTATCTAATCTTACCATAACTAACATGTAAAGCAAGTATATAATACTTGCCTCGAGTCGACGATCACTCGAACAGAACGACGACGAGGTTTGGGTCGGCGGCTAGAGTGCTCCGATCAAGATTAGGGGGTTCGGTTTGGGTGCTTCTTAGTCTTGATGATGAAGGTGAGAGATGAACCCGCGATGAAGATGAAGCTGCGGCTAGATGAAGAAGATGGCTGGAGGATTCGGTTATAGTTTTGATGATGAGACGAGTAAAGAAGAATGAGAAGAAGATGAAGATGGCGGCGGCGACGAGGTTGGAGATGGATCAGGTATTGGTTTAGGGGGGAAAGGTTAGTGATGATGCTCGGTACTAGCACTCCCCAGGTCATGACACGTGGCAGATGACGTATCCCAAGGCTTACGGGAAATGAGCATGAAAGGTACATTAGAAGTATGCCCCGGGCCTTCGACCCAAGAATGTTCCCGACCTTCAGCGGTCTTCCCGACCACTCCTGTGTCCGCCTTATAAACAACCATTGGCTCGCCTCCGAGCCCTACCGCACGCTGAGTTCCCTTAGCGCTCCTAGCTCACCTCCGAACTATCACATGAACCAAGCCTGCTCGGCCTCCCGCTCGTTCTCGAGCCTCCCGCCGAGCTTAACTTTCTCGGTATCACTGACCGACCCACTGCACAGGTCACAGGCGTATCCGCCACGGCTCCGTGAATCTCACCAGTCGCGAAATATCCGCCGCCCACGATCCCGCGTTCCACGCCATCGTGTTCCCCCATTAACGAGAGTATCTCGTCATTAATGGAGGATCCCGCCTTTCACGCAGGCGTAACGCACAGGGGCGTAACGGCCGGCGTGAATCTCGCGCCTACCAGCCCATGGTTGCCACTATATAAACCCATCTACAGACGACTCAGGTAAGGAAATTTTAATCCAACAAGCCGCTACTCTGCCCACTTAGCCCATCTAACTTGATCGTCGGAGGGTTCTCGGTGGCACAACCACCCCGGGACTTCCTTACAGGTAGCTCGGCTTCATCCACATCAAGCCCACTGAGATCCACACGCACCAAGGGAAAACCCTCAGATCCAATCTCAGCCACTCATCACCACTCGATGCGGATCAACGAAAGGTAATATCTGAAGGAGATGTAAGTCCACGTTACCCGTCCCCGGTTCTTTGGGGTTGCGGAAATGATGAAAAACGATTTTTCTTTAGGTGGTAACATGGACTCAAAATACGGATCTTTATTAAACAACTATCTAACAACCTAATTAGGAGTTTTACCTACTCGGTTAGGGGGTTATACCTTAACTTGAACTCCTTCTCTTGGACTCTTTGTGGTGGTCGGAAGGTTCTCTCCTCGTCGTCTCTTTGTACCGAAGATGGATCCACCTGAAAGCTTCTACCTTTGGCTTCAACCTCAATCTTGAGGAAACTAGAACACTTAGTTTGCTAGACCTTGTATGCTAGGATGAGTAGAGAAGTGTTTTGGGTTTTATCTCTATGGTTCTTGCTTCTCAATACATGAGACAAATAGAACCATGAACTAGAAAGAGAGCAAGAGGAAGAGGGAGAGCTTGAGGATGAGAGGGAATGAGAATGATAGAATGAGCAAGACTTTTCTCACCCTTGCTCTCATAATCCAAAATAATCATAACAAATAATAGTAATTGAGTATTATGTGATGGTTCAAGTCAAATGGCAATATCATTTCATGCACTCATTTTGCAAAGAATAACAAGCAAGCAAAGGTCTTTGCCATGAAATGATAGCCATTGTAATGATGATGGTCAACAAGTCCAACCTAGTCAACCGGTCAACAAAGTCAACCTTTCAACCCAACCATGGCATAATAATACTTAATTAATATTATCATTAATCATATTTCTTATTCTCATTAGGGTTTAGCAAAAGTCAACAGTCAACAACCCTAATGAGAATCATCTGCCTCTGTCTCTGTCAACCGTGTATACACACCCGCATCCGCGTTCCGAGGAACACGAATACAAACGAGATAAAACCAATCCCAAAACGTACACTAGGATCTGGCTTAAACCAAAGCCCGCTAGTGATAACTGCCCGGACATTAAACGTGCACAAGTGCACGGATGTGACCGAACCCTGTCACAAAACCATGCGACCTCTACTCTTTTGCCTAAAGGCGAATAGCTTTCTGTGTGGGACTCTAAAGACTCGACACTACGCTGGCAGTGGGTTTAACCACAGACTGCAAGCGGCACTAGCTGTGCGTAACGGCCCCCAGGTAGATGCCGATAAGAAGACGGACGAGGTGAAACCCATCTGAACTCCTACTGAGCCTGAATGTGACAATCTGCATACAGTCCGGTCTGTTCGTCTGAGAATATCGCATGGCGGGCCTAGGGGCGGTAAACGTCAGTCCCCTAATAGCGGTACAAGTCGTGTCGGAGTGTAGCCCAGAACACCCTGAGATAACACTGGAAACCTACCAGTATATCTCGCTTGCCCTGGCCAGGGACTTTATGTAATGGCTCTCCTAGACACAGCGCGATATCAACCCCCAATACCGGGAGAGACGAATCCTGTCTAACCGTCACTGCCTGCACCCCACTACTACCTGTTTGCACGACTCCTTTGAGCCGTGGTAGGGTAGTAATCTAAGTACAGTGGGATCACACTCGAGGCGAAGTGACAGTGTCAAGTCAGCGGACTAAGCTGTACTCATGTCACCTGGGAACTGATAACTGACGATAGGTATAGTACCAACCAACAGTTCCCGACGAGTCCTGTCCAGTGTACTCGTAACCTAACGAGCACCCGCATACTATCTCAAGTACGACGTATTGACGGCTGTGGGACAGACCGTCTCTCCTGCTGGGATGAGAAGCGCATACGCTAGTCTACTCCGGAGTATCGATGCCCTGTCTCGATAGTCCTACGACTAGGGACCTGCATAAGGATGTGCTTGTGGATTACCCAGCTCCCACGAGTGTGACTGCCATCACAACGCTGGTAATCAAGCAAAGATCCTAAGGGCTCCACTAATGTGTATAGGTGATGTACTAAAAGAAACACATGTACACATTAAAGTAGAAACAAACCAAGTAGCATACTACCATTTTGAGCAAGATTGTCTATACAAGGTGAATATCCCAAGCTTCCATTAAGTAATATACAAACTAGTATGATACAGTAATGGCCTCTAGGGCATATACACTAACAGGAGATCCAGAGCTCCATCAGTTAAAGATGGGTCCAGGGTTATGGTTTAGAGATGGGTCGGTTGATGGGATTTTTGAGAAAAGGAGAAAGGAGAGAAGAGTGCATGGGTTTAAATAAGTAATGCAATTTTGCACAAATCCCCTAAGATCAAATATGCTTATTATAAGAATTTCCACCGATCTTTTATTCTTTTAATAATATGTTTATTGATATTATCAATATAACAACCATATATTAAAATATTGTTATAAAAGATTTGTATTATATATAAGAGAATAATGGAGGAAAGATGCCATAGGAGGGAATTTCCTCCTGTGGCGTCCAAAAAGTACGCGCTCCGCCGTGTTTTCCGACGATCGGCACCCATCATCTTCATCGTTATCATCTAAGATGTGGGTACACCAAATTTCATGTGTTTCTACAACTTTTTCACCGTTGAATTAGTAGGTTCAAAATTAACGGTTTACCGACAATAGAACTTTTTACATTGCTAAATCAACGATGAAAAAGTTGTAGAATCACATGAAATTTGGCGTACCCACATCTTAGATGATAACGATGAAGATGATGAATTCCGATCGTCGGAAAACACGATGGAGGGCGTACTTTTTCGACGCCATAGAAGGAAATTCTCTCCTATGGCCTCTTTCCTCCGTTGACCTCTATGTATAATGAGTTTTATACATAATAATATTAAATAGGTATAAAATAAAAGTACTAAATAAGCAAGTTTTGGTATAATACGTGGGCATATAATATAAAATTTGGTTATGATTTGATATAAAAATATATTTAATATAACAAGAGCATCGTAATCACATTTAATCAGGGCAATATAAACAAAGATGATTGATTAGTAAAATATGAATAACATATTTATTTATCTTAAATAAATATTAGACTCCAATTAAAAATAGTTTAATTTGAGCAATAAAAACTAATACTATTATAATACTGTACAGATGTTCTAGGGTGTTACAGACCGTATTGCCGATTGTGATAAAAGCCTCAACTTATGCGAGACTTCTGACGGCCTGGAAGTATCAGGGACTTTCGAGTTGTTTTAGATGAAAAGAGGATGAGGGTTGTTCTTCTCTCATTCATTTTTTTAAGGAATAAGAAGAAATAGGAATATGAACATATAAGAAATTATGCTCATATTAATTCCAATTAATATGAATTCATTTAGGAGTTTTGAAAAAGAATTGAAAGTTCATAGTTCATTTGTAGTTTATGATATGATTTTTAAAAAGTCTGATAAAAAATAATTACAAAGTCGAGGGATTCAATCCTGCAATCTCTAAAAAACATTTTAATGTCTCAACCAATAAGATACTTATGCAACTTATTCAAATCTTTAGAAACAATCAAAGATAAATAGTTTAAAGGATAAACACAATAAATCGTTTTCTTAAGCTAATACTTTTTTAAATAAACAAATTCTCTTTTCAAAATTTCCCTTTCATTTAAAATCGAATAAAATCTTTTTATTCAAAACATTTCGAAAAAATACATTTTTATTTATAAACAGTATAGTAAAAACATGGTTGTTACAGTTAGGAGAGGGTTTAAAAAAATATTTGAATAAAATAATTGCACGATCTGGATTCAAACATATGGCCTATGGAATAATAATACAATGACTTAACTAATAGAATACAAGCTTGCTTTTGCACATATTCAACATGAATTAAATATACAATATTAGGAATGGAAAGCGATCTTTTATTAAAAAATAAAATACAAAGGTACGGGAATTTTGGGGCCGTTATAACTATTTCTTTCAAAAGCTTAATTCTTGAAAAACTGAGGATATACACTAACTAGAGATACACACTTGCACACCCTTCTGTGCATAATTATCCAATAGAATCAAGGATGTATTGTGCAAAGGTTGGAATGAAAATAAAAGGTGTTTTCTACAAAAGAACACTCTTGTATCTTTATACCACATATAGATCATACACTAGGGTTTATTTATCGAGGGAAAAGGTTGTAGAAAGAAAAATGTTGGAACAAATATTGGAACCCATAACTGACATTGAAACACGATAGGCCCGTTTACAACTCATTGCAATGTTATTTACACACAAACACAAATAAAGAAACGTCATTTCCAGATAAATCGGATGCCTAACCTCACCTGGCTAAGGATCCGTCCTGATGGAGGTCCTTTTCGGGTCTCCGTCAGATGTTGTCTTCCATTGATCTCCAAGTGGATTTTGGTGGTGATCTTCTGTTGCGTGTGGATCTCAATGGGTTTGGGTGAGATTGGTGATTTGAGGAGTTTAGCGCCGAGTACCTGCAAAGAAGTCCCGGGGTGGTTTGGTACCCCCGAGGACCCTCCGACAATCAAGTTAGTGCTAGATCCGAGCAGAGTAACGGCTAAGTAGAATAAAAAATGGCTTACTTGACCCCTCTGTGATGGGGGTTTATATAGCGGCGGCAGCACGCAGCGGTAGGCGCGAGAGTCTCGCCGGCCATTACGCTCCTAATGTCACGCCCGCGTGAAGAGCGGATCGCCCATTAATGGGGATCGTGATGGCGTGGAACGTGGGACGTTGCTGGAGGAGAATCTGCGCGTGGCAAGATTTGCGGAGCGGCGGTTACGCCTGCGAGTGGTGGAGTTGGTCGGTAGGAGGGGCCGAGGAGGACGGCCTCGGTTGGGGAGCTCGGAACCGAGCAAGAGGGTCGAGGAGTCTTGGTCTCGTGGTAGCCCGGGGCGTGCTGAGGGGCCGAGGAGGCAAATTTGCAAGGGGCCCCGAGGAGGGCCAGCTTGCGCTTGCAGGTCGGGTACAAGGGTGGCCTGGTCGGTCTCTGTGGGCCCTTTCTTCTGGGTCTTGGGACATGTCATCCGCCACGTGTCCTGATCTCGTATCGCCAATATTGAGTATCATCATTAGCCCCCCACTCTTGTCCCGACCAGCTAGCGGGGCGGGTCAGGAGTGGATTGCCAGGCCTTCCGAGGTGAGCTCCTTCCTAAGGCTTTGTCGGGACGAGTCCTCGGGCTGTCAGTTGTTTTTTCTGCTAGCGAATCAGGGCGAAATCTCAGCATTTAAATGGTGCGCCGGTTTGTGCACTCTGCCACTGAAGCGACGGTCCACGCGTCAAGTGTCGATTGGTCGACGCGACGTACGCAGGCCTGCGATGTCTGATGGGATGCGGTCCAGCGCAGTATCGACATGTGGAGTGATTGGAGCCGCTGGACGCGAGGAATCGTTTCGGCGGAAGATGACGGGCGTCGTTGGATGAGGCCACTTGCAGCAATAAACAGGGGTGGGGTCCGTCCTTGGGCCCCTACTCCTTCATATTTCCCTCTTTTAAGTCCTGGTTGCTCGGCGCTCGTCTTCTTTCTCCCGCTTTTGGCTTCCAAAGATTCCCTTTTTCAAGGTTAGATGTCTTCCTTTGTAGAGTCAGTAGATGTTGTAGAAGTAGGTTCTAGGGACCCTTTAGTTGTGTCCGAGTCCCCCCGGGGAGCGGGGGTCGGATCCTCTTCCCGGGATCGTGCGGCGGGGGCAGCCCCTAGGGAGGAGGAGGCAGATGCGGCCCTCGGCTCCTCGTGTTGGGTGAGGCATGAGGACGAGCTCGCCAATGCTCGGGCTCGCTTCCACATCCCCTCGTGTTACACGATCCGACTGGCCAAGGAGGGAGAGAGGGCGGATCAAGTACGGGGCAGGAAAATCGCCCTGTATTTGGAAGCTTTTTGGGACGGAATGCGCCTGCCCTTCTCTCCCGAGGTCGTCGCCGCGCTGAATTTTTTCGGTCTGGCCCCCGGCTAGTTAGTGCCAAACTCGTGGAGGATCCTTCTCGGGTTCTTGATCCGCCTGAAGTTGTAGGCGGTTCCCTTTAGCCTCTCCCTTCTCGATTCTTCTCTCGTCTTCAAAAGTCAACCTGGTGGTCGAGCGGGCGACCTGAGATGGGTCTATCTCTCTTTCAGAAAGCGGTCGGGGGGCGCTGTCGGGACCGGGGTCGTGGCCTTGCCCTCTTCTATTCATGATTGGAAGAAGAATTTTTTCTTCGTTTCCCCTCCCGAGGGAGAGGACTGGTTCGTGCCTACCAAGTGGTCGAGGGAGAAATGTTTGCTGGGGAACCAGTCCAATGACCCCGCCGCGGTGAGAGTGGCGTCGTGGGAGCCATCCTCCGACCTGACGTGCTGCTGTGTAAAAGGGTCCTGAGCTGGGCCGGGCTCAGCCCCGTTGAGTTCGTCGGTAAGTTAGGCTAGCTTTTTTGGCTTGTGTTTTGCTCGTGCTGCTGACTTGTTGGGTATTTGCTTTGTGCAGGATCTATGGACTTCGACTCAGTTAAAGCTTCCATGCGCCAGCCAAGGAAGGTTACGAAGGCTGGGGGCGCCAGCTCTTCTCGCGCGAAGCCCGCCCCGGCTCCTACTGCTCCGGTGGTGGCGTCCCATGAGCGTTCGGGGGTGGATCCCGCCCCGGGTCCCAGCAGAGTGTCGGGCCGAAAGCGGGCCCTGGTTCTGGAGGACCCAAACTCGGAGGAGGAGATCGGCTCTCCCTCGGAGCCGCTCAAGAGGAGCTCCCAGAGACCTTCCCGGGGTCGGTCCTCGCCGATCGTGGTGGAGGAAGGGGGCCTCCGGTTCGCGGTGCCATCGGGGCTATCCGTTGCGGATAGTCTTTTACATGAGATAGAGGCCTCGGCCGGGGGTAGAGTTCCCCGGGGGACCTTCAGGGCTCAGCTGGCGTCCATCGCCCAGGAGTCCGTGCAGGTAAGTGTTTGGTTCATTGTGAGATTCGGTGCCTCTTTCGTCTTTCTGATCTCTTTCGTATCTCCCAGGTTCTCCAGCACATTGCCCTCGCCTTGCGTATGGAAGCCGAGGTGGTAGCCCCGGCGCCGGAAGCTGCGGGCCGGCTCGCCTCGCTGGAAGAGAGCTCCAAGCGGGAGCTAGAGGCGGTGACGGCGAGGATTGCCGCCTTGGAAGGCGAGGTGGAGGCCGGGAAACGGGAGGTAGCCCGGCACCGCGAGGCTGCCGTGATTGCCGAGGCCAAGCTCGGGGATGCCCAGGTGCTTGCCGGCAACCTGAAGAGGACGGTGAAGACCCTCCGGAAGGAGCTTGGGGCGGCGGTTGAGGTGGCCAAGTCGGCCGAACCGAAGGAGGTGGAGAGCTATAAGAAGTCGAAGGACTTTTATGATGACCTGGCCGTGGCTACGACCCGCATCTGGCACGACGCCCTCGATGCCATTAAGGCCCGGATGCCGGAGTTTGCCGACGGAGATCTCCGGGCCGAGTTCCCCCTCGCGGACGCCGATGAGCAGTGGGAAGAGGTTCCTGGCGAGGAAACCACCGAGGACCCCGCGCGTCATGTAGTGAATGTCGAGGACCTCGAGGTCACACCTGGCCCCGAGGTCTAGAGCCCCCGTCTTCCTCCATTTATTTCTTTGTTTTTGGAATTTTGTAAGGCTGGGGAGCCCCAAAAAATACCCTTTGTAAATTCTTTGTCTTTGGAAGTAATAAAAAATTTCTTTGGTTTCATCGAATCGCGCTCTACCATCTGTTTGTGAAGAATGCCCGTAAGATATCTCTGCTTGCACCATTGTGTTTTCATGTCAGGTTGTCCATCTGTCCAGCGATCGTTCGTCAAGTTGATTTCGATCACTTGCCGACGAGCATGCCAAGTGCTGCTGAGGAGGTATCCCCATGGGCCCTAAAGTCGAGGGGAGATCGTTTAGACCTGGATAGACTTGATGCCCCTCACTGGGGTCTCGGATCCTCTGCGAGTGATGGGCAGAGCGCTGTTCGCCGTATTTGTGCCGAGCGTGAGTGGGAGGCTGCTCGGTGGCCCCATGGGGGTGCCATCTTTTGACTTCTGGCAATGCGAGCATTGACCACCAGCCGGGGATGACCGAGCAGGGTAGCTGCTCGGTTGTCTCTTGCGAGGGCTTTGATCCTTCAGGACGGGGATCGAGCGGGGTTACCGCCCGGCGCCTCTTGGCGAGGACTTCGGTCCTTAGCGCGGGAGAGGCTGTAGGAAGCCTGCCAAGGACCCTTGGCCGGGCAGGTTTTCTGCCCGGTGCCTCTTGGCGAGGGCTTTTGTCCTAACAGATAGCCAAGCGAGGGATCCTCAGGCTTGACTGTCTCTGGGAGGGCTTTCTGATCCCTGGCGTTGTGGTAGGGAAGCTATCCGCCAGGGACGACCGAGCAGGGTAGCTGCTCGGTTGCCTCTTGCGAGGGCTTTGATCCTTAGCGTTGGAGGGGCTGTAAGAAGCCCACTAAGGATGACCAAGCAGTGAAGCTGCGCGGTTGCCTCTTGGCGAAGGCTTTGACCTCTGGCGTCGTGGGTAGGCAACTACCGGCCTGGGATGAACGAGCGGGGCAGCCGCTCGGGTGCCTCTTGTGAGGGCTTTGATCCCTGGCGTCGTGGGTAGAGAGCTACCAGCCGGAGTTGACCGAGCAGGGCAGCTGTTCGGTTGCCTCTTGCGAGGGCTTTGATCCTTCATGACGGGGACCAAGCAGGGTTGCTGCCCAGTGCCTCTTGGCGAGGACTTTGATCCCTGTCGGTTGTGGTAGGAAGCTACCAGCCGGGGATAGCTGAGCAAGGACTCGACTGCCTCTGGGAGGACTTTGGTCCTTGGCACGGGAGGGGCTGTAGGAAGCCTACCAAGGACCCTTGGCCGGACAGGGTTACTGCCCGGTGCCTCTTGGCGAGGGCTTTTATCCTGAAGGATAGCCGAGCGAGGGATCCTCGGGCTCAACTGCCTCTGGGAAGGCTTTCTGATCCCTGGCGTTGCGGTAGGGAAGCTACCCGCCAGGGATAGCCGAGCGACGGTTGGGCTCGACTGCCTCTGGGAGGACTTTCTGATCCCCGACATTGCGGTAGGGAAGCTACCCGCCAGGGATAGCCGAGCGACGGTTGGGATTGACTGCTTCTGATCCCTGGCGTTGTGGTAGGGAAGCTACCCGCCAGGGATGGCCGAGCAGGGTAGCTGCCGGGTTGCTTCTTGGTGAGGGCTTTGAATCCTGGCGTTGCGAGTAGGGAAGCTACCTGCCAGGTATAGTCGAGCAGGGTAGCTACCTGCCAGGTATAGTCGAGCAGGGTAGCTGCTTTGGCTAATTCTTCTTCACGAGGTGTAGCCCGGCCATCCAGCGGTAGGCATGGGGAACAGGAACGGTCGCGGCGACTGTGCGCGTAGCATGTGCATTGAATGTGGGGGGAGGCGAAGCGCTAGGGGCACGTCGTTTCGATTCCACCAGAGAAGGCTTGATGACCGCCGCATGGCATCGACTTTTTGGGTGAAAGCGGGCGACTGTTGAGCTCCGTTGGGGCGCAGTGGGCTATATAAGGCTGAAGGAGTACTGGTCCTTCCATCCTTCATAAGCAGGTCGCCGAAAATGCAAGACTTCCCATTTACCATCCTCGATATCATCCACTTCGAAGACGTGTACCTTTACGACTAGAACTGTACCGAGGACACGGTGCAGTTGGTCTATGGGAGCATCGAGGACTATTTCGGCCGGCTGCTCCCCCGACGCTCCTCCCTGCTGCAGCTGCTGATGTACTCCATCTGGAGGGTATTGCCGGGGCTTTACAACCCTCTGTCCGAGCAGCTCTATGATGAGGCCGTAGGCAAGCTGCAGTCCCTGAGGCGCTTTGGCCTGATCTCCGCGAACCGGCTGGCTCGCTCAGAGGCGCTCGTCCGTGAATGCTACGAGTTGAGGCTCGGGGTCAACACGCGCGGGGGGAACTGAGGGGAGAGGTTGGATCTCGCGAGGCCTCGGCTAGTGGAGATCTTTGTCGGGTATCATGAGCAGTGCTCTCTGCACCCCCTTCCCCCGCTGTTGTAATTTTCTTTTTCTTTTTGTATGTATGGCTGAGGAGCCCAAAATACCTTTTGAATAAACAAGGTTTTTCCTTCTTTTTTGCAATATTCCATTGATCTTTATTAAATTAACAACAGACCCTAGGAAGAGTTTACATTGCCCTAAAAGAAAAGTACAGGATAGTAGATGATTTTATTGGCTCGGGCCGAGCTCCCTGTAGGACTGTTGGCCTCCGTGCTTGGCACAGGGTACGGGGCTCCCTGAGTTCCGTGCTGGCCGTCCGCCGAAACGAGCATGATCTGACCGATGGTCAGGTCAGCGGGAGGGCGATGCTGCTCCTGCTCGCGGTCGGCCTGCCGTTTGTTCGTCAAGTATGCGGCGAGGTATCCTGATCGGATGAGCTCTTCGATATAGTCCCTGAGTTGCTAGCAATCCTCCATGGCGTGGCCCAGTGTCTGGTGGAAAGCGCAGTAAGGGCCCCGGGTTCGCTTCGCGGCCTGACGCGGGATCGGAGGGAACTTGAAGAACCCCTCATTCTGGGCCTCCTCTAGCAATACTGCGAGGGAGACGTTGAGGGGGTATGTCACGTCCCGCTTCCCAGAGTACGCTAAGATAGGCACATGACATAGTCAACCATGCTACCTGTGAATAGGAAAAAAATCCCTCCACAGTCACATTACGGCTGTAGAGATATCAAGAACAGGAAAGTAAACTAAACTATCTAGTACATGTCCATGAGCCAGAATAAATGAGTCAAGAAATAATATAATATGCGGAAGCAAAAGATCCAATAAATAAAACACCTGGAAAGTAAAACTGGATACCAACAGGATCCTCACTGCTCGGTCTAACAGTGGCAGTACTCCTGATCAGTCTGCAACAAAGATAGAGGATCTGGGCCATGCAAAACCCAGACGTCAGTGGGTCACAATATCAAGCAATACAAATAAACATGGGTAGTAAGACATACAGGTATGTGTATGGACAATAAAACATGCATAACAGTAATATAAATGAGGACAGTGAGGGTAATGTGTAGTGAGTAATCTAAACTGGTCTATTGGGTTAACTACTCTCAAGTCTTTGAAATCAATTTGATGAATCATCGATGTAACTCAATAGTATCCCGTGCGTGCCCGGGATCACGGTCTATGACCCTCGGGCTGAATCTGAGACGTGCCGCAAGGCAGCAAAGGGTAGTAGGTAATGACGAGTGATGTCAGCAGCATCACCCCAGGGCTGGCCTAGCCTGTAAGACTGATCGGTAAAGGTATCGAACTGTCGAGTTACAAGTCAAGTTTCATCATTGATTTCCCCATACCCCCAACTTATATATTCAAGTCAGGGATTAATAAATCTGGAGTTAATGCCAATACAGGATCGAGTAGGTACATGTCTGTCTGGATAGACAACAGGTAATGTCCGTAGGGACAACAGGTCAAGTTTGTTGGCATTAGTAACAAGATCAGGTAACAGGTAAAGCCATGGTACTTCAGGTCAAGTCAGGTAATATATAGGTATCATGTCATGTCAAGAAGTGCACGGTATCACGTCGTGTCAAGTAATGGTATAACAAGTCATATCAGGGGTGCACAATTGTCACGTAGGTGCTCATAATCAAACTATAATAAGCATGGGTATACCAAAACAAGTATGGGGTACTAATGGAACTATAAAAATGGAACATTGTGATGTTATATGCAAATAGGTACAGATTAAAGCATATGGATGCACGGTTATCGATTTGAGTTAGGGTTATGGTTCCAACACTGATTAAATACACTTTATCAAATATGGAATGTTAAAATCTCATTAATATGTATTAAATGATCTAGGGATGCAATTGAATATATATTAGGCTAGATGTATGCAAATGGGTATCCGATAGGGTATAAACTATTAAAAGGGTACTATGGGCTATGCAACCAAACACTATTGTGATATAAATATGGACGTGGGTACCGCGTATTGTAAACTAAAATGCAACATGATATGTTTCAAGTTCTAGATCTAAAATGATATAATGGAACATCGAAATGTTAAAATGGAACAAGTGGCATTAGATTCAATCTACAGGTTTAATATGCAGTTAAATACGTATAAAATAATATAAATAGCATGTAGCAAGTTTCACTTTCCTCGGGGATCCACGGATGTACGGCACGCAGCAAGAATGCAATAAAACGACGGAAAATCTTTATTGGGGCATTTCGTCGAACACTTTGCGCGCACAATTAAACATTGACGGAAAGGAGATCTAGAGGCACAGAAATGATTACTTCGTTCATGCAAATGCAGGCTGACCATTGGAGCCTCGGTTTTGGGTCGGTGGTCGAGTATTGAGACGAGGAAATGACCGGAGTTTAGGAAAAGAAGGTTGCTGGAGATGGAGATGGTTGAAGGTTGAGAGAGTTGCTGGAGATGGCAACGAGGAATCGAAGAAGATGAAGGCGGTGGCAAAGGTGAAGACAAGGAAGAAGGAGAACGGGCGATGGTCGGAGAAGAAGTTGTTGGCGATGATTGGGTGTTTGGTTTCTTGGCTTGGGGTTGAGGAAAAGACGGCCGGAGTTAGGTGTGCAGCGGTAAGGGTGAAAGAGAGATGCTCGAGGGAAGAGAGGAGAGGGGAGATGAAGCGACGATGATGTGGTCTCCGGTGGAAGTTAGGGTTAGGGTTCGCGAGTTCGTTGGGTTGCTGGGTTCACGTGGGTTCTTGGTGTAGGAGGAAGAAGAGAGAAGGAGGAGATGTTAGAGATGAGGACAGAAGGAGTCGCTGGCGATGATGAAGTGATCGGCGGCGATGGAGGTGCAGGTGAAGGGCCCTGTGGACTTGGGTGATGGGTGCTCGGGAAAAGAGAGGGCGAGAAGAGGAGGAAATGGTCGAGGAGACGAAATCAGGGAGATAGGGGATGGTGACCAGGGGAGGTCGACGGCAAGGCGAGGTGTACGGTGAAGGTTGGGTCGTGGGTTCGTTTAGACGAGTTGAGTTTGTCGGGTTTGCAGGCGTCGGGAGATGGAGGAGGAGGAGGAAAGAAGAGAGGAAGGAGGTCGAAGAGGGAGTAGGCGGTGGCGAGGGATTGAGCGAGCGAGAGAGAGACGACGGCGAAAAAGGAAAAGAGGAAGAAAAGAATGGGGAGAGAGAGATAACGTGTGAAAAAATAATGAAGAATATAAAGAGAGAAAGAGAGACAGAGAGAGAAGAAGAAAGAGAGGGAGAGGGAGAGAGAAAGAGACGGAGAGAGAGAGATCGAGAGGAAAGAGAGAGGGAGAGAGAAAGAGATAGAGAGAGATCGAGAGGAGAGAGAGAGAGGGAAAGGAACAGGGAGGAGAAAGAAACTTGGAAGTATGTGAGGGAAAGAGTACGTGGGTTTAATGGGGTAAAGTAAAAAAAAATATTAAACATTATATATTAAAAGGGAGAGGCAGAGGTTGTTAGGATTAGGATATTAGAAAATATTATATAAATCAATTAGTGTTCTCTTTATGCAGAACGAGAGAGAGGTGAGTTGAAAAATGGTTAAAAAAATATGTAGAAATATTTATTTGGTTAAATAGTATTAGAATATAATATTATAATATTAGTACGTTTTGAGATTTTGGCAAATACAAACTTACTCCAACACACGCCCGGGTCAGATCCAAAAATTCAGATTTAAAATATGAAAAATATATGCGACTTCCAAAATTCAAAATGAATGCTTAGATAACGAAAATGCATACCCCCAAGAACAGATGCGCGTACGTACGCGTAGCAATCCAAACACGTCCGTTTCACTGAACGGGACGAGAACAAGATGTGCGAATGCTACCACGGGGTTAGGGGTATCATGCAGGCTATGAAATGAAATTTTAAATTATTTTCTGTGACTTAAAATGTTATATGGTTAAAGATGCCATGCCAGGTAAAATGCCAGTATGCGATAAAATTGAAAATGCACAAGTCTACAAAACAAGTCAGGGTGATTCATAAATATGAATCAAACAAGTTCAAGTAAGCGGGTCGGGTCGAATGCAATGTAAAATGTAAACTACCATTCGCACCCAAACACGATAAATCAATAAAATACCATAGATAAATAAATACGGAAACTGGAATAGGTATAAATGAACTCGGTTGTTACAGGGTATACTCCTGGAACTTCGAGATAGAGCTGCTGACGCTCCGGCCTCTCCTCCCGAGCCCTCTTCTTCTGGTCGGTTCGTTCTGCTCGGGGGAGGTTTGCGTTCACCTCAGATTCCAGCTGAACCTCGCGCTCGGTCCACGCCTTGATCTCGGCCATGGTCTTGGGTTGTGCCAACGCAAAGGAGCGTAACCACTCCTTGTGCCTCAAACCATATCTGAGCGCCGTGATGACGGTCTCGTCCCGGTGCTCGGGGACCTCGAGAAGGGCGTTGTAGAAGCAGGTGATGTAAGCCTTGAATGTCTCCTTGTCACCACTCTTAACCGTTAAGAGGCAGTCGACCGTGAGTTTCTGCCGATGGTTCCCAACGAAGTGGCAGAGGAACTGAGTAGCCAGCTCGTCGAAGGTCGAGATTGAGCGGGGCTCGAGCCCCCAGAACCAGTCCCAACCTACGCGGATGAGGGTGGCCGGGAAGGCCCTGCACTGGGCGGCGTCGGAGTGGTCCTGGAAGCTCATCCCCACGGTGAAAGCGTCCAAATAGTCTTTCAGGTCGGTTTTCCCGTTGAACAGAGAGACCTTTGGGGGCTTGTTGCGCGAGGAGACGTGGACAGCGAGCAATCCCTCGGTGAATGGCTTTGTGAGTGAATCGGAGGCGTACTTAGCCCCGTCACTCGAGAGGTGAGCCTCCCGGCGCATGCCCTCGATCTTCTTCTCAAGGGCGTCGAGTCGACCGTGGTATCCCGAGGAATCGGCATCTTGGGATCCCTGGCCTTTGCTGCGGGTGATCTGCGTCTGGGAGCGGCCCCGGTTCCTCTCGATGAGGTGCCTCAGATCCGTGGGCGAGGTGGCTCTCGAGCCGCCGATGTGAATCCCTTCTGTGCTGCCCCGCCGAGGGGCATGGTGTCGACCATGCCTGTGGACAGGTGAGGTGAGTGACATCTCCTCAGGGGGATAAGGGGCGTGAGGAGGCTCGAGGCGAGGCGTTCTGGCGGCGGACCTTGGTGTGGAGCCGTGGGGCGCCCAACGGGCCTCAGGGAGTACCGGCGCGAGAGATCTGTGGCCAGGAGTCGTAGCCTGCTGGTGGTCAGCCGTCCCGACGGGGGCAGAGCCTTCTGGAGGCGGTGGAGCGGCGATCTGGGGCCCAGGCCCGGCCGCTTGGACTCGGACGAGCGCCTCCACGAGGGACTGTAGCCGATCTATCCGGCTGGCGAGGGCGTTGATGATGGTCGCTGGAGGAGGCTCATCCACGCCTTCGGTGAGTGGAAGGCGGCGGTTGGTACCGGGATCTTCAGGATGGTTGCTCGCCATGCGGACGGAAATCGGAAGGCCAACTTTGTTTTTGTGGAGTTTGGTTTCCCACAGACGGCGCCAACTTATGGAGGTCCTTTTCGGGTCTCCGTCAGATATTGTCTTCCGTTGATCTCCCGATGGATTTTGGTGGTGATCTTCTGTTGCGTGTGGATCTCAATGGTTTTTGGTGAGATTGGTGATTTGAGGAGTTTAGCGCCGAGTACCTGCAAAGAAGTCCCGAGATGGTTTGGTACCACCGAGGACCCTCCGACGATCAAGTTAGTGCTAGATCCGAGCAGAGTAATGGCTAAGTAGAATAAAAAATGGCTTGCTTGACCCCTCTGTCATGGGTGTTTATATAGCGGCGGCAGCACGCAGCGGTAGGCGCGAGAGTCTCGCTGGCCGTTACGCTCCCGACGTCACGCCCGCGTGAAGAGCGGATCGTCCATTAATGGGGATCGTGATGGCGTGGAACGTGGAACGTTGCTGGTGGAGAATCTGCGCGTGGCGAGATTTGCGGAGCGGCGGTTACGCCTGTGAGTGGTGGAGTTGGTCGGTCGGAGGGGCCGAGGAGGACGGCCTCGGCTGGGGAGCTCGGAACTGAGCAAGAGGGTCGAGGAGTCTTCGTCCTATTGGGGCGAGCTGAGGGGCCGAGGAGGCAAATTTGCAGGGGGCCCCGAGAAGGTCCAGCTTGCGCTTGCAGGTCGGGTATAAGGGTGGCCTGGTCGGCCTCTGTGAGCCCTTTCTTTCGGGTCTTGGGACATGTCATCCGCCACGTGTCCTGATCTCGTATCGTCAATATTGAGCATCATCGCGTCTCTTCTTTAAGGCAATCAAGTTTTTAAAAACTTATTTTCAAGAAATTCTGTAAAGTTTCTACTTAATTAAAAATCTTAACGGTTAACCAAAATAAAAATCTAATGGTTTCTACTTACTTAAAATACTTTAAAAGTAGTTTTTTCATGATTACTCACTTATATAGCATGTGATCTTGTCTTGTCAAGTGATTTTAATGGAAAGGCATTACCTACAGTTTAGCTTCAAGAAGCATATACAGCAACTGCATGTGCCAAAATATATGCGAATTGTTTGATTATTTGAAAGAAAAGGGTTGAATATGAATAAGATAAATTAAGAGGGGCTATATGAACGAAAGTAACTAAAAATGGTAAGTTTTGTGCAAAATGAAAACCTATGAAAACATACCTGCTCATACTCAGAAACACGCTTCTTTGTGAGCGAGGCACGAGCGATTTCTCGGAGGAAAGGTGACAATATTCTAGGGTTTTTCTAGTTTAATTTGCAAATTTTTGTTCTAATTTCTCTAAAAAATTGTTCGATTCTTTCAGGATTGTTGCAACTAAATCGGCGATCACGATCTATACCGTAATTGTGCTGGCTTCATTTGTGTGGTAATTATCTTTTCTTATGTACTTTTCTACCCTTTGAAATAATGTTTGCTGAAATTTCTAAGGTTAATGATTGAAGTATTAGGGGAAATGCAACAAACCCGTTTGATGTAATTTCTAGGTTTAGCTACAACACCTTTTTTCTTTTTGGGGTTTGCCAAATATGTTATTGCATTTATCCCTTCTATTTACTATATGGTATGCAGCAAGGGTGTAGGATATCCATAAATCAAGAACAATGAAATTTTTGTAAGTAATATTGGATTGGAAACTGCTAAATTATGAACCATCTCGATCATTAATCATTGATATTGAGTGCTTAGGGATTCTATAATATTGTTCAATTTCCTCTAACAAAGGATATATGTTAGCAGCATAGACTTGGAAATCTAAGATAATTCTTGTGGACTCAAACTGCAAATTGTACTGTTTTTGTTCGACTTTATTAATCACTATATGTGGCTTAATTCATGTGAATTGGTTGGGGGAAAAACAGGCTTGTTTTGGATCCTTCATAAAAGCAAAATATATAGTGTGTACATCCAGTGTTGTGGAAAGCGGAAAGCGGTGGGGTGGGGGTTTAACTTTAGCGGGCTTAAGTGGAAAAAGCACCAACTATATTTTAACTATTAAAAAAAATATAATGCATATATATAATTATAAATAGATACTTGGATAATAATAAAAATATCAAAAAAATTCAGAAAATTGAGAAAAATATTATTAAGCCAAATAAAGTGAAGATAGAAAGCAAGTCGAAGGCGATGACGAGACGGGAAAGCAAGACGAAGGCGAGGCCGAGATGGCCAAGAAAAATCGAAGTCAGAAGATACCAGTAAGAAATTGAGGAACAACGAGAGGAAATTGGAGTGCAACAGTAAAAATTAAGGTTTGAGGTAGTAAAAGATGTTTTATACTTGTGCTTTTGGGCCGTGCAATGGGCAAAATGGTTTCTAGATGCTAAAAAACCCATGGTTCACATAATAAGTGACTAGGCCCGCTTTAGATCGTATTTGCCTGCTTCGACACACTTCGACCCACTTTTGCCCGCTTTTGAACTGTTTTAGTCCACTTTCTCAGTTCTTACTGCTTTAGGCGTTTTGACAAGGAAAAAAGCACCTAGAACATTTAATACCACTGCTTTCGTCCAAATCGAGGCGGTAAATGCCCGATTCCGCTTTAGCGGCTGCTTTTCACAAAATCGTGTACATCCATACTATTTTAACGCTAAAGAGAGATGGGTCTTTAAATTGAAATTGTCAATTTGATTCTCATGTTGACACGTGGTAAGAAATTTATTAATAACTTTAAGAAAAATATCTCTTAAGAACCATATCTTTTTTCAAATCCTCCAAAATCTTTTTATAACAAATTAAAATAACAAAATACATGTTTAAAATTCTCATAATTTTAAGAAAAAATATTTATAAAAACAAAATCTAACATTTCAACTTCTTCAAAATCTTTTAGTCTAATAAATTAATAACAAACAAAAGCAACAACGTGCATATATTTATTTACATGAAAAGTTATCAAATCTTTTTAGTTTTTTTTATATATTCTCATCTCTACTATTTTGATGCCAGACATGGGTTTTCATATTGAAATTGTTGATTTGAATCTCATGCCGACACTTTGCAAGAAAAAATTCATGTAATTGTTAGAAGAAATATTTTTAAAATCCATATCTAACTTTTCAAATTTTTCCAAAATCTTTGTGACGAATAAATTGATAACAAATTAAAGTGACAAAGCACGTATATGCGCGCGCGCGCGCGCACACACACACACATATATGTATTTAAACAAAAAATAACAAATATCTTTAATTAATGATATACTCATTAACATAAATACGTGCAACACACGTGTTAAAAGGTTAGTGATTCTCAAATAAAATTTTGTAGGAATCTTATCAAATCTTTTATGTACAGTGTTAACATGTGCAAATACCAGTAACTAGAACCCAATGATGTGTAGATTCCCTCTTTTTTTAAGAAAAATTTAAAAAGCGATAACCTTGATCCAAAAGGTACCATACCTTTTTTCTTTTCTACTCTTCTCTCTCTCTTTCATCTCTACTATTGTAACTAGAACTGAATTGGGCCACGTGGTATTTTGTCATTTTTTTCCAATAAAAAGTTAAAAACCTTAAAAAATTCCTCACTTGTTTTTAATTTTGCGGTTGCCACCTCAACACTTCTCTCATTTATTACTCATAGAAAAGTAAAAATAAAAGACACTCCTGTATTTTGAGATTATAAAATTTATAGATATCTCCTTTACAACGTTTTTTCATACATCTAGTTTAATATTTCGATAAATGAGTTTCAAATTGCAATTTCAATGTAATTCTTTGCAAGACATCACAAAGAATATTCTCCCACTTAAAAAAACTAAATTTCTAAAAATTTCTATCATAGCTCAAATAATTTGCAATTTTTAAGAATAACTGGAACAAACCTTCAAGATATTTCTACTTTAACCAAATATTTAATTTTTTATATTCTTAAAAAATCTCCATTATATATATACATGTGTAACGCAAGTGCAAAAATTCTAGTGTCATATACTGTTTCAAAATCCTAATACCTTTACAATCTCATTAATTTATAACAATCAAACTTCACATGTAATCCAAAGAAGATTTAACGAAAATCAACATATAACGCATCATTCTGTTAAAACCTAAAATTATTTCAATTTTGTTTAGTATATCCCGTCAATCCATATTATGCAAGAAATGGGAATATATATAGCAATGTATATATACATAAATTTCTTAAATTTCGTGTAGTAAGCGACTTTGTATTAGCAATCAGAATTTTTTCCATGATGTTATTAGCAATAGTATTACCAGAGTTTTGTGTTATAATAGGCAATGGGAATTAGATCTAGGTTATAATTTAGTGAACGTATGGTGATGTTATGGACAAGAAGTTTGATGCATGTCGGTATGATTATAAATTTAGAAGAGTATTAACATTAGGTTGACGGACTCGATGATCGAACTTCATCAAATACTTCATGGAGCTTTTCTCCGTAGCCAATGATATTTTGATAGGCTTACATCTTTCATGATTGGTCTTATTGTAGTTTCATCCAAGAAGATGCTTAGCCTTAGGAGATTAGATTCATGGTTATCGGGTTTGACTGACAGAAAACAACTATGGAATATTTTTGTTCAGAATTTGGACGAGACTTTTGGCCATGTTCAAGTCCATTTTATTTTAGGCTTAATTTTAAGAAACTACCCTGTAGTTTCGAAACTATAAAAAACTACCCATTTTAACGGTCAATTACTGCATATGACCATTTTATTATAATTACTGTAGTCACGACCATTTTGCCCCTATATTAAATATGGTTAATTAATTTAAATATTTATTAATTAAATTAATAACTATAACAACAACCGAGCCTTTTATCCCAAGCATATAGGGTTGGCCATATGAACCAACATGAAAATCACACCGGTCGAGCACATGAATCCTCTGCCTCCACTCATTCCTATCGAACACTATATTTTCATTAAAGCCTGTGGCATCCATTTCTTTTCGTATTGCCTCCATCCATCTTTTCATCGGTCCCCCTTTCGTTTTTTTGACTTGGTCTAGATCGAGAATATCCATTCTTCTAACCGGCGTTTCTGTAGTTCCACGTCGTACATGACCAAACCATCTTAGACGATTTTCCTGCATTTATAGTAATTAAATTATTAATAACTATAGTAATTATAATTGTTAATTAGATTATTAATAATTAATGTGATGGGTCAAAGACGAGGAAGGACGTCGCGATGACCGACGATGAGATGGCGGCGACATGATGGCGGGGTCAGAGAAGGTAGAAGAAAAGGATGGTGGTGGTGGGGATTTGGATGAGATAGAAGATGTGATGGTGGTGGGGATTTGAAAGAAGAAGATGGTGGTAGTGAGAATTTGGAGGAGGAAGAAGAAGATGATGGTGATGGTGGTGGGGATTTGGAAGAAGTGATGGGGATTTGAAGGAGGAAAAAGACGATGATGGTGATGGTGGTGGGGATTTGAAGGAAGAAAGTGGTGGTTGTTGAGGACGAAGAAGATGGTGGTGGTGGGGATTTCGAAGAGGATAAAGAAAACGATGAGGACGGTGGGGATTTGGAGATAGAAAGTGGTGGTGGTTTAGGAGGAAGAAGCAGAAGGTGGTGGTGGTGAGAATTTGAATGGGGAAGAAGGTGGTGGGGTGGTTTGAAGGAGGAAGAAGAAGATGGTGGTGAGGGTTGTGGTAGGTTCGTTGGCGACAAGGGTGCCGACAATGGGCAGAGCCGGAGGCAAAGGTGCCGACGGTGACGGGGTGGTGGTGGAGGAAGGAGGATGTTGGGCTTGAGTTAGAATAAAGATTAGGGTTAATTAAGGGTATATAATGATATGGCAATTAAGATGACGTGGCGATGATATGGAGAGTTGAGGCTAACGTGGCACCATTAAAATGGGCAGTTTTCTGTATTTTTCAAACTATAGGGTAGTTTTGTGGAAAACGCTAAAACTATAAGGGAGTTTTATAAAATTAAACCTTTATTTTGTGCTAGTTGGAATATTGTTGGCATGGTCAAATGGGTTGCAAGAAAATGGCTAAAGGTTAAATTATAGTTATAATAGAAAAAATGGCTTAAATGTTAAGTCAGGGCTTGACTTAAGCTTTTGGATGAAGTAGTTATATGACATGGGAGCAACGAATTTCAAGGATCATAGGGCAACAAATAGGATCTAAGGTTTACAAGGAGGTGTACGAGAAATTAGACACTAAAGAGGCTGTAAATGATATTGCCGGATTGCTCGGATGCGGGAAAGGAAAACCAGAGACTTATGTGCGGTGAAGTGTATCAAAAATGAAAATCAGAAGGTTTTAGTTCGAGATGAGGATATCAAGGAAATGTGGAGAGATTATTTTGACAAATTGTTTAATGAGAGCTTTATTAAGAATTTGGATGGACTTGTCATTCAATCTCAAGATATAAACCGTGATTTCATGCGTAAAATAAGACTACATGAGGTTAAAGAAGTTTTAAACAGAACGAGTTTAAGAAAAGCGGTTGGTCCTTACGGGATTCGTATCTAGATTTGGAGATGCTTAGGAGAAATAGACGTTAAATGGCTAACAGATCTGTTTAATAAGATTTGGCAGACAAAAAAGATGCCAAATGAATAGAGGAAAAGTATCCTTGTACCTATCTACAAGAACAAGGGTGACATTCAAAGATGCTCAAATTACCGTGGAATAAAACTTATTTGTCACACCATAAAACTTTGGAAGAGAGTGATTGAACACAGGCTAAGAAAGGATATTAAGATAACAGAGAACCAGTTTGGGTTCATGCCTGGACGATCGACGACAGAGCCTATTCATTTGCTTCGTCAACTTGTAGAGCGTTTTCGAGAGACGAGAAGAGATTTGCATATAATATTTATTGATTTAGAGAAAGCGTACGACAAGGTACCTAGAGAGGTATTATGGAGGACAATGATGAAGAAAGGGGTCCCTGTCAAGTATATTGATATAATCAAGGATATATACGATGGAGTAGTGGTAAATGTCAGAACTTGCGGCGGCCTAACGAGTGATTTTCAGATTACAATTGGTTTACATCAAGGATCTGCATTAAGTCCATTCCTGTTTACCATCATGATGGATGGGCTTACTAGAACTATCCAATATGAGATACCTTGGTGAATGCTATTCGCTGATGATATTGTTCTAGTAAATGAGACGAAAGCAGGGGTTAATGCCAAATTGGAATTATGGAGGCAAACATTGGAATCTTGGGGGTTCAGATTGAGCAGGTCCAAGACAGCATCTATGCATTGCAAATTTAGTAAATAGAGAAATCAAAACCATATTGGTATAACATTGGAAAGGCAAGAGATATCACCGAGCGATCAGTTTAGATATCTAGGTTCCATCATCCAAAAGGATGGGGAGCTTGATAGTGATGTTAATCAAAGGATCCAAGCTGGTTGGTTGAAATGAAGGAGTGCAACAGGGATTTTGTGTGATCGTAACTTTCCGTTAAAATTGAAAGGTAAGTTTTATCGGAGCGCTATTCGGCCTGTCTTATTATTTGGTACAGAATGCTGGACTCATAAGAAGCATCATACACAGAAGATGCACGTAGCGGAGATGCGCATGTTTCGTTGGATGTGCGGTAACACTAGAAAAGATTAGGTGCGGAATGAGAATATTCGTGCAAAAGTTGATACAGCACCTGTGGAGGAGAAGATACGGGAAAACCAGTTAAGATGGTTTGGTCATGTGCGACGCAGATCTATGGAAGCACCGGTTCGACGAATAGATACTCTCGATATGGGCAATGGCAAAAGGGCAAAATGGAGACCGAAAAAAACATGGATGGAGGTGATACGAAACGATATGGTTGCCAAAGGCCTCAATGAAAGTATATTGTTCGATAGGAGTGAGTAGAGGCGGAGGATTCATGTGCTGGACCCGGCGTGATTCTCATGTTGGTTCATGTAGCCTACCCCATATGCTTGGGATAAAAGGCTCAGTTGTTGTTGTTGTTGTATAGGGCTTTTTGCCCTTGCATTTGGCAAAAAAACGAATTTCAAGGATCGACCTCATCATTGGCACTTTGATAGTACATACTTTTAACTCTCCAGAACGAAACTCAAGTCATTGCTCATTCCCTTTATTCTGTGTTCCACATGATCCAGTAAAGGTCCGCAGTGCTATAAAGTATTTCATTTGCTTTATATGTATTGTTGCCTCAAAGCTTAAGGTTTTGCATAAAGTGGAGTGGACTAGCAAAGTCAAGCTAATCTAACACCGATTGTAATATCTTAAAACTCGACCAACACCTTCCATTTGAGTGGATTGAGGGGCATGCAATAAACCAACCAACCAAATTAACGATAAAAGATATTCATGTAAGATGCCTGTTGCTAATTTAGCTTGATACATATTGTGATGCAAGTGGAGCAAGTGCATTGAGTGGTACAATGATGCATGTGGTTGCAACATCTTATGTCTTAGAAGTTACAATTGTTGGAAATTATGACAGGTTATAGTACAGAGAAATAACCGTCCAAAGTGTTTGAGTTCACTGTCCTTTGGAATAGATTTCCATCCCTAGAAAAATAATTCTCGCTGTAAAGGTTGATGATGGTCTGGTGTCCATGATATTTGAGTTATCTCGCCGTAAGTATGCATTCACGTATGCAATTATCAGGACTTTCTAGTTGCCTCTTTGTGCCGAAATATTATTGAGGAGGAGACGGTAATTGTAAATGCTTTTGAAAGAGAGTGAAACAAAGAAAAGAATGTTTTGAGTGTGTTTCTCGTAAAGAAAGACATGGTGAAGTTGAAGTCCCGCGGAAGACAGCCGACCAAAAGATGCAGCATATGCCATAAAGGCAGAGATGGAAACCTGTAAGTAAATATAATCCCCTAATTCCAGTTCCCAGAAAAGAATAATGCATGTTTTAAAAAAAGCAAATCAAAATTGAATATAAATTTATTTCCTTTCAGGTAAAAACGCATGTGCAAAATTTGTTCATTCCACAGATTTGAATTCTTTCTTTAAATTTTTTTATACCTGGGTCTGTCCTGCACTCAGCAACTGCAATTAAATATTTAATTCCTAATGCGACCAAGAATAACCATTCGAGAGCAGACATATATTGTAGACAGTTAATTTAGTTGTGAAATTATACAGTTTATACAGCAATTTGAAGTTACAGATGAGCTTCTAACTGACCTTGATAATAGTTTATTGTTTTTGAGCTTGGATTGATGCCTTTGATCAAACAAAATCATGGACTATGTATTCACAAAAGTTGTTAATTGATATGCTCCAATATTATTACATTATATTTGCAGAAGTTGTTATCGTCATGTTCTTGCTGCTGCTGTAACATTCCCTATTCCTCCAGGGAAGCAAACTTATTTGCATTGAAAGACACTATGCATGACCAATTGCTTGAGCTGCTCTCTTCAATGACATATTAATCATATCTTGAACTTCAAATATATGCATGGAGCTTTATTTTGATCCTAAACTGCTTTATTTAGAGATCGTCTGTCAATGTAGCAGAGTTGTGAAGATACAAAGCTAGAGGACTGACATCCTATAAGGTACACATATTCATCACATCTTACAGTTAATTGTTATAATATGTTCCAATAGTTGAGACATAATATATTCAGTAACTTGTTGCACTCTTTTTCGTACTACGATTGAGACAATAACATAGCAGAAAGTATGAAACAATAATTATTAGGTATCTGTAAACAGTAAGCATGATCTAAAAATGGATTTACAACATCTAGGTCGGTGTGTGTGTGTGTGTACCAGTTTCCACCAGAGAACAGGTAATGAAACTCTAGATTATTCATTATATTTGTGATTTGAGATTATTTTTCCATAAAAAAATTCCAATTCACCGACTTTCAGGCGAAAACAATTGGAAAACTGAAATGGAACCTGTCCTTTCTATATATAAATATATCGATCTGCACATGTTCCCAATTAATAGTTTCACCCTAGGCTGCATCCCTAAAATTCCATGACATTGAATATCTTTGAACTGATAATCTGTGAACGTTTTGCTTCATCTTGATTTTTAACCTCAACTAGCAAACTCATAACCTCAGTATAACTCTGCAAGACTCTTATTTATATGCTGAAGTACTTTTGTGTGATTTCTGTCAATTATAACATCATATTTTATATAATTACTTTCAACAAGCCAACTATATTAGGTTGGTAATTTTGTCACTTCTTATCGTGTTCAGTTATGTAACAATGAAAACATATATATTATTATTGCATTCATTCAATGCCACCCATTTAACTAAACTGATTGAATTGCTATGGATGTATACATCATCACAATTTGTCTCCCTTTTGTATATTGACTCCTACAACTTTATTCCACAATTTCCTCCCGTTTTGTGATTCTTGGTGAATTTTTGTTATAATCTAAGTTCTTGAAAAATGGTCCTTGACCACAATTTAAAGCTGTACTCGGGATATTATTAAGATTTATTACTAGCAACCTGGTTCTTTTCTCTCTTTGACTAAAATTCTCTACGTTCACCAGACACGGTGTGCACATGCACGTTGACCCACAAACATACAAACATGAATCAGGGACTTATTATGGGCAGTCCTAGACTCCTAGTTGTATATGTACAATACTAAAACACACCCTCACATTTACAATTGATTATACATCGAGGGTTTGGATTGAAGAAACTTGAAGTAGAAAATGCCGAGCTTTTGGTAAGGAAAACAATTAGGTGAAAATTGGAAGAATTATATGGTAGCACAAATACACCAGCCAACATATTCATTGTTCATCAACCCCAATTTATATACTTTATGCGCTCATGGAACCCTAGATTACCTGCTATCTGAATAACTCAGACTATCATTGTATAGATGAACTTGTATATAAGCCATCTGTCATTTATTTTGGTGCACTATCTACCATTATGCAGTACCCAGTTCCTATAGCACTTGTCGTACAAAAATATTAGGAAATTTCACTCAAGAGACCAAAAGATGCAAAATATACTTCTAAAGCAATGAATCTAAGGAACATTCAACATTAAAATATGCAAAATCACATGATGAAAGAAGACAACAAGGCACAGTGCTATGAACATATCTAAGAGCATACGAAAGAATCACATATGGACTTGTAAGAGCACCAATAAACCAACTCAGAACATAAAACATGAGCAAGAGTGGTAGTAAATATATCAAGTTCTTTGTAGGATGAGGCAGAAGGCCGCCACCAGTTTCTTAAAGCTTTATTTTCGGTTCCATAGGAAATAAATAAGGACTTCTTTTTCTTAATAATGTGTCGTAACATGATTAAGGCAGGTTTGAACCCTACCTCTTACTCGATAGCAAGAGGCTTTCCGAATATGTTATAGTGACACTCGCAAGAAGGAAGCTATTTTGGGCAGCTGGTTGAAGAAGATATGTTGTATAGTTTTGCTTGGTGTGATTATCTCAATAGTGATGATCATCTCATTAAGAAGAATTATTCAATCACGAGTAGAGACATAGGTGAATATGGCACGGTATAGACAATAGTAAGACTGGAGTGAGAAATACTTGATTTAAGCACGCGGTGCTTGTCAGGCTCCATAAATAGCACAATGTAAACAATATATATGGATGCAATGAATATTGTTAAAAGAAAAATTAAAGGAGAGAAAATGTTTTAGAGAAATGTAATGGATGTATTGATCTAAGCCTAATCCTCCTCTTTATATATGCAAAGCCATTTTGCTTTTACACCATAAGTATCTAATTACATATAATAAACCCGTATACACAACGGGTATTCTAACACTTCCTCTCAAGTTAGAGCATACATATCAAACATGCCCAATTTGTTATAAATAAACTGCACTCTATTCTTTCCTAAGGGTTTTGTGAATAAATCTGCTAACTGATAAGTAGATTGAACATAATAAGTTTCGGTGATCCCATCTTCAACCTTCTTCCTCACAAAATGGCAATCCACCTCAATATATTTCGTCCGCTCATAGAACACAGAATTAGAGGCAACATAGATTGCAGTCTTATTATCACAATATAGCCGCATAGAGAAAGTGGGATCAAAGCCAAGCTTTCCCAGCAGAAAATGAATCCATACAAGCTCACAAGTGGTATTTGCCATGGCCCGGAACTTTAATTCGGCGCTGGAGCGGGACACTATTCTTTGCATCTTACTCTTCCAAAAGGTCAAGTTACCTCCTGCAAATACGTAATATCCTGCAGTAGATCCGCGATCGGATGGAGATCCAGCCCAATCTGCTTCAGTGTAGCCTGCTACTCTCAAATGTCCATGATCCGAATACAGTAGACCCTTCCTTGGAGTATTCTTCAAATATCGAAGTATTCGAATCACCGCATCCCAATGAGCCACTCGAGGATCAGCCATGAATTGGTTTACAACGCTAACCAGGTATGCTATATCAGGTCGAGTGACAGTGAGCTAATTCAACTTATCGACCAACCGTCGGTATCTTTCGGGATTTTCAACCGAGTCATCAGGATCCATTGGAGCTTCTATGGGTTTACACCCTAGCATCCCCACTTCAGTTAGCATATCAAGCACATACTTCCGCTGTGAGATATAGATACCATCCTTCAACCGAGCAATTTTGATACCCAAAAAGCATTTAAGGTTCCCAAGATCCTTAGTTTGAAACTTTGCTTGAAGGTGGTACTTAAGCTGTGTAATACCAGCCGTGTCATCGCCAGTAATCACTATGTCATCGATATATACCACGAAAAAATGCGAAGGCCATTCGTGTTATTACGGTATAACACCAAATGATCATATGCACACCGTCTGAGGCCAAACGAAATAACCATCTCAGTAAATTTTCCAAACCACCCTCGAGGAGACTGTTACAAGCCATACAATGACTTCAATCGGCAAACTAGACCAGACTCCCTCTGAGCAACAAACCTAGGTGGTTGCTCTATATAGACCTTCTCGATCAAAGAATCATGAAGAAACATATTTTTCACATCAAGCTGATGTAGTAGCCAATGACGGGTAGCCGCAAGAGACATAAGTAGACAAACAGAATTCTTTTTGGCCACCGGAGAAAGGGTCTCCTCATAATCAATACCGTAAGTCTGCGAATACTCTTTGGCAACCAAACGTGCTTTCAAGCGGGAAAGGGTCCCATCAGGGTGAAACTTCACAGTGTATACCCAGTGACACCCTACAGCCTTATTCCCAGTCGGAAGAGGAACCATATCTCACGTCTGATTTAGTTCGAGGGCAAGCATCCCATCAATCATAGGCTCGGTCCACCCTTTATGAGACAAAACATCAAAAAGAGACTTGGGTAGCCAGAGAAGTCAACCATATTGGTATAATATTGGAAGGACAAGAGATATCACCGAGCGACCAGTTTAGATATCTAGGTTCCATCATTCAAAAGAATGGGGAGATCGATAGTGATGTTAATCAAAGGATCCAAGCTGGTTGGTTGAAATGGAGGAGTGCGACATGGATTTTGTGTGATCGTAACTTTCCGTTAAAATTGAAAGGGAAGTTTTATCGGAGCGCTATTCGGCCTGCCTTATTATACGGTACAGAATGCTGGGCTCTTAAGAAGCATCATACACAGAAGATGCACGTAGCGGAGATGCGCATGCTTCGTTGGATGTGCGGTAACACTAGAAAAGATAAGGTGCGAAATGAGGATATTCGTGCAAAAGTTGATGTAGCACCTGTGGAGGAGAAGATGCGGGAAAACCGGCTAAGATGGTTTGGTCATGTGCGATGCAGACCTACGGAAGCACCGGTTCGACGAATACATACTCTCGATATGGGCAATGGCAAAAGGGCAAAAGGGAGACCAAAAAAATATGGATGGAGGTGATACGAAACGATATGGTTGCCAAAGGACTCAATGAAAGTATATTGTTCGATAGGAGTGAGTGGAGGCGGAGGATTCATGTGCTGGACCCGGCATGATTCTCATGTTGGTTCATGTAGCCTACCCCATATACTTGGGATAAAAGGCTCAGTTGTTGTTGTTAGCATGAGAGTCGAGGGAGGAGATAAATGCTCGATATACCGAAGATAAGTAAGAAGTGGCTACGTGATGAGTTATAGGGTGAGAAGTGTAGCTCTAGTTGTCTTTCCGTAAGCCAATAGGGAGATCAATGTCAGCTTCCGGCGGAGTTTGAGACTTTAGAAGATCAGCCGCAGGAGGCTGAGGTTCAGGAGCAGATTGAGGTTCAGGAGCTGTACGGGCTTGACGAGTATACACCTTTGTAACCGGTGGTGTGAGACCCAATAGTAAGGAATTAGGGATAGTAGGCGGGTCAATAGGAATGGTACATGTGATTTCCAACACAGGAGGTGGAGAATCAACCGACTCAGAAGGGATATTGTATGAAGAAAAATATGAGAAATCTAAAGAAATGTCACCGTCCATGTCTACAGGAGTGAGATGTAGAAAAATATAGGGTGGACTCATGAAAAGTCATATCAGCTAATATAAATCAACGATGTAATTCAGGACTATATCAACGATATCCTTTTTGAGCCCGAGAATATCCAAGGAAAATGCACTTGATGGCCTTGGGATCTAGTTTAGAACCCCTGGTTGTAGATTATGAACAAAACAAACATATCCAAATACCCGCGGAGGGACAGAAAAAGAGACTATTGACGGGAACAATATGGAATGAGGAATATGTCCATCTAGAACAGAAGAGGGCATACGAGTGATCAAGTGATTAGCGGTAAGGACTGCATCCCCAAAAGGATTTAGGCAGGCGCATATGAAACAAAAGAGTTCGAGTGACCTTTAACAAATGCCGATTCTTCCTTTCTGCCACCCCCATTTTGTTGAGGGTATAAGGACAAGAGATTTTATGAATAATTCCAAGTTGCTCCATATATGCCCGAAAGAATGTACTAAAATACTCCTTGACATTATCACCCCTTATGGTACACACAGTGACTCCAAATTGAGTCTTAAATTCAGAACAAAAGGTCTGGAAATGAGGAAACACTTCATTCCTAGGTTTCATCAAATATAACCATGTGACTCGAGAAAATCATCAATAAATGTCACAAAGTAGCGAAATCCTCCTTGGGTAATAGTAGGGCATGGCCCCTAAATATCAGAATGAATTAAATCCAAGGGTTTTCCAGCTCTCTTATTAATACGAGATGGGTAGCTGGAGCGATGATACTTAGCCAACTCACATGATTCACATTCTAGAATAGATAAAGAACCAAGAGTTGGAACTATCTTCTTCAACGTTTGTAAGGAAGGATGACCAAAACGGCAATGGGTATCAAAGGCTAATGTAGGGCTCGATGTTGGACGGCTATAGGGTGTGGATGCTCATCAAAATGGTATAACCCATCAATATCTGTCCCGGTGCCAATCGTTCCTTTCGTCTCAAGCTCCTGAAACACATATCCTCCAGAGAAAAAGGTGGCGCTACAATTCAATTGTCGAATCAGTTGGCTAACGGATAGCAAGTTGAAAGGGGATCGAGGCAAGTATAGAACAGAAGTCATGGGTAATTGTGATGTAGCCAGAACTGAACCCGCTCCTTTTATATCAGCTGTAGTATCATTTGCTAAAGTTACCGGGGTGGTTCATGTCTCGCCTTATAGACGCTCCCCTGTCATGTGATCAGTAGCTCTAGGATCGATTACCCAAGGACGCGGAGCATGTGTCGGCGAGAGGCAAGATATATGGTCGTCTATTGTTTTGATCAAATTTGAAATGAGTGAAGACAAAAGAAAACAGTCTCTGTAGTTTGTTATTTGTCGATAACCTTTCTGAAATAGGAGAAGATACAGCTGATGTCATCATCGTAGCTACCCGTAAATACCAAATGTGAAAGATACTTCTCAATCAATCTATCGAACACATGATGGGGGTGGCTTAAGTTCACCAGTTCCAACAACCAAATAACAAGAAATAGATCTTCAAAGATCCAACCAAAGAATCGTTGTCGATCTCCTAAAATCCAACTACCGATCTAATAACAATCTCTATTTTTCTCAATTTACAAGTTTAAAAATCAATCACGATCTCCAATAGCAAAATAATGAGAAGGAACAACAAGGTCGTCATAAATAAGGATGATAATGAAGGGTAACTAGTATCATAGATGAGAAAATTCGAATGGAATAACTTCTTGAGTCAACAACTTTCGAAATAATACTCGTATTTTCAAACGAGCTTGAATCCACACACCAAAAGAAAGAGATCTCCGAAGTCCATCTAAATACAATCAAGATTGCCAACCAACCAAAAAAGGATTCAAGCAATATTCCACCCAAAAGTGTCGTGATCAATCTTCTAATATTCGATCCACGATTAACCAACCACAAATCAATTCAATTGGTTCCGAACACAGACTCCGATGACTCTAAAACTCCAACAAAGTCAATACTAAATCCACACAGTTTCATATCAAAAAATAGCTAGAACTTGAACAATTTGAAAGGAAGATACTTTCACGTTTACTGTACAATCAAGAAATCCCTAAAAATCAGCTTCAGACAAGAATTCCAGCCAAAAGACACCCAAATCGAACAAGAAGCCAAGAACTTTTCCAGATCGACCAAGAAATTCTCAAAGCGACCAAATCTGAGCTTAAAATCCCAAATCGATGAAGAAACCGCTCCAAATTGACCAATCCCGAGCTCAAATCACTAAATCGACCAAGAAATAACAAAGAAATCACTAAATCAACAAAGAAAACATCAAAACGAACTCAGATCCAAAGAAATCGACTCAAGTCGAGCCCATGATCAGCGATGAACTCAGATCTGTAGAAGATCGATGACGACTGGCCTCGACTTGGTTGGAATGAACTCGATAGGACTTGGCGACGCGTGTTGAAGCTCCGGCGAGTCTCGATGAGGTCCGGCAAAGGCCTGGATGTGGCGGCGGCGGCTATTAGGGTTAGGGTTTGTTTGTTTAGAATTTAGGGTTAGTTGATGGAATGAAGGGCTAGGATCAGATCTGAAAGAATGAGTGGTTTAGATGAGCTGTGATACCATGTTAAAAGAGAGAATTAAAGGAGATTTTTTTAGAGAAATGTAATGGATAGATTGGCCTAAGCCTAATCCTTCTCTTTATATATGCAAATCCATTTTGTTATTACACCTCTATTAAGTATCTAATTATACATAATAGACCCATGTACACAACGGGTATTCTAACAAATATAATAAAGATGTCGGTATTAACAATATGCACTCTTCACGTCTTTATGACAAAATGACCATTGTGATTGGCTACGAGAGCCGGAGTCAAGCCATCTTTGTTAAATATCTCTTCATTATAAATACCGTGGTCTTTATCAAAATCATGAGCCATTAGATGACTTCGTGATCTTTGACAATTCACTGACCATTTACTATATTTATTTGAAACTCATAGGTGTAAATGCCAAGCTATCTTTGCTGATTGTATTAGAGTAATCATCCACTAACAATTATACAAAGCATTGACTTAGATATTGTTAGAACGTGAGAATAATAGTCCCACATCGTGAAAATTGTAATCTTATATGTTTGGCTTAGTATACATAAAGAGGGGATGTGCTCTTAATACCTTAACCTTATTTTTTTATCCCTAATTTTGTTAAATGGTATTAAAGCCAGGGGAGAATAAAATTTTCAATAATAATAATAATAATAATAGTAAAACTAGGGTTTTGAATAAACCCTAGCCCTAGCTCGCCTCCTCTTAACCCTGGCCGCCGCCGCTAACTGCTACGGTATCCTGCAGTATTGTTCATGCTACGTACCCGATTTTGTCGGTCGATCGGGTACTGTTCATGCGTGGCCGTGTTCATCTTCCGGCCTCGATTTCGTTGGTCGCCGCTCGATCTCGTGATGCCTCAGGTTTGATATGAGGCGATTCATTCCTTGCTTTCTTTTTTCTTGTACCGCTCGATCCCGTGAGTTTTTGATATAAATGGGTTTCAACAATAAGACTTAGGCCTTGTTGAGATTTGCCCCATTTTATATTTTATACCCATATATCTTTCATAGTTTTTCCAATGTAGGATTATTTTAGTTTCTCACATCTCAACACCCACTCTCATATGTAACCATCACTTTTTCTTGGTGTGGTTGTCACATGGATTGCACAACACATGTAGATTTCTCAGATTTTGTTGGTGCTTGTAGGCTGCTTCTTTTAGAGGTATTGTCGAGATTTTGGATCGGGCCATTGGCTCTGATACAATATTAGATTTTAATAAATATATATTCAAGAATGAGGGAGGTGACTATATATTTTATAATGAATGTACACGAGCTTTTGATATAAGTGGGTTCCAACAATAAGACTCATGCCTTGTTGAGGTTTGTCCCATCTTATATATTATACTGCTATACATCTTATAATTTTTTCAATGTGGAACTATTTTAATGTCTCACATCTTAACAAAGTGGATCCATTGTGTGAAGATTGTTGGGTGCTTGTGGTGTATTGCTTGGTGATCTATTGCTAGTGGTGAGATAGGAGATAACGATAACAAAACCCTTGTTTCAGCAGAGATCCATCATGGAAAAATCACCGAGTGGAAATTAAACGGTGATAAATTTCTTGAATGGCGTGATATGGTGGAGATGTATTTGATCTCGCGTAGGAAAGACAAACACCTGACTTCGAAGGGACTCGATCCCATGACCGATGAATGGAGGACTCGGATGTTCCTGAGTATGGAGCAATCAATTTATACCTTGGTTCAACATGAGCGTATTGTGTATGGTGTGTGGGAGTACTTGAAGGTACCGTTTTCTGGCAAAAATCAGTTGGCCTGCGCTTTTGATCTGGCACATATCATATATCTAAATTTCGCTAACAGTTTTTTGCGAAGTTCATGAGTCGATGGAAGGAACTCGGTGAGGTGTTTTCGATCATCGCTGATGTTCGGGAGATGCAGTGTCAGCGGGAGCAGATGGGGGGTTTGGCCTTTTTTCATGCTCTAGGACATGAGTATGAAGGGACTCGTCCACAGATCCTAGGAGGGACATCCAGCTCCTCATTGGCTGATACATATCATATGCTGCAGCAGATATGTTCTAGCTCATCTATAGGAGATGATAGAGAGCGATCTGCTCTTCTTACTCAGCTCAAAGTTGCCAGTCAGGGAGAGATGTGGACTAGAGGCCATGGAGGTCTCGGAGATGTAGGTGCATGGTGCTAGGGTCAGAACACTTGAAGACCGCAGCGGAAACATAGAACGATTTTTTTTAAAATATAGCACCGGATACAATACCCAAAATCATCCAAATACAAGTAATTGCAAACATCAAGAGAGCTAAACCACAAGTTAGAGGGGCTACAACCTTTGTAGCGTGTCCACTCTTTAGTGGAAGACCCATGCTAGGCGCTATTGGTGTAGGGATCGAGCTTGACCGCCGTCCGTCTCGCCGAAAATGATCCACGTTGAAAACAACCCATCCAAGTTCCCACTTCACACAAGAACACTTCTGGTGTGAGGCAACTAGCTTTAGCAAATTGCTAATAGATAGAGATAGTAGATGATGATGGAGAATCCTTTCATTCTCTCTTTTTCTTTTCTTCTCTTTTCCTATCTTTAGAAAAATCAAGAGGAGGAAGATGAAGGAGCATCTCTCATTTTTTTCTTCTCTTCAAAAATTATGAAGAGAATGATAATTCTCCTATCTTCTTTCTTTCTCCTCTTTGTTGTCAAGTAGATAGAGAGAGTGTGCCCCCCACGCTTCACATGCATTCTTTTGTCATCTAATGACAAATGTATTTGTATCATATACAAATACACACATGAATCAAATACATAACAGAGAGAGTGAAAGCATATGTATCATATATATACATACACAATATATATATCAAATACATATATGAAAAGAGGGAAAGTATATGTATCAAATACATATACATAATAATACATTAGTATCATATACTAAAGAGCGAGTTTGTATATCAAATACACAGTAATGGCCACCATATCACATATATGGATATTAAGTCGACACTTGACTTAATATTCCGGTCTAAAAATAAGTCGGCCAGCATTATCAAATGTCCGATTAATATACGTGTATCATATACACGTGTTTAATCGAAATACCGCACATATCCTCATACGTACGCCACATCATCATTTCGCCTGGGCAGGTACTTTTATTGTGGGACTCTAAAGACATGACAATACGCTGGCAGTGAGTTAATCATAATCATATCCGATTGAATCTGGAATATTTTCAGATCAATCCCTTCACGGATTAAGCCACAAGCACGTCAGCGGTATTAGCTGCATGTAACGACTATCCAGGTGTTGATCAAGAGGTAAGTCAACGAGCAAACTCATTCGAATCCAACAAATCCTATCAGTGACAATTACCGTACAGTCCAGTCCAATGTTTGAAAAAGCTGCAGCGTGTAGCGAAGCGTTGACTCAAAGAAATAAAGTAGCATAAACTACGTAGCAAAAAACGTAAGCTACATTGATTTTCCATTTTCTTATATAAAAATAATATTAATTAGAGAATCATAAAAAAGCTACATAATTTCAACCGTCATAGCAATCTTGATAGATCATCAAACATATACATCAACGTTAATTGACATAAGTACTCAATATAAACGAAATTATGAACTTCAAAACACTAACTATAAATGTTATGATTCATGGAAAAAAATAACACCCGCTAATCAATAAAAAGTTTCAGCTATTATATAAAAAGTTTCAACTAATATGGATAAATAAGTTGTAAACATTGTTTCTCATCTCATTTTTTTACTTACAAATTAAATTAAATCATCCTCCTTTAATATGATATGCATGTCGTTCTGCAAGTTCTTCATTTTCATCCATGGCAATCATTTTTCCTTTGTAGGTCAACACTACATAATTAAAAGTTTAAAATATTATTCGATGATTATGGAAATGAATTTTGAAGTCTTAAAGAATGCCTACTCACATGAGGAACCAACATCTGTCCTTTGCCTCTTTCTAATTGGAACAGCTTTTTCTTGCGAGATTTCTTCCCATGATGGATGATTTTCAATCGCCGAAACTTCTAAAAAATCATCATTTTGTGCCATGCTAACTCACTCAGGATTACCGGGAAGAGTACGCTATTCACAATCCGTTGTCAATTTATTCAAAAATATTGGATCCAATTTCTTTGCTTTTCGCCTCATATTTCTTTCCCTCAATTTAATATTATACATCACATAAACAAGGGAATTCAATCTATTTTGTTCTAACCGATTTCTTCTTTTTGAATGAACCTAATATTAAAAGTGTGAAGTGACAAAGTATTAGACTATTAGTAGAATAAACAACTAAAATAGATATCATTATATTCTTAATAATTGTTCGAATATGCACCAATTATGCTCACAACCGGAAGCGCTACAAATAAGGCGAAGAACTTGAATTGCAAATTTCTAAAGAGTAGGTGTATCTTCTCCAAACCAATCCCACCAAGAGGCTAAAGAAAAAATTATAATTTAAGAAAAATGAATTAATATGCCTAAATATAAATTTAAGGAGATCTAATATATTGAAAATATTACCTGGAGTGTGTTTACTAATTGTTTTTTTTACAAGTTCCGATCCAAATTCTCCAAGTTGCTCCTTGAAACCATCCAACTCAACATCGACTTGTGCTCTCTTGCTTACATCAAGGATGAATCTAGTCATGGTCTCAAAGAGACCCTTTTTCACTTCCGATCCTGATGTATGAATAGGACGATGGAGTATATAACTCCATGTTTTATCTATCAACCTCCAATATGGCAGAAATTTTCTTTCAATTCCGCCACATGCAACTCCAATACTTTCTTTTGCATTAAGCATTATCTCACATAAGTATCCCATAGAATGCCTTACATTTGAATCAACCTCACGAAGTACACTAATAAGAGAAAGAGTGGTATTGACACAAAATAGAACTCGACCCCAAAATTCCCTCTCATGAACGACAATGTTTTTTGCATTGATGCCGTTTTGCTTCTTTGCCCACGTGCTTCCACTAAACTCCGCCAAAGTGGACATTGAAATGAGAGCACTTGTTTGTCTATACAAACTTCTTAATGTTAAAAAAGAGATTGCAAAACATGTTACCGCGGGCCTTAATAGTAACCTTCCCTTTATATGCTTCCTCATCAAGTTTAATACCCAACCATGATTATATATAAAACTCACCACATCCTTAGCCTTTTGTATCACTTCTTTATGAATTTTTAATTTTCCAAGATCTTCAAGTATTAAATCAATATAATGAGCTACACATGGACTTCAATATAGAGAGGGCCTATTCTCCATAAGTTTTTTTTCCTGCATTAACATAACTTGGATGGCTATTGGTAATCACTTGAATCACATTGTTCTCTCCTATCTCTTCCGCCATTTTATCAAGGCAATTAAACAAATAGTCCCCACTCTTTATGCTATCTGAAGCATCTATAGATTTGTAAAAAAGCGTACCTTCCGGATTATTAACTTAGAAGTTAATTAGACTTCTACGTTTTCCATCGGTCCATCCATCTGACATTAACGTGCATCCAAAATTCTCCTGTGATGTTTTATGCACCACTTTTATCGCATCAATATTTTCGAGTTCCGCATTTAGGACTCGTGTCCTCAACAAATAAGCAGACGGTTGTTACAAACATTTACCGAAGTCCCCAACCGCCGCGATCATGTCTTTTCAATACGGACTATCTGTTGGATATGTATGCCCTAAAGGCCATTATTGTATATGTATATATAGTGGATGCTTGGACATATGTATGTACATGACAGTCTTGCTCGATATAATATATGCTATTTGATTTATTTTTATCTTAACATGTGTATATATTTTACTTGTTATTACGTATCATTAATACATGTTGATAAAGCCCGTAGGATTATTACTTGACTACCAGCGTTGTGATGACAATCATACATATGGAGGCTGGGTGGTCCATAAACACATGCTTAAATGTCCCTAGTCATGGGAGTATCGAGACTGGGCATCGATATTCCGGAGTAGACTAGTGTATACGTTTCTAGACCCCGATGAGGGACGATAGTTGGTCCCACAACCATTGGTCTTTCGCACCTAAGATCGTATACACTCACTAGAGGTGAATACACTGGACGGACTCGCCGAAAACTTCTAGATGGTACTATACCTATCGTCAGATAGCAGTTCTCAGGTGACATGAGTACAGGTTAGCCTTCAGACCTGTGATCGTCATTTGTCTCGTGTAAGTTCCCACCGTACTTAGATTGCTACCCTACCACGGCTCTACTGAGTCGTGCAAACATGTTTTAGTTAGGTACAGTCCCGAACCACATGGAGGCAATGAGCTATTATTGGGGTTTCGTCTCTCCCGGTATAGAGAGTCAATATCGCACTGTTTTTTGTTGGCCAGCACCATAAGATCTTGGCCAAGACAGTTGGGATTTACTAATAGTTAGATCAGTGGTTTTCTGGATTGGTCATGAACCACATCGGCAAGAATTGTCAGGTTATTAAGGTCTGACGTTTACCATCCTCTAGACCCAGTATGTGATACTCTTAGACGAAGAGACCAGACTATACAGAAATTGTCACAGATAGGCTCAATAGGGGTTCGAACGAACTCGTCGGCCTTCCTTTTCGACAGGTACCTGGACGGCCGTTACGTATAGCTAGTGCCACCGACGTGCTTGTGTTTATGGATTTATTCAGTAACTCACTGCCGGCGTACTGCTAAGCTTTTAAAGTCCCACACAGAGGGTTTTCCTGGTGCATGCGAAATGTAGTAGCCGTATTTTGATACGTGCAGGGTTCCAATCAAATGATTGTACTAGCTACCCGGACTTTCGATCGGACGGTTGATAATACTAGCCGGCTTAGAATTGAGCCGGATTATTAAATCGGGTATTGATTTAATAATTTACATATACATATTTCGATATGTATATTCTAGTATTATGTTCATTGTATTATTCTAGCTCTTTGGGTATTCGTATTTTGATACGAATACGGGTATGTATATACGGTAGAGTGTATTCCGTATTTATAAGGAAAACATTGTAGAAGGAGGACACCTCATTTCCTTGGTTTTTCTTTTCTAGAAATTAGAAATGAGGTGGAGAGATGAGGTGACATGAGAATGGTGTGAGATGTGGATGAATAGGGTCATTTGTCTACACTATTCAAGTATGGTTGGTTTTTAATATTGCAAAATATCTTTTGACAAAACTATGCTAGCATTATGGTTATGAGATTAGAGTTATTCATTTCACCATTCTCTCTCTCTTTTCTTGAGCTCCTCCTTCATCTTCCACCCTACATTCTCATGTGTCAATGGTGGAAATGGGGTAGAAAAATACTAGAATAATTCACTATATCACTAGACATCCTAGTTTAGCAAGGTAGGACTTTTAGTTGCTCCACTTGATTTTTAGTGTAGATCTAGAGCTATGAACCACATCTTTAAGATGGATCATCTTCGACAGAGGTAGACCGGCGGTCAAGCTCGATTAAAAAGACCCCAAGAAACAGAGGAAGAGGAAATGAAGACTGAAGGACTCGATCTCTTGGTATAACCCTCTTCCATGGTAGTTTAAAACTCTATGTAGTTTTCTAGTATATGTGTTTGGATTCGATTCTACGGTTTGTAGTTTCTAGCGCCTCTAAAAATTTTGTTATTCATTCCGCAAAGGCCGCGGTTGTGGCACCTAGAACGCTAGGATCCCAACACTATCAACCAGATTGAATGATGATCCATCAGCATACAAGCGCCATCCGATTTTTCTTATTACTTCTTCTCTCTCCTTCTTCTTCAATCGACTATTTAATGTAGCTTGACGAGCTTTAGCGGAAATAAATTGATCAATTGGATCTCGAGCACCCCCTGCCCATTACTTGGTTCACAAGCTTGAGAGACCGCCTCTTCTTCTGAAGCTCCCATTCGACCGATGGTTTAATTCAACGTCTTTCTTCTTATCTTTTGTTTCTCTATCTCTAGCAATGCATCAGCACATATTTTCTTCACTTCATCGTTACAAGCACCACATGGATTAACTCCCATATGAGTCCCCGCCAAATGATGCTTTAAACGAGTAATACCGTCGGTTATTTGTTGACAAAATTTATAATATAGATACTGATTTAGTTCCCCTGCAATTCTGGTAGCATACTCATTCGCGAAATCCGTAGCTTTTGTATTTGCTTGCTCCATGTTTCTACACATAAAATAATATTTACATAAAATTATAATTTTTTGTAATGGTCAAGTATCAATAATTAGAAGAATGAACTTGCAGGAGAAAGAATTGAAGACCTGTCCAAGCTATAAATTCTTGCAAAAGCATATGCAGAAAAAAAGATTGCTAGCAAAACCTTACAAAAAAACTACTGCTTGAGAGAAAATTGTAAAAAAATAATTAATAGATTGAAAAATAATTGTAAGTCGATGGACTTGCGATTAATTTGCTGCAGAAAAATTATTAAAAGTTTAAAATGTATTCAATTAAAAAAAATTGTGAGCCTACAACATATTTTGAATAGTAAGTTTCTTATATTTTCTATGTGGAATTGATATAAAAAATAACTTTCATTAAAAATGAGATATTCAAAGATAGACAAACCTTTTATACTTGTTTATTTGAGATGACAAAATCTAAATTCTTTTTGTAGTCATCTTTGTAGTCATCAAATCAGAGAAGACCAAAATTCCCATGAATAAATAGCAGTTGTAAGCCTGCACCGTTCTGTCCTTTTTTCTTTGAGAAAGAATAAATTGAAATTGGAAAGGCAACAAAATATGGGAGAATGAATCAATAATTGATTGATGGGTCCCACAAAATTTTATTTGAACATAGACTCTTGAAATTCCGTGGAATGATATCATTTCACTTTGGAAAAAAACAAAATCTAAACAATCACCTTTAGTTTCCTTTTAACTTTCTCTTGTAAGTAAAGCGTGGGTTATTTGCTGGAAGTGCATGATTGTTGAAAGCGCACGCTTCTCGATGCAAAACCCATCGCTTCACACATCCAGCGCTTTCCTTCTGCACTACGTGGCGAATCCATGTTAAAATTCAACATTTTGTAGCGAGGCACGATTCATGGCGCGTTTTTTCGAACACTGGTCGAGTCTCTTCCTCAAAGAATATCGCATACCGGGTTGAGGGTGGAAACTATCATACCCTCAATAACCCAATAAGTCATGCAGATATCGAACTCATAACTATCTGAGATACAACTGATAACACTTATCAGTTTATTTCAACCACACTGGCTAGAGATTTTTGGTTATAGTCATGTCCTGCACAGTGCGATATCGATTCTTTATACCGGGAGAGACGAATCTCCTCGACCGCGCACTGCCTCCATGTGTTTCGGGACTATACCCAACTAAAACTGTATGCACGGCTCTTTAAACCCGTAGTTAGGTAGTAATCAAAGTATAATGGAAACACATACAAGATACTATAGTGATTTCAGGTTAAAAGGCTACGTTGTACAATCGTTACCAGAGAACTGCCATCTGATAATAGGTATAATACCATTTAGGAGTTCTTGGCATGTCCGTTCGTGTCACAACCCGTTTCCCAAAGGACAAAAACAGTGATGTGGTAAGGTCCGCAACCTAACTGTATTGAGTGTAGTCTAACTCGATATAGTTACGTTAAGCGTGTGTGTGTGTGTGTGTATATATATATATATATATCATGCAGGCAATGTACCAAAACAAATTAAAAGCCAAAAGCATTTATTTCCATTAACTGATAACTTTGTTACATCACTAGTACTGAAATGAAAAGACTGTTTATTACATCAAGGAACAGAATGCAAAGCCCTAAACAGACGGGCAACAGGAAAAGCACTCGCTAATCCTAGTAATCGGGCGTCAGCTCCGCAAAATCGTTGTCAATGGGCTCCGCACCTTCATCGTCTTCTCGAACATCGTCCTCATCTAACGGACATCCCAAGAGTAGAGAAAAGAAAACGAAAGTCATCAGTGAGTTGCACTCGAGTATGATTGCCTCATAAGGAAAATATGTAAAGAAAATGTGTATACAGAGCATTATGTCATGTGAGTGAACCTCAATTGGTATCTACTAAGTATTGTAATTGTTTCAGTTCGATTAAACAAGGGTACCCAGTTCGTATGATCATTCCGTTATATTCAATAATTATGAATTAATGTTAGCGTGTAGTTCATCTAGGCATAGAATTTCAACAGTTGTACAGGTCACCCGAAATAACGGGATCTTCTAAAACAGGTCACCCGTAATATCGGGATCTTCTGACAATCTGGTCGTCCGTATATCGAGATCTTCTAAAATAGATCGCCCGTAATAACGGGATCTTCTTTAAGTATTCCATATCTAGGTTCGCGCGTTTAGCCCAATCTGTACTTGATGTCGTAAGTTGTGTTCAGTATAGTATCATACAAGTGATTGGATTTTTATTATAAATTATGGTACTTTAACGTAAATATCTTTTATTAAAGGTCATGGTATTTTATTGTATTTATATTTTAGAAAATCACATTCGTGTTGTATTTATTGTCATATGAGAAATCATGATGTTTTATTTAAGACTACACAATTTTCATAACAGTTATCTTAATATTATAGAGATCAAGGGTTACTTAGAGTTTTTTGTTGATCGGTTTTCCCATTAAAACGTCACTATCAACCCTGCAATACTCGTGGTGTGCGACAATTCGCACTATCCACAAAGGAGCCCTTATAAAGAGTTACGGGAGATGCAATATCCAAAAGAACTAAGTACCATCTTAGATCAAGAGGGTTTAACGTTAAAAGTTTTCTTTTCGAAATTAGGGGTAGTTTTAATATAACAGTTGTTTAGGAAAGTTCTTGGTATTTATTTGAAATTAATATTTTAGAAAATATTTCCATATTGGCAACCACTGCACATAGACGTCAAGATTTGTGTTCTTTTCAGGGACGATTGCCTAATAACCACGGAGCGTTTCACGTAAAATATTAAAGGGGTATTATTAAACTTAGGTTTTGATAAGTTCAAGATATTTTTTTATAAAACTCAACCTTTATAATAAGCTGTATTTTAATGAAAAACTTAACCTTCAAATTAAGGGTATGTTTTTGACTTTTGATGATTAAAGATATTTTCATAAAGATCTAGCTTTTAGAAGGGTTAAAGATATTTAAAAAAAACCTAACCATTGAAAGTTAATGGTATTTTGGTGAAACTTGATTTTTGAAGGGTAATGGTATTTTAGTGGAACTTAGATTCGACAAGTTTAACGTATTTTGTTAAAAACTCAATCTTTAAGAAGTAGGAATGGTATTTTTAAAGAAAACCCTTACTCTTGATAGTTGATGGTATTTTAATGAAACTTTACTTCTTTAAGGGTTAAGAATATTTTACTACAACAAAAAAGTCGCAATACGACGCACATTCAAATAAATAAACTAGATAGGGGTAGGTCATTGCCCTTTGAATATAGTATGCACGAATTTTAAAGAAAAGATCATGGATTATATATTTTATGGACAAGGGTTTCTCGTGTGGTACATTTAACATAGCAATAACAAGAAACTTCAACAAAATAATCATTTAAATAATTTCTTGGAGATTAACGGTAAGAAGAAAATGCGACGGGTGAAGAAGTGAGAGGCGGATCCTACCGTGTATTAAGATACGGATTATTGTCTCCTTCTTATCGAACCTTCATTTTTGCTGTTGAATATCATCCTTTTCCCAAGTGTTTGTCAGATGCACTGTCTCATCCAGGTTGGAAAGTAGCCATGATTGAGGAGATATCACTTTTAGAGGCGAATAGTACATGGGAGTTGGTTACTCTTCCTATTGGGAAGAAAGCAGTGAGATGTCGATGGGTGTATACCATGAAGCTGAATCCAGATGGCTTACTTTCTTGCCTTAAAGCCCGACTTGTGGCCAAAAGCTATTCTCAGGTTTATAGCACAGATTTCGAGGAGACATTCTTTTCGGTCGCTAAGATGACTTTAGTCCGTCTTCTACTCTCTCTTGCTGTATCTAATCATTGGCCACTCCAATTAGATGTCAAGAACGCTTTTCTTCATGGTTATTTGTCAGAGGAAGTTTATATGGAGCAACCTCCGGGTTTATTGCTCAGGGGGAGTCAGGGAAAGTATGCAAGCTGAAGAAATCCTTGTATGGATGAAGCAGTCCCCTAGAGCGTGGTTCGGGAGATTTTCCGATATTGTGAAGTTATTTGGACTTGCTCGATGTGATAGTGATCATTCTGTGTTCTATAGTAATCATCAGGATAGACGCATTCTCTTGGTTTTGTATGTGGATGACATCATGATTACAGGAGACGATGATATGGGTATTGTGTTAGTTGTGTTCACTCTATAATGGAAGTAGAGAGGCAGAATGCACAAAAATCAAATTTTGAGCAAGCACAATTAACAAAACCCCAAGTGATTAAACCATAACCCCAAACTTGCAACCATTAGGAGTTTATCTACTATGAAAATGGGTTATACCTAAAAGATACGTGTCCTTCTGGTCTTCAAAACTCCTTCCTCTTATGCTTTTAGGGATTCTTGATCAACTTTGCTTGAGGGCCTTCTTGATCCTAGATGATCCACCCGAGAGTTTGCAGTCCAAGTTAGGCTTCACTAATGAAGCAACTTAATAACCCAGTTTGCTAATTTAGGTTATTAAGATGACGTAAAGATTGTTAATGTGATTTATTTATCTCAAAAACCCTATGATTCTCAACTCACGAGAAGGGTTGGGGTTTGAGAAAGAAGATGGAGCTCAAGAGAGGAGAGAGAAGGCTTAGGTTAGAATGAATGAAGAATGACCAGGAGAAATAATATGTATCAAAAATATTTTTCCAAATAAAAATTCAAGCCATGCTTGAATAATTTTTACAAATGAATAAACAAAGATAATAGCCATGCTTCATACCATGCTAGAAGCCACCTCACCCCTCCACCTCATTTTCTATTTCTAATAAATAGAAAAAATACATAATAAGGTGTCATCTTCGAGAAATATTCTTGTAAAAATACAAGAATACCTAACCGTATATACATACCCGTATTCGTTCCAAAAATACGAATACAAAAAGATAGATAAATCCAATAACATGATACTAGAATTAAATCAATACTTGATTTAATAAATCGGCTTAATCCTAAGTCCTCTAGTATCACAAACTGTTCGATTAAATTTTGCGTAACCAGTATACGTATTTAATCGGAACACTGCATGTATAAACATACGGCCATTACATCGTTTCGCTTGAACCAAGGAAACCCTCTGTATGGGACTCTAAAGACTCGACAGTACACTGGCAGTGGGTTTAACCATAAGCACGTCAGCGACACTAGCTGTACGCAACGGCTATCCAGGTACCTGTCGAAAAGAAGGCCGACGAGCAAGCTCATCCGAATCCCTACTGAGCCTGTCCGTGACAATCTCCGTACAGTCCGGTCTCTTCGTTTAAGAGTATCGTATACCAGGTCTAAGGGGTGGTAGACGTTTATCCCTAATAACCCGATAAGTCGTGTCGATGTGGCTCAAGACCAATCCGAGAAACTACTGATCTAACCATCAGTAAATCTCAATTGCCTTGGCCAAGGTCTTAAGGTTCTGTTCAACTGGACACAGTACGATATCGACTCCCAATACCGGGAGAGAAGAATTCTTGACAATCGCTCACTGCCTCCATGTGGCTCGGGACTGTACCTAACCACCTGTTTGCACGACTCAGTAGAGCCGTGGTAGGGTAGTGATTTAAGTACAGTGGGAACTCACACGAGACAAATGACGATATCAGGTATAAAGACTAACCCGTACTCATGTCACCTGAGAACCGTTAACTTACGATAAGTATAATACCATTTAGAAGTTCTCGGCGAGTCCGTCCAGTATACTCACCCTCAGTGAGCACCTGTATATAATTTTAGACGATCACACCAATTGCTGTGGGACCAACTACCGTCCCTTGTCGAGGTCTAGAAACGTATACACAAGTCTATTCTGGAATATCGATTCCCGATCTCGATACTCCTGCGACTTGGGACATTTAAGGATGTGCTTATGAACTATCCAACCCTCACAAGTATGATTGCCATCGTAACGCTGATAGTCAAGCAAAATCCTACGGGCTTTATCAACTGTAAGTCGATGTCGCGCATCCCGTGTGTTCGCGGGGAGGCGGAATGTTTAAAAAACGATTTTCAAAGCTCGCAACACCGACTTGAACTTCAGGATCGATACTAAACCCTAACTAGCTAACAAGTAATGAGGTTTGACTACTCAGATAGAAGTTATACCTCACGATACCAAGTCTTTCGGGTCTTTTTCGCTGTCCTCCACCTCGTCGTCAGCTCTAAGGATCGGAACGGATCGGGTAACCTCGACGGCCTTCTCGAGTCAAAGACGATCCACCCGAGAGTCTATAGTCCGAGCTTCTATATCAAATCCGAGATAACTAGGGCATCTAGTTCGCTAAACTAGATGTCCTAGGTTGTGTAGAGTGAGAAGATGGAGTGATTTGTCTCTTGGAACCCTATGATTCTCAATACATGAGAGGGTTAGGGTCAGAGGTAGAAGATGTGAGCTTGAGGAAGTGAGAAGAATAAACATTGAGTGAGAATGGCAAAGTCTTGTGACTATTTGTGATGAATAATGCATATCAATAATGCTCGCACAAAATATCTAGTATGCACACAAATATTTCAATGTGAGTCACAAGGTGAGTCGTACCATGACTCACCAAGTGGCCATGTCTGAATAAATGTAAACGTCCACCTCATGATCTTTAATAAAAAAGATTAAGCCCTAATTAGGTCATCTTCTAGAAACTTTCTCGAGTAAATTGCGAGAATGCCCCTCATTCATATATACATACCCGTATCCGCATTCCGAAGAATACAAATATAAAGAGACGAAAATAATCCATAAATATAATACTAGGATCCGGCTTAACCCACTAGTATTATCCGCCCGATCATCATACATGCACAAGTATACGTAAGTGATTGAAGCCATGTCGTAAAACCATACGGCCTCTATACCTTTTTCCCGGTGCAGGGAAACCCTCTATGTAGGACTCTAAAAACTCGACACTACGCTGGCAGTGGGTTTAACCACAAGCCGCAAGCGGTACCAGCTGCACGTAACGGCTACCCAAGTATGTGTCGATAAGAAGACCGATGAGTTAACTCATTCAAACTCCTACCGAGCATGTATGTGACAATCTACGTACAATCCGGTCTGTTCGTCTAAGAGTATCGCATATCGGGCCTAGGGGACGGTAATCGTCAGACCCCTAATAGCGCTATAAGTCGTGTCGGAATGTAGCCCAAAACACCCCTAAAAACTACTGGAATATCTACCAGTAAATCTCGCTTGTCTTGGCCAAGGACTTTGTGTAATGGCCTTCCGAACACAGCGCCATATCAACCTCCAACACCGGAAGAGATGAATCCTATCAAACCGCCACTACCTCCAAGTGCTTCGAGACTGCACCCAACTACTACCTGTTTGCACGACTCTTTTGAGCCGTGGTAGGGTGGTAATCAAAGTACAGTGGGAACACACTCGAGACGAAGTAGCAGTGTCAAGTCGACGGACTAAGCTGTACTCATGTCACCTGGGAACTGCTACCCGACGATACGTATAATACCCACTAACAGTTCTCGACGAGTCCTGTCCAGTGTACTCATAACCTAATGAGCATCTACATACTATCTCCAGTACGACGTACTAATGGCTGCGGGATAAACTATCTCCCATGCTGGGATGAGAAGCGTATACACTAGTCTACTCTGAAGTATCGATGCTCCGTCTCGATAATCCCATGACTAGGGACCTGTATAGGATGTGCTTATAGACTACCCAGCCCCCACTAGTGTGACTGCCATCACAACACTGGTAATCAAGCAAAAGATCTTAAGGGCTCTACCAATATGTATAAGCGATATGCTAAGAAAGCACATGCACATATTGAGGTAGAAACAAACCAGGTAGCATACTACCATTTCGAGCAAGACTGTTACTATATCCGTGTATATTCCAAGCTTCCATTAAGTAATATACAAACCCGTATGATACAATAATGGTCTCTAGGGCATATATTACTAACCATCTCCTATTTGCACTAAGGCCATGTATTGGCATATCGCAGACCTAAGATCTCGAATAGTCTCTCGAACACTGTCTAAGGCATGGTCTTGGTGAGTGAATCTGCACCGTTCTCCGTATCTACTTTCCTCACCTCGATCTCCTGGGGATCAACGATCTCCCTGATCAGAAGGTACCGTCTCGAGATATGTCTGGATCTCTGATGGGACCTTGGTTCCTTCCCTAAAGCTATAGCACCGTTTGTTGTCACAATACTAAAGTATTGGACTAACAATGTAAGGATCCACCTGAAGTTCAGTTAAGAACTTCCTCATCAAGACTGCCTCTTTTGCGGCGTCTTATGCAGCGAACTACTCCGTTTCCATCGTCAAGTCTATAACGGTGTCCTGTTTGGAGCTCTTCCAACAGACCGCCCCTCCACTGAGGGTAAAGACATAACCCGACTTGGACTTGGAGAAAGACATAACCCGACATGGACTTGGAGTTATCCTTATCACTCTGCAAGCCGGAGTCAGCAAAGGCCTCGATCTGGAGGCCTTTTCCGCCATATACCAAGAATATCTTCTTAGTCCTTCTTAGGTACCTAAGAGCGTTCTTTACTGCTATCCAGTGCTTCTCCCCTGGGTTTGACTGATACCGGCTTACTACGCTGAGTGCGTAAGCAACATCTGGTCTGGTACACAACATCAAATACATTATAGAGCCTACCACAGAAGCGTAGAGTATAGATGTGATGCGAGCCCTTTCCAAATCAGTCTTGGAAGACATCTCTTTGGAGAGGGTGATTCCGTGACAAGCCGATGGACTACCGCACTTAGAATCTTCTATACTAAATAATTTTAGTATGGTGTTGATGTACCTTGACTGTGAAAGTCCCACTATCCTCTTTGATCTATCACGATAGATCTGAATCCCCAGAATGTAGTTGGCATCACCCAGGTCTTTGATGGAGAACCTTAGTGACAAGAATTCTTTGACTGATTGTAGTATAGGAGTGTCATTTCCTATCAAGAGAAAGTCATCCACGTACTCGACGAGGAATCCCACAGTTCTCCCTACAATCTTACTACAAATGCATGGTTCATTTGGATTTTTGATAAAGTCGAATTCTTTGACCGTCTCATCAAAACAGATGTTCCAACTCCACGATGCCTGCTTTTTATGGACTTAAGCAACTTGCACATTTTCCCGCTGCTCCCACTCTGATTGAAAACCCTCTGGCTGATCCATATAGACGCACTCTTCCAAATAACTATTTAGAAAAGCCGTCTTTATGTCCATCTGTCAGATCTCACAATCTTGGAAGGCAGCAATGGCAAGAAGGATCCGAATGGATTTGAGCATATCCACTGGAGAAAAGGTTTCATTATAGTCCAAACCGGGTCTTTGACGAAAATCTTTTGCAACAAGTCTAGCCTTATAGGTTTCAACCTGTCCATTTACACCAATCTTCTATCTGAAGATCCATTTGCAGCCTATGGGTTTTACCCATTCTGGAGCAATGTTCAAAGTGCATATTTTGTTGGTGTACATGGACTCCATCTCGGTCCGCATTACATCCAGCCATTTTACCGAGTCACCGCTCTGAATGGCTTGCTGGAAGCTAGTTGGCTCATCATTGTCAATGATGCAATCCTCTCGGGCGGATGAGACTGCCTACTAGTCCTGCGGATTGGCATAGGGATGTCCTGTTTTTTTAAAATCTCTGGTTCTACCATACTTTCAGTAATAGTTTGTGGTTCTGGAATTTCTTCCAGTTCTATTACGCTCCCACTAGTCCTTTTTCAAAAAATTGATTTTTTAAAAAGTGGGCATGATGAGGAACAAAAAACCATTTGTTCCTCTGCGTAATAGAAAAGACACCCCTGGAGTTCTTTGGGTATCCCACAAACCTACACAGTACTGAACGTGCCTCGAACTTATCCGCATACTGCTTTTTGACAAAAACTGGACATTCCTATATCTTCAGATACTGAAGATAGGGTTTCTTCCCACTCCACATCTGATATGGTGTGGTAGGCACAGTCTTGGTAGGAACTTTATTCAAAAGATATGCAGCTAATTCTAATGCATAACCTCAGAAGGATCGCGGTAACTTAGCGTTACTCATCATGGAACGTACCATATCCAATAGGGTTCTGTTCCGCCTTTCAAGTACATCGTTGTGTTGTGGTGTGTATAGAGGAGTAAGCTGAGAGAGAATTCCATTCTCTTTTAAGTAACCCAGGAACTCGGCAATTAAGTATTCACCACCTCGATCAGATCTCAGTGTCTTCATACTTTTGCTTGTTTGTTTTTCCACTTCATTCTTTTATTCTCGGAATTTCTCAAAGGCCTCGAATTTATGCTTTATCAAGAAGACTTGTCCTTATCTAGAGAAATCATCCGTAAAAGTAATGAAATAGGAATAACCACTTTGTGCATATGTAGATATTGGACCACACACGTCGCTGTGTATGAGTCCTAAGAGCTCGCTTGCTTACTCTGTGTCCAGTGAACGGAGTCTTTGTCATCTTTCCTATGAGACAAGATTGACAAGTTGCATAAGACTGATATTCGAACGAATCCAAATATCCCTCTCTATGTAATTTCGTCAACCATGTTTCATTGATGTGACCCAGTTTACAATACCTTAAGAAAGCCTTATTTAATTCTGGAGATTTTCTTTTAAGCGTGTTCTGGACGTTGAAAATCTGAGCTTGATTTAACACGTATATACTGTCCTCTAGTGTACTTGAACCAATCAAACTTTGATTTAGGTGGATGTAGACCACATTGCTTACAAACTAGACTAGGTACACACAAACAGTTACGTAGAATCAATATCTGCCCACTTGTCAATTCTAGATGATTTACCCTACGGATACAGCGTCCACGCTCCTTCCGTTAGCAACCCTGAGAGTCATATCACCTGCCCTGACGGTTTCTCAAAGCCTGTAATGAACTACATGTACGAGATCCTGATCCGGTATCTCGTACCCAGAAAGTAGAGTTAATTGACAGACTGTTTTCAATCAGAAACACACCCGAAATCGAAACCACAACGTGCTTCAGATCCTGGATTTTGGCTTTCCAAGCCCTGCATCCCTTCTGTCAATGCCCTTTCCCGTGACAATAGGAACATCCCTCCTTCCCTACTGTTGATCCCGAAACTTTTGCCCTGCCCTTTCCTTCTACCTTACCGACACCGTCTATCGGCTTTGTGGAGGTCTTCTTCTTCTCATCCTTGGCTTTCGCTTTGGATCCATAAGAGGAAGATTTCCCAATAAGCAGAGCGGGTGTCTCCCTGGTTTCCTTCAGGGTGCCCTCAACTGGAAGTATAACTTTCTTCCCCTGAGCGTAAGTAGAAGGTAAGGACTGTAGAATCAAGTCAGTACATGACTCGTTCTCCAACGTGGTCTCCAGGTCCGTGAGCCTTTTAATATAGCTGATCATTGGAGGGACGTGGTCACCTACAGATGACCCGACAGCCAACCTCGCTTGAAGCAATTCCTTCGAGGTTTCATATCTTGCGATACGAGATTGCTCTCCATATAAATTTTTGTTATGGAGGAAGATGGAAATTAAGTCCATCTTCTCGTGCTGTCTCTGGTTTTCACCATCAACTGAGGCCAACACGAGGCACTTGGCATTCGCACTGTCTTTTTCCCTCGTCTTACGGATATCAACATTCACGACAGTGGAAACTGGACCTGGGACAGCGGGGGCTTGAGTAGTAATGAGGTGGTCCAGCTTGTCATAGGTAATGGACATCTGGATAAACCTTTGCCAGTCAATATAATATAACTCAGTCATTTTATTATCTATCTGTAACCTAATCTGGTCACTTGGTCGCTGCAATTATGAGAGAGAGAAAAAACACCCATCATGATACTCTTGCAAGTTCAGATTGGTCTTTAATTTATTTAAACAGGATGACTCCCACCGTTTCTCGAATCGTTGCTCAAACCATAAAAGAAGAATTAGTCCGGATTAATCTAATCGTACAATACTTGCTTAACCTTTCAGTCAGGTTAGTGTCGGTACTTCGAGGGAGGTTTTACGATGTTTTCGCGAAGTTCCTTAATTAAATAATCTCTTTTTCCTGGAGACGTAGCACCGCTAACACTGTTCTAGACACCTACTTGGTTTATAGCATTGATCGTTAAGTGAAAAATCTTTCGAGGAGTAGCGGATACTCATAGTAGGATCGGGATCCCAATATCATTATGTGATAATCTTGAAGGAATCCTTCCAATATTATCACACTCCAAATGGTATATAGCACCAGCAAGTTTCAGTTTCTTTAGAAACTCCCGATTTGGATTTTTGCCCCATGCTCTTATGACCTTGATGAAGGCCAACATATCATAAGTTACATGTCAAGTTCTACCCGTCATTGTCCAGGTTAATTTGAACCCATCCGTACATAACCTTGGCGAAGGCCAAAATAGTAGTACGACTGTCCCAAACCAACGCATCTATCTATGCTACAGGTGAATATCCAGCAGCTGCCAATCACTATGCCTTGGCGAAGGTCAAAATACATAGCTTGAATACCGAATATTCAACTGAAATGACGGAGGGCTACGAATGGTTTTGGCGAAACCGTGAACGTAGTGAACTTGATATAATCGAAGGAACCTGATGGCTTTTAAAAGGAGTGGTTTAAGCTCCGCATTTAAAAGTCTCATGTTTTAAAATAACCGAGTGGTTTTAAAATTTATTCTAACGATTCAGCTTTGGTTTGTTTGCTTTGCATTAATGTAATGCAGTCCCATCATTTACATCTATCATCACAGAAAAGATGAAAATATCATGTCTACTTATGCCATCCGCATTCGCCACTGGGCCCCGTCTAACACCGTTAGGTTACTTAACTAACGCCAGAGCGGGGGTTAGACTAGCGTGGATGCAAAACATAAGCAACGTCTATCATATAGTGTCACGCCCCGCTTCCCAGAGTACGCAAGATTTGGGCACGTGATATAGCCAACCATGCTACCTGTGGGTAGGAAGTATCCATCCACAGTCACATTACGGTTGTAAAGATATCAAGAACAGTAAAATAAACTAAACTAATACATGTCCAAATCCAAAATAACAGGAATCAATAAACAATAAGTGCGGAAGCTAATGATCCAATACAATGAATAAACAGTACGTCCCATAATGCGGGCTCACATCTGGAAATGAAATGAAATAATTAAACTAAACTCTAAAGAACTCACAGTTCAGCCTGCTGGCTGAAGTACTCCTGCTCGGTCGGCGGCAAAGGTATGGAATCTGGGCCATGCAAAACCCAGACGTCAGCGCGTCATGATATCAAGTATGTAGCATAAACATGGTAATAAACAGTGCAAGCATGAACATGAATAAGCAGTAATAAGAAGTAATAAACAGGAGTGACTAAACTGTCCTATCAGGTTTTCTACTCTATAGTCTTTGAAACCAATTGATGAATCGTCGATGTAACTCAATAGTATCCCGTGCGTGCCCGGGACCACGGTCATGATCCTCGGGGCTGAATCCGAGACGTGCCGCTAAGCAGTAAAAGGTAGTAGGATAGATGAGTGATGTCAGCATCAACACTCCGGAGCTGGCCAAGCCCGTAAGACTGATCAGAACAATGTATCGAACTGTTGAGTTACAAGTCGGTTTCACCTTTGATTTCCCCATACCCCCAAACTATGTATGTCAGTCAGGTCTTCAGTAGTCAATGACTAATGCCAACACAGTCAAGTAAAGGTAGGTCTGTCTGGATCGACAGCAGGAATGGTTAGGTCTGTCGGCATTAGGCACGAGATCAGGAACAAGTAATGTCATGGTACAACGGGATGAGTCGGTAAGCATGTATATGTCAGGTGTAGCAGGGTCAGGCCAATATGTCGTGCAATCGGTAAGTGCTCACAACAGGTACACAATCAATAATGAACAGTAGCAGGAAACAGTAAATAACGATATAAATCTAGGTAAACACAGTGATGTTTCGTATTCTCTTATTAATCCGGTTCACGCACCTTTGAGGTGCAAAAGCCACAAGACGAACAATATCGATAATATACGTAATGGAGTTACATGAATCTGAACTAAGCACAATAATTGTCTCATGAGTGATTTTAACAAATGAATTGGGGATGATCTACTTGGTTTGATTAGTTAAGTATGACTTAATAGCAGACCGGTTAAAGCGAGCAATGATTTCATTGATTTAAAGTTACGGATAATCGTGGCTAGCAATTCTAAGTTATAACAGGTATCGATGTTATATTAGTTGTGTGGTTATAATATGATGATTAAGTTGTAGCATGTTAAGCAAGTATTCAGATACTTGCCTCGGTGGTTCCGCAAACCGAAACACGGATGCGATGTCGGTAGAAACCACGATACGGAAGCACGAGCCACGGATCGAGTCCCAACAGAGGTCAACGGAATCACACGGACCAGGGGGCTTCGCTGGAGCGTCGGGTTCGTCAGACGGCACGGTCGGATCCGGCAGTAAACAGAAACAACAAAGTTAGTAACCACAAACTACACATTCACGATACGGACCAGCGGGGGTGTTGCACCAAAAATGAAGGAGAAGGAAACTTACAGGGAAGAAACAAGGTGCAAACACGGTGGCTCGACGGCACTGGATCGCCGGCGAAACGACGGCGGCGGCTGCAGCAAGGGGAAAGGCCTCGGGTGTGCTGCGGCGAGTTGGAGAGGAGTGTGGTCGGCTCTGGTGGTCGTGGGAGAGAGGGAGGTGGTCGGAGGTGGCGTCGACGAGGTCGCCGGCACGTTTCTCCGGCGAACCGCGGGGTAGGCGATGGGTTAGGGCTCGGGTTTACCGTTCCAGCGAGGGGAGGAAGGAAACGACGACGAGGTCTCGACGAGGAGGGTGAAAGGGAGTCGTGGGAGGCGTCGGCGGTGAGAGTAGACGTCGACGGCGAGGTCTACGAGGGGATGGAGGCGTCGGGGAGATGGGTTGCAGGCGCGGGAAGGAGCGGGAGAACGGGAGGAGGAAGGTAGGTGGGTGCGGTGGAGGTCGTGGTGGTGAGGGCGGCGACGGCGAGGTCGCGAGGAGGCCGGCGGTGAGACTGCGTGAGCTGGGGTTAGGGTTTCGCGTGGGTTCGCGATGGGAGGCGGCTGCATGCAGGGATGGAGGCTTCGTAATATAAGAAGAGGGAGAGAGAAAGATTGATGAGATAGAGAGAGAGAAAGTTGTTAAGAGAGAGGGAGAGAGAGAGAGATAGGGAATGGGATAGGTGGGGCCCACGCTCAAAATCAACCCTCGTGATTGGCTGATCACGAGGTGGGGAAAAATATTAGAATGAGGATTTGAGGAATTAACAGTTGGGAAAAATATATTCGTAGATATATTTTAGTTATATATATAAATTGAAACGGGCTCTTTTTGGCGCGAAATGAAATATTTCCAAATCGCGCCCGGGTTGCGCCCAAATGTTCCAAATTCAAATTATATGATTTTAAGCGGGTTCCAAATTTTGAAAATAGGTGTGTAATGATTAAAATGCATGCCCCCAAGTCGGACACTTGCACGCGCGCGTAGTCGTCCAAACTTGCCTGTTTAGCCAAACGGAACGGAATCTCGACACGCGGACGCTACCACGCGACTAGTGGCGACGAGTAGGCCAAGATGGACATCTTAAATTTCATTTTCGGAGTTAAAATTTGTTATGTGCCAAAATGACTTAACCGGGTAAAATTTAGCAATAAACACCAGAAAATCAGGAAAATTGGAATGAGCGATAAATAACCCTCAACTAGTAATATACATAGTATTATTGGGCTCGGGTGTTACATCATACCCAACTACAAAAGAATTTCGTCCTCGAAATTCCAAGAATACAAGATAACTAACTACTGGAAAAGATGAGGGAATTTCTGCCGGATCTCGTCTTCTCGCTCCCAAGTAGATTCTCCATGCGATCGGTTACCCCAAGAAACTAGCACAAGAGGGATAACCTTGTTCTTAAGAACTTTTTCTCTTCGATCCTTGATCTCGACTGGTCGCTCCTCAAAAGTCAGGTCCTCCCGAACGGTCAACTCCGAATGATCCAAGACATGAGTCTCATCACGAACATACCTCCGTAGTTGAGACACATGAAACACATCGTGAACTCCTGCTAATGACGGTGGTAATGCCAACCGATACGATACCTCTCCAACACGCTCCAATATCTCGAAGGGTCCAACGAATCGGGGACTAAGCTTTCCCCGACTTCCAAAGCGAATCACCCCTCTAGTCGGTGATATCTTCAGGAATACCAAATCGCCCACGGCGAACTCTAGAGGTCTTCTTGACGTGTCGGCCCAACTCTTCTGTCTGTCTTGAGCTGCCTTCATATGCTTTCTGATTGTATTCACCTTCTCGACTGTCTGCACCACCAAATCTGGTCCTAGTAACCTTCGTTCACCAACATCATCCCAACAAACCGGTGAACGGCACTTACGACCATACAGTGCTTCAAACGGGGCCATCTGAATAGTTGCTTGGAAGCTGTTGTTGTACAAAAACTCCACCAGGTGTAGATGATCTTCCCAAGAACCTTGGAAGTCCAACATGCAAGCCCTCAACATATCTTCAAGGGTCTGGATAGTTCTCTCCGATTGTCCATCAGTCTGGGGATGATAAGCTGTGCTAAACTTCAATCGAGTCCCCAAACTTTCTTGTAAATTCCTCCAAAAGTGCGACAAGAACCGAGTGTCCCGATCGGACACGATGCTTACCGGTACTCCATGCAATCTGACAATCTCCTGCATGTACCGCTCTGCCAAAGTCTCCGTAGATTGACCAACCCGAAAAGGAATAAAGTGAGCTGCCTTGGTCAACCGATTGACAATCACCCATACAGCATTGTTGCCCTTTGGACTACGCGGTAAAGCCGTCACGAAATCCATGGTTATATGTTCCCACTTCCATTGAGGAATCGGAAGTGGTTGCAACAAACCAGCAACCCTTTGGTGTTCAGCCTTGACTTGCTGACACACCAAGCACTTAGCCACGAAGCGAGCGATTTCCCGTTTCATACCTTCCCACCAGAAATGCTGTCGAATATCCCGGTACATCTTTGTCCCTCCTGGATGTACAGAGTACGCTGAACTGTGTGCCTCCTTCATAAGCTCTTCACGCACATCTCCTTTTGGCACACACACGGCTACCATATCTCAACGAACCGTCTTCATGGATCAGTAAATCGGTTCGTAGTCCGGCTCTAACCTGCTCTCGAAACTTTTGCAGTCTAGGATCCTGCGATTGCGCCGCTTTAATCTTCTCAACTAAGGACGATTGTACTTGTAACTGCATCAACTGTCCTGTAGCACGCGGTAGCACAACCTCCAAGTCAAATCTCCGAAACTCCTCAATGATCTCTCTCTGTGCAGTCAATAACTGAATTGCTGGTAACCGACTTAGCGCATCTGGCACGACGTTAACTTTCCCCGGATGATACTTAAGATCAAGGTCGTAGTCGGCCATCAGCTCCAACCATCTGCGTTGCCTCATGTTCAACTCCTTCTGAGTGAACACATATTTCAAACTCTTGTGATCCGTAAAGACTTCAACTCTCTCGCCCAGAAGGTAGTGTCTCCAAATCTTCAGGGCGAAGATCACGGCTGCAAGCTCTAAGTCATGAGTCGGATAGTTCTACTCATGAGTCTTCAGCTGTCTCGATGCGTAAGCGACGACTTTCCCATTCTGCATCAAAACACATCCCAATCCTTTTTCAGATGCGTCGCTGTGAATCACCAGTCCTCCTGAATCATCCGGTACGGTTAGGATAGGGGCGGTTATCAACTTCTGCTTTAACGCCTCGAAGGCCAATGCACATCCATCTGTCCAAACAAACGGTACCTCCTTGCGCGTAAGCTTGGTTAACGGCTCAGCTAAACGAGCGAAGTTCTCCACAAATCTTCTGTAGTAACCGGCGAGTCCAAGAAAACTTCTTATCTCTGCAACATTCTTTGGAACAGGCCAATCTCGAACTGCTGCAATCTTCTCGGGATCAACGGCGATTCCATCGCCCGACACGACATGCCCCAGAAACTTCACTTCTTCCAACCAGAATTCGCACTTACTCATCTTCGCGAATAATTTCTCCTGTCTCAGCGTGTGCAGTGCGATCCTTAAGTGTTCAGCATGCTCCTCCGGACTCTTCGAGTACACCAGAATATCGTCAATAAATACCACAATAAACTGGTCCAAGAACGGTGAAAAGATCCTGTTCATCAAGTCCATAAATATTGCCGGCGCATTAGTCACTCCGAAGGGCATCACTAAATACTCGAAATGCCCATACCGAGTCCGAAACGCCGTCTTGCAAATGTCTTCTGCCTTCACTCGGACCTGATGATATCCTGATCGTAAGTCCAGTTTCGAGAATACCCTCGCGCCACTAAGCTGCTCAAAAAGTTCTCCAATGCGAGGGATCGGGTACTTGTTCTTAATAGTCACCCGGTTTAATTCTCGGTAGTCGATGCACATCCTTCTCGTGCCATCCTTCTTCTTCACTAAAAGAACTGGAGCTCCCCAAGGTGAGTTGCTGCTTCGAATCCATCCCTTCTCGAGTAATTCACCCACTTGTTTCTTAACTTCTTCCAATTCCACCGGTGCCATCGAATAATAAGATTTTGATACTGGCGCTGCACCAGGAATGAGGTCAATCGCAAACTCCACATCTCGCTTCGGCGGTAAGCCCGAAATATCTTCAAACACATCCATAAAGTCGCGAATAACTGCCGGCTCTTCATTACTATCCACAACCATAGCCGCAAGAACATTGTTCGTCGGCCTAGCCCTAAACTCGACTGGCCCGACAGAACTGCTTCCTCCGATGAAAGTAAACTCAGGGTGTCCGGGAATCTGGAAAATTACTTTCCTTGCCCTACAATCAATGTGTGCGTGGAAAGTGCCAAGAAAATCCATTCCCAAGACTACTTCATAACTGCCCGTATCAATCACCAAGAAATCCGCAAAAAGCTCTCGTCCACAAACAACAACAGTACAATCTCTACATTCCTTACTAGTTATGATTTTCCCATTCCCAGTGTGTATGTCCCAAAAACTAGACAGGGTCGTGCAGGTGATAGAGTGTGTAGTTATAAAATTTGATGACATAAAACAGTGGGATGCTCCGGAATCAAATAATGCCAAAGCAGGAAAACCACGAACGAGTACAGTACCTGAAACCACTTCTCCTGATGCCTTGGCTTCCTCAGCTGTCAATGTGAAAGCTCGACCCTGGTTGGGTCCTTGTGTCAGCTGCTTCTGCCCTTGGAACGGTCTCTGCGGAGGCTTCCGTATATCATCTCTCGTGCGAAGCTTCGACGGACAAGTACCAACTGCGTGATCGGCTGCCCTACAAACCAGACAAAGTCCTAGTCTCCTTCGACAATCCTTCTGCACGTGCCCAGGTAATCGGCAGTAATCACAAATCACGCTCTTCCTTCGATCAACGATCACAGGCTTCTTCATTGGCGCTACACCTCGACGGTCCACTGGAATACTTCTGCGTCCATGATCTCGGTTAGGTACAAATGCAGGCTTCCTGGCCGCAGCTGCTGTCTGGTGAAGGTTCCCTTTCGATCCTGATAAACTCTGCTGTTCTCTAGCTGCCGTAAGAACCTGCGAGAAAGTGGTCAAACCCAGGGAGACAATCTGCCTCTGGATGTTCACATCCAAACTGCGCAAGAACCTTCGCGCCCTGTCTGCCTCCCTGGCGACTAAGGGTCCAGCGAAACGGCTAAGTCTCGTCCACTCCGCTGCATGCACATCCACAGCTGCTCCGTTTTGTTTCAGCCCAATAAATCTCTCCTCCATTTCCTCCCGTGCAGTCCGCGGGAAGAACTTTTCCAAGAAACTTTTGGAGAAATCCGCCCAACTGATTGGCTTGGACAAGCGGGTCTCCTCCACGAGCCACCACTCTCGGGCGTAATCTACCAGCTGAATGCGCACCACATCAACTTTCTTGTCTTCTGGGATCTGTGCCGCAATCAATAGATTCTCTGTGTCCACAAGCCACTGCTCGGCTGGCAACGGCTCCTCCAAGCCAGTGAAAGTAGTAGGACCCAACCGTCTGAAATCTGCCACGGTCCCTACCCGGTCAACTGGCTTCGCTACAGCGGTGTTTACAGACTGCTGAATAGCCTGCAAACCCTCCTGAAATGAATCTGCTTGCTGTTGGATCAGCTCAGTTTGCCTCTTCTGATTTTCCAACATCCCACGTATCACTCCTAACATGGCGGCTTCATCTACACGCCTCTGATACGTCTTGAAATTCTTATCTGCCATGGTCCTGAAATCAAAACAAACAACATTAGCATGATGATAGATTCAATATGTATAAATCAAGGCTAGAACTCCAAGATACTTAAATAGAGTGCTGCATTGTAGCTATGCCGCGGTATCATAGCCGCAATTACTTAACTCCACCCAAGTCGCCTAAGTCCTAGAGATAACAAGAAGTTAGGTTTTCGAATTAACAATGCAAAGTAAGTTTGCATGTCGACATGATCCGGAAGGATGATTCAAGGACGGTAAAACGGTCAAGGTGGCAGGACATGTTTCCTAATCACGGGTATCCTGATTCGTGTATCGGGTGCAATACCCAACTACAAAGAATCAACCCAATTAACCTATGTCTCTGATACCAAAAAACCATGTCACGCCCCGCTTCCCAGAGTACGCAAGATTTGGGCACGTGACATAGCCAACCATGCTACCTGTGGGTAGGAAGTATCCATCCACAGTCACATTACGGTTGTAAAGATATCAAGAACAGTAAAATAAACTAAACTAATACATGTCCAAATCCAAAATAACAGGAATCAATAAACAATAAGTGCGGAAGCTAATGATCCAATACAATGAATAAACAGTACGTCCCATAATGCGGGCTCACATCTGGAAATGAAATGAAATAATTAAACTAAACTCTAAAGAACTCACAGTTCAGCCTGCTGGCTGAAGTACTCCTGCTCGGTCGGCGGCAAAGGTACGGAATCTGGGCCATGCAAAACCCAGACGTCAGCGCGTCATGATATCAAGTATGTAGCATAAACATGGTAATAAACAGTGCAAGCATGAACATGAATAAGCAGTAATAAGAAGTAATAAACAGGGTAACGTGCAGTAGTGACTAAACTGTCCTATCAGGTTTTCTACTCTATAGTCTTTGAAACCAATTGATGAATCGTCGATGTAACTCAATAGTATCCCGTGCGTGCCCGGGACCACGGTCATGATCCTCGGGGCTGAATCCGAGACGTGCCGCTAAGCAGTAAAAGGTAGTAGGATAGATGAGTGATGTCAGCATCAACACTCCGGAGCTGGCCAAGCCCGTAAGACTGATCAGAACAATGTATCGAACTGTTGAGTTACAAGTCGGTTTCACCTTTGATTTCCCCATACCCCCAAACTATGTATGTCAGTCAGGTCTTCAGTAGTCAAGGACTAATGCCAACACAGTCAAGTAAAGGTAGGTCTGTCTGGATCGACAGCAGGAATGGTTAGGTCTGTCGGCATTAGGCACGAGATCAAGAACAAGTAATGTCATGGTACAACGGGATGAGTCGGTAAGCATGTATATGTCAGGTGTAGCAGGGTCAGGCCAATATGTCGTGCAATCGGTAAGTGCTCACAACAGGTACACAATCAATAATGAACAGTAGCAGGAAACAGTAAATAACGATATAAATCTAGGTAAACACAGTGATGTTTCGTATTCTCTTATTAATCCGGTTCACGCACCTTTGAGGTGCAAAAGCCACAAGACGAACAATATCGATAATATACGTAATGGAGTTACATGAATCTGAACTAAGCACAATAATTGTCTCATGAGTGATTTTAACAAATGAATTGGGGATGATCTACTTGGTTTAATTAGTTAAGTATGACTTAATAGCAGACCGGTTAAAGCGAGCAATGATTTCATTGATTTAAAGTTACGGATAATCGTGGCTAGCAATTCTAAGTTATAACAGGTATCGATGTTATATTAGTTGTGTGGTTATAATATGATGATTAAGTTGTAGCATGTTAAGCAAGTATTCAGATACTTGCCTCGGTGGTTCCGCAAACCGAAACACGGATGCGATGTCGGTAGAAACCACGATACGGAAGCACGGGCCACGGATCGAGTCCCAACAGAGGTCAACGGAATCACACGGACCAGGGGGCTTCGCTGGAGCGTCGGGTTCGTCAGACGGCACGGTCGGATCCGGCAGTAAACAGAAACAACAAAGTTAGTAACCACAAACTACACATTCACGATACGGACCAGCGGGGGTGTTGCACCAAAAATGAAGGAGAAGGAAACTTACAGGGAAGAAACAAGGTGCAAACACGGTGGCTCGACGGCACTGGATCGCCGGCGAAACGACGGCGGCGGCTGCAGCAAGGGGAAAGGCCTCGGGTGTGCTGCGGCGAGTTGGAGAGGAGTGTGGTCGGCTCTGGTGGTCGTGGGAGAGAGGGAGGTGGTCGGAGGTGGCGTCGACGAGGTCGCCGGCACGTTTCTCCGGCGAACCGCGGGGTAGGCGATGGGTTAGGGCTCGGGTGTACCGTTCCGGCGAGGGGAGGAAGGAAACGACGACGAGGTCTCGACGAGGAGGGTGAAAGGGAGTCGTGGGAGGCGTCGGCGGTGAGAGTAGACGTCGACGGCGAGGTCTACGAGGGGATGGAGGCGTCGGGGAGATGGGTTGCAGGCGCGGGAAGGAGAGGGAGAACGGGAGGAGGAAGGTAGGTGGGTGCGGTGGAGGTCGTGGTGGTGAGGGCGGCGACGGCGAGGTCGCGAGGAGGCCGGCGGTGAGACTGCGTGAGCTGGGGTTAGGGTTTCGCGTGGGTTCGCGATGGGAGGCGGCTGCATGCAGGGATGGAGGCTTCGTAATATAAGAAGAGGGAGAGAGAAAGATTGATGAGATAGAGAGAGAGAGAGAGAGAAAGTTGTTAAGAGAGAGGGAGAGAGAGAGAGATAGGGAATGGGATAGGTGGGGCCCACGCTCAAAATCAGCCCTCGTGATTGGCTGATCACGAGGTGGGGAAAAATATTAGAATGAAGATTTGAGGAATTAACAGTTGGGAAAAATATATTCGTAGATATATTTTAGTTATATATATAAATTGAAACGAGCCCTTTTTGGCGCGAAATGAAATATTTCCAAATCGCGCCCGGGTTGCGCCCAAATGTTCCAAATTCAAATTATATGATTTTAAGCGGGTTCCAAATTTTGAAAATAGGTGTGTAATGATTAAAATGCATGCCCCCAAGTCGGACACTTGCACGCGCGCGTAGTCGTCCAAACTTGCCTGTTTTGCCAAACGGAACGGAATCTCGACACGCGGACGTTACCACGCGACTAGTGGCGACGAGTAGGCCAAGATGGACATCTTAAATTTCATTTTCGGAGTTAAAATTTGTTATGTGCCAAAATGACTTAACCGGGTAAAATTTAGCAATAAACACCAGAAAATCAGGAAAATTGGAATGAGCGATAAATAACCCTCAACTAGTAATATACATAGTATTATTGGGCTCGGGTGTTACATATAGCATATATATATATATATATATAATAACCATTCGTCTCACGCAATAATAGACATTCCGGATCACGGATGAACATATTGGATATACTAGGAATTCTGCGTTTCGTTTAAGCCTGTAACGAAAGATGGATTCCACGGTCGTGATGAATAGCCAAAACCCACCCCAGACCCCTACGGGTGCGGCAAACTACCCGCCAAATACCCGAAGCGAAGCAACCTTCCTCAGCAACATGAGTAGGCCACTTAGCACTTCAAAATGCCCAGTAGTTTGTGCACCCCACCTCGGGTCTATCCTAGGAGCAGAAAACAGTAAAAGAAAATAATACAATGATGGCTACAACCTCAACCCGGATGTGCCCCGCAAAAGAATATTACATCATTTTACATTTACATCGAATGAAAGAACGAAAACCCTCATCTCATATATCGGTTATTCATCCACGACGATCCAACAAGTTCATATCCACAAACTTATAAAGCAACACAGATACGTGCAACCTCGATTAATCGACGTATAACAATTAGTCGACGTTTCCAAACACATATATCACAACTTAAAACTTTAAATGACGTTAAAACTACGACTTCGAAACACTCCGTATTGCAACAGTAAAAAGATAACCGTATATTCAAAATTGGTAAAAACAAACAACACCTGAGACCTTAGATTCAAGCAATTAGAACACAGACCAAAATTCAAAAAAATTCACCAAAATAAAGAAAGGTGAGGCCGGGGAAAATGAGATTTTGGCCGGTCACATTCAGGTGAAATTGCTTCATTTTTTGTGTGTTCATATCACAACAAGTAGAGCACTCTGCAATTGTTTAAAAAAATTTAGAGGCTCAGAAAAATTTGACAGAAACTTGGAGTTTAGGTTTCGTGTTTCGGAGTTTTACACTTCGTCTAAACTGTTAGTTATGGTTTAGTAGGTTTTGATACCATATAAGTCGATGTCGCGCACCCCGCGTGTTTGCGGGGAGGCGGAATATTTAAAAAACGATTTTCAAAGCTCGCAACACCGACTTGAACTCCACGATCGATACTAAATCCTAACTAACTGACAAGCAATGAGGTTTAACTACTCGGATAGAAGTTATACCTCACGATACCAAGTCCTTCGGGTCTTCTTCGCCGTCCTCCACCTCGTCGTCAGCTCCAAGGATCGGAACGGAACCTCGACGGCCTCCTCGAGTCAAAAGACGATTCACCCGAGAGTCTATAGACCGAGCTCCTACCTCAAATCCGAGATAACTACGGCATCTAGTTCGCTAAACTAGATGTCTTAGGTTGTGTAGAGTGAGAAGATGGAGTGATTTGTCTGTTGGAACTCTAGGATTCTCAATACATGAGAGGATTAGGGTTAGAGGTAGAAGATGTGAGCTTGAGGAAGTGAGAGTGAAGAATAAACATTGAGTGAGAATGACAAAGTCTTGTGACCATTTGTGATGAATAATGCATATCAATAATGCTCACACAAAATTGCAGGATTGTCTAGCACGGCAGCAAGGTTTCGGGAAGCATCTTCCATGCCGTTTTAAAAAATTTGTCGTTCTAGCTAACCCTAACCCTAGAATCTTTACTAGAAAATCAGACGAAAACATATGTAAACTACTTTACATCAAAGTGAATGAGGAATACAACCTTCGTAGATCAGTCCTTCACTTCTAAAGCTCCGTGTAGTAGTCCCTTCGCCGCATGTAGCGAACTCCCGGACTCTTGAAAGGGTTCACTTGAAGAAATGAACGAGCTTGCTCAATGTCCTCGAGGCCGAAAATGATCTACGTCGAGAAGACTCAAGCTCATGCTAGCTCTTCACTAATGGTGAAATTAATGAAGCAAACACCCTAAACTAAATGACTAATAGTAGATGATGAAGTAGGAAATGAGCTCACTTTAGATTTATTTTTCTCACATTATTTTCTCACTTGATCAAAAGCTAGCAAACCTTTTCTTAAGGATGAAGAAGATGAAGTCAAGAGATGAGAATGAACTCATGAGGTGAGAATAACAACCATGGATGAGTTAGTGTCATACACTAACCCATGTAGAGAATAAACCATGGCTAACTAATAATGGTTTGGTTAATAAATATCTATAAGTAAAACAAAATTAGTGGACTTGGTCAATGGTTCCACAAGCTTCTACAAGCTTCAACTATGTGACTAATTTCCACTAATTTGGTTTACTTTAGATAAATAAAAACCTTACATTATATTAAGCATGGTGTGAGTCTCATACACCCATGTCACATGTGGCATCAAGCATGACACAATAGTTGTACATTAATATATATCACATATATACTAAGTGTACACAAGTGAGAAAAAGAAATCTTAAGTGAGCTAATATTAGTTAATGTAAGTTAATATATCAAATATATAATTATATTAAATTATTAAATCAACTTTTAATTTAATAATCCGGTTATATCACATACAACCGACTAATATTAAATGTAACAATCTATCGAATCAACCTTGATCCGATAACCCGGCTATATCATATATAACCGACCGATATCACATATCACGAGAATATAACGCGGTATCACATACGCGTATTAATCTCGGTCCCGCACATATCACATATGTGCTCCTACTTCGTTTCGCATGAACCAGGAAACCTCTGTGTAGGACTCTAAAGACTCGTCAATACGCCGGCAGTAAGTGATGATCATATCAAATACCCACAAGCCGTAAACGGTCTGCTAAACGTAACGGCCAGCCGGGTATTGAGCGATCAGAAGATCAACAAGCAAGCCTGCTCATACTCCTGCGAATCCAATCAGTAACACTACCGTACTGTCCGGTCTCTTCGTATGATATGTCGCATATCTCGTCTGGGGGTGGTAAACTTCAGACCCCAATAACTCGATAAGTCGTGCCGATGTGAGGCTTATAACGGGCCGAGAAACTACTGATAACACTTACCAGTAAATCTCAGAAACAGCCCTGGCCAGGGACTTACTGTTATGGCCAATCGAGCACAGCGCAACATCAACCCCCAATACCGAGAGAGATGAAATCCCCTCCTATCGCTCATTGCCTCCATGTGACTCGGGACTGTATCCAAAAACCATCGTTTTGCACGTTCTCTTGAACGTGGTAATGTGGAAATCAGAGCACAGTGGGAATTACATAAGGCTCTATGACGATCTCGGGTCGACAGACTAACCTGTACCAGTGTCACCAGAGAACTGCCATCTGACGTGAGGTATAATACCATCTAGGAGTTCTCAGCGAGTCAGTCCAGTGTATCCAGTCTCCACTGAGCACCCGTATATCATCTCTGATGTCAAACATCAATGGATATGTGATCATCCATCGCCCATCTATATGGGTCGAGAAGCTATACGCTAGTCTACTCTGGTATATCGATGTCCCGTCTCGATACACCCACGACTAGAGACATTAAAGGATGTACTTACCGACTGCCTCTGCCCCACTAGTATGATCCGCATCATAATCCAGATAGTCAAGTACCCATCCTAAGGGTTTTACCAATATGTACTATAGAGACAATCAATGTACATGTTAAGATAAAGAGTAACCAGATAGCATACTATCATGTCGAGCAAGAAAGTTCTCCCTATGTATGTCCAAGCATCCACTGTAATATACATCTCATGTACAATAATGGACTCTAGGGCATACATATAACCAACAAAAATATCTAGTATGCACACAAATATCTCAATGTGAGTCACAAGGTGAGTCATGCCATGACTCACCAAGTGGCTATGTCTCAATAAATGTAAACCTCCATCTCATAATCTTTAATCAAAAAGATTAAACCCTAATTAGGTCATCTTCTAGAAACTTTCTCGAGTAAATTACGAGAATGCTCCTCATCCGTATATACATACCCGTATCCGCATTCCGAAGAATACGAATATAAAGAGACGAAAATAATCCATCAATATAATACTAGGATCCGGTTTAAACCAAAGCCCACTAGTATTATCCGTCCGATCATCATACGTGCACAAGTACACGTAAGTGATCGAAGCCTTGCCGTAAAACCATACGGTCTCTACACCTTTTGCCCGGTGCAGGGAAACCCTCTATGTGGGACTCTAAAAACTCGATACTACGCTGGCAGTGGGTTTAACCACAAGCCGCAAGCGGTACTAGCTGCACGTAACGGCTACCCAGGTATGTGTCGATAAGAAGGTCGATGAGCTAACTCATCCGAACTCCTACTGAGCCTGTATGTGACAATCTACATACAGTCCGGTCTGTTCGTCTAAGAGTATCGTATATCGGGCCTAGGGGGCGGTAATCGTCAGACCCCTAATAGCGCAATAAGTCGTGTCGGAGTGTAGCCCAAAACACCACGAGAAACTACTGGAATACCTACCAGTAAATCTCGCTTGCTTTGGCCAAGGACTTTGTGTAATGGCCTTCCGAACACTGCGCGATATCAACCCTCAACACCGAGAGAGACAAATCTTATCTAACCGCCATTGCCTTCAAGTGCTTCGGGACTGGACCCAACTACTACATGTTTGCACGACTCCTTTAAGCTGTGGTAGGGTGGTAATCAAAGTACAATGGGAACACACTCGAGGTGAAGTAGCAGTGTCAAGTTGACGGACTAAGCTGTACTCATGTCACCTGGGAACTGCTACCCGACAATAGGTATAATACCTACCAATAGTTCCCGACGAGTCCTGTCCAGTGTACTCATAACCTAATGAGCACCTGCATACTATCTTCAGTACGACGTACTAATAGTTGTGGGACAGATCATCTCTCCTGCTGGGATGAGAAGCGTATACACTAGTCTACTCTGGAGTATCGATGCCCCGTCTCGATAATCATACGACTAGGGACCTGTATAGGATGCGCTTATAGACTATCCACCCCCACTAGTGTGACTGCCATCACAACGCTGGTAATCAAGCAAAAGATCCTAAAGGCTCTACCAATATGTATAAGCGATATTCTAAGAAAGCACATGCACATATTGAGGTAGAAACAAACCGGGTAGCATACTACTATTTCGAGCAAGACTGTTACTATATCCGTGTATATCCCAAGCTTCCATTAAGTATACATATCAGTATGACACAATAATGGACTTTAGGACATATATCACTAACATCAACATGTATCAGTCATATGTGATATCGAGTATAACATATGCATATATTAAGATAAAGACAAACCAAAATAGTATACTACTATAACGAGTCTTTATTAACATGTATAAGCAATACAAAGCAACAACAAAAACATAATACACATGTTAAGATAAAGTCACCTCAAATGGTATACTATATAACCGAGCAAGATTGCCTTGGACATACAAATCTCTAGCATCCTATACAATACAGGCTTTTAGGGCATAAATATCCAACATATTACAGAGCTGAAGATGTATTTCAGTCATTTTTCAGACAAGATTTAGGGAGTTTGAAGTACTTTCTAAATATAGAGGTTGCGAGGTCCAAGACAGGTATATATATCTCATAGAGGAAATATATTCTTGATATGTTGTTAGAAGCCGCTATGTTGGGTTGTAACTTGTTGATTCGTCTATGGAATGTTAAGCTACTGCCAGGAGAAAGTGATAGGTTAGGCGATCCCAGTAGATACAGAAGACTGGTAGGTAAACTGAGTTACTTGACAGTTACTCAACCATATATCTCATTTTTGGTGAGCGTTGGTCAGTTTATAGCAGATCCGATGATGACTCATTGGGATGCAGCTTTCAGGATCTTGCGATATTTGTAGGGTGCACCTGGGAGAGGTTTGATCTATTCAGATCATGGACATTCTCTGATAGCTGGATTCATAGATGCAGATCGGGCAGTATCACCTATAGATCGGAGGTCCACTATTGGTTATTGTTGGTTATAGTGCTCTCAAGACAATTATTGTAATTGCAGTTAGGCGATTATGACCATTGAAGGGGGACCTATACAGGTAGAACAGTCTTGTTCGAGATGATAGTATGCTAGTTGGCTTGTCTTTATCATTTATATATGCGTTTTACTTGTTATTACATGTCGTTAATACATAATGATAAAGCCCGGATTCTTGCTTGACTACTAACATTATGACGGTGATCATATACGTGGAAGCTCGGTAGTCTATAAACACATCTTTAAATGTCCCTAGTCGAGAGAGTATCGAGACTGGGTATCGATATTTCGGAGTAGACCAGTGTATACGTTTCTAAACCCCGACAAGGGGCGGTGGCCAGTCTCACAAACCATTGGTGTTTTTACACCTAAGATAGTATACATGTTCTTACTGGAGGTGAGTACACGTGACGGACTCGCCGAGAGCTTCTAAATGGTATTATACCTTATCACGGCTCAAAGGAGTCGTGCAAACAGGTTTTAGGAGAGTACAGTCCCGAGCTACAAGAAGGCAGTGTACGATCGTCAGGGATTCGTTTCTTCTAGTATAGGGAGTCGATGTCGCGCCGTGTTCGGTCGACTATCACCATAAATTCTTGACCAAGGTAGATGGGATTTACTGATGGGAAATCAGTAGTTTCTCAATAGGTGATGAGCTTAACACCGACATGACTTATCGGGTTATTAGGGGTCTGACGTATTCCACCCCTAGACCCGATATGCGACACTCTCAGATGAAGAGACCGAACTGTACGAAAATTGTCACTTACAGGCTCAACAGGGGTACATATGAGCTTACTTGTTGACCTTTCTTTCGTTCAATACCCGTTACGTAGAGCTAGTGTCACTGACGTTCTTGTGGTTAAACCCACTGCCAGCGTATTGTCGAGTCTTTAGAATCCTACACAGAAGGTTTCCCGGTTCAGGCGAAACGATATAGTGTGTGTATTTTGATACATATGGGGGTTGGATATAACACGTATACTTGATATACGTACTTTAATCGGATGTTTTGATAATACTAGAAGATTTAAAAAATAGCTGGATCATTGTGGCTAGTATTATGTCTCTCATTATCTCTCTTTTGGTATTCGTATTTTTATACGAATTCAGTATTTGTATTTATATACGAATACGGGTATTTATACGAATACAACTATTTGTATGAATACGTGTACTCGTATCTTGATTCGATTACGGATATTTGTACGAATACTGTATTTGTATTTTGAGTATTTGTATTTTGATACAAATACTGAATACAGGTGTATGTGTATTTGTTGCATATACGGGTGTATATATATATTTCACACTTCTCTCTCTTTTCTTATCTCAGGTGAGCCATGTGATGGGCTTGCTTGTCCCATTGTGGTTAGTGCAGCTCCACCTCTTGATTTTAAGAAGAAGCTAGAAAGAAACTGAGAGGATATATGTTGCACTTTTCTCATTTTCTTTCTCAAGTTTTCTTGAGCTCAAAAGAGAAAGAAAAAAAAGTTAAAAGAGAGAAACCTTGAGAGATTCACCACTACATCACTCTTACAATCTACTCCTAGTAAGTTTAGTTAGTGAGTTGTTTCACTTGATATTACAGTGTGTATTAAAAGCTTGTTTCCGGGTTCCCTCGGGTTGATCATCTTCGACGAGGAAGATCGATGACCAAGCTTGTTCCCGACAACTTCGGAGCCTAGTTAGAGTCTATGGAGCGGTGTCGGGGTCTTCCGCAATTGGGTGTACATGCTTCAAAGGAAGCTAGCCCCCTAACCTTGTGTGTTTGCTTTGCTAGTTTAGTGTTTGGAATCGTTTATAGGGTTATGGTTGCTTGTGCTTGCATAAAATTTTTTGTTTTCTCATTCGTCTTGGCCGCAACTCTTATGGTGCGAACATAAGGAACCTAACAGTGGTATTAGAGCCGTGCCAAACATTTTAACTAGTTGTAGACGATGCTCACGTTTTGAAACCGAAATTTTAGACGTATCGAGTTTCTAATTCCAAGTTTCTGTTGATTTTTCAAAACGGTATCTGAATTTTTTTAAAGTATGCCAGTGAGCAAGTTTTGAAGTATGAAAACATGGCACAAAACCTGGACACTTAACACCCAGGCCGACCAAAAATTCATTTTGGCCGATTTGGGCGGGTTAAATTTCTTAGTTGGTCCCTAGGTTTTGGTGGGAACTTGGAATAAGTGAAACTTGATTTTTGGTATATTTCTTTTTGCCCCAGATTTCAGTATGCGACATCTTTGTATCCGGGCAACTCGGGAAACTTTTCGGTCGAAACTTTAGCATCGTTTATGATTCGTATCTTTAGTTGTGTGTTGTTAAACGTCGTTTAATTGCTATATGTTCGATTAGACAGAGTTGCACATATTGTTGCTGTTCTTGTGATGGTTTAGACGGATTGTCGTGACGAACAGCCCCTTGTGTGATTTGTTTGTACAGTTGTTTTGAATGTATATTCGTTTATTCGGGACGAACGACCGGATTGTGGCCGTTGTTGCCGCTTTATGTATATTCTTTTATTTGGACACGTTTGGGTTGAGGTCGTTGTCGCCATTATATGTTCTTTCATTACCGTATTAGGATTAACCCCGGAGAAGTGCTCGAGTAGCCTTGTTCTAAAGTGCGGAAGGTGTTCGTCTCATGGTGATGAGTTCGAGCCGCCTCGTTCTTGAATTGGCGGGTTGCCTGCCGCACTTGTAGGTGTTTTAGGTTGATCCACGGAGGAGTGCTTAAATTACTGGGTTTTAGGAAGCGCTGGGTGGCCCACTCATGACATTGAGTGTGGGTTGCTTCAATCTCGGATTGGCGGGTAACTTGCCGCACTCGTAGAGGTCTTGGTTCGATATTGTACGGGCTATCCACACGACCGGGGAACGTTGTGTTTCGTTTACGGCTCAAACGGAAACACGTGGCTACTAGTTTATCCGGTATTTCATATTGCCTTTTGGTTTATCGTATGCCTGTGATGATTATTACTTGCCTGCGATGATATATATATGCATCTATATGTTTTTCATCCGCGCTGGCCCTGCCTCCGTCCTGTTGTAAATTAAGTAATTTTACGGTGAAGACCCGAAGCCCATGGCGAATGCGGATGGCATATAAAGCATGCTATTTTGGCTGTTTCTTTTGTGGCTAGAAACTTTAAAATGATGTGACCGTGATATAAGCAAGGAAAATAAATCTAAATGATGTTATTGGAACCATTTTTAAAACTATTCGGTTTTCTTTAAAACCATTCGTTTTAAAACCGGAGTCTAAACCACTTCTTTTCACAGCCACTCGAGTTCCTTCAACAATATCAAGTTCATTACGTTAAAGGGTTTTCACCAAAAACTAGCCGTAACCCTTCGTCATTTCATTTTAGTAGCATTTATTATTCATGCTGCGTTTGTTGACCGTGTCAAGACGTAGTCTACGACAGCTAAATGTTATTTTTCTGTAATATAAAGAGATACATTAATTTAGGACAACCACATAGCTTTGTTGACTGTGTCAAGGGCTTATGCGGGTGGGTTTAGATAATCAGGATAATGACGGGTTGATCTTGACTTACGGTTTATGATTTGATGACCGTGTCAAGGTCATAAGCCGCTTGAGGCAAAAACTATATCGGGAGTTTCAAATATAAGAGAAATTTGCCAAGTATGCGCATACTTTTTGGAGTGTGGTGATTTTAGTTGGCTTCCATCAAGGTTATCACAAGATGATAGTTAGGTTCCAAATCCCACTAATGGGTAGGTTTTATTCCCTGGAGATTTTTATTTCACAACTAGCTAACCCATTAGGTGTCTTGAAAGGTGTTAACGGGTTTATGCCTATGCTGAAACATGGTTATTTAATTAGGTCCGTACGAAAGCACATGGAGCCCCCATCGGAGTACCAACATTGGCCTGGCTGAACGGTTGGCGAACTTGTAAGGTGTACATGATCCCGACTAATTCTCCTTTTAAGATTTGCATGAGAATTCGAGAAAACAGTGGGAGCCAACTTGATTAGATAAAATAATTAACCAATCTAATCTTGATAGAGTGCACGCTGAATGTTTCTTTTCTCTCTTTGACAGCGACCATGACCGTCCTTAAACTAAAACTTGTAAACCAAGTTAACCGAATCTTTTTACATCTGGTTCTGGATTGTCATGATTCACGAAAAAGTCGCATATATCACAGCCACTCCTACTTTACCCTTTGCCTTCTCCAGAACACTCCATATCACTACGGAGATCTATTTTGCTTGGAAGGCCATCGTATGGTTAGATACGAACTCAAAAAAATTTATTTCAGTCAGAGGATAGTCACAGATTCTGGAGAAATTGAATTGTATAATTCTGTTGTCTCCACTCCTTCACCTTCATTCTAGTTGAGAGCTCCTTGGATTAGGAGAGTACATCGGGTACACTTGTTGGATAGTCTTCTTCCAAACCTTAGACGGGTGCTGAACGGTAGAGAAGGAAGAAAATCAACTAGCCTAAATATGACGTACATAAGGTAAGATGTATAGACATATAAAGGGATTGAAGTGAGGGCAAAGGAAACAACAACTAGTGTCATGAATCGGGGCAGTGGAAGAGACATTACGAGGAATCATCGGCCACCCCCTGAAACATTTATGTTTCAGATTTCCTGTGTGGTTGTAATTGAAAACCGTTTCTTAATTAATTGACTCATGGGTATATGTATACCGGGTTAGAATCCCATATTTGTAGGGCGCTACAGATACTGAGGAGTAGAATATTGGGAAATGGGTGATTTGATCATCAATATCGGAATTCGTAGCAATTGGTGATATTGGATTAAATTACCTGGTTTTATCTAACGTAAGTATTTGGTTTTGAATAACCGTTATGCACCAATTTTTAAAACCGATATATGTTTTATCTAACGTAAGTATCTTTATTTAATAAAGTTAGCTAAATTTTGAAAAATATGTTTACCTTTGTCAGTTGAGCATAAAGAAAGGTGCATTGAATAACGGTATAGGCGTTCTTAACCAAAATACAGTTCTCAACCTACAACATACGGAGCTTGAGTTAGTGAACTCTTAAGACTTATACATGGTAATGTATCTTGTTCGGTGTCCTTATGAACAAAGGGTTGGTACTCTTCATTCCGTTTTACTTATGAGTTCTCTTATTTTAGACATGCATTCGTTGAAATGCAAAGTCCAAAAATTTTGAGAAGTTTATAGGTATAAAAATAAAGTAGAGAACCAGACGTTGGAAGTATCAAAATTCTTCGAAATAATCGAAGATAATACTTATGCCAGGTATTCCATCGTAGTAATATTGAGAATTTGATTCTCTCACAGGTTACTCATTCATGGGTGCGCTCTTTGATGAGTAATGTTGTATGAACTTATTCCATTTGAGAATATGCACCGGATACAGTTGCATAACTTTTGAATCTGGTTCTATCTAAATTAGTGCCTTAGATTCTATATGGACATAGAATGGTTGCATATCTTAAGGGTAGTTAAGGTATGGAGTTATTCGGTTTTTGTTTAAAAGCAGAATCCGGACGAATTCAAGACGTGCTTCAGTAATGGCAGTTTGTGGGTTATCCCAAGCTTTCGCAAGGGTTTAACTTTTACCATTTGCAAGATCAATAGTTGCATTGTTGTTGACTTGCCACCTTTTTATAAAAAAGATTTCTTTTTGTAAAAGAATTTAGTGGGGGTATAGTAGAACTGGAAGTGATTCCAGAATCACAAACGGTTGCTGAAAATTTAGTAGAACCTAAGGATTCAATTGGAACCGACAAACCATTAGCCGCTCCGCAGATTTAGTGGTAATCTCAGCTATCCGAGTGAGACTTCGGTTTCCTCATAGACGGTGACAGGAAGGTTTGCATTATGGCGATGATGACCCTACTTATCACCGCTGCTATTCATGACTATGAGATTTGGCAGGTGGATGATTATAACGTCTTTCTAAATGAGAATTTAGAAGTGCATGTATATATAACTCTGCCAGAGAGTTGTCATAGTCAGTGGGAGCAGCGGAAGGTGTGCAAATTGCATGTCTATTTATACACTAAAGCAAGCACAGCGAAAATGGATCATCTGTTTTGATATGAAAGACATAGTGTTTGACTTTATCAAACAACAGGTGAACCTGGTAAAAAGGATGTAGAGAGTCCTGTCACGCCCTGCTTCCCAAGAGACGGTAACGGTACGCGACGAAGCCCGCAACGTATTTATTATGAGAAGGTCATTTCCCTTAATAAATATGTTAAACGTATGAAAGCAATATAACAATATATAAGAATTAACAAGAGTTATTAAAATTTAACAGCAACTTTATTTACATTCATTTTCATAGTTTGGATACAAGATAATTGAAATAAAAAGTGCAAATGCGATGTGCCTAAACAATGACATACTGGTAATAAATGCAGAAAAGAAAACTAGTAGTTTGGCTGAGTGGTAAGCTGATCGAAGTCCTCCTGCCTGGGCCCGATCTTTTCAGAATTCTGTCATCCCGACGAATATTCCAAGGAAAAGAAACAAAGAGGAATGTCGTCAGCGACCAGCGCTCGGTATGTCCCCAAAATAAATAAGTAATGATGTGTATGTAAAAACGAACAGGAATCCATGTAGTAATGAACAGGTAAATGTGTATGTAAAGGTATCTCAAGTATGACGGGTATATGAATATGATTATTCTATTCTAACGTGGTTGTTTTGTCACGACCCACAGGGTACGGAACGTGACTGGCACTTAAGTTTACGAAACGTCTAAAGACGTTCGTAAAGTAAGTAAGCCAAAGCCCAGAAAACAAAACCAATTAAGCAAAAGAGTGAAGAAAACCCAATCAATTGAAGGCGAGTTTATCAAATAAGTCATGTAAAACCCTTTTTAAAAACAATACCAATTTTTCCGAAAATTTCGGCAGAGTCTCCTTTGTAAATACTGGCCCCCAAAATGGGTACAACAAAATATATACATGAATCCAACAAAATAGGGCATCCCCAAGCGGGAGCTAGCTCTTCGCCACAAGGCGGTCACAAATCCCACGCAATGTAAATGACAACAAGCATAATAATCATAAGGAAGCATGAGAAAAGTAGCATGTCGGCTCAAGTGAGCTCGACCCCAAAATACAGCATAAAATCCACAAACCTCACAGTCTCATCTCTAGGTCAATATACAATAATCTGGCGGAAACAGTAGATGGAGTACACTAGATACAAAGAATATACAAGGTGGTACAAAAATAATAACACAACCCACCTATGAGCAAATCTCGAGTCCAGGCAAAAGAGGCAAAAGAAGCAAGCGCACCCGCCGCTACTGAACTGACGGAGCGGACCTGCAACAGACTATGGCACAACGGGGGTGAGTTGCCAACTCGTGAGTAATAAATAACATCTACACAGGCTATCGAATGCATGCACACAAGCATCCTAGCATCTATATACAGGTAAGGCAGGACATAATGGCGAGTATGTATGCAATATGGATATACTAGCAGGTGTGTATACAACATCAGTGTACGAATATGTATGCAACATGCATATCTGAGGTCTCAATAGGTTTATATAAGAATATTTTATCTCTTTTTGTTTTTGAAACTCTTTTAGAATGCCAGCATAATGTCAATGAATCGACGAAAATCGGTGTCCAGCAACGACACCCAAAAGCTGTCTCAAATCTCATAAATGTATCTCTGGCCTCAGCCGTCCGGCTGACCCATCTCAAATATCAATATCTCATCATCTAGCGGCCACGGTCGGTATCCTCTGGATATCCGCCGTCCCAAACAGTCACCGGTAGGTAATCCGTCCCCTGCCAGGCTCAATGTCATCACCACATTCCTCTTGCCCCGGGGTACCTTACCGGGCCCACCATGTACCCATGCCGGTTCCTCCACTCCTCGACACGGATTTCCAAATCCACAGCAAACTCATGGTGGACGACACTTACATCACTAGAAAACCGCAATTTACATATTTTAAAAAATATAATAAGTTTAGAAATTTTGCGGCTTTCCCCCGAAATCCAGCAATATCATAAAATCTCAAGAAATCCTCATAAGTGCATATATCAATGATAATGAATGCGTATGATATCAATAATCAAGTTGCGATGTGTGATTAATGTATTAAGCATGAACAATTAATATGATGAAGTACATGCACATGAATAGCAATACTACGGTTTCATTTTTAAGGAATTAAAGGCAATAGTACCAGTTTAAGTATCAATTAGTAAAAGGTTTCAATTTAAAAGTTATCTAGTGTGGTGGCATGGCAATTACCAGGGTGTGTGTGTAAGCATGAATAGTGCTCGTGCTGCATATAAAAACCTGGTAATGGTGCATGTGTCCTACAATTGAGTTTGCGTATATGGGTATAACATATTGATCTAATTGCAGCAATTATTATGCCAGTAATATTATTCTAATGTCACAAGTGGTTATCCAGTTTACTATTTTTCAGTTTACTAAATCTATCGGGCGACTTGCGCCATCCAAACGATCGTCCCCCGTAGATGTTAAATCTACTCACCGGGATCCCTGGCTAGCTGTGTCCAATCACCGCCTTTCCCTTTCGCGCCGCGTCTGACGTTTCCGCGACCGAACCTGGAATTTACATCAATACCAAATATAAGGTTACAAATCAAGAACGACGCAAAACCCCAACGAAACTACTAAGGTTCGCTAGCTAGGTACAACGTGCACAAAGTGCGCGGAACACACGCGAAAATCGCAAAAACTGCCAAAAACGCCGATTTGGTCGCCCGGCAAAACTAAAACCGGACTACCCAAAAATCCGCACTCACGCATCCTAAAAGTCGTAGGACAAGCCATTACAATCATCAAGATATCAAAAATAATTCATCACATAATTTTTATACAAAACTAGTAAGCATTTGCATCCCAAAATCGGTGCAAAAATCGCCGATTTGCGACAAAACGACTACAATCTAGCATAATTACCCAAGCACACTACAAGCAATCTACAAACACTAATTACAACACAATAGCAATGATTCCAATCCTATTTTCCATAACCACCAATTCTTGAATTTTCTCAAAAGCAATTGCAAATCAAAATCCATACTTGAAAAACTTAATTAACACTAATTTCAAACCCAATTAGCAAGTTCACCTCTTAGATTTAGGTTAGCAAAATACTAGATAACAAATTAGGTTCAATCAACTAAATAATGTTTTCTAAACCTTAATCAACTCACTAATCAAGCTTCACAACTCAATCCCATACACTAACCCTCTCTTGAAATTCCTAAAACGACAATTACAACTAAAATCGAACTTTTAAAGTTAACTAAATTAACACAATTAGAAGACTACATAACAAGGTGATCATATAGACTAGTTAATTAACAACTAGATTAACTAAAAGACAAGCTAATTAACCATCATGGTTCAAAACCCTAGTTTAACTCTAACCATAAACCTTTAAAAACTAGATTAGAATCTAATACTAAATTAACACTAGATTTTAGCCCAATTAGCAATTTAACCACTTAGATTAAGCTAACAAAATAACTAGATAATAAAATAGCTTAATTAATCTCTTAATGGTGATCTAAACCCTAAATTAATTTCAAACCACAAACTTTAAAAAAACTAGTATGCAAATAGCACTAAAATTTAACACTAAAACAATTTAATTAAAGAAATCTAACCATAGGAATTTAAATGGGTAGAAATATACCTCAAGATCTATGGATCTAGCATGATGATTTGCCTCTAAAATTGCCTCCTTTCCACATGTTTTCAACTAAATTAGGCTTGAGAAGAGGTAGCACAAGGATTTGTTTTGGTTTTGTAAACAAATTTGTGGATTTTTGTAGCAATTTTGATGAAATTTTGGAGGAAATGAAAAGAGGAAGGTGAAGGGGGAGGGCTGCTGAAATTTCGGCCAGAGGAGGGAGGAAAAATGGTGTGGGTGTTGTGGGAAAGTCAAGGTCAAAGCCCATACCAATCAACCAAAACCCATACTCAATATAAAATATTAAAACCCTTTTTTTAGCAATTTAAAATGAGTGAAGAACACAATTTGGAGGGGGGAAATTTTGGGCTGCTGAAAATAGTGGTAGGGCCAGCCAAATAAGAGGGTTGAGGAAGTGTGAGTGTTTGCAAAAAAAATTCTATGCAAAAAGACCCCCCACAAGTCCAAAATTGCAAGTTTAAGCTTAAATTCAATAAATTCGTTTCATATCATAAAAATTTGTTAAAAATCAAAATAAATTACTAAAAATTTATGTTACCACTAGATTTTAATTATCATAATTTTAGAGATTAAAATTAGCCCGGAAAAATTTGTATTTATTGCTAATTTAATGTATTTTCTTACCGGCTTAAAATAATATTAAAAAATTGAAAAATAGGGAAAAATTTTTAAATGACCAAAATTTCATAATTAACTCATTAGCTACTAAAAACAAGTAATTACCTATCCATTTAAGGTATAATTAGCCCTAAACTGCAAAATATCGAGAAAGACGGTTTTCGGAAAAATACCGAATTTTCACCGAATTTCAGGAAAACACCAAAACGACTTTTCAAGACGCTACAATCTTCCCCCCTTTAAGAAATTCGGTCCCCGAATTTAAAAATATAACTACGCATACCTTCAAAGAGATGGGGATGTTTCTTCCTCATCTCGCCCTCGGTCTCCCAGGTAACCTTCTCGCTGCTCGGGCTACGCCAAAGGACCTTGACGGTTGGTATAATCTTCGACCTCAACTTCTTCACCGGCCGATCCAAGATGGCCACCGGCTGCTCTGCAAAAGAAAGGTCGCGCTCTAGCTGGACTGTCGGGTGCTGAATCGCATGCGAAGGGTCGTGAAGGTACTTGCGGAGCTTCGAAACATGAAAGACGGGGTGAACATCGGGAAAGCTGGGAGGAAGAGCCAAACGATATGCAACAGCGCCGACACGCTCGAGGATCTCGAAGGGACCTACGAATCTAGGGCTAAGCTTCCCCTTTCGCCCAAAACGCATCACGCCCTTCATCGGAGAGACCCTCAGAAAAACATGGTCGCCAACTGCGAACTCTAATCTGCGACGGCGCCTGTCTGCATAGGATTTCTGCCTGCTCTGAGCCGCTCTCATCCGGTCTCGGATCAACTGTATCTTCAATGTCGTCTCCTCAACAAGCTGCAGCCCCAAAATGCTGCTCTCACTGAGCTCTGTCCAACAAACGGGCGATCTGCATCTCCTCCCATACAATGCCTCGAAAGGTGCCATCTGAATAGTATCCTGGAAGCTGTTGTTGTAGGAGAACTCCACTAGAGGTATATGATGATCCCAGCTACCACCAAAGTCTAAAACGCACGCTCTGAGCATGTCCTCGAGAGTCTGAATGGTCCGTTCTGACTGTCCGTCGGTCTGCGGATGAAACGCTGTGCTGAAGCTCAAACGAGTGCCCAAAGCCTCCTGAAGTCTCTGCCAAAGTCGGCTGGTGAACTGAGTGCCTCGATCTGACACGATACAAGTCGGTACGCCATGCAACCGCACGATCTCGTCGATGTAGAGCTGAGCATACTTAGCGAAGCTGAAAGTGGTCTTCACTGGTAGGAAGTGAGCCGCTTCCGTCAATCGATCTACGATCACCCAGATGGAGTCATACCCTCGACTGGTCCTGGGTAGACCCACAACGAAGTCCATCGAAATCTGCTCCCATTCCCACTCTGGAATGGGTAACGGCTGTAGCTCTCCTGCGGGCCTCTGGTGCTCGGCCTTGACTTGCTGACAAGTCAGGCATCTCGAAACGAACTCCGCAATGTCCCTCTTCATCCCGTCCCACCAGTAGGTCTCTCTCATATCATGGTACATCTTGGTGGAACCAGGGTGGACACTATACACAGATCGGTGTGCCTCCTCAAGAATGTTGCGCAGCAATCCATCAGCATCTGGTACGCACAGTCTAGATCCATATCGTAAAATCCCCTGATCGTCAACCACGAACTCGAAAAATCTGCCCTGTCCCATCTGTGCCATGATCTTTGAGCAACGGTCGTCACTGCGCTGTGCCTCATATATACGGTCAAGCAACTGTGGGCGTGCACGAACATGCGCGAGCTGTCCCCCTGTCTGAGTGAACTCGAACTCAACTCGGTTGTCGCATAACATCTGCCAATCTGCTGACGACTGCCTCTGCACTGCGTGCAAAAAGGATAGACTACCCCCGGGCCTCCTACTCAACGCATCTGCCACCACATTCGCCTTGCCGGGGTGATATAAGATCTCGCAGTCGTAGTCTTTCACCAACTCCATCCAACGACGCTGTCTGAGGTTCAGGTCTCGCTGCTGAAATATGTACTTTAAGCTCTTATGATCGGTGAATATCTGACACGACTCGCCGTAAAAGTAATGTCGCCAAATCTTCAATGCAAAGACCACTGCAGCCATCTCCAAATCATGAGTGGGGTAGTTCTGTTCATGCTTCTTCAACTGCCGAGAAGCATAAGCGATCACCCGACCATGCTGCATCAAAACGCATCCTAATCCCACTCGCGAAGCATCACAGTAGACAACAAATCCGCCTGATCCCGAAGGTAAAGATAATACCGGCGCCGTAGTCAAACAAGTCCGTAGCTGCTGAAAACTGCGCTCGCACTCCTCTGTCCAAACGAAAGGAACTCCCTTCCGGGTCAAACCGGTCAACGGTGCAGCTATACGGGAGAAGTTCTGAACAAAACGCCTGTAGTAGCCCGCCAAGCCTAGAAAACTACGGATCTCAGTAACCGATGCAGGTCGGGGCCACTGCTGAACAGCCTCAATCTTCTTCGGGTCCACACAAATGCCGTCTCTCGTAACCACGTGTCCCAAGAATCCGACGCTGTCCAGCCAGAATGCACACTTGGAGAACTTCGCGAACAGCTGGTGCTGCCTCAGAGTCTGTAACGTAATCCGCAAGTGCTGCTCGTGCTCCTCTCTGCTCCGGGAGTACACCAAGATATCGTCGATAAACACGATGATGAACAAGTCAAGATACGGCCTGAAAGTACGGTTCATCAAATCCATGAATGCTGCTGGGGCGTTGGTGAGTCCGAACGACATCACCAAAAACTCGTAGTGGCCGTAGCGCGTGTGGAAAGCTGTCCTCGGTATATCCTCCTGTCGAACTCGCAGCTGATGGTATCCTGATCGCAAGTCGATCCTCGAAAAAAATATCCCGCACCCTGAAGCTGGTCGAACAAGTCATCAATGCGTGGCAACGGATATCTGTTCCGAACGGTAACTTTGTTCAGCTGGCGGTAGTCGATACATAAGCGCAAACTTCCATCCTTCTTCTTAACAAACAGGACCGGAGCACCCCACGGAGAAACACTAGGTCGAATAAGCCCCTTATCTAAGAAATCCTGCAACTGATCCTTCAGCACTCGAAGCTCTGCCGGGGCCATCCGATAAGGCGGTATAGAAATAGGCCCCGAGCCGGGAATCAAATCGATGCAGAACTCAACGTCGCGCTCAGGTGGTAGCCCAGGTAGCTTATTAAGGAAAACATCAGGGAACTCACAAACAACCGGGACCCGGTCCAACGGAACCTCTGCAGCTCGAGTATCATAAATACACGCTAAAAATCCCCGACATCCCTTCCGCAAGAGCTGACCAGCGCGAAAAGACGAAATTAAGCTGGGAAGGGTGACACTGCGGTCACCCCGAATAACAAAGACTGGCTCTCCCGGAAAGCTAAATCTGACTGCCTTCTCACGGCAGTCCACCGAAGCATAACAAGTGGCTAGCCAATCCATGCCCAGAAGCACATCAAAGTCCAACATATCGAGGAGTATAAAATCAACTGATGAATCCCTCTCCCCGATACGAACGGAACACAAACGAAATACAAACCGAGCGACAAACGACTCACCTACCGGAGTACTAACAACAAGCGGAAGATCTAACGACGACGACTCACGGCCCAACATCGGTGCAAAGTGTGTAGAGACGTACGAATGTGTGGAACCTGGGTCGAATAATACCCGTGCGTCGAAAGTACAAACTGGCAAGGTACCTGTCACAACGGCATTGGATGCCTGCGCTTCCTGCTGTGTCAAAGCAAAAACTCGGGCCTGTCCTCCACCGATAGCGGGCTGACCTCGACCTCGGCCTCTGCCTCCTCGTCCTCTCTGAACAGGACCGCCGCGTCCACGGCCTCTGGGTGCACCTAACTGGCGTGGAGCATCGCCTGGGGTAGGAAGTAGGGCTCTCTGAGGAGGGGGTGGTGATGGTGGTAGGGTCACATGCGGAACTGTCGCTGCTCCTTGTCGTCTCACCGGACAGTCTCTGATACGATGATGCAGGCTACCACACCAAAAACATCCTAACCATGGCTGCTGACCATATGGGTGAAGGCGATACAACTGGCCCCTAAAGAATCAGCCACGGCCTCTGCGAACACGCCTAGGTGCTAACATATCAGTGCGAATCCGACTCGGTCTCGAAACGACCGTAGGGGGAGTAGTATCCAATCTCTGTGCTCGATTGACCTCTACTAACTATTCCACCATCTTTCGTAACTCCTGCATGCCTCCCATCATCTGTCGCAGCTCCTCCATACCGGACTCAAGCCTATCCATGCGACCTGGGGAATGCGGATCAGTCTGTCTCTGAGGCATAGGTATACCACCCTGCTCAGTCCTAGTCTCGGACGAGCCAGCTCGAATCTCGTCTCTGGCGGCAGCCCTCTGTGCCCTCGTAGCCTTCGGCGGCATAGTGGCTGTTACCGGAAAACGGATAGTAAGAACAGTGCAATAGGATCATAGGATACACGGAATTGAAGAAGGAATTTTTCAAGCAAGTATATCCTAAAGTTACTTAGGCGGAGTACCGTATCGCAAGTATGCCGCGGACATACGCACGCTACGTTACCCTACTTAAGTCACTTACTCCATCTACCAAGGGTCATCCTACACTCACAAAGGTAAAACCTATCGCTCTGATACCAACTTTGTCACGACCCACAGGGTACGGAACGTGACTGGCACTTAAGTTTACGAAACGTCTAAAGACGTCCGTAAAGTAAGTAAGCCAAAGCCCAGAAAACAAAACCAATTAAGCAAAAGAGTGAAGAAAACCCAATCAATTGAAAGCGAGTTTATCAAATAAGTCATGTAAAACCCTTTTTAAAAACAATACCAATTTTTCCGAAAATTTCGGCAGAGTCTCCTTTGTAAATACTGGCCCCCAAAATGGGTACAACAAAATATATACATGAATCCAACAAAATAGGGCATCCCCAAGCGGGAGCTAGCTCTTCGCCACAAGGCGGTCACAAATCCCACGCAATGTAAATGACAACAAGCATAATAATCATAAGGAAGCATGAGAAAAGTAGCATGTCGGCTTAAGTGAGCTCGACCCCAAAATACAGCATAAAATCCACAAACCTCACAGTCTCATCTCTAGGTCAATATACAATAATCTGGCGGAAACAGTAGATGGAGTACACTAGATACAAAGAATATACAAGGTGGTACAAAAATAATAACACAACCCACCTATGAGCAAATCTCGAGTCCAGGCAAAAGAGGCAAAAGAAGCAAGCGCACCCGCCGCTACTGAACTGACGGAGCGGACCTGCAACAGACTATGGCACAACGGGGGTGAGTTGCCAACTCGTGAGTAATAAATAACATCTACACAGGCTATCGAATGCATGCACACAAGCATCCTAGCATCTATATACAGGTAAGGCAGGACATAATGGCGAGTATGTATGCAATATGGATATACTAGCAGGTGTGTATACAACATCAGTGTACGAATATGTATGCAACATGCATATCTGAGGTCTCAATAGGTTTATATAAGAATATTTTATCTCTTTTTGTTTTTGAAACTCTTTTAGAATGCCAGCATAATGTCAATGAATCGACGAAAATCGGTGTCCAGCAACGACACCCAAAAGCTGTCTCAAATCTCATAAATGTATCTCTGGCCTCAGCCGTCCGGCTGACCCATCTCAAATATCAATATCTCATCATCTAGCGGCCACGGTCGGTATCCTCTGGATATCCGCCGTCCCAAACAGTCACCGGTAGGTAATCCGTCCCCTGCCAGGCTCAATGTCATCACCACATTCCTCTTGCCCCGGGGTACCTTACCGGGCCCACCATGTACCCATGCCGGTTCCTCCACTCCTCGACACGGATTTCCAAATCCACAGCAAACTCATGGTGGACGACACTTACATCACTAGAAAACCGCAATTTACATATTTTAAAAAATATAATAAGTTTAGAAATTTTGCGGCTTTCCCCCGAAATCCAGCAATATCATAAAATCTCAAGAAATCCTCATAAGTGCATATATCAATGATAATGAATGCGTATGATATCAATAATCAAGTTGCGATGTGTGATTAATGTATTAAGCATGAACAATTAATATGATGAAGTACATGCACATGAATAGCAATACTACGGTTTCATTTTTAAGGAATTAAAGGCAATAGTACCAGTTTAAGTATCAATTAGTAAAAGGTTTCAATTTAAAAGTTATCTAGTGTGGTGGCATGGCAATTACCAGGGTGTGTGTGTAAGCATGAATAGTGCTCGTGCTGCATATAAAAACCTGGTAATGGTGCATGTGTCCTACAATTGAGTTTGCGTATATGGGTATAACATATTGATCTAATTGCAGCAATTATTATGCCAGTAATATTATTCTAATGTCACAAGTGGTTATCCAGTTTACTATTTTTCAGTTTACTAAATCTATCGGGCGACTTGCGCCATCCAAACGATCGTCCCCCGTAGATGTTAAATCTACTCACCGGGATCCCTGGCTAGCTGTGTCCAATCACCGCCTTTCCCTTTCGCGCCGCGTCTGACGTTTCCGCGACCGAACCTGGAATTTACATCAATACCAAATATAAGGTTACAAATCAAGAACGACGCAAAACCCCAACGAAACTACTAAGGTTCGCTAGCTAGGTACAACGTGCACAAAGTGCGCGGAACACACGCGAAAATCGCAAAAACTGCCAAAAACGCCGATTTGGTCGCCCGGCAAAACTAAAACCGGACTACCCAAAAATCCGCACTCACGCATCCTAAAAGTCGTAGGACAAGCCATTACAATCATCAAGATATCAAAAATAATTCATCACATAATTTTTATACAAAACTAGTAAGCATTTGCATCCCAAAATCGGTGCAAAAATCGCCGATTTGCGACAAAACGACTACAATCTAGCATAATTACCCAAGCACACTACAAGCAATCTACAAACACTAATTACAACACAATAGCAATGATTCCAATCCTATTTTCCATAACCACCAATTCTTGAATTTTCTCAAAAGCAATTGCAAATCAAAATCCATACTTGAAAAACTTAATTAACACTAATTTCAAACCCAATTAGCAAGTTCACCTCTTAGATTTAGGTTAGCAAAATACTAGATAACAAATTAGGTTCAATCAACTAAATAATGTTTTCTAAACCTTAATCAACTCACTAATCAAGCTTCACAACTCAATCCCATACACTAACCCTCTCTTGAAATTCCTAAAACGACAATTACAACTAAAATCGAACTTTTAAAGTTAACTAAATTAACACAATTAGAAGACTACATAACAAGGTGATCATATAGACTAGTTAATTAACAACTAGATTAACTAAAAGACAAGCTAATTAACCATCATGGTTCAAAACCCTAGTTTAACTCTAACCATAAACCTTTAAAAACTAGATTAGAATCTAATACTAAATTAACACTAGATTTTAGCCCAATTAGCAATTTAACCACTTAGATTAAGCTAACAAAATAACTAGATAATAAAATAGCTTAATTAATCTCTTAATGGTGATCTAAACCCTAAATTAATTTCAAACCACAAACTTTAAAAAAACTAGTATGCAAATAGCACTAAAATTTAACACTAAAACAATTTAATTAAAGAAATCTAACCATAGGAATTTAAATGGGTAGAAATATACCTCAAGATCTATGGATCTAGCATGATGATTTGCCTCTAAAATTGCCTCCTTTCCACATGTTTTCAACTAAATTAGGCTTGAGAAGAGGTAGCACAAGGATTTGTTTTGGTTTTGTAAACAAATTTGTGGATTTTTGTAGCAATTTTGATGAAATTTTGGAGGAAATGAAAAGAGGAAGGTGAAGGGGGAGGGCTGCTGAAATTTCGGCCAGAGGAGGGAGGAAAAATGGTGTGGGTGTTGTGGGAAAGTCAAGGTCAAAGCCCATACCAATCAACCAAAACCCATACTCAATATAAAATATTAAAACCCTTTTTTTAGCAATTTAAAATGAGTGAAGAACACAATTTGGAGGGGGGAAATTTTGGGCTGCTGAAAATAGTGGTAGGGCCAGCCAAATAAGAGGGTTGAGGAAGTGTGAGTGTTTGCAAAAAAAATTCTATGCAAAAAGACCCCCCACAAGTCCAAAATTGCAAGTTTAAGCTTAAATTCAATAAATTCGTTTCATATCATAAAAATTTGTTAAAAATCAAAATAAATTACTAAAAATTTATGTTACCACTAGATTTTAATTATCATAATTTTAGAGATTAAAATTAGCCCGGAAAAATTTGTATTTATTGCTAATTTAATGTATTTTCTTACCGGCTTAAAATAATATTAAAAAATTGAAAAATAGGGAAAAATTTTTAAATGACCAAAATTTCATAATTAACTCATTAGCTACTAAAAACAAGTAATTACCTATCCATTTAAGGTATAATTAGCCCTAAACTGCAAAATATCGAGAAAGACGGTTTTCGGAAAAATACCGAATTTTCACCGAATTTCAGGAAAACACCAAAACGACTTTTCAAGACGCTACATGTTTATACTTTAATAAAGAATGTATGCATGTATACGGGAGTAGTCCAGCTTACCCCGTGGACCAAAGATACAAGAGAGTACAAGGCTCCTCCGTCAATCCCCACGGAACAACGGTAAAAACATATTCAAAAGGTGTCTTTTAAAGTGACCTTTCGTGCCACGACATACGTTCCTTGCCAACCTATCCCTTATCCCCGCGTATTTTATTGTCTGGATCATGTTTACAGGTCTTGACCAAATTCATGAACATAAAGAGTACAAGTTCAGATTCAAGTTGTATTCAAGTATTCATATCAAGTTCAAGTTATATTCATGGGTCAAGTCAAGGGTTCAAGTTCAAGTTAGATTGGAATTCAAGTCAAATTTTTGATTCAAGTAATATTCCACTTTATTTTAGCAAGCATTTTATCCTAATAGATTACTTAAGTTTAGGAACAATCGGGCAACCCCTGCACATGGACGACATTATTTATGACTTTTTCAAAGACGATTGCCAACGATAATTCCACCATAAGGTTACGATCTATATTTAGGGAGATGCATGTAGTGCATCATTGTCTCCGCAATTCCGAGGCACTGACAGGAGAAGATGCCACTCAAACCAATTTGCAAGCTAAACACGTAATTTAGACTAGTTTTTTGATTTTCTAAGGTATTTATGTGAAAAAATGTCATTTAAAAATTTTCGAGGGTTTTTTAAGTCATCCTAAAGTCTCGAAAATGTTTTTGATAAAACATGTTAATTAGAAAGTCAAGAGTTTTATAAAATTATATATTTTTTGATTTGGTGGTATTTTAGTGATAAAACTTAGCTTTTAAAAGTTTATGGCATTTTTATGAAAAATCAATCTTGAGGGTATTTTCTTACAAACTTCAATCTTTTCATTTAAAAATCTAGTTTTCACAAATGGTTTTATTTGGAAAAATGAATATATGATTTAAGAAAATTTTCAAATTATTTAACTTGTTTTAAAATATCGTATTTTCTTTAAAACCGTATTTTATTCCTTTCGAGACCGAATTCTCCGTGAGGAGTTCTGCATTTCACTCTATTATCCCAAAGATCCGCGATAACCCGCACTATCCACAAACGGGTCCCCTAACGAGAGTTGTAGAGCCGTATTTACAAAGGATTTAAAAATAACGATTTAAAAACCTTATTTTAGAAAGTGAGGGTATTTTAATGAAAAATGTTTCCAGAAAATGCTAAAATTGATTGATCGTGCTATTAAACTATAGTGTACGTGAGTGGGGCCGGTCGTTACCCGTGCATGATCTATATAAACATGTCAGAAGAACTAGTACTTTAACAATACTAATTAAACAAGGTATTTTAGTGTTACATGTATTCTGCTGTAGTTTTAACATGTCACAAAAACGTTTTAAGGGCATGCAAGATTAACAAGGGGCAAGAATAATAAAATGACATCTTTTAAAATATAGAATCAATATACTTAATTTGGTTTGGAGATATGGCAAGAAATGGATTCAAAGTGAGGAGAAAGAGGGAATGATAGGAGACTTACGGGTTGTGTTTAAACTAAAGGAAGAAGATGCCTTGGTTGGTAGAACCGAGACCAAGATGCACGGAAGAAGTTCGATCGACGGAGGTTCGACTTCGGAAGCTTGGGCACTTCACTTGAGCAAATTTCTTCAAGAGTTTTGAGATGGATTTACAGTGATTTTTCAGAAATGGGAAGGATGATAGAATTGCCTAGTATTTATAGGGGAGGAATATGAGAGTCTGTGAATTAAAAATGAATTTAAAATGGTGTTAATAGGGTACATGAAGAGGCTGGCAACTCGCTGGTTAAATTCAGGGAATTCAAAGTGTAAAAAGGGATAGTGGGGAATCCAAAGATCACTCGGGAGAAGCACGGAAAATTTTGGGCACATCCAGGCTGCCAATTACGGCTTTTGGGATTTTTTGGACGGCCAAGATATGGGTTCAAGTCTTGAGATTCGTGTCTAGTGTTTTAAATGGTTTTAACATCTCATTTCTCCGCTTTAATTCTGTTGTAACTTTTGGTTTCTCCGTGTAAAGCTCGTGCAAACTCTTGGGCTTCCAGAAAATAAAAATAAAAATATTAAAATAATTGGGGCTGATGGAGTTCGAACACGCAGGTTAAAAAACAATAGTGGAGAGTCTTAACCAATGAGTTATAAGAAGTTTCTTGCTTTTATTTAACAATAATAAGTTATAACTCAGGTTAGAGCGGAAATACACCTTTATATACATTGAATATGATACAAATGTATATGGATTTCAAGGTCGTTACAAGTATTGTCCTGGTATTTGGATGACATACTCCTGATAGGAAGTGATATTCTTATACTATAATCGGGCAAATTGTGGTTGTTACAAATATTTCTCCACATAGGATTTGGATAATATATCGAGAATTCTGGTGGCCAGGTCTATGTCGTTAGATCTAGATTTGAAAAGTGTCCCAATCCGGTTACTTGGACACTGTTCTAAAGTGGTTTAGAATGGACGATTCCTAACGTGGCGGAGTGCCCGCAGGTAATGGAGTCACCCTCTCTAAAGAGATGTCTTATAGAACGACGAGGAGAGAGATTTGCATGAATGACATATCACTTGCTTAGGAAATTGAGTCAATGACGCGATGTCATGTACCGACCAGATATTGCTTTTGCACTTGCTGTAGTAAGCAGATATTAATCCAATCCTGAAGAAACTTAGGGAAGCAGTGAATAACATAACAAGATGTTCTTGGTGTATGGTAATGGCAGCCTCCTACGAGAGGTGGTTACCTGTTTTAGCTTCCAAGGTGGCCTTGATTACAGAGTGGCTATGGGAGTTATTAGTTTACCCTTTTTTGAGGAGCGGTATGTTGGAAAGGTTTCCAAGCGGATACTGAGGTAGACATGGCGCAGGATACTGATTATAATCAGCAGAATATACGGTCCAAGAAGTTTGTTGGATAAAGTTCATTTGTGAACTTGGTCTCATCAGGTATCTAGACAAATTCAAGCAAATTCTAAGGCAGGTATCGCTCATTTCGGAAGATAGTTGATCTCCGCGAAGTTGAGACATAGAGAGATATAGTTAGAAGCATTGCAGTGGATATACTCACTGAGGCTATTTCTTGAACACGGATGTTTCTCAAACACGGTATACGAAACCGATTAGTAGAGAAGTTGAGTATTCAGTAGCACACGAGTTGTGGGTGTGCGATACCGTAATAATTAGTTTTAAGTGCAAGTGAGGGATTGTTGGCTATAGTGCCTTCAAGACAATTATTGTAATTGTAAGTAGACGATAATGATAATTAAAGAGAGACCTATACAGGTAGAACAGTCTTGCTTGAGATAACAGTATGCTATATGGTTTGTCTTTATTATTTATGTGTATGCGTTTTACTTGCTATTACGTGTCGCTAATATATAATGATAAATCCTGTAGGATTCTTGCTTGACTACCAGCATTATGATGTCGGTCATATACGTGGGAGCTGGATAGTCCATAAGCACATTCTTAAATGTCCCTAGTTGAGATAGTATCGAGATTCCAGAGTAAACTAGTGTATACATTTCTAGACCCCGATAAGGAGCAGTAGCCGGTCTCACAAGCCATTCGTGTTTTGGCACCTAAGATAGTATATAGGTGCTCACTAGAGGTGAGTGCACCGGACGGACTCGTCAAGAACTTCTAGATGGTATTATATCTATCTTTAGATTGCAGTTCTCTGGTGACATGAGTACATAGTATCTTTTGACCTGCGATCGTCATTTGTCTCGTGTTGGTTCCCGCTGTACTTTGATTACTATCTTACCATGGCTCAAAGGAGTCATGCAAAAATATTTTAGTTGGGTACAGTCTTGAGTCACATGAGGCAGTGAACGATCGTTAGGGATTCGTCTTTTCTGTTATAGAGAATCAATGTCGCGCAGTGTTCGGTTGGCTATCACCATAAATTCTTGGTCAAGGTGGATGATTTTTACTGATGGGAGATCAATAGTTTCTCGATGGGTGATGAGCTTGACACCGACACGACTTATTGGGTTAATAGGGGTCTGACGTATTCCACCCTTTGACCCGCTATGTGACACTCTCAGACGAAGAGACCGGACTGTACGGAGATTGTCACTTACGGGCTCAGTAGGGGTACATATAAGCTTGCTTTTCGACCTTCTTTTCGTCCAATACCCGGGTAACCGTTACGTACAGCTAGTGCCACTGACTTGTGGTTAAACCCACTGCCAGTGTATTGTCGAGTCTTTAGAGTTCCACACTGAGGGTTTCCTGATTCAGGCGAAACAATGTCATGTGCGTATTTTGATACGTACGGGGTTCGATTAAACACGTGTACTTGATACACGTATTTTAATCGGACGTTTTGATAATACTAGCAGGCTTGAAAGATAATCGGATCATTATGGACCAATATTATATCTTTCATTATCTCTCTTTTTGTATTCGTATTTTTATACGAGTATGGTTTTTGTAATTTGGTACGAATACGGTTATTTATATGAATACAGGTATTTGTATCTTGATTCAATTACGGGTATTTATACGAATACAATATTTGTATTTTGATACAAATACGAGTATTTGTACGAATACTGGTGTATGTGTTGCATATACGGGTATATATATATATATATATATATATATATATATATATATATTTCGTACTTATCTATCTTTTCTTATCTCATTTGAGCCATGTGATGAGGGTATGGGCTTGCTTGTTCCCTTATGGTTAGTGCAATTCTACCTCTTGATTTTGAGAAGAAGCTAGAAAGAAATTGAGAGGATATATGTTGCATTCTCTTCTCATTTGCTTTCTCTTCTCATTTGCTTTCTCAAGTTTTTCCTAAGCTCAAAAAAGAAAGAAAAGAAAGTTAAAAGAGAGAGCTTGAGAGATTCATCGCTACATCACTCTCACAATCTACTCCTAGCAAGTTTAGTTAGCGAGTTGCTTCACTTGATATTATAGTGTGAAGCAAAATCTTGTTTCCGGATTCTCTCGGATGGATCATCTTTGACAAGGAAGATCGATAACCAAGTTTGTTCCTGACAACTTCAGAGCCTAATTAGAGTCTTTGGAGCGGTGCAGGGGTCTTCCACAATTAAGCAGACACGCTACAAAGGCAGCTAGCCTTCTAACCTTGTTTGTTTGCTTTCCTAGTTCGGTATTTGGAATCGATTCTAAGGTTATGATTGCTTGTGCTTACATAAAAGTTTTTGTTTGCCCTTTCGTCTTGGCCGGAAGTCTTGTGGCGCGAGCACGAGGAACCTAAAAGTTATTGTGTATTCATGGGAGGAAACCTTATATCGTGGAGGAGCAAGAAGCAGCATGCAGTATCTCGATTTAGTGCAGAATTAGAGTATCGAGTCATGATTGTTACCTCCTATGGGTTGATATGGATTAGTTATCAACTTGGTGAGCTTGGACTTGATCCTATTCTTCCTATGCACTTGTATTGTGATAATAAAGCAGCCATCTATACTGCATTCATTCCAATCTTCCATGAGAGAACAAACCACATTGAGGTGGATTGTCATTTTGTTCAGGAGAAGGTAATCCAAGGTGTCATTGATACATATTATATCTCCTCGACAAATCAGTTAGCGGAGTTACTCACTAAGCCACTTGGGAGTACGAGAGTAAATTTTATTTGTAACAAGTTAGGCATGTCTGATGTTTATGCTCCAACCCGAGGAGTGTTAGAATGTGAGAATAATAGTCTCACATCGGGAAAATTGTAATCTTTTATGTTTGGCTTAGTATATATGAGGAAGGGAGGTGCTCTTTATATCTTTACCTCATTTTCTTCTCCTCAACTTTGTTAGGGATATGATAAGTCCTAATTTAGTATAGATAGATGGTTGCATATGTACGGTATCTTAAGGCACTAAGTTGAACAGATGGCATGTGTTGCTTCTGAGCACTGACGAGATTGCTTAAAACTGTTTAGGACTTTATCTTTTCAAATTTTAATTTAATTGGCTAAGAGAAGATGGATACATATAAAGAAATTATTTTATTAGTGGATATATATGCAAATGAGTCATGATAAATAAAGTGTCCTTGTTCTACTAGCATGTTTCAAACTTTTCAGAATATGTACATTAATATAGAGAATTAGATGTAAAGTATAACTTAGGAAGAGGATGTAAACTACACTTCCCCAATCGGTAAGGACAATAAATATTACATTTCATAAGGATCTGTATGCAAAAGTTATATCTAGTTGAATAAAACATGAGTGAAAAGTACATTTGCTTTATAAAATGAAAACATGCTTTAAAAAATGAAAATGTTGCTGGATTGGAGGAACTTTTGCATCTCCCATTCGATTTGCATTGAATCTGAATTCGGCACCAATTCTTCCATCTCACCTGATTACCTTGGCATGTATCGCCTTTGACTGGCAAAACTTCGATCATGTCACTTCCATACATGATAAAAAATGCTATGTTTATCTCCGTCGTGTTTGAATATCAATTCATGTTGGCATATGAAATTTTACAAGAGCTTTTCATCGGCTCAATTTTCAAGTCGTTTTGAACAATTTAAAGAATATGATGTTTTCTAGAAAGGTTCTCATGCTTAATTCTCGCTCTTTTATGACACTAGCAAAAAACTTTACAGTTCATTATTGGCCGATAGTTTTGTAGAAGATGAAATTAAATTTTCGTATTGAGTTTCTCTAAAAAGAATATTTAATTTTGTAGATTATGGATAAAGAATTATCAGTTCAAGAGCAAGAAGGTAAGGAACACGTCAATAATGAAGCATTTGGTGAAGAAGACCCGCCGAAAGATAAAATTGCCGAGGACCCCTATGTTGGAATGGTTTTCCAATCGTACGATGAAGTTGATCATTTCTATAAGGAATATGGAAAGCACAAGGGATTTGGTGTAATAATCCTGCATTCAAATAAAAGAGCAAATGGAAGATGGAGTCAGGTTGTACTTGCTTGTAGTAAGGCGGGAAAAATACCAGATGAACCGAAGTATCAATGTAGGTCGTCTCCAAAAACAAGTTGTGAAGCTAAGATAGTAGCTAAACTACGGGAAGACGACTTATTGCATTTGACCGAAGTTTTCATGGAACATAACCATCCGATTAGTCCGAATAATTCATTTTGATCGCTCGTTGTGCAAGGACGCGGGCATGAATCTGGTCAAAAAGAATATCGGAATCACATCGAAGATGCAAGAAGGCTCAAACTTGGAGAGGGGGACGCCGAAGCAATATATACATATTTTATGGGTATGCAGAGTAAAAATACAATTTTTTTCTATTCGATTGATTTCGACGGTGAAGGTCGATTAAGAAACATTTTCTGGGCCGACGCAAAGTCTAGATCCTACTATGAGTATTTTGGAGATGTCATCACCTTCGATACTACCTACATAACCAATAAATACGATATGCCATTTTCTCCATTTGTTGGTGTTAACCATCATGGTGAGTTGGTATTGTTAGGATGCGGCTTACTTGCGGAAGAAACTATGAAGAACAATACATGGCTATTCAAGACATGGTTAACATGCATGTGCAAACGTCCACCGAATGCGATCATTACCGATCAATCCAGTGCTATAAAGAGTGCAATTGAAGAGGTTCTTCCTAGAGATCAACATCGTCTATGTTTATGCCAAACAATGAAAAGGGTGCCAGAAAAGTTAGGAAACCTTGAGCAGTACAAGTCAATAAAAAGAGAAGTAAAATGATTAGTATACAACTCTCTAAAGGTTCATGAATTTGAAGATGGATGGAAGAAAATGGTGCACGTTTATGGCCTTGAACCTTTGTATGAAAATCGACATGCTTGGATTCCGGTTTTCCTGAAAGATACGTTTTGGGCAGGAACGTCAACGACACAAAGAAGCGAAAGTATAAATGCCTTCTTCGATGGTTATGTTAATTCAAAAACTTTTTTGAAGTAATTTGTCGGCAAGTATGAAATGGATTTACAAAATAAATATGAGAATGAAGCTCGAGCAGATTTTTATTCATTTCACAAAAAAAACACCATTGTTGACGAAATTTCCGACGGAAGAACAACTCTCTAAGTTATATACTCTCGACATGTTTAATAAATTTCAAGAGGAGTTGAAGGAAACTATCAATTGTAACATCTTATTGGTTAAAGTAGATGGACAGGGCTCAACTTTTAAAGTTAAAGAATGCATATTCTTAGAAGATGCAGCAGAGAAAAAGAGAAGTGTATTGGGATTATGAGGTTCTTTATAATGAAGATACGACTTGATGTGGAATGCATTTGCCAGGCATTTCGTTTTAAGGGTATCATATGCAGGCATGCTCTATCAGTCCTCAAATTTCAACTGCAATACAATCTTCCACCAAAGTATATTCTTGATTGTTGGCGTAAAGATTTCAAGTGTTTTCATGCCTCCACTTGTTTACCTAGTGAAGCGGTAGCTACAAATGAGTTGGAGCGTTTTAATTGCTTAAGCAAGCGATGTCTTCAGATTTCCCAGTTGAGCGCATTATCCGATGTGAAATTTCAGTTGGCCATGAATCTCTTTGGCGAAGTTGAAAAACAACTTTTATGTGACAGCTCAAATCGTGACTCAGAACTCAATGGACATATCTTACTCGAAGGTGACAAGAGTTCGGCTCCATCAATAGAAGACACTTCTAAGAAAAATAAAATTGTAGATCCTTTTAAAAGAAGACGAATAGTTCGTCCACCAGAGAATAGGAAGACATCCAAGAAGGAAAAGGTACTTAGCTATTTATTTAAACATAACATCATTTGTTATATTGATTGTATTATTTTTCTCATGATTCACTGCAATCTATTTTAGTCTATATGAATAGGTTTCTCAATCTTCAAGTGGAGTTACAGCTGATGTGCACGGCGACGAAGACAAGTAGGTACATCATAATTTAGTTGGGTATTCATGGAACACACACACCCACACACACACAAACTTTATTTTGGTTAATGATCTAGAAATTAGATAATGGTCAACTTATAGAAAGAGAAGCTGAATCTCATCGCTATCATATGCCAGGGGATTGTTTTATTACCGTATATCAGTGCTCACAATTCATAGGTTGGAAGTGCATTGGCTGAAAAAGTTTAATCATTCATATTTCATTTCATAGTATAGTTTTGAATTATGAGTTGATTTTTGCTCAGGAATTAAGTGATCAGGGACCAATTTCACAAGCCAGCGGACAAACTGGCTCCTTACAATATCCAGGCAGGCAAAAACTGATGCAATTTAATGGTATGCCCATGCTCCAGGTTAGTGTAATTCTAATTTGAACCATATAGTTTTTTCATTTAATATTTGATCATTTACTCTATATTATATAACTACAAATTGTTTTAACAGACAAGTTTTGGGCAAAGTAACTCATCACAAGAGACACAATCTCAATGGCATGCTATCGACCAATTAAGAACACAAATTCCAAACCAGTCGTTCACGCGTGCAAATAATCTGTCGACATATGAAGTGAGTATGATTCTACTTTTCAAGATCATTCCGCATTAGCTGTTTTCTTATTTAGTTATTACAGTTCTGATTTATCTATCTATCTATTTTCTAAACTTCATATTTTTCCAATTCTTGAAGTATCGTCAATTCCGTCCAATGTACATTCAAAGTATCAATTATTATGGGCCTCAAGCTGGAAACCCTTGCTTTGAGTCCTTCTGGTATAAGGTATAGGAATTTGAATTATCTTCGTTTAATTTTATAAATTTAGTGTTCTATGCCATATAGTTATTATTTTATAACAAATTGTTTTATTACCGATTCATAGCAAAGGAGCGAGGACAAGCGAGCTATCGGCACAAACAAAACAAAAATGAGGAAGATGGTTTACCTGGTGAAAACGACAGCTATATCATATCAAATTATCAATGAGTCTTAGATATCCATTTATTAGACGAGTTTAGGTTTTGGGTAAGATCGTGGTACTTTTGTGTAATACTTTTCTGGTATTGGTTGTGTTACTGAACTCTTCCGGTGGCATGTGCTAGCTTTCACTTTGTTAGTAGAAATGGATGTGGTGCGTCTTATCTTATTTTGTGTTCTTGTCATTGGTCTTGTAACCTACTCTGAAATCAATGTTGATTGCAATCCTGCGAATACTTTAAGGTAAAAAGAGAGCTGCAGCCCATACAGCAGTCAGAGCCGCGGCATCAGCAAATGCAACTGGTGCAGTAGAGCTACTGCTGCTGCAGCAGCAGCAGATGTTGCCCGTGCTGCCGCTGTGGAAGCAGATGCAGCGGCAAATTATTTGATCACAAGTAGAGCCATTTATGAACATGGCACAATATAGCCAATATGGTAAGACTCAGTAGTAAGATTGGAGTGATAGAAATACTCAAATTAAGCTTGCAGTCCGAGCCCATATGTTTTACATTTGCGCTAGCTCCGCAGCCGCTCTGCTGTTAGTTAACCAACCTAATGGTGAAGATGATGTCCTGTGAAGAATGCGAATGGCATTTAAAACACTGTATTTTCTTTTCGTATTTTTCCGGTGAATGTGTGAGAAGAAAAATGTTAGATAATGGTTATCTAAATATTGGGATCGTATTAATTGGATTAATACCAATGAAAACATATCTATCCATAGTAGGAACCAAACTTTTTCTAAAAGGAATTTTGGTCGATTTTTTTTGCTTTGCATAGAGACATTCAGTTAAGAATGTTCTGCATCTCATTTGATGAAGAAATAGTCTTGATCCTTTCACGGTGAGTTCGCTCTTAAGCAAAAGTATGTGTTATTGGATTTTAAATTATAGTCGTATTATTTTGTTTTGCATAGAGGCATTCAGTTAGGAATGTCAACCTTTCATGGGGAGTTCACTTTTGAGCATCTTGAGTAAAAATCTACGTGGCTATAAATTTAAAAACTACTCGATCATTACGATGATACCAAGTTCATCACGTTAATGATTTTCTTCAAAGCCAGCCGTAGTTCTCTGTTATTTTAGGAAGTAGAGTATTTAATATTTGTGCTACGTTTGTCGACTTCGTTGAGGCGTCGTGTATGGTACCTAAGTGATATCTTTCTGCTTCCATGTGATGCGATTAGTTAGGACAGTCGTATGATTTTTTTGACCTCGTTAAGGATCCCGCGAGTGAGTCTAAATTAATCACGAAATGACGGGTTGAATTTAACTAGCGACTTATGATTTGTTGTCCTCGTTAAGGTCATAAGCCGTTATCGGGAGTTTTAAGTGTTGAAATTTGCAATGAGATTGCATGTCTTCTATGTGATAGTTTGGATCCCGATTCCGATTGTGAGTAATTGTTACTCCTAAGAGATTTTCTATACGAAATTCCGGTTACTTATCCTTTAAGGATTTGAAGGAGGATTCGACGGAACATTCAGAGTCATCCTGATTAGATGAATTAATCAACCACCGTGGATAGCAAAATGCAAACAAGATATGTGAATGCAGTTAATATATAGAGATGTGGCTGTATGTTAAGATTATGCAATCTTCATGCCTCTATGATAAATAGCCATTGTGATTGGCTATGAGAGCATGGAACCAAGTCATCTTAATTTGTTAAACATCTCCCTTCACAATTAATACCAGGGTCTTGATCAAACCTGTAGATGTCTTTGTGACTTTTCATTGACCAAGTATTATATCTATTAGATCTCCAAAACCAATATCCTCGATTTGAATAGAGTGTGACATGAGTGTTAATTGATGCATCACCTAATGCTTACTACAAGTGAAAGTGAACCGCATTTTGAATTGGGTATATGATATTAAATGGAAGAATGACCATCTAGAATGCAAGCCCACAACCAACTCTTTTTGTTATAGCCATCTATTCATCCATGAGAACATGGTACAACTGTAGATGGGTGCATTTAGTGAGGCATGCACTGGTTTTTAGCTGAGAAGCAGCATGTGAAGTAGATAGCTTGCTAGCTCTTGATTATTTTCATTACCCCATAGCAGATTTAATTTGTACACTTATACTTTTCTTACTGTTAGGCATTTGACCAGATCCAGTCCAAATAAATGGGTACCCAATATATTCATACATATATTCATACACAGAGGGCTAGAGTTCCATATGATTTATCATCTATGAAAATATATGATGCAACATAGCGAGTCTTTCTAGAGAGAAAAACAAGAGAAAGTCCGTCCTCTTTACTCATTCTCTTCTACTTTGGGTTGGCATGCGGGGTGATCAAAAGAGAGATTCCCGCTTTCTATCAAAATATGGTTTTCCTCCGGCCGTTACTTGGAGGCGCTAAACATCGGATCTTCTATGTTACGTGGGTAAGATGATCGATCTAATCAATCAGATCAGATATCGTAAACCTTTAGGGCAGATGTATAGTTTTTCCACTGCGCATGGTTGCATGTTATATATCTACGTTACATAAATTGTACATTGGTATCAGATCTAGGCATGCCCACGTTCGTAGATAATTTAGATATGTGTTTTAAAATATTTGCAACTCAAAAATTGTGTGTTTTTTTATTTAAACCTAGATCAAATTATTATTATTATTTTTAATGACATATTGTCACGATCCGAAATATTAGCTCGTGACCGACACTTAAATCACGCGACGTCTAAAGGCGTAATGTAATTCAAGTAAGCCGAAAACCCAGCAATCTAAACCTTTTAAAAAAAATATAAGAGGTGAAGTTTTGAAATAAAGGTATGATGAAAACGAATCATTTTCTTAAATGCATAAATAGTGGAACATGAAAATGCAAGTGGGTTTAGTAGTTGAAAAATATGTTTCGTCTTTTGAAAATTTGGGCAGCACCTCCCTTGTATTTCTTTGATCCAAAACCATAATACATAATGATAAAGGCATCTCCAAACGGGAGCTAGCTCTTCGCCAAACGGCGGATCACAACCACGCAAGACAGTAAATATAAGTATACGACGCCCAACGGCGAAGATCACCACAAAAGAAAATGAAATAAGCAAGACATCAAAACCACAAGTAGCGGAAAACCTCTCGCTTTAAGTCTCGCAACCACAAGTCTCACTAAATCTCATTACTTATACAACTACTAATTTTTGATTGATGGAGTTGACTAGATACAATATGAATAAATAAATACAAGAGGGGTACGATCCAATATGTACCACCTACCAAAGCAAAACACCCGAATGCAGTTGTCTGCCAACGATGCCGCTACGGATCCATACGGTCAATCTGCAAGAACTGTGGCACAACGGGGGTGAGTTGCTAACTCGTGAGTAGAAAAACATCAACAGATAGAAATCGAATAAACAACGACTCCTATGTCAACTATATCATAAAGGTAATACTATGATATCTAGGATGACCGGGTCTGTATATGTGCCAACACTGCAAGTAAAAGCCTATTAGCATGTGGATATCATCCAACAATATAATCAATGCCTGTATGCCTGCGGATCTCGTCCAACCATATAATCGATATATGTATGCATGCGGATCTCGTCCACGTGGCAACCACTGACACAACACCATCATGCATGTAAATATCATAAAAGCATATGCATTAAAATATGAGGATATAAATCAACGTGTGTCCCTCGCGACACATCAAAATCATGGAACCTGAGTGTCCAGCATTGACACTCGAAACATCATGAAACCCGTGTCCAGCATCGGCACGTAAATCCTCATATCTCTCGGGCTCCGTCAGTCCGGATCGGCCCATAACATCTCTTGACTCCGGTCGGTATTCTCCGGATAGCTGCCAGGTCCAACCAATCACCGGTAGGTAGTAACCACCCTGCCAGGCTCATCGTCTACTCCACGAAAAATATTTCTTGCCCCGGGGAACCATACCGGGTCCACCATGAACCCGCAAACGGATCATCCGCCTCCTCGAATCGGGTTTCACATATCACACGTCTCAGAACCGAGAAAACGCATGGTGGACGCACTGAAATATCATATCAAGAGAAACCGGGTTTTTAAAACAATACATACTTTCTTTTGAAATAACCACGGTTCTCAAATCCAGAAATCTCATGAAAACAGCATATCTCAATGCGTATAATCGTAAAGCATGATGTATGCGATATATAAAAGAAATGTAAGTATATCAATATATCTTACAATATGGAATCAGTAATATGCACATGTCGAGGGAAAGCTGCCTTTTTAAATGAATCCAGTTTTTAAAATATATTCCGCGGTTCCCAAATTCTCCGAAGCCCAATGCAATATCGTATAAAGGTGCACATGCAACTATAGTAAGTAAATCGTGCAAGGAGTCATATCATGATGCAGCAACTCCTACTGTGTAGTGACATGGAAATTATCGATGATGAAGTGTGTGAGCCAGCAAATCTGTGTACGTGTAACATACGCATCATCGATAATGGTGTAAGTGTACTAGCACAGGTATATACAATGCAATGAGAATAACATGTATACAGCATAAGGTAAATCATAAGCAAATGCTGACGGTATACGTATCTAACATGACCGAGTCAGTGAATCTATTAATCGGTATCCAGCCTCACAACATTACGTACGGTATAATCCATCGTACGGCATCCTCTAGTCAAGGGTATGGATCAATCATCAAGCCCAGCTCATCACGTACGGAAAATCATCGTACGGCGGCAATAAACCATCGGGGATCCTATCCTCCTATATGACAATGAGGGGTACTGACCTAACGTCTCGTATGACATATCAATCAAGATTCACAACATTATATATATATATATACCTATGTCCCAGGTCACATCCATAATAAACTCATATCAGGGGACCTGCAAAGGTATCAATCATCCCAATCGACTCGCATCCGTATACCAACATATCATCATATCACATGCCAAATCGTATTCTCTTTTCATCGCATCTATATCTCATATACACACCCGAACCATACAATCAGTTTTTAAAAGGTGCAAATCGTAGTTTTGAAAGTCGGGGCTACGGTGTTTTTAAGGAAAATATATCATTTGAAAATCCGTAACGTCCCTCTAGGTATCTGTTTAAAAGATGCATACGATTCTTCAGTTTGGAAATAAGTATGGTTTGGATGACACATTTACGTCGGCTACCTAATCTTATAGTACCCTAAACGGCAATATCGTCAAATATCATCCTCAAATTTCATCATCACATATTAGCCGTATCATATCACTTCTAACTATCCTTTAGTTTCCAATATAATTTCTATAACTATCCTTTACTCTATCTATAGTTTTCTATTAAAGGTTTCCTTAACCATATATTATGAATCGGTTTCCATCAAAAACTTGCGGGGGTGCTATACGCCATCCACCCGACTTCCCCCGTGGATATAGATCCACTCACCTGATCCATGCTTGCCGAAGTCGATGTGCTTGTCGTCTCGGGATCCACGCGAGGGTATCTACAGCAAATACACAATCGTAATGCACATTAAAATCAAGTCGGAAAACCAAAACGGCACACGTTTTGCCTATAGGTCAAAACCTATAGCCTCGCGTGCAAAACACGACCAATAGCCCTAGTCGTTAGCGTTCAAACGTCACACGACGGAAACACAATATCAAATACCAAAACCAAATTCATTAAAAGTCGCAAAACGAAATCGGAAACTTACAAATATGCTCCAGATTTTACCCTATATGAAGTTAGCCAATTTTGCATATGTAAAAGGTCTAGTTAACTGATAAAGGAGCTACAAAACAAACACGAGACACATTGGTCAAGACCTGGTTTGACCCCTTACCTCTCTCTTCTCTCTCGTGCCCATACTTCTATATTATATTCCCTTTTCTTTTCATTTAAATCAAAACATGCTTGAAAATGAAGAAAAGGCATGCTAGGAAAAATGTAAAAATGCCAAAAATGACATGTGCACAAAACACGCTTAATGCGCGATTAGCAATATTTAATCGCGATTAGCATTAAAATAGTGTCAAATAAATCATAAAATTTCATAATTTGATTAAATCAAATAAAACACCCTCTTTTTAGTAATTTCCAAAAATAATATTTTATTTTTCTGAAATGTTACACACATCTATGATATTTAGGTTATTGTTTAATGGATCTTTAAAGATCAATCTTGCAGCATCATATTGTCACCATAGATCACATGACCCAACTCAGGAACGTGACCGGCACTTAAATCACGCAACATCTAAAAGTATAACTAATTCAAGTAAGCAGAAACCCAGAATCTAAACCGTGAAATAAAATAGAGTGGTAAAATATTGTTTCAAAATATCAATTTTAAAAGTAGAAGAGTTATACTAAACCTTTTTAAATCTCAAGTTGTTACTAAAAATTCGGCAGCATTTCCTTTGTAAAAACTGACCCAGACTGATACATAAGCAATATATAATAAAAAGCATCCCCAAAAAGCATCCCCACTTGGGAGCAATCTCACATCTACAGGCGGAATACAAACACATAACAATTATACGACGCCATAGGTGAAAAAATAAGCAAATAAGAAAGGAAACAACATTCACAATATAATACAAAAGTCGGCTCACACGAGAACGACAACCAGAGTCAAATATAATACAATCTCAATCTCCCAGTTTCTTCTCTAAGACAATACATACATGTGGTAGATGGAGTATACTAGATACAAAGATAAGAGTACAAGTAGAAAGCACAAGAATAATTGTAACCCACCTACAAAATATATCACGCCCAAAACTAACGGTAGCAGTAATAGTAGCAAAAGTAAAGTGCCCCGCCGCGACTACCGTGAAGATCAGCCCTGCAAGACATTGTTGTTAGTGGATATTGCACACCATCACAACACTTGTGATGAGGCGGAAGTGGCAAACGAAAATTTTCTTGCATGCAACATCAACTTTTAACCCTAGATGTTGTACTAAACTATAACTAGAAAACTCTATCTAGAGATATTAACTACTATGATAGGTGGTTACACCTAGAGAATCGGTCCTTCGGGTCTTCTTTCGGATACGACTCCTTGGCTCCTTAGATGCTTGGAACGATCTCGATCTCCGGTCACCTTTAGGACGTAGATGATCCACCCGAGAACTTTGGAACAAGTTTCAAACTCTTCACAAGAGTTAACTAAACAGTCAAGTGTGCTAGAAATGATTACTTAGATGAAGTAGAGATAATATAGAGGATTATTGTGATCTCTAAACCTTTTATTCATAACTCATGTGAAGGTTTAGTTTTGAGGAAGAAGAAGGAGATAATTTGGAGAGAGAAGATGAAAGTGAGAATGAGAAAAATGAAGCATAAACTAAAGATATGGCTCATGGCAAATAATTGACGTATGCATTATTTTTCTCCAAAATAATACACCATACTTCAATAGTAATCCCAATTGAATAAAAAATAAAATGAGCCATGCCTTCATCCATACTTTGACAAGTCTCCAAATTCCACCTCACAATTTTCATTTTCACACAAAAAAAATCTATTTTTGAGGTGTCTCCTTCTAGAAGCAAATCCTTGTACAATTACAAGAATGCCCCACACCGTATACCGTATAAATATACCCGTATTCGCATTCCGAAAAATACGAATACAATGAGATACCAATAATCTAATAATATAATACCGGTATGCGGTTTAAACCAAAGCCGACCAGTATTATCCTTCCGATCATCATTCATGCAACCAGTACACGAACATGATCAAAATCCTGCCGTAACAACTTACGGTCTCTACATCTTTTGCCTGAACCAGGAAACCCTCTGCATGGGACTCTAAAAGCTCGAAGTACGCTGGCAGTGGGTTTAACCACAAGCACGTCAGTTGCACTAGCCGTGTGTAACGGCTACCCAGGTACATGACGAAAAGGTGGCCGACGAGCGAACTCATCCCAACCCCAACGAGCCTGTAAGCAACACTTACCATATTGTCCAGTCTCTTTGTCTGATACGTCGCATATGAAGTCTAGGGGTGGTAAATGTCAGACCCCAGTAACTTTATAAGTCATGCTGATGTATGGCTCATAACGGTTCGAGAAACCACTGATAACTCTTATCAGTAAATCTCGACAACCCTGGTTAGGGATTTGCTGTTATGGCCGATCAAGCATAGCGCGACATCAACTCCCTATAACGGGAGAGACGAAACCCTTCCTATCGCTCACCGCCTCCATGTGACTCGGGACTGTACCTAAAATCCACCTGTTTGCACGACTCAGTAGAGCCGTGGTAGGTAGGAAATCAAAGCACAGTGGGAATCACACAAGACACCATGACGATCTCGGGTCTATAGATTAACTTGTACAAGTGTCACCAGAGAACTGCTATCTGACAATAGGTATATATACCATCTAGGAGTTCTCGGCGAGTCCTGTTCGGTGTACCCATTCTCCAATGAGCACCTGTATACAATCTTTGATGTCAAACACCAATGGTTGTGTGATCAACCATCGCCCCCAGGGTCAAGAAACGTACACACTAGTCTACTCAGGTAATATCGATGCCCTGTCTCGATATACCCTTGACTAGGAACTATTAAAGGATATTCTTTTAGACTGTCCAGGCCCCACTAGTATGATCTACATCATAATCCTGGTAGTCAAGCATAATTCTAAGGGCTTCATCAACATGTATATAAGATATGAAATACAACACATCACACGTTAAGATGAATATAAACCAGATAGCATACTATCATTTTGAGCAAAGATTGTTTCTGTATATATACATGCCTAGCATTCTATACAATACAGGCCTCTAGGGTATACATATCTAACAATCTCCCACTTGCACTAAGGCTTGTAGTTAGTGCAATAAGTACCCATTGTCTACACTAGAACTAGTTTCCGGCGTACCGCATGCCCAATATCTCGAACAGTTTCTCAAACTGGACTTGAGGGATGACCTTGGTGAATGGATCTGCCTTGTTGTCTTTCATGTCTACTCTCCGTACCTCGATGTTCTGGCGATCCACTATCTCCCCGATGAGGTGATACCGCTTCAAGATATGTCTGGATTTCTGATGGGACCGCGGTTCCTTTGCCAAAGCCACGGCTCTATTGTTATCGCAATACAAAGGTATTGGATAAGCAATGGATGGAACCACCTGAAGTTCAGAAACAAACTTTCTCATCCAGACTGCCTCTTTTGCGGCATCATTAGCAGCAATATACTCAATTTCTATCGTGGAGTCAGCGACGGTATCTTGCTTGGAACTCTTCCAACATACCGCTCCTCCATTTAGGGTAAATACAAACCCCGAGATGGACTTACTATCATCCTTATCGCTCTGGAAGCTGGAATCGGTAAAGGCCTCCATTTGGAGATCTCCGTTACCATACACCAAGAACATTTCTATATTCCTTCGTAAGTACTTAAGAATGTTCTTCACAGCAGTCCAGTGTTTCTCCCCCGGATTGGATTGATACCTGCTTACTGCACTCAGTGCATAAGCTACATCTGGGCGAGTACATAATATCGCATACATTATAGATCCTACCGCCGAAGCGTAGGGTATAATGCTCATGCGAGCTCTTTCCTCATCAGTCTTTGGAGACATCTCTTTGGAGAGGGTGATTCCATGGCAAGCGGGTAAATTACCTCTCTTGGAATTTTCCTTACTAAATCTCTTTAGTATGGTGTCTATGTACCTCGATTGGGACAATCCCAACAATCTCTTAGATCCATCTCTATAGATCTTGATGCCTAGAATGTACGAGGCATCATCCAGGTCTTTCATGGAGAATCTCTGCGATAAGAATAGTTTGACTGATTGTAGCATAGGAACATCATTTCCTATCAAGAAAATGTCGTCCACGTACAATACAAGGAATGTGACAGTAATCCCTACAATCTTTTTATAAATACAAGGATCATCTACATTTTTGATAAAACCAAACTCTTTGATTGTATCATCAAAGCAGATGTTCCAACTCCGTGATGCCTGTTTTAATCCATAGATGGATTTAAGCAACCTGCATGCCTTTCCGTTGCTCCCACTGTCAATGAAGCCTTTTGGCAGATCCATAAAAATGCACTCTTCTAAATCACCATTTAGAAATGCCGTTTTAACATCCATCTGCAAGATTTCATAGTCGTAGTGAGCAGCTATAGCAAGCAGGATCCGAATGGATTTAAGCATTGCGATTGGTGAAAAGGTCTCATCATAGTCCAATCCTGGTCTTTGACGAAATCCTTTTGTAGGTCTCCACCGGTCCATCCACACCAATCTTTCTCTTAAAGATCCACTTGCACCCTATGGGTTTTACTCCAGAAGGTGCAACCTCCAAAGTCCATACTTTGTTGGTGTGCATGGATTCCATTTCTAATTGCATTGCATCTAGCCACTTCACTGAGTCACTACTCGTGATAGCTTGCTGAAAACTAGTAGGGTCATCATCATTTATGATGCAATCTTCTCTATCACCATCAATTAGAAAACCGTAGTATATATTAGATGGGCGAGAAGTCCTACTAGATCTACGGAGTGGCTGAGGTTCTTTGGGTTCTATTGAAACCTCAGGTTCAACCAAATCATCAGTATTTGTTTGTGGTTCTGGAATTTCTTCCAGTTCTACCGCATTGCTAACAGCGTCATTTGTAAAAAATTCATTTTCTAAAAATATGGCATACTGAGAAACAAACACCCTTTGTTCCTCCTTGTGATAGAAAAGATATCCATACGAATGTTTTGAATATCCCACAAATTTACACAAAACCGATCGTGTCTCGAGTTTGTCTGGATTCTGCTTTTTCACAAAAGCCGGTCAACCCCAAGCCAGTCAACCCCATATCTTAATTCGTTTAAGAGACGGTCTCTTCCCATACCATATCTCATATGGAGTGGTAGACACGGTTTTAGTCGGAACCCTGTTTAATAGATATATTGCAGTCTCCAATGCATGCCCCCAGAACGAAAGTGGTAACTCAGCATCACTCATCATTGACCGTATCATATCTAATAGGGTGCGATTTCTCCGTTTTGACACACCGTTGTGATGTGGTGTGTACGGAGGAGTGAGCTGAGAGAGAATCCCATTCTCTTTTAGGAAATCTAGAAACTCTGTGCTCAGGTACTTACCTCCTCGATCTGATCAAAGTTTCTTGATACTCAAGCCTGTTTGTTTTTCTACTTCAGATTTATTCTCCTTGAATTTTTCGAAGGCTTCGGACTTATGTTTCAACAAGAACACGTGTCCGAATCTCGAGAAATCATCAGTGAAAGTTATGAAGTATGAAAAACCGCCTCTTGCATATGTAGATATTGGTCCACATACATCACTATGTATGAGGCCTAAGAGTTCAATAGCTCTTTCTCCGTGTCCAGTAAATGGGGTTTTGGTCATTTTACCTTTGATACAAGACTGGCAAGTCGCATAAGATTTATATTCAAACGGGTTTAAATATCCATCTTTATGTAGCTTGGTTAGTGTTGTTTCGTTAATATGACCAAGTCTACAATACCAAATGAAAGCTTCATTTATGTCTGAAATCTTTCTTTTATTTGTATGTTGTATATTGAAAACTGTGTGTTGATTCAGGATGTATATCCCGTTATTTAATGTACCAGACCCAATCAACTGTTGATTCAGGTTAATCTTCATAACATTACTTTGTAACACAGAATTATATCCTTCATTGTTCAACAACGATATAGATATAATATTACATAACATCAAAGGTACAAAATAACACGGGTTCAAAATCAATATACATCTAGACGACAAACCAAGATGATACTCTCCCACTGATACAACATGTACAGAGAAACTATGTCCAACTCGGAGAGTGTAATCACCTTTCTTCAACACTTTGCTATTTCTCAGCCCCTGCATATAATTGCAGATGTGAGATCCTGACCCGGTATCTAATACCCAGGAAGCAGAGTTAATTGAAAAACGGTTTTCTGTTACAAACACACCTGGAGTGGAAGCATCACCATACTTCTTGTTCTTGAGATCGGCGAGGTATCCAACACAGTTTCTCTTCCAGTGCCCAGTCTTATGGTTGTAGAAGCATTCCCCTTTTCCCGACGCAGCAGCCCCTATCTTGTCATTCCCAGTGCCTTTTTCACTCTACCTCTCGGTTTGATGGGATTCTTCTTCTTCTTTCCCTTAGCCTTAGCTTTCGGTATGGAAGAGGAAGATGGCCCCGCAACTAGAGCGGGAGTTTTCGCTACTTTTAGCGTGCTCTCTGCACTCCTCAACATATTAAGAAGTTCAGGAAGTGACTTCTCCAGATTGTGCATGTTGAAGTTCACTATGAACGGAGCAAAGGCGGGGGGAGAGACTGTAGAACAATATCAACATACTGTTCATTCTCCATCGTCCATCTCAGGTCATCTAGTTCTTCAATAAGTCCTATCATCTTCAATATATGATCACCTACAGACGTGCCAGCAGCCATCCTCATCTGAAACAACTTTCCAGATGCCTCATAACGGAGAGTACGGGATTGCTCTCCATACAACTCCTTTGTATGGAGAAAGATGGATTGTACATCCATCTTCTCATGCTGCTTCTGATGTTTATTGTCCATTGAAGCAAGTGTGAGGCATTTGGCTGTTGCGCAATCTATATCTCATGTCCTGCGGATTCCTTATCCACAACTGAAGAATCAGGGCCTAGGCTAGGAGGGACTGGAGTAGTTAGGACGTATGCGACCTTATCATAGGTTAGGGCAATATTTACGTTCCTCAGACATTCTTTATAATTCGGTTCCGTGAGTTTATTTTTGTCTAATAGAAGCTTAAGTCCTGTCATAGGTATCTGCCATTAGGAGAGAGAAAAGAAGACACTCAGCGATTGCTCTTTCATGATTAGATTGGTTATTAATCTTGTCTAATCGATGTCTCCCACTACTTTTTATCAAATTTTCCTTCAAACCTTAAAAAGAAAATTAGCTAGGATTAATTGCAATCTACAAGTTCTCTAATCGGTTGGCAGGCCAGTGTCGGTACTCCGAGGGAGGTTTCCCGTGCTTTCGCGCGGACCTAATTAAAATAAATCTCATTTCTCTAGATGCATAACCCCGTTGACACCTTTCTAGACACCTACTAGATTAGCTAATTATAAAGTGCAAAACTCTCCTGGGAGTAACTCTTACTCACAGTGGGATCGGGATCCAACTATCAAATAGAAGGTATGCAATCTCATTGCAAATTTCAACTCTTGAAATTCCCGATATGGTTTTTACCCCTAGTGTCTTATGACCTTAACTATGATCAACAAATCATAAGCACTAGTCAAGTTCTACCTGCCATTTCATGATTGATTTAGACCCACCTGTATGACCCTTAACTATGGTCAAAAAAGTCATACGAATGTCCTAATCGATCGCATCATATGTTTTGTAGGAAGACATCACTTAGGTACCGTACACCACGCCTTAACTATGGTCAATAAACATGGCACGGATACTAAGTACTCTTCTTCCTAAAATGGCGGAGGGCTACGGATGGTTTTGATAAAAACCTTTAACGTTTTGAACTTGATATCGTTGTAGAATCGAGTAAAAGGAGTGGTTTAAGCTCCAGTTTTAAAAAATCGAATGGTTTTGTAGTATATTTTTAATTTTGCTAAAGAGGGCACTCCTGGTGAATGGATCTTGGCTCTTTCCTCATCGAATGAGGTGCTGGATATTCATCAAGGAATACCACGATGCAAAGCAAAAATTAGATCAACTATAAAAACAAATCGAGTGCTTTGTAACATTTGCTAGTTTCGCTAAAGGGGTCACTCCCAGTGAAGGGATCTCGGCCCTTTCCTCATCGAATGAGGTGCTTGATATTCATCAAGGAATACCACTGTGCAAAGCAAAAACTAGAGTTACCGTTTTAAAAAAGTTTGATTCTACAACATCTTCAGGTTTCTTTTTCTTAACATTAATCACATTAATGTTGTCCCATCATTTACGTTTCCTAAACATCACAGAAAAGAAATGAAAATAGAACGTACGCTTATGCCATCCGCATTTTCCACGAGGCCCCGTCATGCACCGTTAGGTTAATTAACTAACGGCAGAGCGGGGGCTGGACTAGCGCGGGTGCAAAACATAAGCAACGTTTATTATATATCTCATATATAAATAGCCATTCGTCGCACGCAATTATAAACATTCCAGATCACCGATGAATACATTGGATATACTAGGAATTCCGTATTTCGTTTAAGCCCTTAACGAAAGACGGATTCCACGGTCATGATGAATAGCCAAATCCCATCCTAGACCCTTAGGGGTATGGCAAACTACCAGCCAAATTCCCGAAGTGAAGCAACCTCCCTCAATAAAATGAGTAGGCCACTCAGCACTTCGAGAACCCGGTAGTTTGTGCATCCTAACTTGGGTCTATCATAGGAGCAAAAATAGTAAAAAGAAATAATACATCGGTGACTACAACCTCAACCCGGATGTGCCCTGCAAAATAATATTACATCAATTTTACAAATTACATGAATGAAAGAAAAGAAAAACACTCTTCTCACATCCCCCGGCTATTCATCCACGACGATCCAACATATTCATATACACATACCATCACATGATATATATATGTGCAACCCTCACTAATCGACATACAGCAATTAGCGGACGTTTCAAACACATATAAAAAACAACAGCAAACCCGATTAGCCAAACACTTAGAATTTCGATCGATGATCTTAAACCGTGTCAACAACTTGCACAATCCAGTACACAAACACCTTTGTGTAGAAACAGAACATGCCAGAGACCATATTTTCTCATAATAGACACACTGGCGAAAAACGAGTCGACTCGGCCATGACTCGGCCGCGGAACGGCGGCCAAACATTGAGTTTGGCCGCGGTTCCGCGGCGTTCTTGGCGAGTTGGGTTCTTGTTTTTCTTCAGTTGTCTTAAAATTCCCTACCTGTATTTTTAAGGCCTATTAAATGATTTTTTGAACACTTTACAAAATCGACAACAAGGATGGATAGAGAATATGGTTTCGGGCAAAAATCCGTCGATCGAAGTTCTAACAATTTGCTAACAAGCTAGTTATAGTTTAATTAGGCTCTAATACTATGTTAGTAGATGTTGCACACCATTACAACACTTTTGATGAGGCGGAAGTGGCAAACGAAAATTTTCTTGCATGCAACATCAACTTTTAACCCTAGATTTTGTACTAAACCACAACTAGAAAACCCTATCTAGAGATATTAACTACTATGATAGGGGTTATACCTAGAGAATCTGTCCTTCGGGTCTTCTTTCGGATGCGACTCCTTAGCTCCTTGGATACTTGGAACGATCTCGATCTCCGGTCACCTTTAGGACGTAAATGATCCACCCGAGAGCTTTGGAACAAGCTTCAAACTCTTCACAAGAGTTAACTAAGAAGTCAAGTGTGCTAGAAATGACTACTTAGATGATGTAGAGATAATATAGTGGATTATTGTGATCTCTAAACCTTTTATTCACAACTCATGTGAAGGTTTAGTTTTGAGGAAGAAGAAGGAGATAATTTGGAGAGAGAAGATGAAAGTGAGAATGAGAAAAATGAAGCATAAGCTAAAGATATGGCTCATGGAAAATAATTGAAGTATGCATTATTTTTCTCCAAAATAATGCATCATACTTCAATAGTAATCCTAAATGAATAAAAAATAAAATGAGTCATGCCTTCATTCATGCTTTGACAAGTCTCTAAATTCCACTTCACAATTTTCATTTTCACAAAATAAAAATCTATTTATGAGGTGTCTCCTTCTAGAAGACATCCTTATACAATTAAAAGAATGCCCTTCACCATATACCGTATAAATATACTCGTATTCGCATTGCGAAAAATACGAATACAATGAGGTACCAATAATCCAATAATATAATACCGGTATGCGGCTTAACCAAATCCTACCAGTATTATCCTTCCGATCATCATTCGTGCAGCCAGTATACGAACATGATCAAAACCCTTCCGTAACAACTTACAGCCTCTACATCTTTTGGCTGAACCAGGAAACCCTTTGTGTAGGACTCTAAAGACTCGACGGTACGCTGGCAGTGGGTTTAACCACAAGTACGTCAGCGGCACTAGCTGTGCATAACGGCTACCCAGGTACATGACGAAAAGGTGGCCGACGAGCGAACTCATCCCAACCCCAACGAGCCTGTAAGCAACACTTACCGTACAGTCCGGTCTCTTCGTTTGATACGTCGCATATGAAGTCTAGGGATGGTAAATGTCAGACCCCGGTAACTTTATAAGTCATGCTGATGTATGGCTCATAACGGTTCGAGAAACTACTGATAACTCTTATCAGTAAATCTCGACAACTTTAGCCAGGGATCTGCGGTTATGGACGATCAAGTATAGCGCGACATCAACTCCCTATAATGGGAGAGACAAAACCCTTCCTATCGCTCACTGCCTCCATGTGACTCGGGACTGTACCCAAAATCCACATGTTTGCACGACCCAGTAGAGCCGTGGTAGGGAGTAAATCAAAGCACAGTGGGAATCACACAAGACACTATGATGATCTCGGGTCTACAGACAAACCTGTACAAGTGCCATCAGAGAACTGCTATCTGACAATAGGTATATATACCATCTAGGAGTTCTCGTCGAGTCCTGTTCGGTGTACCCATTCTCCAATGAGAACCTGTGTACAATCTTTGATGTCAAACACCAATGGTTGTGGGATCAACCATCGCCCCCAGGGTCAGGAAACGTACACACTAGTCTACTCTGGTAATATCGATGCCCTGTCTCGATATTGTTAGTGATATGTATGCCCTAGAGGCCATTACTGTACATACGATGTATATTGTAGTGGATGCTTGGACATATATAGGGAGGACATTCTTTCTCGACATGATAGTATGCTATCTGGTTGCTCTTTATCTTAACATGTACACTGATTGCCTCTATGTTACATGTCGATAAAGCCCTTAGGATGAGTACTTAACTACCAGGATTATGATGTAGATCATACTAGTGGGGACAGAGTAGTCGATAAGTGCATCCTTCAAATGTTCCTAGTCGTAGGTGTATCGAGACAGGGCATTGATATACCAGAGTAGACTAGCGTATAGCTTCTCGACCCATGTAGATGGGCGATGGATGATCCCATATCCATTGGTGTTTGACATCAGAGACAGTATACAGGTGCTCAGTGGAGACTGGGTACACTGGACAGACTCGCCGAGAACTCCCAGATGGTATTATACCCCATGTCAGATGGCAGTTCTCTGGTGACACTGGTACAGATTAGTCTGTAGACCCGAGATCATCATAGAGTCTTGTGTGATTCCCAATGTGCTTTGATTTCCACCTTACCACGTTCAAGAGAACGTGAAAAATGGTGGCTTTTGGGTACAGTCCCGAATCATATGGAGGCAATGAGCGATATGAGGGGTTTCGTCTCTCCCGGTATTGGGAGTTGATATTGCGCTGTGCTTAATTGGCTATAACATGAAGTCCCTGGTCAGGGCTGCTTCAGAGATATACTGATAAGTGTTATCAGTAGTTTCTCGACCCGTTATGAGCCTTATATCGGTACGACTTATCGAGTTACTGGAGTCTGACGTTTACCATTCCTAGACGAGATATGCGACATATCAGATGAAGCGACCGGACTGTACGGTAGTGTTACTGATTGGATTCGTAGGAGTGTGAGCAGGCTTGCTTGTTGATCTTCTGATCGCTCAATACCCGGGTGGCCGTTATGTTTAGCAGACCGCTTGCGGTTTGTGGGTGTTTGATATGATCATCACCTACTGCCGACGTATTGACGAGTCTTTAGAGTCATACACAGAGGTTACACAGAGGTTTCCTGGCTCAAGCGAAACGGAGTAGGAGCACATATGTGATATGTACGGGACCGAGATTGATACGATATGAGATACCGTATTCTATTCTCGCGATTTGTGACATTGGTCAGTTATATGCGATATAGCCGGGTTATCGGATCAAGTGTTGATTCGATAAGTTGTTACACATGATATTAGTCGGTTATATATTGATATAGCCGGATTATTAAATCAAGGGTTGATTTGATAATCTAATGTATAATTATATATTTGATATATTAATTTACATTAACTTGTATTAGCTCATTTAAGATTTCTTTTCTCACTTGATGTGCACATTGTATATATATATGATATGTATATTTGTGTACATGTATTGTGTCATGCTTGATGATACATGCAAGATGGGTGTATGCGACTTAAACCATCCTAAAGATAATCCTAGGGTTTTATTTATCAAAGTAAATTACAAATTATATGGAAATTAGACAAATGGTTGAAGCTTGGAGAAGCTTTTGGAACCATTGACCAAGTCCACTAATTTGTTTTATACTTAGATATTTGTTAACTAACCTATTATCTTTAACCTTAGTTTAGTCTCTACAAGGGTTAAGCATATGATGCTTAACTCACCCATGCTTGCTATTTATTCATTTGGATTAACTCCATGATAGTTTTCTTCTTCTTCTTCCTCCTCAAAGCTTTCTAGCTTCAATGGAGATGTGAGGAAAAATGTGAGAAAATCAATTCTAAAGTGAGCCCACTTCCTACTTCATCATTCTCTACTACTTGCCATTTAGTATAGGGCGATTGCTTCACTAATTCCGTAATTACTGAAGAGATAGCTTGGGTTAGTGTCTCCTCGACGTAGATCATCTTCGGCCTCGAAGACTTCGATGCACACATGTTCATTTCTTCATGGGAGCCTCTCTAGAGTCCGGAGTTCACGATCGCAGGGAAAGGACTACTGCACGGAGCTATTGAAGTGAAGGATCGGTTTACAAAGGTTGTATTCCTTGCTCACTTTACTTCCAAAGTGTTTGCATTTCATTCTGTCCGATTTCTACTTAACGATTCTAGGGTTATGGTTAGCTAGAACGGCAAAATTTTTGAATTTGGCATGGACGATACCTCCCGAAATCTTGCTGCCGTGCTAGGCAGCCCTGCAGTGGTATCAGAGCCATGTTAGAAAATTAGACGGATTTTGTTAAGATTACGAAACCGAAATACTCCGAAATTTGAAACGCGAAAATGCAGTTTCTGTCGATTCTAAAAAGTTGTCAAATTTTTTTTTAAACAAGTACAGAATTTTATATGGGATATATCACGAACACCATGAAAATTTTAGGCAGTTTGCTCGGATTTTGGCCGAGATCACTAGGGTAGGGGCTGACCACTTTTTGTTAGTTTTGCTTGAAATTTTCACTGTGTTCCAGTGACTGGGTTTTGGTGTTTCAGGTGTTGTTTGTTTTTGCTAATTTTGCATGTGATGTAATCTTACACTATAAGCAATTCAGAGTGTTTCGTATTCGTAGTTTTAACATTGTTTCGGGTTATTCACATATTGTCTAGGCGAAGTTAAAAAGTTCGAACGATTATCAAAAACCTATTTTTCCAAGTTTAACGTATTCGGAAAAATATGCAAGTAATTCTATGAACCCTCTAGAAGAATAAAACCCTAACTCGACTTTTTGGATCGTCGAACCGCGATCATACCCTAGGGTTTGCCGCAGTTCCGTGGCGACATGAGTGAGGCTTGGGTTTGCCCTTCTACGGCTGGAGCATAGGTACTGTGGTATATTCTGGGTATTATTGAACTGTGCTCAAGTGTTAAGCTATCGGGGAATTGTGGGACTTTGATGAATCGATCGAAAAGTTTAACGTTCGTCCGGGTATCATGTGATGGGATATAATATTTGGAATCCACAAGTAGTTATGAGATAACTAATTTGAATCTTATAAATCTAGCAATTTAGTCTCATTTGATCGGTTACCACGGGATTTTGATGTGATCAAAAGTCCGTCGCAATCACGTAGCATACGCGGATACTCGCCGGGTAACCTTATTAGATAGTCACGCCCCATAGCCCCGATCAAGTGACTGTAGGAGAACCCGTCGCCAAAAGCATCCGTTCGGGTGCTCGCGGCAGTGGTGTTCTGCCTTAGTGCACTTTGTCGACGGTATCGGGGGTGCGACCGTCTACTAAAGTTTCCGACGAGTATTCGATCAGGTTGTCGGGAATCTTGTTGAATTTTCCGACTTGATATTAAAAGGTGTTTTGAATATTGAGACTAAAATGCGGGGTTTATAATTGTTAGGCATATGATGTCTAAGGAATTCATTTTGTTAGGCATGCGATGTCTAGGTTGGTTGCGGATTCCAACTGTTGTAGTTTTTCACTTTCTTTTCTGCGACCGTAAGTGTAATATGTGGTGTATCACCGGTTTCGTTGCTATACGTCAACGACAATTGGGATACGCATATTTACTTACGTTGATGACATGCGATGTTATGTGTTGCTGTGATATGCTATATTGGATCGTTGTGTTTTGAATAGCCGGGGGTTTTATGTGAGATGAGAGTTTTTCATTTTCATTCATGTAAAATTCATTGTATGTAATATTCTTTTATTGGGGAACTTCCGGGTTGAGGATGATGTTACTATTGTATATTATTTACTTTTCCGCATTAGGATAGACCCAAGGTGGGGAGCACGAGTAACCGGGTTCTAGGGTCCAGTGGGAGACCATCTCGAGGAGTCGAGACCGGGTCTCCTAACTCTAGAATTGGTAGGGTTGCTTGCTGCTCTCGTAGGGGTCTAGGGATGTGGGTTTGGTTATTCATCACGACCGTGGAATCCGTGTTTTATACAGGCTTAATATAAAACCCGGAAATCCTATTATATCCAATATTTCATATGTTGTGTTCTGCTGCGATATTCTGTGATGTGATCACTGTATATGTTGAGATAGATACTGGATATAGTATATGTGATATATTATATAGACGTTGCTTATGTTTTACACCCGCGCTAGCCATGCCCCGCTCTGTCGTTAGTTACCTAACCTAACGGTGCACGAGGGGACATCGAGACGAATGCGGATGGCATAAGCGTACGTTGTATTTATCTGTGATAATTAGGTAACTTAAAATGATGGGACTTCATTAATAAGATTAATGAAAAAAAATAAACCTAAAGATGTTGTGGAATCAAATTTTCAAAAATAGGTGGCTCTAGTTTTTGCTTTGCATTGCGGTATTCCTTGTAGAATATTCTGCACCTTATTCGATAAGGAAAGAGCCGAGATCCCTTCACCGGGAGTGACCACTTTAGCAATAACTGGCAGATGATACAATCCTCGGTTTTATCTTTTGATTGCTTCTATAGTTTTTGCTTTGCATAGCGGTATTCCTTGTAGAATATCTTGCACCTTATTCGATAAGGAAAGAGCCGAGATCCCTTCACCGGGAGTGACCTCTTTAGCAAAACTAGTAAAAGCTTAAAAAACACTCCATTTAAATCATTTGATTCTACAACGATATCAAGTTCATTACGCTCATGGTTTTCTTAAAAACCTGCGTAGCCCTCCGTCATTTCAGATAAGTACTACTTAGTATTCGTGCTGCGGTAGTTTGGCCTCCGTCAAGACGTAGTGTATGGTAGCTGACTAGTGCTTATCTGCCATTATACGATGTGATTGGATTAGGGTATTCGTATGGCGTAGTTTGGCCTCCGTCAAGGGTCGTGCGGGTGAGTTTAATTCAATTAAGAAATGAACGGGTTGAACTTGACCAGCGCACTATGGGTAGTTTGGCCTCCGTCAAGGTCATAGGACGCTAGGGGTAAAAACCATTATCGGGAATTTCAAGTGTTGAAATTTGCAATGAGATTGCATACCTTCTATGAGATAGTTGGATCCCGATACCCACTGCGAGTAAGAGTTACTCATGGGAGAATTTTACACATTACAATTAGCCGATCAAGTAGGTGTCTAGAAAGGTGTTAACGGGGTTATGCCTCTGGGAAAACGAGGTTTATTTTAATTAGGTCTGTACGAAAGCACGGGGAACCTTTCTCAAAGTACCGACACTGGCCTGGCTGAAAGATTGGCGAACTTGTAGGGTGTAATTAATCCCGGCTAGTCTTACCTTTTAGGGTTTGAAGGAAGATTTGACTAAAACAGTGGGAGCCATCCTCATTAGATAAATTAATAACCAATCTAATCTTGCAAGAGCATACGCTGAGTGTTTTCTTCTCTCTCTCTCTCCAGGTAGAGACCATGTCACGCCTTAATCAAGATAATAATACGGATGTATTGATCGAACCCGCTTGTTATACAGAGCTGGGGAACGTTGGTCACGCTCCATTTTATAATTGTTATAAGACCGAGCAGGAAATAGGGGATTACCAGGATTCCCGTGCCGCCCAAACGAAGAAAGTGCATGATGATGCATCTTCTTCGGGTGTGTTCATTACAGAGAACTGTTTCTCAGTTTCCTTTACGTCCTGGGTATGAGATACCGGATCAGGATCCCACATATGCAATCTATTACATGGGCTACAGATAGGTAGAGAACTGGGAATGGGTGATAAGTTTTAAGAGTTGCAAACGGTGCAAGTGTTGCAGCCAAGCATGTTGGCTGTTATCACCATGTATTATCAAATACATTGATTCTGAACGAATGTTATTAGATACCGAACCTGATATACAATATCATATCAGTCTCTTTATTTAGTAAAGAAGGATATAATTTTGTATTGTTGGATAATGTTTTGAACATTTCCTATATCAAGAGTTGATCGGTTCAGGCACGTTATCTAAATGCATATACGTTCTAAATCAAACTACAGTTCTTAACGTACAGAACACACACAAGAGGAAGAGTTCAGAAATGAACGAATCCTTCTTGAGGCATTGTAGACTAGGTCATATCAACTGCGACCCGACTAGCTAAGTTACATTTAGATGCATATTTAAATCAGTTTGAATTTACATCTTGTGAAACTTTCCAGTCATGTCACAAAGATAAGACGACCATAGCTCCGTTTATTGGAAACAGAGAAAGAGTTGGTGAACTCTTGGGATTGATACATGATGATGTATGTAAGTCCCCTGTCTACACATGCCAGGACTGGTTCTTTGTACTTCATTACATTCACTGATAATCTCTCAAGATTTAGACATATGTTCCTGTTGAAACATAAGTCTGAACCTTTTGAGAAATTCAAAGAATATAAGTTAGAAGTAGAGAACCAAAATGGGTATAAGTATTATGTCCTTTGATGAGATCAGGGAGGAGAATACTTGAGCACGGAGTTCCAGGACTATTCTAAAGGAGAATGAGATTCTCTCTCAGCATTACTCCTCCGTATACACCACAGTATGTCGGTGTATCGAGGCGGAGCAATCGCACCCTATGTGATAAGGTGTGCTCTATGATGAGTAATACTGAGTTGCCTATTTCCTTTTTGGGGTTATGCACTTGAGAAACTGTATACTTATTGAATAAGGTTCCAACCAAATCAGGTGCCTACCACTCCATATGCAATATGATATGGGAAGAGCCCATCTCTTAAGAAAGTTAATATTTGGGGTTGTCCGGCCTAGTCAAAAGCAAAATCCGGACAAGCTCGAGGTAAGGTCAGTTCTGTGGAAGTTTGTTGGATATCCTAAGCATCCACAAGGGAATATCTTCTACCACACTGAGAAATAAAAAGTGTTTTATTTCTTAGCATGCCACCTTTTAGAAAGGGAATTTCTTGTGAAGAAATTAGTCGTCATGAGGTAGAACTGGAAGGAGTTCCAGCTATCCAAACTGCAGCTGATGATTTGGTAGAACCGGAGGATTTAATAGCTACCGACAAACCTCAGCCTCTCCGCCGATCTAGTAGGGTTCCTCATCCACCTGAGAGACACTTCGGTTTTCTCTATGACAGTGGGAGCGAGGATTGCATCATAAGATGATGACCCAACTATTTTCGAGCAGGCCATCAAGAGTGGGGACTCTATGAAAATGGCTGGATGCTAAGCGATCTGAGATGGAATCCATATATACCAACAAAGTATGGACTTTGGTTGCTTTATGTGAAGGGTTAAATCCCCATCAGGAGCAAGTATATCTTGAGAAGATTACTTGGTGTAGATGGAAAAGTTGAGACTTTCAAAGCTAAGACTTGTTGCAAAAGGTTTGTTGGAGATAGTGCCCTCAGAGTCAATTATTGGATCACAGACACGTGATTGCAATGATTGAGGGAGGACCTATCCTGGTAGGACAGTCTTACTCAAGATGATAGTATGCTATCTGGTTTATCTTTATCATCGTGTACTGCTTTAGGTGACCTGACAGGTCTCTATTACACGTTGATAGAGCCCCTAGGATTCTTGCTTGACTGCCAGCAGTATGAGGGCGATCATATACATGGGAGCTGGTAGTCTATAAGCACATCCTTAAAAGGTCCCTAGTCGTGGGAGTTTCGAGACAGGGCATCGATACTCCAGAGTAGACTAGTGTATACAGTCGAGACCCCGACGAGGGACGGTGGCCGGTCTCACAAGCCACTGGTGTCAGTTGGATCACCTAAGATGTATACAGGTGCTCATTGGGTTATGAGTACACCGGACATGACTCGCTGGGAACATGCTAGTTGGTCTTATACCTGATGTCAGATAGCAGTTCCCTGGTGACATGTGTACATGTTAGTTCATCGACCTGAGGATCGTCATTTGTCTCGTCTGAGTTCCCACTGTACTTTGATTACTACCCTACCACGCTCAAAGGAGACGTGCAAACAGGTTTTAGTTGGGTGCAGTCCCGAGCCACATGGAGGCAGTGAGCGGATCTTCAGGGGTTCGTCTCTCCCGGTATTGGGGGTGAGGTCGCGCTGTGTCTAGGAGAGCCCTTACACGAAGTCCTTGGCCAAGGAAAGAGATTTACTGGTAGGTATTCCAGTAGTATCTCAGGGTGTTCTGGGCTACACTCCGATACGACTTGTACCGCTTTTGGGGGTCTGACTTTTACCAACCCCTTAGGCCCGCCATGCGATGCTCATAGACGAACGGATCGGACTGTACGGATATTGTCACTGACAGGCTCAGTAGGGTGTCAGGATGAGTTCGCTCATCGACGTCCCTTTTGGTCAATACCTGGTAGCCCGTTATGTATAGGCAAATACCTCTGACGTGCTAGTGGTTAAATCCACAACCAAAGTATTGACGAGTCTTTAGAGTCCCCCACAGACCAGTTTCTCAAGTTTCGGGCGAAACGTTGTAGAGGCCGTATGGAGATATGGCAGGGTTCGATCAAATACGTGCGGTATTGCACGGATCAGGATCAGACGGTTAATACTAGAGGGCTTTGGTTTAAGCCGGATCCTAGTATTGTATAGTGTAGACTTTATCTCATTGCATTTGTATTCGGTCGGAATACAAATGCGGGTATGTATATACAGTTGCGGGGTTTTCCTGTAATTTATTACGGGATTAGTTTTCCGAAGTTGCCAGTTTGCTTTCCGTTTCGGCCAATTTTCTTTGTATCTTTCATTGGCTGAAGATTGGTGGAGGAGGGCTTATTTGCATTTGTGTAAATAAGCATTTTGGAGGGTTGTCTTTGTATGTTGTTATGTCATGATGGTTCCACCATCACATTGACTCCATGACTTCATGATTGCTTGACTTTGGGTATGATGATTAGTTGATGGAGTGTTGGATGTTGGTGATCATTTTTGTTCTCATGATCACATATCATTCCTCTCCCTTGCATTATTGTGTGACTCCCCCTCATTCTCACTCTCTTCACCAAGCCAAGGCCGGCCATATGGGGAGGGGCTGTCCCAATTTTGGGAGTGCCATTTTTCATCTCATTTGCTTGCAAAATTCTCTTGGTTCTCCTCCAAAAGTTGACACTTCATTTCCTCCACCAAAAGGCAACTTTCTGCAACCCCAAAGAGACATAGAGTTCTACAGTTAACCTACAGCATCCTTGGGCACGTCGGCTCGCTAACTTCGTGCCCGAGTTGCCTCGGTCCAGAGGTGGGAGCCCGTAAAAGAAGCCGGCGAAGTGGTGCCCTTCCGACGAGGAGTTGAAGACCGGAGATTCCGCGGGGAGATCGGGACGACGACGAGAAGACCGAAGGACATGGATCGCTCGGTATATCTCTTTACCCCCTTCTCTTGTTAGCTAGGATTAGATTAATGGCCCGATCCGGGATTTTTGTGCGCGGTGGTGCCGGTTTACAAGTTCGTAAAAAGTATCGTTTCCGCATTCCGGCGTCGGATTGACGGCCGGGGCGCCGCCGTGCACTTACATTAGTATCAGAGCCACGCCATTAACCTAGTCTAGCTTTGTCTAATGTGTTTACATTTCCGATCGGACAAAATTCCAAAAACCGCATTTTCATGTGCATCAGTTTCTGTCGAATTTTTTTTGGCTCCAAAATTTTTTCAGGAAGTTACAGAATGATGTGCAGGGAAGTATAAGAACTCTGGTAAAATTTGGTCGCCTGAACCCATTACCCCACCGCAGAATCGCGGCCAAACCCATGCTTGGGCCGCGGTTTCGCCGCCATTTTCACTGTTCAGCGTATCAAAATTTTACAGAGGCTCTTGGACTTGAAAATAGGGGTTTTGGAACATTCTTTTTGGGCCCAGATTTTCTGTAAGTGCTACAGTAGTGCTTGGGGCCCACTTGGGTATATTTGATCGATCGATAATTTTAAACACATTAGTTCACAGTATTTACATTATATCTGCGACCGTGAATGTCACTCGATCGGTAAATCCCGTCTAACTGCTATAGCCCGGTTAGACGAATTTGCGAACGTGACATTCATGTTGATGTTCTGTGTTGTGCTGTGATGTTGCGGATTGGTCGTGGGGGATAGCCTGGATGCAATGCTAGTAAAGTTTGGTGTTTTATGTACATTTGATATTGCGGGGCGAGCGTCCAACATGTGGACTACCGTCACTGCCTGTTTGTATATTATTCTTTTGGGACACGACCGGGTCGAGGTCGATGTACCCGTTGTATGTATATTTTACTTTATGTACTAGGATTACCCCAAGGTGGGGTGCACGGATAGCCGGGTTCTAGAGGGCAACGGGCCCGCATCTCATGGTATTGAGACGGAGGGGGCTTCACTCTAGAATTGGCGGGCTATTCGCCGCACTCGTAGGAGGTACAGGTTGACCCAGAAGGGTTGCCCAAGTTACCGGATTCCGTGAAGTGCTGGGTGGTCCATTCACGTTACTGAAGGGGGCTGCCTCGCTTCTGGTTTTGGAGGGTAACTTGCCACGCCCGTAGGGGCCTAGGATTTCATTGCACAGGCTATCCACACGACCAGGGGAACGTCGGGTTTCAGTAGCGGCTCTGTGAAACCCGGGGATCCCAGATATCTGTATTGTTCTGTGATGCTTATTACATTTCTGTGATGTTGCATTTTATCACGCCTTGAGCGAAATATTATATATTGATATATATACTAGTAGATGTTGTATATGTTTTGCATCCGCGCTAGTCCAGTCTCCGCTCTGTCGTTAGTTAAGTAACCTAACGGGTAATGACGGGCCCAGTGGTGAATGCGGATGGTATATACGTACATCATTATTTTCATTCTTTATTAGTGTGATCAATTGATGGGACTGCGTTGATTCGGATCAATGCAAGTTAAAAAAACCTTTTATGATGTTGTTGGAACACTTTTCAAAAAGCTGTTATTGCAAGGACGTTCACTTTTGTTTTGCATCGTGGTATTCAGTTGGAATATCCTGCTCCTCAGTCGACGAGGCAAGGGCCGAGATCCCTTCACCGGGAGTGACCCCTTGGACAAAAGTTTGCGTCAGGGCAATAACTTCACTATAGCCGTTTACTTTTGCTTTGCATAGTGGTATTCAGTTGGAATATCCCGCACCTCATTCTACGGGGAAAGAGCCGAGATCCCTTCACCGGGAGTGACCTCTTTAGCAAAGGTTTTCGTCACTATATTTTTAAAAGCTATCCGGTTCCTTCAACGATATCAAGTTCATTACGTTAAAGGTTTTCGCCAGAAACCATTCGTAGCCCTCCGTCGTTTCACATGGATAGTCAATCAGTATTCAAGCTATGTTTGTTGGCCAAAGTCAAGGCATAGTGATTGGTAGCTATTGGGTATTCATATGCAGCATAGATAGATGCGTTGGTTTGGTGCAGTCGTACTACTATTTTGGCCAAAGTCAAGGGTATGTACGGGTGGGCTCAAATTAACCTGGAGAATGATGGGTAGAACTTGACATGTGACTTATGATATGTTGGCCAAAGTCAAGGTCATAAGAGCATGGGGTAAAAATCCACATCGGGAGTTTCTAAAGAAACTGAAACTTGCCAGATATGCGCATATCTTCTGGAGTGTGATAACATGAGCGGATTCCGTCACGTTATCATGTGATGATAGTTGGATCCCGATTCCCACTGATGAGTTGGTTTACTCCTCGGGTGATCCCGACTAATTCTTCTTTCAGGTTTGGAGGAGAATTTGACGGTACAGTGGGAGGTTTCCTGATTAGCTAAATTGGTAACCATTCTGATCTAGGATAGAGTGCACACTGAGTGTTTCTTTTCTCTCTCTCTTCGGCAGCGACCATTGACCCAACCCTAAGACTATGACTCAGTGACCAAAATTAACCGAACCTTCTTAAATACTGGCTTTTGGATTGTCAGAGTTGCATACCTCATTGCCACTCCTACTTTTACCCTTTTCTCCAGGACACACCGTATTACTACGAACGTCCACTTCCATTGGACAAAACCATCGTATGATTATATACAAACTCGAAGGAATTTATTCGAGGATGGTTTCCGGTTCTGGAGAAAACGAATAGGACTATTCAGTTGTCTTTTCCTTTTACCTTCTCTCAGGTTGCGAGTACTCCTTAGTTTAGGAGATAGTACACCTATTACGCAAATTGGATAGTCTTCATCTAAACCATAGGCAGGTGCCGACCGGTAGGGAATGAAGAAAACCAATTAGCATAACGATGGTGTACTGAAGGTATTAAGTAAAGACATATCAAGGGATTAGTAAGAAGGCAAAGTAAATTGCGATTGCTATTCACGACCAAACCAAGTATTTCTTCGCCAATCCTAAATCACCTTTGTATTTCTCCAGGACACTCCGTATCACTACGAAGATCCACAGTTTATTGGATACTCCATCGTATGGTTATATACGAACTCGAAAGGAACTTGTTCCAGTTCGGGGATGGATTCTGGTTCAGGAGAAATAGGAATAAGGTTTATTCGGTTGTCTTTTATTTTCACCTTCTCTCGCATTGCGAGTGCTCCTAGGATTAGGAAAGTACACCCATTATGCTTATTGGATAGTCTTCTTCCAAACCATAGGCTGGTGCCGAACGGTAGGGAAGGAAGAAAACCATTTAGCCTAAGAGGGTGTGCATAAGGTAATGACTAAAGACATATAAAGGGATTTGGAAAGATGGCAAAGAATTACACGGTTACAGTTGTGAATCTAGATAATGGAAGAGGCATTACTAAGAATACCCGGATACCCCATCGAAACATTTCAATGTTTCAGTTTCACTGTGTACTGTTAAAAGAAAACTGATTTCCCAATTAGTCATTACTCCAGGGTATGTATTTACCAGGTATGATTCTCACATCTGTATGGTTTTACAGATGATGAATGGGAGTAAGTTATTGGGAATTAGGTGATCATCCTCATTATATCGGGATTCGTTGTAATCGGTGATATTTGAGGAAGTCACCTGGGATGTTTTCCGGACGACAAATATTTGGTTTTGAATATCCGCTGTTATGCACCAATTTCAAATTGATATATCTGTACGTCTATTTTTATAGAGTGAGATATACCTTTTTGAAATTATGTCGATGACATTTATCTATATCAGTGGATGGTTAGGTAAGGAGCATTAAACAGCGGTGTAATTCTTCTTAACCATAAGTACAGTTTTCAACCTACGACACACAGGGATTGAGTTATTAGACTCAAGGGACTTATACAGAGTATTGTATATTGTCCAGCGTCCATGAGGACAGAGGGGTTGGTTTTCGTACTATATTCGGTTTACTTATGACTTCTCTAGTTTTTAGACAGGTGTTTCATAGAAACACAGGGTCCAAGTTTTGAGAAGTTATAGGTATATGAATAAAGTAGAGAACTAGGTATTGCAAGTATCGGGATTCTTCAAAGTGATCGAAGATGTAGATACTTGAGTATGGTATTCAGTTGATAGTAATGATTAAGAGAACTTGCTTTTCTTTCAGGTTACTCATAATTGGAAGCATTCCTAGGTTGAGTAATGCTGATCTGCCTCCTTCCATTTAGTTGACATGCACTGGAGACAGCTGCATGATTTGAATCTGGTTCAATTAAATCAGTGCCTCTGGTTCTATATTGGATATAGAACAGTTCATATCTTAACGATGTTAAGGTACGGGGAGTTGTCCGGCTTATGCTTAAAACCAGACTCTGGATAACTCAAGGCGCGTTTCTGTAATGGCTGTTTGTGGGTTGACCCAGGCTATGACGAGTGTTGACTTTCTACCATCTGGAAGATCAATAGTGATATTGTTCTAGACTCACCACAGTTTTAATAAAATGGATTTTTTCAGAAAACAGTAGTGGGAGTATGGTAGAACTGGAAGTGATTCCAGAACCGCAAACGATTACTGAAGATTTGATAAGAACCCAAAGATTCAATCTGGTTTGACATTCCATGGGCCACTCCGCAGATAAGATGGGTAACCTCAGGCACCCGAGAGGTACTCCGGTAGCCTCAAGGACGGTGGCAGGGAGGTTCTTGTTTACCCAGACTTGCCATTGCTGTTGTTCCAGACCGTGAGACCCGACAGGAGGATGAGTATAGCGTCGTTCTAAACTAGCTTTAGAAGTATACGTGTATATGACTCTGCCAGAGGGTTGTCGTAGTCAGTGGGAGCAGCGGAAGCATTGGTGGACAAGTGGCTTATGTCTATTTATAGACTAAAGCAGATATAGCGGAGATAGATCATCTATTTTTGATGTGACAGTCATAGGTTTGACTTCATCAGAATAGGGGATGGATCTGTTAAGAAGGTAGTAGGGTGTGATGTCCTGGTATTTGGATGACATACACAGAGTAGGAAGTGAAGTTCCTATACTACGATCGGTTATACTTTGGTTGTCACACAGTGGTTTCTCCACATGGGACTTGGATATTATATCAAACTTTCTGGTTACTGAATCTATGGTTTTAGATCTAGATTTGGGTAGTTTCCCAATTAGGGTACTTAGACGGCATTCTAGAGGTGCTTTAGAATGGACGACTCCTGGCACGGTAGTACACCTGCAAGTGATGGAGTCACCCTCTCTAAAGGTGTCTTACAGACTAAAGCGGAGAGGGATGTGCATGATTGGCAGATCACTTGCTTAGGCAATTGAGTCAATCATGAGATGTCAAGTACCACACCAGATGTTGTTTTTGGAGTGGATGCAATTAGTTGATATTGATACAATCCTGGAGAAACAATCGGAAGCAGTTTTAGAACATAAGTGGATGTTCTAGGGGTATGATAACGACAGCCTCATTCGGGGGATAGTTATCATTCCAGGCTTCCAAGGTGACCTGGACGACAAGAAGGTTGTCAGAGTTATAGTTTTCCTTCTGACGAGGGGCAGTATTATGGACAGGTGGTCCAAGGGGATACCGAGGGAGGCATGGCGCAGGATACTGATTAAATTCAGTTGACGATACAGTCTAAGAAGTTTGGATTTGGAGTTCACTTGTGAGCTAGGTCCCATCAGACATCCAGACATATTCTAAGACAGGTATTGCTCATTTTGGGAGATGGGTTTCTCCACGAACTTGAGATATAGAGAGACATAGAAAGAAACATCAAGGCGGATCCACTCACTGAGGCTATTCCTCGAACGAAATAGTTTCGCAAACATGTTTTCTGAGACTGATTAGTAGAGGAGTTGGGTGTTCGGTATCACACAGGCTGTGAGTATGCGACATCGCAATAATTAGCCTTGAGTGCAAGTGGGAGATTGTTGGAGATAGTGCCCTCAGAGTCATTTATTGGATCACAGGCACGTGATTGCAATGATTGAGGGAGGACCTATCCCGGTAGGACAGTCTTACTCAAGATGATAGTATGCTATCTGGTTTATCTTTATCATCGTGTACTGCTTTAGGTGACCTGACAGGTCGCTATTACACGTTGATAGAGCCCCTAGGATTCTTGCTTGACTGCCAGCAGTATGAGGGCGATCATATACGTGGGAGCTGGTAGTCTATAAGCACATCCTTAAAAGGTCCCTAGTCGTGGGAGTTTCGAGACAGGGCATCGATACTCCAGAGTAGACTAGTGTATACAGTCGAGACCCCGACGAGGGGCGGTGGCCGGTCTCACAAGCCACTGGTGTCAGTTGGATCACCTAAGATGTATACAGGTGCTCATTGGGTTATGAGTACACCGGACAGGATTCGCCGGGAACATGCTAGTTGGTCTTATACCTGACGTCAGATAGCAGTTCCCTGGTGACATGTGTACAGGTTAGTTCATCGACCTGAGGATCGTCATTTGTCTCCTGTGAGTTCCCACTGTACTTTGATTACTACCCTACCACGCTCAAAGGAGACGTGTAAACAGGTTTTAGTTGGGTGCAGTCCCGAGCCACATGGAGGCAGTGAGCGGATTTTCAGGGGTTCGTCTCTCCCGGTATTGGGGGTGAGGTCGCGCTGTGTCTAGGAGAGCCCTTACACGAAGTCCTTGGCTAAGGCAAGAGATTTACTGGTAGGTATTCCAGTAGTATCTCAGGATGTTCTGGGCTACACTCCGACACGACTTGTACCGCTTTTGGGGGTCTGACTTTTACCAACCCCTAGGCCCGCCATGCGATGCTCATAGACGAACGGACCGGACTGTACGGATATTGTCACTGACAGGCTCAGTAGGGTGTCAGGATGAGTTCGCTCATCGACGTCCTTTTTGGTCAATACCTGGTAGCCCGTTACGTATAGGCTAATATCTCTGACGTGCTAGAGGTTAAATCCACAACCAAAGTATTGACGAGTCTTTAGAGTCCCCCACAGACCCGTTTCTCAAGTTTTGGGCGAAACGTTGTAGAGGCCGTATGGAGATATGGCAGGGTTCGATCAGATACGTGCGGTATTGCACGGATCAGGATCGGACGGTTAATACTAGAGGGCTTTGGTTTAAGCCGGATCCTAGTATTGTACAGTGTAGACTTTGTCTCATTGCATTTGTATTCGGTCGGAATACAAATGCTGGTATGTATATACAGTAGCGGGGTTTTCCTGTAATTTATTACGGGATCAGTTTTCCGAAGTTGCCAGTTTGCTTTCCGTTTCGGCCAATTTTCTTTGTATCTTTCATTGGCTGAAAATTGGTGGAGGAGGGCTTATTTGCATTTGTGCAAATAAGCATTTTGGAGGGTTGTCTTTGCATGTTGTTATGTCATGATGGTTCCACCATCACATTGACTCCATGACTTCATGATTGCTTGACTTTGGGTATGATGATTAGTTGATGGAGTGTTGGATTTGTTGGTGATCATTTTTGTTCTCATGATCACATATCATTTCTCTCCCTTGCATTATTGTGTGGCTCCCTCTCATTCTCACTCTCTTCACGAAGCCAAGGCCGGCCATATGGGGAGGGGCTGTCCCAATTTTGGGAGTGCCATTTTTCATCTCATTTGCTTGCAAAATTCTCTTGGTTCTCCTCCAAAAGTTGACACTTCATTTCCTCCACCAAAAGGCAACTTTCTACAACCCCAAAGAGACATAGAGTTCTACAGTTAATCTACAGCATCCTTGGGCACGTCGGCTCACCAACTTCGTGCCCGAGTTGCCTCGGTCCAGAGGTGGGAGCCCGTAAAAGAAGCCGGCGAAGTGGTGCCCTTCCGACGAGGAGTTGAAGACCGGAGATTCGGCGGGGAGATCGGGACGACGACGAGAAGACCGAAGGACACGGATCGCTCAGTATATCTCTCTACCCCCTTCTCTTGTTAGCTAGGACTAGATTAATGGCCCGATCCGGGATTTTTGTGCGCGGTGGTGCCGGTTTACAAGTTCGTAAAAAGTATCGTTTCCGCATTCCGGCGTTGGATTGACGGCCGGGGCGTCGCCGTGCACTTACAAGGTTCTCGTCATCAACCAGGTGTGGATAATGATGAAACCTTTTCTCTAGTGGCTATGCTTAAGTCCATCCGGATCCTACTTGCCATTGCTACATACCATCACTGCAATACCTGGCGGTTGGGTGTCATGACTGCTTTTCTAAATAGTGATTTAGAAGAGAGCGTCTATAAGTATACAACCAGAGGGCTTCGTAGACAGTGGGAGCAGCGGAAATGTGTGCAAGTTGCTTTATGAGTTAAAGCAGGTATCGCGGAGTTGGAACATTTGTTTTGATGTGGTAGTCAAAGCGTTTGACTTCATCAAAATGGTAGATGAACCTTGTATATACAAAAAGGATAGTAGGGAGTATGGTGGTGATCCTCGTATTGTATGTGGATGACATACTCTTGATAGGAAAGGAGTTTCCTATGCTACACTTGGTCAATCTCCTCTTATCACAAGGATTCTCCATATAGGATCAAGGTGATACCTCCTAAATCCTGGGTTTTGGATCTATGAGATAAATCTAAGTGGATCTTAGGATTCTCACTAGGTGTAGTGAGATGGTATCAATCGATCCTGGAGAGAATCACTGGATAGCTTCCAGGGTGGTATGGTCGACTGAATGTTAGTCACAGGCATTGTCTTTACCCTCAGTAGAGGGACGATATGTTGGAAGAGTTCCAAGCTAGATACCATGGCAAACTAGACGATAAAGGCTGGATACATTGCTACCAACGATACTACCAAAAAGGAAGTCTGGGTATATATAAGTTCATGAGATGAACTTCGTTTCTACCATTGTGTGACAATGGAGTTGTGGCTTTGACCTAGGAACCCCAGTCCCATCAGTGATCCAGACATATTTTCAGGCAGTTTCACCTGATCATGGAGATGGTTGATCTCCAGGGAGATCGAGGATAGGAGAGTAGACACAGAGGACAACACGACGGATCCACTCACAAAGGCCTATTCCCAGGAGAGACTTTTATGGGATGGTTGAGTAAGAGATACTACAACCACTGCTGATTGTTGGGTATAGGATACTACAACAGTGGCCCTAGTGCAAGTGGGATATTGTTAGTGATATGTATGCCCTAGAGGCCATTACTGTACATACGATGTATATTGTAGTGGATTCTTGGACATTTATAGGGAGGACTTTCTTGCTCGACATGATAATATTCTATCTAGTTGCTCTTTATCTTAACATATACACTGATTGTCTCTATATTACATGTTGATAAAACCCTTAGGATGAGTACTTGACTACCAGGATTATGATGCAGATCATAATAGTGGGGACAGAGTAGTCGATAAGTACATCCTTCAAATGTTCCTAGTCGTAGGTGTATCGAGATAGGGCATCGATATACCAGAGTAGACTAGCGTATAGCTTCTCGACCCATATAGATGGGCGATGGATGATCCCATATCCATTAGTGTTTGACATCAGAGACAGTATACGGGTGCTCAGTGGAGACTGGGTACACTGGACGGACTTGCCAAGAACTCCCAGATGGTATTATACCTCACGTCAGATGGCAGTTCTCTAGTGACACTGGTACAGGTTAGCCTGTAGACCCGAGATCGTCATAGAGTCTTGTGTGATTCCCACTGTGCTTTGATTTCTACCTTACCATGTTCAAGAGAACGTGCAATACGGTGTCTTTTGGGTACAATCCTAAATCACATGGAGGCAATGAGCGATAGGAGGGGTTTCGTCTCTCCCAGTATTGGGAGTTGATATTGCGCTATGCTTGATTGGCTATACAGGAAGTCCCTGGCCAGGGCTGCTTCAGAGATATACTGGTAAGTGTTATCAATAGTTTCTCGACCCGTTATGAGCCTCATATCGGCATGACTTATCGAGTTACTGGGGTCTGACGTTTACCACCCCTTGACGAGATATGCGACATATCAGACGAAGATACCAGACTGTACGGTAGTGTTACTGATTGGATTCGTAGGAGTGTGAGCAGGCTTGCTTGTTGATCTTATGATCACTCAATGTAAGTCCACGGTAGTGCCCCGGCCGTCTAACAGACGCCAAATGCGGAATAAAAACTTTTACAACTGGCGCTATCGCGTACTATAACCCGGATCTGCCATTAAAGCTAAACTAACAAACAACAAAGTGGGTAGAAGAGTTATACCGAACGATCCGAGTCCTTCGGTCTTCAACCATCATCCTACGCTTTGTTGCGGCTGCTCCGATCTCCTGAATCTCCAGTCTTGTCGTCCAGGTGGCACCACGTCGACGGATCTTTAAACGGGCTCCCGCCTCTGAACCGAGGCAACTCGGTCGTCAAGTTTGCTAAAAGAGACGACCAAGAAGATGTAGAGAATAAGTAGAACACTTTGTCTCGTTACGTCCAAAGCTATGGATGAACGGTTAATGAAGTTGCCATTTGAATCGGGTGAAATGAGAATTGTAGCCATCTAATTTCCATACACCAAAACACAATGATAATCTTTTCCCTCAAATGAACAACCATGTCCTCACAAGAGGGGAGGGGCCGACCACTAATACAAGAGGGGGAGGTGAGTGTAGGAGAGGGGAAGGTGACTACAAGATTAAAGAATGAATGAGTCACAATTACACCTTGTATGAACACAATTAATGAAAACAATGAATCACCTTAACTAGCCACCAAATCATTTAATGCAATAATCAATGCACTAATGACTTACTAGCCTAGTCATCATCCTAGTCACCATCTAGAAACATCTAGAGCCTTCCACACTCATCAAGAAAAGATAAATCCGTCTTTAACCGAATGTTAAAGACGGGTGATGGACAACTGGAAACTTCCAAAAGTGATCCTGAAACGAATTTCAGGATAATCCCGTATCAGTATAAACATACCCGCATTTGTATTACGACCGAATACAAATGCAACTGAGACAAAGATATTATATCTACACTGCATAATATTCGGATCCGGCTTAAACCAAAGCCGACTAGTATTATCCGCCCGAAATATGACACGTGCGTAAACGCACATGCATTTTCCGAACCCTGCCATAAAACCATACGGCCTCTACAACGTTTCGCCCGAACTTGGTAAAGTGTCTGTGGGGGACTCTAATGACTCATCAACATACTGGCACTGGGTATAACCACTAGTACGTCAGAGGTACTGGCTGTACGTAACGGTTGCCTATGTATTGATTGGAAGGGAAGCTGACGAGCGAACTCATCCATAAACCCTACTGAGCCTAACAGTGACAATATACATACAGTCCGGTCCGTTCGTCTATGAGTATCGCATATCGGCCTAGGGGCTGGTAACGTCAGACCCCCAATAGCAGTATAAGTCGTGTCAGAGAGTGGCCCAAAACACCCTGAGATACTACTGAAGTACCTACCAGTAAATCTCCTGCCTCGGCCGAGGGCTTTGTGTAATGGCTCTCCTAGACACAGCGCCATCTCACCCCCAATACCGGGAGAGACGAATCCCCTGCCGATCCGCTCACTTGCCTCCATGTGGCTCGGGACTGTACCCAAAAAAGACCTGTTTGCACGACTCCTTTGAGCCGTGGTAGGGTAGAAATCAAAGCACAGTGGGAACTCACACGAGACAAATGACGACCTCAGGTCGATGAACTAACCTGTACACATGTCACCGGGGAACTGCTATCTGACGATATGTATAATACCAACTAGCATGTTCCCGGCGAGTCCTGTCCGGTGTACTCATAACCCAATGAGCACCTGTATACATTTTAGGTGAACTAACTGACACCAATGGCTTGTGAGACCGGCCACCGCCCCTCGTCGGGGTCTCGACTGTATACACTAGTCTACTCTGGAGTATCGATGCCCTGTTGTTCACACCATAATATTGTATTTTATATTCCCCATTCTTATGCATTTTACAATGAAAATAGGTGCTTTTGACCCATGTCTGCTACATGTTACAGGTTACAGGTTCTTGGACAGAGAACAGTGAAAACGATGAAAAGACGATGCAAAAGTGGACTTTGACCAACAAATAGAAGGACTTTGATAAAGCCTACACAAAAGATCATTTTACAGAGTATAAAGACAGTGCAAGGTCCAAGATTACAAAGCGAACGGTTAAAAGTCCACTGCAAATTGTTCACTGAAGATCTGGAACCAATGTAGAAACCCAATTGATAAAAGAACCAAAGAACCAGAAGCCCAATAAGACCAAGAACAAAACCCTAAATTTTCAGCACCCATTCTTTCTAAAGGGCCGCGGAACCGCGGCCCAAGCCTGCTATTGCCGCGGTTCCGCGGCCATATTGTGCCCGTACGCGGATAGTTTTTTACCAAAATGTTTAGAGGCGCTGAAAAGATTTTCTAGGGCTATATTTGTAATTTTAGACATGCGGATCAATTGTAAACCTAGGGTTTCCTATTCTCTATAAATAGGAACTCTAATCATTGTAATTTCTCATGCCTCCCTTCATTAATAAAATTCAGATTTCTTTTGGAGAGCATCGGTGTTTCTTTTCAATTCATGAATTCAGATCTGACAACCCTGCGTTGATGATTGGAGAGATGCATCTGTAAGTAGATTTAATTCCTTGCCCTAGTTTAGATTTCAATTCCTGCCCTAGGTAATTTTTATTCTCTGCCCTAGATAGATGTTCTTCAATTCCCTAATGAGTGAGTAGTCTCCTCGCTTGTTAGGGTTAGATCTGGGGAAGGTTTGAGAGACGAAGATCTCTCATCCCCTTTCTTGCCCGTCATATATTTTCATAGGACTCCATGCATACCTTCTTATTCCGCTCCCTACGGCACTCTACCCACGAGGCAGCGGTGATACCGTAGTCTAAAGGCCCGGATTTTAAGGTTTTCCATGGAGGTTAGGGTAAAGATTAAGAAAGGAAGGACAAGGATCTAGAGGAAGAACAATCTTCCCAATCATCCTAATCCCTTTTATTAATATTTACCATAACACCTAATTAGATCTTCATATGGGTATAGAAAGCGGTGAGATTTATTGACTTTCCAAACTTAATCTAGACCTAACCCTAGCAAGACTTAGATATAGATTAATTTAGTTTTTATATTTAATAATCAATCCGGCTCCCATCGGAATTAACTCGTAAGAGCGATTGGGAAATTCACATCTCTGTGGACCGACCCGTACTCACTGGCTCGCTATCATGCGACGCCGTTCTTGATTGCGGTTAATAGATAGTTTTTGAGATCAATCAAATGGCGCCGTTGCCGGGGATGGCGTAGAAATTTCCTTTTTGCGATTTCGGGTTAATCTGAAATTTAAAAAAAAAATCATAAAAATCTGAAAAATCAAAAAAATATAAAAAATATTTCATCTGTTATTTTTTGGAAGGGATACTTTGTTGTTTGAATTTTGCAGGATATACAAAATCGGATCTGGAAATTTCCAGAAAGCGAAACAGAAATTAGGAGATCAGAACATAGAAGGATTTTCAAAACAGAACAATGGAATTTTTCCCGCACCCTGAAGCCTCCACCACACCGCGATTCCGCCGCGCATACCCATCTTAGACCGCGGAAACGCGGCCTTCTAGTCAGATCAGAGCGTCAGAAAAATTCTAGGATCTCGCGCTGACTACCTGACCGCGAAACCGCGGTGTAACCCCACATTATACCGCGGAAACGCGGCTATCTTGTGTCTTCAGATCGTGAAAAAAGCTCTGTAAGCTTCTCTGTTCCTCCTCTGCAAAAATTTCCATATATTTTCTGAAAAATTCCTGCAAGATTTTGTGCGCTATAAAAATATTTCCCCTTCCAAATAACAATCTTGTGCAGGATTTGTGCGCCTCATTTAAAATAGAAATTGATTGCAAGTAATCTTTTTTGTTGCATATCTTTTCTCGAATATCTTTTTGCAACAATTTTTTCCAAATAAAGATTCTTGTGATATGCTTAAAAAGAATAACTGTTTGCAAGTAATATTTTTCTGTTTCATATCTTTTATTAAAAATCTTTTTGCAACAATTTTCAAATATAGAAAAAGAAAAAGGAAAATTAATATTAGAAAACTTGCAAATTTTTTTTGCAGCAAATAAATCCTTGCACAAACCAACTTTCTTTCTTTCCCCCTTTCCTCTTACAACATGGGTACCCCACATAATAAATCACTTGCCGAACTTTGGTATCCCGAACCTAATTTTGCGTCGTTCGGCAATTTGTTCGATCAATATAAAGACAATCCTTCCATGCCTAAAATATCTTTGAAAGATCAAATAGAGGCGTCCAGGAGAAACAATTCGACTTTTCAACCCACTTTGTGTCAACCAAGTCAATCTTTACCACCTCCATATGTTGATACCATTTTTTCAAGTCCTTCTGTCACTCCTAAGCCGATGTCCATTGCTGAGCATATTGCTCAATCTCGCAGCCGATCTTTCACCCCTCTCCACTCATCTATTTCTAGGGATCCGCATGACTATTCACCTTTTTATTCATATGTTGACCCCACTCCTGTCCAATCACCCACTTCCTACCAGTCCTACCCGACCTTCCCACCTTATCTAGACACTGTTTCTACACAGTCTTTTGAGAGTTTCACATATTCAAACAATTTTGAATCTTTTGCCGAAACCCCCTCACCACCAAATTCTAGTTTGGAAGAGGCGTTGGAGGCGTATATCGTAGCAACAAACAAAATGGTTAGGAATATGGAAGCGTCCGTGGCCGCCCTTATGCAACCTGCTGAACCGGTAGCTAGTTTCCCGCTAGCCCCAAATTTTTCAATGTATGAGGAGGCGGTTGGACAAAATAAGAATGTGAGAGGATTTCCAAATCAAACCTACCCTTACCCAATTGAAGCCCACAACTCCAGTTTTCCATCGAATGTCCTAAATGATTCACAAGTTCAAAATAAAAACGAGTTGTGCGACTTTGTAGTGTTTGATTTGCCAAATTGTGAAGAACCCCTTTCGAGTGAAACCACACTTAATCCTTTCGATCTTTACACCTCCACTCTAGAACCTAAATCGATAAATATCCATGCTTTTGATGAGGTGTCAGAAAAAATTGATTTTCACTTGATTGAGGATATAGACGCCGAGAATATTTCGGATGATGAACCCGTCGATTTAATTGAAATTTTATGTCCAATTCATCATCCTGAGTCATTAAATGTTTCTCCCGAACTTCATATGCGTCTTGATTTTGATGATATTGGCATGGACGAGCAAATTTTTGAGGAAAATATTGAGTAGAATTATGAGGAGAGTAGTGAGGATCATATTGAGGTTGAACCATTTTTCTTTGACGTGTCAGATTTTCCAATTCATCCTCTTGAACCTTTACCTAAATCACCCTCCCTTTTTTCCATCGTTCCGACCATGCCTCATTTCACGTTTGACGACTGTAAGCTTGAAAACTTTTCCTTTGAATCTGACACAGTTCTCATAGCCGATGACACTTACGAGTGTTTCACTTTTTCGGACGATGTTGAAGTCTCACCGCCCGAGTTTGAGTTCTTTGCATTTTCAGATGAGTTAGTTAATCCATCAGACTCGGTTGCTTACAGTCATTTCGAACTATTGGTGGAATCTTTCCAGTTCGACACAGTTTACTACGGTGAGAATGAGACTATCCCTAATTCACTCCCTTTCGTCCTTCCTATTGTTCCGACCGTGCAAGTGACCGTTACGCTTTCATCTCCTATACCAAGTTCGGCGTACCCATGTTTTCTTGCGAATCTTGAGGGATTTGATCCCATTTCTCGACGGGTTGATAGGTTAGCGCAATCGCTTTTAACACATCGGTCATCACAAATTGCGCTAATTTATTCACTCGATTTACACCCTCAAGATCGTGCTACCCTTCTTTCTCCTTTCCGCCATTCTTCTCCTACACCGAGACCATATTCTACCCTTCTTCCTACACGGTCTCGCGTGTGTCTCATTTCTTTCTTCTACACCCCATTATTGCACCAACTATACCATTACCACGATAAGATTTTTGAATGGTTGGTGCTAAGCTTTGCCTTGTGTAAGGCCAAGCTTAAGTTTGGAGGGGAACCTTGTTGTATATATGTATATATATATTTTTTTCTTTTTCTATAAAAAAAAATTAAAAAAATAAAAATTCAAAATATAAAAACAAAAAATTATAAATAAATAAACAGGGGAGTGCCGGTATTTTGACCCTCTTGGTTTAGCATGACAGTGAGGACACCGTCAAGTTCAAGTTTGGGGGTATGCTCGGTATGTCTTCTTTCCTTCGCATTCATTTGTACATATTTTTGCATTTGCATACTTATTTTAAAACCCATAAAAATTGAAAAATTTCAAAAATTATAAAAATTATTGTTTTCAATTTTGGCCTAATTGACTTGAGTTTGACAAATAGGTTAACTAGATAGGAACAACTAGATCTTTGACGTAGCAAAATTAAAAACCCTAAAGATAACTTTCCTTAAAGTTTAACGGTAGAAAGTATATGTCTTTGTAGTTTATTTAGAAATAGACAAATTTTGAGTTCACTTCTTGGGCTAAGTCGAAATGAAGGAAAAGTATTGATATTTTTATTAGAGTATAAGTTTGAAAAATAGTTCCTAGCTTAAGTCTAGATTCTGAAAATGTATACCCTACAATTTGCATAATCACGCATCTTGAAACTTGGAATAGTAGAGGAGACCTTGAAATGCTCTTGTCTAAAGTCCTTAGTACGAAGAAAATAAAAGGAAAAAAGTGTGAATAAAGAATAAAAAAATGGACACTGGTTTTTTGTAATTACTTAAGGCTGCAAAAATAGAAAAATATTTGGCGAGGGTGCTTCATCACCTAGTGCCTTAGACCAACTGGTTTGGGAGTCACTGCTAAAAGCCTTGGGTGTTGCAAGACTAGGAAGTACGCTTTAAAGTGCTAACACATTTTGTAATCGGTCGTTGGTACCTCAAAAAGTATTAACGGTCGCATGAAGGATGTGTAAGCAAAATTCAATTAAAAATTCACCTACTAATAAGTACTTTGGACAACGGACAAGGGTGTGATTGCTTGATTTGAATTTCCAAGTATAGGGGTGACTTATACACACACGTGGGGATATGTGATTGGAGTTTAGATGAGAGAAAGGAATGAAGAATAGAACTTGTATCTTTAGTAGAGTTGATAAAAATTCCTAAGTGGAGATGGAACCCTAGAAGGAAAACTTAAGAAATGCCGAAAGCTGAGTAAGTCTATAGAACATATATAATCTTAAGTTAAATAATAAGGAAGTGTGAAGAATATGGGTGGATAATTTACGGGTCGAAGATAATAGAATTCCTTGTTAGAAAACCTAATTGGAAAACAAAAGTCGAAAAAGCCGAATTGATAGGATTTTGTGGGTAGTATCCGCTGAAAACCCTCAGGAGACAACACTCCTCCTACTAGGGACACCTAGAGGTTTAACGGCTTGTTGCACGTGCTCAGTGCAATCGTGTTTCCCTGCGAAAGTACGGCTAGGTTAGATTTTTATCGAGAATAAAATAAAAAATAAATTTGCTCGAGGACGAGCAAAAGATAAGTTTGGGGGTATTTGTTCACACCATAATATTGTATTTTATATTCCCCATTCTTATGCATTTTACAATGAAAACAGGTGCTTTTGACCCATGTCTGCTACATGTTATAGGTTACAGGTTCTTGGACAGAGAACAGTGAAAACGATGAAAAGACGATGCAAAAGTGGACTTTGACCAACAAATAGAAGGACTTTGATAAAGCCTACACAAAAGATCATTTTACACAGTATAAAGACAGCGCAAGGTCCAAGATTACAAAGCGAACGGTTAAAAGTCCACTGCAAATTGTGCACTGAAGATCTGGAACCAATGTAGAAACCCAATTGATAAAAGAACCAAAGAACCAGAAGCCCAATAAGACCAAGAACAAAACCTTAAATTTTCAGCACCCATTCTTTCTAAAGGGCCGCGGAACCGCGGCCCAAGCCTGCTATTGCCGCGGTTCCGCGGCCATATTATGCCCGTACGCGGATAGTTTTTTACCAAAATGTTTAGAGGCGCTGAAAAGATTTTCTAGGGCTATATTTGTAATTTTAGACATGCGGATCAATTGTAAACCTAGGGTTTCCTATTCTCTATAAATAGGAACTCTAATCATTGTAATTTCTCATGCCTCCCTTCATTAATAAAATTCAGATTTCTTTTGGAGAGCATCGGTGTTTCTTTTCAATTCATGAATTCAGATCTGACAACCCTGTGTTGATGATTGGAGAGATGCATCTGTAAGTAGATTTAATTCCTTGCCCTAGTTTAGATTTCAATTCCTGCCCTAGGTAATTTTTATTCTCTGCCCTAGATAGATGTTCTTCAATTCCCTAATGAGTGAGTAGTCTCCTCGCTTGTTAGGGTTAGATCTGGGGAAGGTTTGAGAGACGAAGATCTCTCATCCCCTTTCTTGCCCATCATATATTTTCATAGGACTCCATGTATACCTTCTTATTCCGCTCCCTACGGCACTCTACCCATGAGGCAGCGGTGATACCGTAGTCTAAAGGCCCGGATTTTAAGGTTTTCCATGGAGGTTAGGGTAAAGATTAAGAAAGGAAGGACAAGGATCTAGAGGAAGAACAATCTTCCCAATCATCCTAATCCCTTTTATTAATATTTACCATAACACCTAATTAGATCTTCATATGGGTATAGAAAGCGGTGAGATTTATTGACTTTCCAAACTTAACCTAGTCCTAACCCTAGCAAGACTTAGATATAGATTAATTCAGTTTTTATATTTAATAATCAATCCGGCTCCCATCATAATTAACTCGTAAGAGCGATTGAGAAATTCACAACATCCCTGTGGACCGACCCGTACTCACCGGCTAGCTATCATGCGACGCCGTTCTTGATTGCGGTTAATAGATAGTTTTTGAGATCAATCACCTGTCTCGAAACTCCCACGACTAGGGACACTTTAAGGATGTGCTTATAGACCCCGGCTCCCAAGTATATGATCGCCATCATACTGCTGGTAGTCAAGCAAGATCCTATGGGCTCTATCATCATGCAATAGTGAACTAAAAATGTATATGATGATAAAGATAAACCAGATAGCATACTATCATCACGAGCAAGACTGTCATATCGGTATAGGTCCTTCCTCAATCATTGCAATCACGTACCTGCGATCCAATAATTGACTTTGAGGGCACTATCTCCAACAATCTCCCACTTGCACTTAAGGCTAATTATTGCGATGTCGCATACTCACAGCCTGTGTGATACCGAATATCCAACTCCTCTACTAATCAGTTTCACAAAGCTAGTTTGTAAAACTCTTGTGTTCGAGAGATAGCCTCAGTGAGTGGATCCGCCCTGATGTTTCTTTCTATCTCTCTCTTATTCTCAAGTTCGCGGAGAAAACCATCTCCCGAATCGAGTAATACCTGTCTTAGAATATGTCTGAATATCTGATGGGACCTAGTTCATAAATGAACTCCAAATCCAAACTTCTTAGACTTTATTGATAACTGAACCTAATCAGTATCCAGCACCATGCCTTCCACAGTATCCTCTTGGACCACCTGTCCATAATACTGTCCCTCTTCAGAGGGAAAGCTATAACTCTGACAATCACTCTGTCATCCATGTCACCTTTGAAGCCTGGAATGATAACCGTCTCCCGAAGGAGGCTGCCGTCATCAAATCCATAGAACATTCACTTATGTTCTAAAACTGCTTCCTTATGTTTCTCCAGGATTGGATTAATATTAACTTATCGCATCTAGTGCAAAAAACAACATCTGGTGTGGTACTTGACTTCTCACGATTGACTCAATTGCCTAAGCAAGTGATCTGCCAATCATGCACATCTCTCTCCCCTTTAGTCTGTAAGACACCTTTAGAGAGGGTGACTCCATCACCTGCAGGTATACCACCATGCTAGGAGTCATCTATTCTAAAATACTATTAGAATACTGTTAAAGTACCCACATTGGGAAACTACCCAAATCTAGATCTAAATCCATAGATCTAGTAACCAGAATGTCTGATATTATATCCATATCCTGTCTGGAGAAACAACTGTGTGATGACCACAGTACAACCGATCGTAGTATAGGAATTTTACTTCCTACTGTGTGTATGTCATCCAAATACTAGGACATCACACCCTACTACCTTCTTAACAGATCCATCCCCTATTCTGATGAAGTCAAAGCCATGATTGTTACATCAAAATTAGATGATCTATCTCCGCTATATTTGCTCAAGCCTATAAATAGACATAAGCAACTTGCCCACTATGCTTCCGCTGCTCCCACTGACTACGACAACCCTCTGGCAGAATAATATATACGTACACTTCTAAAGCTAGTTTAGAATGACGCTTATACTTATCCTCTTGCCGGGTCTCATAGTCTGGAATAACAGTAGTGTCAAGTTTGGATAAACAAGAACCTCCCTGTCACCGTCCTTGAGGCTACCGGAGTACCTCTCAGGTGTCTGAGGTTACCCACCATATCTGCGGAGTGGCTAATGGAATGTCAAACCCGATTGAATATATAGGTCCTATTAAATTTTCTGTAATCGTTTGCGGTTCTGTAATTTCTTCCAGTTCTACCATACTCTCACTGCTATTTTCTGAAAAAATCCATTTTACTAAAACTGTGGCGAGTCAAGAACAATATCACTATTGATCTTCCATATGGTAGAAAATCAACCCTCGTCAAAGCCAGGGTCAACCCACAAACTGCCATTACAGAAACGTGCCTTGAGTTATCCAGTGTCTGGTTTTAAGCATAAGCTGGACAACTCCCCGTATCTTGACATTGTTAAGATATGAACCATTCTATATATAATATAGAAATAGAGGCACTAATTTAATTGGAACCAAATTCAAAACATGCAGCTGTCTCCAGTGCATATCAACTTAATGGAAAAAGGGAAATCGGCATCGCTCAACTTAGGAATCCATCCAATTATGAGTAACCTGAAAGAGAAACAAGTTTCTCAAAACCATTACTATTAACCTGAATACCAATCACAAGAATCTACATCTTCGATCTCTTTGAAGAATCCCGATACTTGCGACATCTGGTTCTCTACTTTATTTTTATACCCATAACTTCTCAAAACTTAGACATTGTATTTCTACGAAACACTTGTCTAAAAACTAGAGAAGTCATAAGTAAACAGAACATAGTACGAGGACCTACCCCTCTGTCCTGACGGACACTGGACAACATACAATACTCTGTATAAGTCCACTGAGTTGAATAACTCATAATCTGTTCATCGTAGGTTAAAAACTGTACCCAGTCGATTTCCTCAAATATCACCAATTACAACGAATTCCGATATAATGAGGATGATCACCTAATTCCTAATAACTTACTCCCACTCATCATCTGTAAAAACCATACAGATATGAGAATGAAACCTGGTAAATACATACCCTGGAGTAAGTATCCAATCGGGAAAACAGTTTTCTTTTAACAATGCGCAGTGAAACTGAAACATTAAAATGTCTCGTAGGGGTATCCTGGTATTCCTAGTAATGCCTCTTCCATAATCTCATTCGCGACTTTAACCGTATATTTCTTTGCCTTCTCTCCAAATCCCTTTATTTGTCTTTAGTCGTTACCTTCTGTACACCATCGGCTAAATGGTTTTCTTCCTTCCCTACCGTTCGGCACCAGCCTATGGTTCGGAAGAAGACTATCCAGCAAGCATAATAGGTGTACTCTCCTAATCCTAGGAGTACTCGCAACTTGAGAGAAGGTGATGATAAAAGACAACTGAATAATACCTTATTCCATTAAAGGTGAAATAGGAGTGGCGATGAAGTACGCGGTTTGGTCGTGAATGATAACAGTCGCAATTTACTTTGCCCTCTTTCCAATCCCTTTATCTTGTCTTTACATATTACCTTATGCACACCCTACTTAGGCTAATTGGTTTTCTTCATTCCCTACCTTTCGGCATCTGCCTATGGTTTGGAAGAAGACTATCCAATAGGCGTAATAGGTGTACTCTCCTAAAATAAGGAGCCCTCGCAACCTGAGAGAAGGTGATAATAAAAGACAACTGAATAAACCAATTCAATTTCTACTGAACCTGGATCCATCCTCGAAGAAGTCCCTTTGAGTTCGTATATAACCATACGATGGATCTATCCAATGGAAGTGGATGCCCGTAGTAATACGGGGTGTTCTGAGAAATACAAAGGGTAAAAGAAGGAGCGACAATGACTTATGCAACTATAGACAATCCAAAAGCCAGTATTTTAAGAAGGTTCGGTCAACTTGGTCACTGAGTCATAGTCTAGGGTCGGTCAAAAGTCGCTGCCAAAGAGAGAGAGAAAAGAAACACTCTGCGTGCACTCTAACCTAGATCAGAATGGTTATCACTTTATCTAATCAGGAAACTTCCCACTGTAATCTCAAATTCTCCTCCAAACCTGAAAGAAGAATTAGTCGGGATCACCCGAAGAGTAAACCAACTCATCAGTGAGAATCGGGATCCAACTATCATCACATGATAACTTGATGGAAGCCACTCAAGTTATCACACTCCAGAAGGTATGCGCATGCCTGGCAAGTTTCCTGTATGTTTGAAATTCCCGATATGATTTTAGCCTCATGCTCTTATGACCTTGACTTTGGCCAACAAATCATAAGTCACATGTCAAGTTCTACCCATCATTATCCAGGTTAATTTGAACCCACCCGCACATGCCCTTGACTTTAGCCAACAAGGCAGAATGACTGTCCTAAACCAACACATCTATCTATGTAGCAGATGAATATTCAGCAGCTACCAAGCACTATGCCTTGACTTTGGCCAACAAACATAGCTTGAATACTACTGACTATCCATAAGAAATGACGGAGGGCTACGGCTGGTTTTTGGCGAAAAACCTTTAACGTAATGAACTTGATCTCGTTGAAGGAACCTGATAGCTTTTTATAAAAATATAGTGACGAAAACCTTTTGCTAAAGAGGTCACTCCCGGTGAAGGGATCTCGGCTCTTTCCTCGTGGAATGAGGTGCAGGATATTCTAACTGAATACCGTGATGCAAAGCAACTTGTAATCGACTATATTGAAGTTATTACCCTGACGTAAACTTCTGCCCAAGGGGTCACTCCCGGTGAAGGGATCTCGGCCCTTGCCTCGTCGAATGAGGAGCAGGATATTCCAACTGAATATCGCTATGCAAAACAAAAGGAAATATTTTTGTAATAACACTTTTTAAAATTTGTTCCAACAACATCAAATAAAGGTTTTTTTTATCCCGCATTGATAAGAATCAACGCAGTCCCATCAATCAATCACACCAGAAAAGAACGAAAATAAAATGTATGTATATGCCATCCGCATTCATCACTGGGTCCCGTCATCACCCGTTAGGTTACTTAATTAACGACAGAGCGGGTGCTGGACTAGCGCGGGTGTAAAATATATACAACATCTAATAGTATATATACCAATATACAATAATCGCTCCAGGTGTGATAATATGCAACATTACAGAAAAGTAATAAGCATCATAGAACAATACAGATAATCTGGGATCCCCGGGTTTCACAGAGCCGCTACTGAAACCCGACGTTCCCCTGGTCGTGTGGATAGCCTGTGCAATGAAACCTAGACCCCTACGGGTGCGGCAAGTTACCCGCCAAAACCTGAAGCGAGGTAGTCCCCCACAGCATAGTGAATAGAACACCCGGCACTTCACGGAATCCGGTAAATTGAGCACCCCTCCTTGGGTCAACCTGTACCCTCTACGAGTGCGGCGAATAGTCTGCCAATCCTAGAGTGAGGTCCCTTTGCCTCTCAAAGCCATGAGATACGGACCCGTTGCCCTCCAGAACCCGGCTATCCATGCACTCCTTCGCGGGATAAACCTAATACAGAAATAAAAATATGTACAACGGGTACATCGACCTCAACCCGGTCGTGCCCCAAAAGAATATTATACAAACAGACAGTGACGGCAGTCCACATGTTGGACGCTCTCCCCGCAATATCAAATGTACAAATAAATCCAAACTGCACTATCATTGCACCCTGCTATCCACTACGACATATCCGCAATATCACAGCACAACACAGAACATCAACGCGAATGTCACGTTCGCAAACCCGTCTAAAAGAACTATAGCAATTAAATGCGGTTTACCGCTCGAATGACATTCCCGGTCGGAGATATAAAGTAAGTACTGTAAACTAACACGTTTAAATTTCGATCGACAAAATTTCCCAAAGTGGGCCCCACAAACATCTGCTGTACTGTAACAAAAACTGGGCCCAAAAGAACTATACCAAAAACCACAATTTCCAACAAAGAACCAACAGTAGAAAATTGACCAATTGAAACGCCAAGACGGCCGCGGTTCCGCGGTCAAAGCTAGGCTTTGATCGTGGTTCCGCGGCCGTACGGACGATTCAGTGGATTGTGTTTCTCCATTATTCTTTAAAAAGCCTGCTTGAATTTCTGTGATATGTAAAATTATTTTTAGAAACTGTTTAAAATCGACAGAAACTTTAATCCTGGAATTTGCGGTTTTCGAAAATCCGTTCGATCGATGTTTTAAACGTGTTAGCACAAGTTAGTATAGCTTAATGGCGAGGCTCTGATACCCCTGTAAGTCCACGTAGCGCCCCGACCGTCTAACAGACGCCAAATGCGGAACAAAAACTTTTACAACTGGCGCTATCACGTACTATAACCCGGATCTGCCATTAAAGCTAAACTAACAAACTGCAAAGTGGGTAGAAGAGTTATACCGAACGATCCGAGTCCTTCGGTATTCAACCATCATCCCACGCTTTGTTGCGGCTGCTCTAATCTCCTGAATCTCCATTCTTGTAGTCCAGGTGGCACCACATCGACGGATCTTTAAACGGGCTCCCGCCTCTGAACCGAGGCAACTCGGTCGTCAAGTTTGCTAAAAGAGATGACCAAGAAGATGCAGAGAATGAGTAGAACACTTTGTCTCGTTACGTCCAAAGCTATGGAAGAACGGTTAATGAAGTTGCCATTTGAATCGGGTGAAATGAGAATTGTAGCTATCTAATTTCCATACACCAAAACACTATCACTCAATACCCGGGTGGCCGTTACATTTAGCAGACCGCTTGAGGCTTGTGGGTGTTTGATATGATCATCACCTACTGCCGGCGTATTGACGAGTCTTTAGAGTTCTACACAGAGGTTACACAGAGGTTTCCTGGCTCAAGCGAAACGGTGTAGGAGCACATATGTGATATGTGCGGGACCGAGATTAATACGATATGAGATACCGTATTCTATTCTCGCGATTTGTGTCATTGGTCGGTTATATGCGATATAGCCGGGTTATCGGATCAAGTGTTGATTCGATAAGTTGTTACACATGATATTAGTCGGTTATATATTGATATAGCCGGATTATTAAATCAAGAGTTGATTTGATAATCTAATGTATAATTATATATTTGATATATTAATTTACATTAACTAGTATTAGCTCACTTAAGATTTCTTTTCTCACTTGATGTGCACATTGTGTGTGTGTATATATATATATATGATATGTATATTTGTGTACATGTATTGTGTCATGCTTGATGATACATGCAAGATGGGTGTATGAGACTTATACCATCCTAAAGATAATCCTAGGGTTTTATTTATCAAAGTAAATTACAAATTATGTGGAAATTGGACAAATGGTTGAAGCTTGGAGAAGCTTTTGGAACCATTGACCAAGTCTACTAATTTGTTTTATACTTAGATATTTGTTAACCTAACCTATTATCTTTAACCTTAGTTTAGTCTCTACAAGGGTTAAGCATATGATGCTTAACTCACCCATGGTTTCCATTTATTCATTTGGATTAACTCCATGATAGTTTTCTTCTTCTTCTTCTTCCTCAAAGCTTTCTAGTTTCAATGGAGATGTGAGGAAAAATGTGAGAAAATCAATTCTAAAGTGAGCCCACTTCCTACTTCATCATCCTCTACTATTTGCCATTTAGTATAGGATGTTTGCTTCACTAATTCCGTAATTACTGAAGAGATAGATTGGGTTAGTGTTTCCTCGACGTAGATCATCTTCAGCCTCGAAGACTTCGATGCAAGCATGTTCATTTCTTCATGGGAGCCTCTCTAGAGTCCGGAGTTCACGATCGCAGCGAAGGGACTACTACACAGTGCTGTTGAAGTGAAGGACCGGTCTACAAAGGTTGTATTCCTTGCCCACTTTTCTTGCAAAGTGTTTGCATTTCATTCCGTTCGATTTCTAGCTAACGATTCTAGAGTTAGGGTTAGCTAGAACGGCAAATTTTTTGAATTTGGTATGGACGATACCTCCCGAAACCTTGCTGCCGTGCTAGGCAACCCTGCAGATATACCCTCGATTAGGAACTATTAAAGGATATGCTTTTAGACTGCCCTGGCCCCACTAGTATGATCTACATCATAATTCTGGTAGTCAAGCATAATCCTAAGGGCTTCATCAAATGTATATAAGATATGAAATACAACACATCACATGTTAAGATGAAGATAAACCAGATTGCATACTATCATTTCGAGCAAAGATTGTTTCTGTACATATACATGCCTAGCATGTGTTCATATCAGAATTTTGCATTATTATATTCCCCATTCTTAATCATATTGCAAATAAATTGGTGCTTTTGATCCATGTCTGTTAATAGTTGCAGGTTACAGGTTTGCGGAACAATACAGTGAAAATGATAAAAAAACGCTACAAAAGTGAGACTACGACCAACAAATAGAAGAATCTTTATGATGCCGCCTACAATTAAGGAATAAATGAAGATCAATGAATAGTTCGATTGCATAACGTACGACGGTAGCACAAGATTCAAGACTTCAACACGAAGCGAACGGTAAAAGTCCACAACATTCTGCACTGTGGAAATCTGGGAGAAACTAGAAGACATTCTGAAGAGCCAAGTGAAGAAAATAGAAGGAAAAATGCAACAGAAAGAAGCCCTGAAGAAATGAGCCAGAAAGCCCATCAAACGGCCGCGGAACCGCGGTCAAACCAGGCTTATGGCCGCGGATCCGCGGCCGTGCTGTACACGTGTCGGCGCGTGTCAGTGCGTGTCGGTGGAGTCGGTGCATTGACCCGGTTTTCTTAGGGTAGTTTTGTAATTCTAGATGTGGATCAGATGTAAACCCTAGGGTTTCTATTATCTATAAATAGAAAGCCTACAGCTCTTTTTAGAGCATGCCTCTTTTTATTTTCCTAAATTAAAATTTTCATTCCTTATAATTGTCAAAGAGTGCATCAATAAAAAGTAAGTTTTTTTTTTATCTTGAACCTCTTATCTGCAATTTTATTTATCTGCAATTTTTATCTGCCGTAGTTATTTTCTGCACATTAAGTAGATTATTAAAAATAAAAAAATTAATTCCTTTATTAATTCCCTAATGAGTGAGTAGTTCCTCACTTATTAGGGTTAGGTTTGTGGAAGGTTTGAGAGATGAAAATATCTCACCCCTTTCTTGCCCGTTCAATATTTTAAAATAAGGGCTCTGTGTAAACAACCACACACCGCTCACTACGGCATCCTACCCCATGAGGTAGCGGTGACTCCCTAGTTAAGACCGGTTGTGTTTGATTTCCATAGAGATTAGGGCTAAGAGTTAAGAAAGGACGGATAAGGACCAAAGGGAAGAAACCTAGTTTCTTCCCGGTCGTGCTAATTCTCTTTGTTAACTATTACCTTAACACCTAAAAGTTCTTAATTAGGGCAAAGAAAGCGGTGAGAAGAATTGACTTTCCAAACTAACCTAATCCTAACCCTAGCAAGGTTTTAATCCAAATCAATTTCAACCTCAGTTTTCATAGAAAATCAAAACCTACCACAAATAGGAATTGACTCGTTAGAACAACTAGAAAATACACGTTTTCCCTGTGGACCGACCCGTACTCAAACGGCTAGCTACCAAGCGACACCGTTCTTGATTGCGATTAATTCTTTGATTTCAAAACGCATAAGCACAAAACATCTACCAATCAAATGGCGCCGTTGCCGGGGATGACGGTAGTTATTTTCTTTTTGTAATTTCGGGTTAGTTAAAAATTAAAAAAATCATAAAAACTGAAAAATATATATATAAAAAATTATCATCTTGTTATTTTTTGAAGCGTTTTTGTGTGAATTGTGCAGGATTGGAAAGACGAACAGATTCAGATCTGGAAAAATCCAGTGAACAAAACAACAAACTGCAGATCTGAACATACAGAGAAGAGCCACAACAGATAACAGAAGAATTTCGGAGGATTGAACCATCTTGTTGACCGCGGAACCGCCGCATATTGCTGCATTTGACCGCGCTTCCACAACGACTTGGTGACGTCAGCCCTCTGAATCCCTCTGTGAGTGTTTCTTTTCCTTTCTTCTGCCCTCTGTAGTCCTCTGAAAAATTTTCCTGCAGGGTTCTTTGCGCAAAAGAATTCTCCCCCTTCTCCAATAACTTGATCTTATGCAGGATTCTTTGCGCCGCAATTAAAAGAATTTTTTTTTGGCAAGTGTTTTGGATTTTTTTGTGTTTACTGCTTTGCATTTTTAAAACGGACTTTTAAGGGGCTTTAACACCAATCAAGATTGGGTGGGGATTTCATTACCCTTCCTAAGACCCCAAAAATCACAAAAAGTATTCGCATCAACCTTCGAGTTAATTAAAAAATATTAGACTCAGCCAATAAGGACCGTCGTGCTCATTAGGACGAAGGAAAGGTTGTAGGCATCGGTCGTTTATCTAAACTAGACTTTGTGGTGCCTAGGCTAGACAAGTGGGAAAGGTAATTTTAAAAGGCCCGTCTCACGGTGATTCGTGAGCGGATCCCTCTTTTCTTTACTTGTGCTTACCTGGCCACAATTGGCGGTGAAGAGGCGATTTGAGGATCTCACAACTTGCCCTTTAGAACAGTTAGGAGTAGTCTAGTTGACTTAGCAGACCCTAGATCTAGGCTTGATTGTGCATATTGTGATTGCTTGAAATTGTGTCTAGCTCCTTATAAAAATCTTTTTGCAAAAACTCCTTATAAAAAAAACCACAAAACAAAATTTTTACAAAAAACTTGCCATTTTGTCGCTAGAAATCCATTGCACCCCACTTGCACCCACTTTTTCTCATTGACGTTTTCTTACCTCCACCTTCTGTTTTTACTTTTTGACTACACTACACCTCGTTAGTGTATGTCCAGTTGGACTAGGGACACTAGCGCCCGTTTAGTCCGTGTCTCGTTAGTTCCGACTGACGACGCTTTCGACTCCGAAGTCAAAATTCCTTCCACTTCTTTACCTTCACCTTCTAATTCATCATCTTCTAATGAGATGTCGGGATTCAATCCTAACAATCCTTTACCTCCTGTCGAAGCGCCCTAACGAATCGCGCTCCAGGATCTTTTCTATCCCGTCCGCACAGCACTTCCTACTTGTTTTTCACTTCCACCGGCTAATGGGGATAGCTTTGAAATTAAACCCACTTCAACAATATGTTGCCTAAATTTCACGGGCTGGAATCCGAAGATGCCTACATCTTCATTAACAAATTCCAGAATGTTTGCGTAATGATGAAGACCACACAACTTTCTGATGATGCTATAAGGCTACGTGTCATTCCATTCACCTTATGTGACCTAACTGAAAAATGGTTATATAGCACAGCATCACACTCCATAAAAAATTGGGAAGAGTTTGTTAAGGCTTTTCTAAAAAAGTTTTACCCACATCACAAGACCGCGAGAATTCGCAATGAAATTATTCAATTTTCCCAGCTTCCTTCCTAACCTTTTTGGAAGTGTTTCGAAAGATTTAAGGACCTTCTTGTTCAGTGCCCTCACCACGGTATCGAGAATCGGCAACTTTGCCAAACTTTATACGAAGGACTGAACCCAGCAACTAAGCAGTTGTTGGAAACCATTTATCAAGGTCACTTTCTTACAAAATCGAGCGAGGAAGCTTGGCAATTTCTCGATGATCTTGCTGAACAAACACTTCAGTGGGAAAGCACTAAGACCACTTCATCAGGTCAGTCTAGGGCAGGCATACATCAACTTGATATGTCGATTGCAATGAAAGCCGAAATGGCTGCACTCACGAAAAAACTTGAAGCAATTGAGAGCAAATTCTCATCGCCTTCTTCTGCCCCAGCTTTACCCCCACGCACTGTTTGCGCTTGTTGTTCGGATCCATCCCATCTTACTGAAGAGTGTCCTTATAATTCACCTGTTCAAGGACAAGATCAAGTCAATGCTGCCTTTCAACAAAGACAAAGAAATGATCCATACTCTTCAACTTATAATCCTGGTTGGAGGAGCAACCCAAATTTTGCTTGGAATCAAAATCAACAACAATTACAAGGCAATAACAATTTTCAGAGGCCTCCTCCACAACAACAAGCCCCTCAACAAACTCAATATCAGCAACCTTTCCAACCCCAACCTTACCCAAACCAAATGAATAATTTTGTACCAAACAACTCTTATCCTCAAAACAATTTTGTTCAGCCGAATAACGATAAAGTTTCCTCGCTAGAACGAAGTCTGGATGCATTTTTAAAACAATCTACACAATCCTCAGCAAGCATCCAGTCTTCCATTGAGTCTTTGGTGCAACACAGTGCTTCACATGATCAGACCATCAAAACAATTGAGGCCCAAATTGCAAAACAGAATGCTGCGTTAAGCGAGCAAGAAAAGGGAAAGCTTCCATCTCAACCATTGCCAAATCCCGGTCACACACACAACGCACATGTTGCTTATGAACAACAAAATCATAATGTAAATGCTGTGATGTCACGACCCGAATATTTCGACTCGTGACCGGTACTTAACCACGCAACGTCTACAGGCGTAACGCAACTAAGTAAGCCGAACCCAGAAATCAAAACCATATAAAAGTAGTGAGTGTTGAAAACATGCAATTAATACATTTAGAAAACCTTAATAGCTCAATGAAGTTCTTTTTAAAATTTAATTATCCTTATAATAATTTTGGCAGCATTTCCTTTGTAAAAGTAACCCCGAAAATCGGGTATAAAACAGGATATAAGTGAAAATGATATATAATGAAATAAGGCATCCCCAACGGAACAATCACGCCCAACGGCGGAAACCATCACCATAAGAGTAATATACGACGCCGTAGCGAAGAATGAGCAATAAGTAAACATCACCGAATAATAAACTGCAATATATAACAGCCGGCTCTCACGAGCTCGACACCAGAATACAAAAAAAAATATACATCATCGTCCTCACACTGTCACTAAGTCCAGTACATATATGGTAGATGGAGAATACTAGATACAAAAGTGTGTACAATAAAGTAACTAGATACCACAACCCACCTAATAGCAAAATAGCTCTTGTACCAGCTGTAGTGGTATCTGTAGCCAAAAGATGCAAAAAGGCAGCCTGCCGCGACTACTCTGAGGGGCAACCTGCAAATACTGTGGCACAACGGGGGTGAGTTGCCAACTCGTGAATAGAGATAACATATAAAGGTAATCACGAGCATGCACGTACTGCGCTATGCTATCATATGCCAGCAGGTAAATCTATATGCGACAAGAAGTAGGTGCAATAATCATGCAAATGCTCTGTCAGGTAAAATAACTACAGGATGAGATACATGATAATCACTGCCGAGCATGGGATAAACAACATCTACACGGAATATAAATCGTGGAAAATAATCGGTGCCCAAAAACTGCACCCAAATCCCAAATAAACTCAGGCACCGGCACTCTCCTCAGCCCTCAAACCCTGTAAATCTCTGAGAATCACGAGTGCCCAACATCGGCACCCAAAATATCATAAAATACTCATGTCCAGCATCGACACGCAAATCCTCATACATCGGGCTCCGTAAGTCCGGATCAGCCCACGGGCTCCGTCTGCGGTATCGGCCCTCGGCCCCGGCAGTACGGATCATCCCGCATCCATCTCTCGACTCCGGTCAGTATCCTCCGGATAACCGCCAGGTCCAACCAATCACCGGTAGGTACTCGCCCACCTCCAGGCTCAATCGACAAAGTCCATCGATCATCTTGCCGAGGGGAACCATACCGGGTCCACCACAAACCCGCAAATGGATCATCCACTCCACGAATCGGGTTTCAAGCACACGTCTCAGCACCGAGAAAACGCGTGGTGGACGCACCAAAATATCATATCACGAGGAACCGGGTTTTCAAATAGTGCATCTTTTCTCAAATAATTCCACGATCCTCAAAACCGGAAATCACATAAAAATCCAACACCAATGAGTAAATCAAATACGATGTGCTATGTACATCAAGTCATAATATAGGTACAAGAGAGAAACCGCTTTTCTTAAGATAGTTTCAGTTTTCAAAGACAGCATGCGGCTTCCAATTTCTATGAAAATCATATCGAATCATATGTGAAATGAACTACAGTATAATGATCATGGCAATTCTACAGTGAGTGTGTCATGGCAATTACTAACGGTGTGTGTGTAACATGCAGATTAGTGTTCGTGCAAAATGAACCGTTAGTAATAGTTCGGTGTTCTATCAATTCTAAGTTTACACACATATAGCAGGGAGTGCAGTATGCAACAACTGTATCCATAAACAGTCAATATAGGTAAATGCAATATGTAGCTATAAGGTCCTATCAGCCCTGACGCATAACGCCATGCGGGCGATATCCCTGTAGATGTTAAATATACTCACCGAAGTCTCGCGCTAAGTGTAGCCGACGACTTGCTTCCCCTTCTTCGTAGCGTCCGTCTCACCCGCCTGCGAACCTAGAATTACACAATATATCACACATAAGCTCAAATCTACAAAAACGTGATATTAAGGCCAAACTAGAAACCCGCGTTACAAACCAAGCGCGCATGTGCGCGATACGCTAAAATGTGTGATTACGCTCCTGAAGCTAACCTGACGCGTCGCGATACGCAGCACACCCCAAACCCACACACATATCACGTGTGTCGCGAAGATTTAAAATACGAGAAATAGGTTTTCACCTCCAGATTTTTATACAGAATTGATATTACAAAAATATATATACCATAACACCCCATATATCAGCAGACACCAACCACCAAAACCCCAATACAATATTATCCCATCTGGCCGCAAATTGCGGCCAGAACGAGTTTTTCGGCTGCCTGGGTAGGGGGGTGGGCTCCTGGGTTTGGTGTGTGCACTCTATACCCCCTACACAAGCTACAGCAAATACAATTTTATTCTGAAACACCCCGGGCAGTAGCAGATTCAACAGAACCCAATTTCAAGTTAAAAATCACACTTTTGCACTAAAATGATTCTTTATGGTATATTTGTGAAATATGAAATAAACCCAAGTCTAAAACTACACTAATATCACATTACCAAGCTAATCAAGCCATAAAAAGTTAATTTTTATCATAACCTCACTAAATCCCTTTATATAGCACAAAACATGCATAAAATGTGATATTTTGCTAGAAATACTATAAGTTATGGAAAAGGGGTGCTAAGGGTGAGTTAATACCTTCAAAAGATCTTAAGAAACACCAAAAGCCCCAGATCTAGCCTCAAGTATGCAGTCTTGCCACCAAACACCTCAAATGAGCCATTAAACCAAGGTTTTATGAAGGAAAAAGGTTAGATTTGTGTAGGGTTTGAATGAGGATCTAAAGAGAAGCGAAAAGAGAAGAGAAAATGGGGGAAAATGAGGGTTTTTCTGCTGGAATTCCTCCAGAAATTCTGAATGAAGTGAAAAGAGAGAGAAGAGAAGAAAAATGGGGTCAAAAGGTCAAACTTTCCTACCTAACACCATGCCTCATTTGTTTAATTGAAATTTGTGAATTTTAAAAGGGTTTTGACTTGTTTTGAAATGGTGGGGATAAATTATCAACCATGCAACAAATGAAGAGAGTTAACATGTTACACTAAGAAAAAACCTAAGTCACAAAATTGGCTAAGTGTGCATGTATGCACTTAACACAAAATTTCTCACTTTGGGTAACATGACTAAAATAGTTAATAACCCTATAATTATATAAACACTTCACAATACAATTTAGCACTAACCAAGAAGGAAAAATAAGATATCCGTTTTTGAAAAAACACGCACACTAGCTAATTAACGAGAAAACATCCTAAACGAATTTCAAGGCGTTACAATCTACCCCCCTTAAAGAAATTCGGTCTCCGAATTTAAAATTCTAACTATACGTACCTTCAAAAAGACGGGGATACCTCTTCTTCATCTCGCTCTCGGTCTCCCAAGTGACCTCCTCGCTGCTCGGACCACGCCAAAGTACCTTAACGGACGGTATCTCTTTCGATCTCAATTTCTTCACTTGTCGATCCATGATCATCACCGGCTGCTCTGTGTAGGAAAGGTCACGCTCAAGCTGGATCGTCGGGTGCTGAATCGCATGCGAAGGATCATAAAGATACTTGCGTAGCATCGAAACATGAAATACGGGGTGCACGTATGGAAAACTGGGCGGAAGGGCTAAACGATACGCAACCGGACCAACACGCTCGAGGATCTCGAAGGGGCCTACATATCTGGGACTAAGTTTACCCTTCTTCCCAAATCTCATCACACCTTTCATTGAAGAGACCCTCAAGAAAACATGATCACCAACAGAAAACTCAAGTCTGCGCTGATGACGGACCGCATAAGATCTCTGCCTACTCTGGGCTGCTCTCATCCTATCACGAATCAACTGGATCTTCGCGGTCGTCTCCTCTACAATCTGTGGCCCTAAGATACTACTCTCACTGAGCTCTGTCCAACAGGCGGGCGATCTGCATCTCCTCCCGTAAAGAGCCTCAAACGGTGCCATCTGAATGGTCTCCTGGTAGCTGTTATTGTAGGAGAACTCTACTAAGGGCAAATGATGATCCCAGCTACCTCCAAAGTTTAAGACGCATGCTCTGAGCATGTCCTCAAGAGTCTGAATAGTCCGCTCTAACTGTCCGTCGGTCTGCGGATGAAATGCTGTGCTGAAACTCAAGCGGGTGCCCAAAGCCTCCTGAAGCCTCTGCCATAGTCGGCTGGTAAACTGGGTGCCTCTGTCGGACACGATACATGTCGGAACTCCGTGCAGTCGTACAATCTCATCAATGTAAATCTTGGCATACTGAGCAAATCCGAAAGTCGTCTTCACCGGTAGGAAGTGAGCCGCTTTCGTCAAATGATCCACGATCACCCAGATGGAGTCATACCCTCGACTAGTCCTGGGTAGACCCACAATGAAGTCCATAGAAATTTGTTCCCATTTCCACTCCGGAATGGGCAACGGCTGTAGCTCTCCAGCGGGCCTCTGATGCTCAGCCTTGACTTGCTGACAAGTCAGGCATCTCGACACGAAATCTGCGATGTCCCTCTTCATCCCGTCCCACCAGTAAACATCTCTCATATCGTGGTACATCTTGGTGGAACCTGGATGAACACTGTACACCGATCGATGTGCCTCCTCGAGAATCTCACGCCGCAGTCCCTCAGCATCTGGTACACATAATCTGGTCCCAAATCGTAGTATCCCCTGATCATCGATCACAAACTCGGAAAATCTGCCCTGACCTATCTGTGCCATGATCTCTGAACATCGGTCATCACTGTGCTGTGCCTCATGTATACGGTCAAGCAACTGTGGGCATGCACGAACATACGAAATCTGTCCTCCGATCGGCGTGAACTCGAACTGTACTCGGCTGTCGCATAAGATCTGCCAATCTGCCGACGACTGCCTCTGTACTGCGCTCAAACAAGATAGACTACCCCCGGGCCTCCTGCTCAAAGCATCCGCCACTACATTAGCCCTGTCCGGGTGGTACAAGATCACGCAATTGTAATCCTTCACTAACTCCATCCATCGGCGCTGTCTAAGGTTCAGGTCTCGCTGCTGAAATATATACTTTAAGCTCTTGTGATCAGTGAATATCTGGCACGACTCGCCATATAGGTAATGTCGCCAGATCTTAAGTGCAAAGACCACTGCAGCCATCTCCAAATCGTGAGTGGGGTAGTTCTGTTCATGTTTCTTCAATTGCCGTGAAGCATACGCGATCACCCTGTCATGCAGCATCAATATGCACCCTAGCCCCACTAGAGAAGCATCACAATATACCATAAATCCGCCTGACCCTGAAGGCAATGATAATACTGGCGCCGTAGTCAGTAGAGCCCGTAACTGCTGAAAACTGTGCTCACACTCCTCCGTCCAAACGAAAGGAACTCCCTTCCGGGTCAACCCTGTTAAAGGTGTAGCAATGCGAGAGAAATCCTGCACAAATCGCCTGTAGTAGCCGGCCAGCCCTAGAAAGCTGCGAATCTCCGTAACTGATGTGGGTCTGGGCCAACTCCGAATGGCCTCGATCTTCCTCGGGTCTACACATATACCGTCTCGTGAGATCACATTCCCCAAGAAGTCTACGATGTTCATCCAGAAAGTACACTTGGAGAATTTGGCAAAAAGCTGATGCTCTCTCAAGGTCTGCAGTGTAATCCGCAGGTACTGCTCGTGCTCCTCTCTACTTTGAGAATACACCAGAATATCGTCAATGAATACAATGATGAACAGATCAAGATACGGCCGGAAAATACGGTTCATCAAGTCCATGAATGCTGCTGGCGCATTGGTGAGTCCGAACGACATCACCAAAAACTCGTAATGGCCATAGCGCGTGCGGAAAGCTGTCCTAGGAATGTCCTCCTGTCGAACCCGCAGCCGATGATAGCCTGATCGCAAATCGATCCTCGAAAAGTATCCTGCCCCTTGAAGCTGGTTGAACAAATCGTCGATACGCGGCAAAGGATATCAGTTCCGCACTGTAACCCTGTTCAGCTGGCGATAGTCGATACACAGACGCAAACTGCCGTCCTTCTTTTTGACGAACAGGACCGGAGCACCCCAAGGAGAAACACTGGGTCGAATAAGTCCCTTGTCCAGCAAATCTTGCAACTGACCCTTCAATTCTCGAAGTTCCGCCGAGGCCATCCGATAAGGCGGTATAGAAATAGGCCCCGTGCCAGGAACCAAATCAATACAGAAAGAAATGTCGCGCTCGGGCGGTAGCCCAGGAAGCTCGTTAGGGAACACATCAGGAAACTCGCTAACAACCGGAACCTGATCCAGAGGAACCTCTGTAGCTCTAGTATCGCAAATATAGGTGAGAAACCCCTGACATCCCTTCCTCAAAAGCTGTCCAGCACGAAAAGAAGAAATCACACTATGAGGGGCGGCACCACGGTCCCCCAACACAACAAAAACCGACTCGCCGAGAAAACAAAATCTAACTGTCTTCTCACGGCAGTCCACAGAAGCATAGCACGTAGCTAACCAATCCATGCCCAAAAGAACGTCGAAGTCCAACATCTCAAGAAGGATCAAGTCGACAGGCAACTCTCTCTCGCCAATACAGATGGTACAGGATCGGAACACGTGCCTAGCAACAAACGACTCCCCCACAGGAGTGGTCACAACAAGCGGCTGATCAAGCAAGCCGGACTCTCTACCCAAACTTGGCACAAAGTGTGTGGATACGTACGAGTGCGTGGACCCAGGATCGAACAATACATGTGCATCAACAGAGCATACTGGAAGGATACCTGATACCACCGCATTGGACGCCTGCGTGTCCTGATGCGTCAATGCAAAAACTCGCGCCTGTCCTCCACCTGTGACTGACTGTCCTCTGCCTCGGTTATCCCGTCCTCTCTGAGCAACTCCTCCACGCCCACGACCTCTTTGTGTATGAGTCTGACGCGGAGTAACAGTAGGAACAACAGGCAACGCCCTCTGGGGTGGTGAAGGTGGTAAGGTGACGTGCGGTGCTGCCGTCTCCCTCCGGTGTATCTCAGGACAATCTCTGATGAGGTGAAGCAAACTGCCGCATCTATAGCAACCTCGCGACGACTGCTGACTCTCCCGTGGATACGAACTAAACATCTGGCCTCGTCCCGAATCTCTGCCACTCCTCGTACCTGAACGATACCTGTCGCGGCGTCTGAATGTCTGTCTCCGTGCTGATATACCAGTATGAACTCTCTTCGACTCTGGAACTACCGAAGTCTCAGCAAGGCGCTCCTCGACTAATAGAGCTGCATCTACCGCTGCTGCATATGTCTCGTAATGCTGCGCGCTGATCGCAAGGAACATTGGTGTAAGCAAGCCTCGAACAAATCTCTTGACTCGCAACTCCTCGGTAGCCACTATATACGGGGCATAGATAAATAGCTCTGTGAACAACACATCATACTCTGCCACTGACATCTCCGGAGTCTGGCGTAAGGACTCGAACCTGCGTGCTCTAGCATCTCTGATACTCAGTGGGAGAAAGCGGGCAAAGAATAGCGCCACGAACTCTGTCCAGGTTATAGGAGGAAGACCTGCTGCTCTGCCCTTCTCGACTGATTCACACCATTTTTGCGCAAGAACTTCCAGGCAAAAGCTCGCGAACTCAACCCATCTCGCATCCGTGCATCGGAAGGAACGACATATCCGAGCCATCCTATCAATGAAGGACTTTGGGTCCTCGGCTGCATCGGTGCCTGTGAAGACCGGAGGCTTCAGCCTCATGAACTCTGATAGCGATACTGTAATCACCTCCGTAGCTGCAGGGGCAACTAGCTGTACGGTAGGTACCATCGCGATCTCAGTAATGGGTGGAGCTACCTCTGGTCGCTGCGCTCGAAGCGTCTCAACTAGCGATCCTATCATCTGGCGCATCTCCTGCATGCTGGATCCCACCGTCTGGCGCATCTCCTGCATACCATCCCCTAGCGTGGCGATCTGATCTGTCACGGGAGGAACAACCAGCTCGGGTACAACTGGTGTATTGCCCGGATCAGTTCTCGTCTCAGACGAATCAAATCGAATCTCGGCCCTCGCGGCCGCTCTCTGCACCCTCGTAGTCTTTGGCGGCATAATGGCTGAAAGGAAAATAGGATTCGATAAGGATGCAGAAATCGAATCGCAAGAATGCATATACTTAAGAGGGAATTTAAATCAATAATTCCTAAGGTCGCTTTGGCGGAGTACCGTGTCATGAGTATGCCGCGGAACATACGCACGCTACGCCACTCTGCTTCAGCTACCTACTCCATCATACCAGGTCATCCTACACTCCGAAAGGTAAAACCTACGCTCTGATACCAACTTTGTCACGACCCGAATATTTCGACTCGTGACCGGCACTTAACCACGCAACGTCTACAGGCGTAACACGACTAAGTAAGCCGAACCCAGAAATCAAAACCATATAAAAGTAGTGAGTGTTGAAAACATGCAATTAAGACATTTAGAAAACCTTAATAGCTCAATGAAGTTCTTTTTAAAATTTAATTATCCTTATAATAATTTTGGCAGCATTTCCTTTGTAAAAGTAACCCCGAAAATCGGGTATAAAACATGATATAAGTGAAAATGATATATAATGAAATAAGGCATCCCCAACAGGAACAATCATGCCCAACGGCGGAAACCATCACCACAAGAGTAATATACGACGCCGTAGCGAAGAATGAGCTGTTGGAGATAGTGCCCTCAGAGTCAATTATTGGATCACAGGCACGTGATTGCAATGATTGAGGGAGGACCTATCCCGGTAGGACAGTCTTACTCGAGATGATAGTATGCTATCTGGTTTACCTTTATCATCGTGTACTGCTTTAGGTGACCTGACATGTCGCTATTGCACGTTGATAGAGCCCCTAGGATTCTTGCTTGACTACCGGCAGTATGAGGGCGATCATATACGTGGGAGCTGGTAGTCTATAAGCACATCCTTAAAAGGTCCCTAGTTGTAGGAGTTTCGAGACAGGGCATCGATACTCCAGAGTAGACTAGTGTATACAGTCGAGACCCCGACGAGGGGCGGTGGCCGGTCTCACAAGCCACTGGTGTCAGTTGGATCACCTAAGATGTATACAGGTGCTCATTGGGATATGAGTACACCGGACAGGACTCGCCGGGAACATGCTAGTTGGTCTTATACCTGACGTCAGATAGCAGTTCCCTGGTGACATGTGTACAGGTTAGTTCATCGACCTGGGGATCGTCATTTGTCTCGTGTGAGTTCCCACTGTACTTTGATTACTACCCTACCACGGCTCAAAGGAGTCGTGCAAACAGGTTTTAGTTGGGTACAGTCCCGAGCCACATGGAGGCAGTGAGCGGATCTTCGGGGGTTTCGTCTCTCCCGGTATTGGGGGTGAGATCGCGCTGTGTCTAGGAGAGCCATTACACAAAGACCTTGGCCAAGGCAGGAGATTTGCTGGTAGGTATTCCAGTAGTATCTCAGGGTGTTCTGGGCTACACTCCGACACGACTTGTACCGCTTTTGGGGGTCTGACTTTTACCAACCCCCTAGGCCCGCCATGCGATACTCATAGACGAACGGACCGGACTGTACGGATATTGTCACTGACAGGCTCAGTTGGGTGTCGGGGTGAGCTTCCTCATCGACGTCCCTTTTTAGTCAATAGCTGGTGGCCCGTCACGTATTGGCTTATACCTCTGACGTGCTAGTGGTTAAATCCATAGCCATAGTATTGACGAGTCTTTAGAGTCCACCACACTTTCAGTTACTCAAGCTTTCGGGCGAAACGCTGTAGAGGCCGTATGGAGATATGGCAGGGTCCGATCAGATACGTGCGGTATTGCACGGATCAGGATCGGACGGTTTTGTGCTAGTAGCCGTATAGTTATATGGCAAGGTTCGATCAGATACGTGCGGTATTGCACGAATCAGGATCGGACGGATATCACTAGCCGGCTTTGGCTTAAGCCGGTCCTAGTTTAGTACAGTGTAGATTTTGTCTCACTGCATTTGTATCCGGACGGAATACAAATGCGGGTGTGTATGCACAGTGTGGGGTTTTCCTGTAATTTATTACGGGACCAGTTTTCTGGAGTTGCCAGTTTGCATTCCGTTCCGGCCGGTTTTTCTTTGTTCTTTCCCGGCCGGACTTTTCTGATGGAGGGGGTAATTTGCAGTTTTGCAAATTACTTTTGTGGAGGGGTTTCATGCATTATGATAGCATCTTTTCTTTTTCCTTCATAATGGTTAGCATCTTTGCTATATGGGATTTGAAATGGATTTGAGGTTGATTTGAGATTTAGTGATGATTATGTTCTTGGATGTGGTCACCTCTTTTCTTTTCCTACACTCACCTCCCTTCATATTGATATTCCTCCACCATTTTGTTACTCACTTGATGTAAGAAGGTTTTCATGGTTGAAGTGAGAAGAAGAAAAAGAAAGAGAGAAAGAAAGAGAAGAAGAAAAGAAAGAGAGAAAGAAAGAGAAGAAGAAAAGAAAAGAGAGAAAGAAAAAGATGAGAGCTTCACCATGAGAGTTTCATTCTTGATCTTCTTTCCATGCTAGAAAAATGCAAGCACCATTCTTCTAGTCTTGATTCCTCCATCATCTTCAATGGCAACCAACCCCAATGTGAGACATACATTCTACATTACATTCCCTACAGTATATCTTGAGCATGTCGAGTAGCCGGCTTCATGCGCGAGTTGCCTCGGTATTGAGGTGGGAGCCCGTAAAAGTACCCGGCTTCGTGGTGCCCTTTCCGACGAGGAGGAGACGGACGGAGATCCCGCGAGGAGATCGGAGTGGAGATGAAGACCGGAGGACTTGGATCGTCGGTACATCTCTTCCCCTTTCTTGTTAGTTAGCTAGATTTAGTTTAATGGCCCGATCCGGTTTTAGTGCGCGGTGGTGCCGTTTTGCCAAGTCCGCAAAAATTTGAGTTTACCACCGTTTCCGCGTTTGGCCGTCGGGTTGACGGCCGGGGCGCCGCCGTGCACTTACAGTGGTATCAGAGCATCGCCATTAACTTTGTCTAGCTTTTGTGTAACGTGTTTTACGTTTCCGATCGAACAAAATCCCGAAAACACGTATTTCATGCACATCAGTTTCTGTCGAATTTTTTTTTGAGTCCAAAAATTTTTCTGGTTGTCTCAGAGTGATGTGCAGGGAATTTTAACCATGCTGAAAAAAATTGGTACCATGATCTCACTATTCCGCCGCGCAAGCGCCGCGAAACCCCACCTCGTGCGGCCCTTCCGCCGCGGATTTTACTGTTCACCCCCCCAAATTTTTCCAGTATGTTCCTGAGTTGAAAATGTGGTTTCTGGAATATTAAAATTGGGCCAATTATTTCTGTGAGTGCTACAGTTTTTGTTTGGGGGCCCACTTGTTAATTTTTGATCGATCGGATATTTTAAACACATTTTTCACAGTATTTACATTATATCTGCGACCGTGAATGTCACTCGATCGGTAAATCCGGTCTAACTGCTATAGCCCGGTTAGACGGATTTGCGAACGTGACTTTCACGTTGATGTTCTATGTTTATGCTGTGATGTTGCGGATCGGTCGTGGGGGATAGCCTGGATGCAATGCTAGTACTGTGTTATTGTATTATGTACATTTGATATTGCGGGGCGAGCGTCCGACATGTGGACTGCCGTCACTGCCTGATTGTATTATTCTTTTGGGGCACGACCTGGTTACGGTCGATGTACCCGTTGTATGTATATTTTACTTTCTGTACTAGGATTACCCCGCGGAGGGGTGCACGGATAGCCGGGTTCTAGAGGGCAACAAGCCCGCATCTCATGGCATTGAGACGGAGGGGGCTTCACTCTAGGATTGGCGGGCTATTCGCCGCACTCGTAGGGGGTACAGGTTGACCCAGGAGGGGTGCCCAAGTTACCGGATTCCGTGAAGTGCTGGGTGGTCCATTCACGGCGCTGAAGGGGGCTGCCTCGCTTCAGGTTTTGGCGGGTAACTTGCCGCGCCCGTAGGGGTCTAGGATTTCTTTGCACAGGCTATCCACACGTCCAGGGGAACGTCGGGTTTCAGTAGTGGCTCTGTGAAACCCGGGGATCCCAGATATCTGTATTGTTTCTGTGATGCTGTTCATTCTCTGTGATGTTGCATTTTATTCACGCCTTGAGCGAAATACTATATATTGGTATATATATTAGTAGATGTTGTATATGTTTTACATCCGCGCTAGTCCAGTCCCCGCTCTGTCGTTAGTTAGCTAACCTAACGGGTAATGACGGGACCCAGTGGCGAATGCGGATGGCATATACGTACATCAGTATATTTTCGTTCTTTTTGGTGTGATCAATTGATGGGACTGCATTGATTCGGATCAATGCAAGTTTAAAAACAAACCTAATCTGATGTTGTTGGAACACTTTTTCAAAAAGCTGTTATTGCAAGGACGTTCACTTTTGTTTTGCATCGTGATATTCAGTTGGAATATCCTGCTCCTCAGTCGACGAGGCAAGGGCCGAGATCCCTTCACCGGGAGTGACCCCTTGGACAGAAGTCTGCGTCAGGGCATTAACTTCACTATAGCCGATTACTTTTGCTTTGCATCGCGGTATTCATTTGGGATATCCTGCACCCCATTCTACGGGGAAAGAGCCGATATCCCTTCACCGGGAGTGACCTCTTTAGCAACGGTTTTCGTCACTATATTTTTAAAAGCTATCCGTTCCTTCGACGATATCAAGTTCATTACGTTAAAGGTTTTCGCCAGAAACCATTCGTAGCCCTCCGTCATTTCAGTTAAATATTCGGTAGTATTCAAGCTATGTATTTTGACCTCACGCCAAGGCATAGTGATTGGTAGCTGCCGGGTATTTATCTGTTGCATAGATAGATGCGTTGGTTTGGGACAGTCGTACTACTATTTTGGCCTACGTCAAGGGTATGTACGGGTGGATTCAAATTAACCTGGATAATGATGGGCAGAACTTGACATGTGACTTATGATATTTTGACCTCACGCCAAGGTCATAAGAGCATGGGGCAGAAATCACATCGGGAGTTTCAAAAGTACTGAAACTTGCCAGATATGCGCATACCTTCTGGAGTGTGATACCGTGAGCGGATTCCGTCACGTTGTCATGCGATGAGAGTTGGATCCCGATTCCCACTGATGAGTTGGTATACTCCTCGGGTGACCCCGACTAATTCTTCTTTCAGGTTTGGAGGAGAATTTGAGGTACAGTGGGAGGTTTCCTGATTAGAAAAAGTGATAACCATTCTGATCTAGGTTAGAGTGCACGCTGAGTGTTTCTTTTCTCTCTCTCTCTGGCAGCGACCATTGACCCGACCCTAGACTATGACTCAGTGACCAAGTTGACCGAACCTTCTTAACACTGGCTTTTGGATTGTCAGAGTTGCAGACCTCATTGCCACTCCTACTTTTACCCTTTTCTCCAGGACACCCCGTATTACTACGAACGTCCACTTCCATTGGACAAAACCATCGTATGGTTAGATACGAACTCGAAGGGATTCGAGGATGGTTTCCGGTTCTGGAGAAAACGGATAGGACTATTCAGTTGTCTTTTCTTTTCACCCTCTCTCAGGTTGCGAGTACTCCTTGGTTTAGGAGTAGTACACCTATTACGCAAATTGGATAGTCTTCTTCCAAACCATAGGCTGGTGCCGACCGGTAGGGAAGGAAGAAAGCCAATTAGCCTAAACGGTGTACAGAAGGTATTAAGTTAAGACAAAGCAAGGGATTAGTAAGAGGGCAAAGTAAATTGCGACTGCTATTCACGACCAAACCAAGTATTTCTTCGCCAATCCTAAATCACCTTTGTATTTCTCCAGGACACTCCGTATCACTACGAAGATCCCATTTTATTGGATAATCCATCGTATGGTTATATACGAACTCGAAAGGAACTCGTTCCAGTTCGGGGATGGATCCTGGTTCAGGAGAAATAGGAATAAAGTACATTCAGGTGTCTTTTATCTTCACCCTCTCTCGCAATGCGAGTGCTCCTAGGATTAGGACAGTACACCCTTTATGCTTTTTGGATAGTCTTCTTCCAAACCATAGGCTGGTGCCGAACGGTAGGGAAGGAAGAAAACCAATTGGCCTAAAGGGGTGTACAGAAGGTAATGACTAAAGACATATGAAGGGATTTGGAGAGGTGGCAAAGAACTATACGGTTACAGTCGTGAATATGGAAGAGGCATTACTAGGAATACCGGGATACCCCATCGAAACATTTCAATGTTTCAGTCTCACTGTGTACTGTTAAAATAAAACTGATTTCCCGATTAGACACTTACTCCAGGGTATGTATTTACCAGCTTTGATTCTCACATCTGTATGGTTTTACAGATGATGAGTGGGAGTAAGTTATTGGGAATTGGGTGATCATCCTCATTATATCGGGATTCGTTGTAATTGGTGATATTTGAGGATGCCACCTGGGTTGTTTGCCGGTCGGCAAATATTTGGTTTTGAATATCCGCTGTTGTGCACCAATTTCAAATTGATATATCTGTACGTCTATTTTCATAGAGTGAGATATACCTTTTGATATTATGTCGATGACATTTACCTATATCAGTGGATGGTTAGGTAAGGAGCATTGAACAGCGGTGTAATTCTTCTTAACCAAAAGTACAGTTTTCAACCTACGACACACAGTGATTGAGTCGCAAGACTCAGGGGACTTATACAGAGTATTGTATGTTGTCCAGTGTCCATTAGGACAGAGGGGTTGGTCCTCGTACTGTATTCTGTTTACTTTTAACTTCTCTAGTTCTTAGACATGTGTTTCGTAGAAACACAGGGTCTAAGTTTTGAGGAGTTATAGGTATTTGAATAGAGTAGAGAACCAGGTGTAGCAAGTATCGGGATTCTTCAAAGTGATCGAAGATGTAGATACATGTGTATGGTATTCAGTTGATAGTGATGATAAAGAGAAATTGCTTCTCTTTCAGGTTACTCATAATTGGAAGCATTCCTAAGTTGAGTAACGCTGATCGGCCTCTCTCCATTTAGTTGACATGCACTGGAGATAGCTGCATGATTTGAATCTGGTTCAATTAAATCAGTGCCTCTGGTTCTATATTGGATGTAGAACAGTTCATATCTTAACGTTGTTAAGGTACGGGGAGTTGTCCGGCTTATGCTTAAAACCAGACACTGGACAACTCAAGGCACGTTTCTGTAATGGCTGTTTGTGGGTTGACCCAGGCTATGACGCGGGTTGACTTTCTACCATCTGGATGAACAATAGCAATATTGTTCTAGACTCGCCACAGTTTTATTAAAAATGGATTTTTTCAAAAACAGCAGTGGGAGTATGGTAGAACTGGAAGTGATTCCAGAACCGCAAACGATTACTGAAGATTTGATAAGGAACCTAAAGATTCAATCTGTTTTGACATTCCATTGGCCACTCCGCAGATAAGGTGGGTAACTTCAGGCACCCGAGAGGTACTTCGGTAGCCTCAAGGACGGTGACAGGGAAGTTCTTGTATACCTACACTTGCCATTGTTGTTGTTCCAGGCTGCGAGACCCGGCAGGAGGATGAGTATAGCGTCGTTCTAAACTTGCTTTAGAAGTGCACGTCTATATGACTCTGCCAGAGGGTTGTGGTAGTCAGTGGGAGCAGCGGAAGCATTGGTGGACATCAGGCTTATGTCTATTTATAGACTAAAGCAGATGTAGCGGAGATAGATCATCCATTTCTGATGTGACAGTCATAGGTTTGACGTCATCAGAATAGGGGATGGATCTGTTGAGAAGGTAGTAGGAAGTGATATTCCTATACTATGATCGGTTATACTTTGGTCGTCACACAGTGGTTTTCTCCACAAAGGACTTGGACATTATATCAGACATTCTGGTTACTAGATCTATGGTTTTAGATCTAGATTTGGGTGGTTTCCTAATCTGGGTACCTTGACAGCATTCTATGAGTATTTAGAATGGACGACTCTTGGCACGGTAGTACACCTGCAGGTAATGGAGTCACCCTCTCTAAAGGTGCCTTATAGACTAAAGGGGAGAGGGATACTCATGATTGGCAGATCACTTGCTTAGGCAATTGAGTCAATCATGAGATGTCAAGTACCACACCAGATGTTGTTCTTGCATTACATGCAATAAGTTGATATTGATCCAATCCTGGAGAAACAGTCGGAAGCAGTTTTAGAACATAAGTGGCTGTTCTAGGGATATGATAACGGCTGCCTCTTTTAGGAGACGGTTATCATTCCAGGCTTCCAAGGTGACCTGGACGACAAGGAGCTTGTCAGAGTTATAGTTTTTCCCTCTGACGAGGGGCAGTATTTTGGACAGGTGGTCCAAGACAATACTGAGGGTGGCATGGCGCAGGATACTGATTAAGTTCAGTTTACGATACAGTCTAAGAAGTTTGGATTTGGAGTTCATTTATGAGCTTCGTCCCATCAGACATCCAGACAGTCTAAGACAGGTATTGCTCATTTCGGGAGATGGCTTTCTTCGCGAACTTGAGATATAGAGAGACATAGAAAGAAAGAACTAAGCGGATCCACTCACTGAGGCTATTCCTCGAACGCAATAGTTTCACAAACGGGATTTGTGAGACTGACTAGTAGAGGAGTTGGGTGTTCGGTATCACACGGGCTGTGAGTATGCGACATCGCAATAATTAGCCTTGAGTGCAAGTGGGAGATTGTTGGAGATAGTGCCCTCAGAGTCAATTATTGGATCACAGGCACGTGATTGCAATGATTGAGGGAGGACCTATCCCGGTAGGACAGTCTTACTCGAGATGATAGTATGCTATCTGGTTTACCTTTATCATCGTGTACTGCTTTAGGTGACCTGACATGTCGCTATTGCACGTTGATAGAGCCCCTAGGATTCTTGCTTGACTACCGGCAGTATGAGGGCGATCATATACGTGGGAGCTGGTAGTCTATAAGCACATCCTTAAAAGGTCCCTAGTTGTAGGAGTTTCGAGACAGGGCATCGATACTCCAGAGTAGACTAGTGTATACAGTCGAGACCCCGACGAGGGGCGGTGGCCGGTCTCACAAGCCACTGGTGTCAGTTGGATCACCTAAGATGTATACAGGTGCTCATTGGGATATGAGTACACCGGACAGGACTCGCCGGGAACATGCTAGTTGGTCTTATACCTGACGTCAGATAGCAGTTCCCTGGTGATATGTGTACAGGTTAGTTCATCGACCTGGGGATCGTCATTTGTCTCGTGTGAGTTCCCACTGTACTTTGATTACTACCCTACCACGGCTCAAAGGAGTCGTGCAAACAGGTTTTAGTTGGGTACAGTCCCGAGCCACATGGAGGCAGTGAGCGGATCTTCGGAGGTTTCGTCTCTCCCGGTATTGGGGGTGAGGTCGCGCTGTGTCTAGGAGAGCCATTACATAAAGACCTTGGCCAAGGCAGGAGATTTGCTGGTAGGTATTCCAGTAGTATCTCAGGGTGTTCTGGGCTACACTCCGACACGACTTGTACCGCTTTTGGGGGTCTGACTTTTACCAACCCCCTAGGCCCGCCATGCGATACTCATAGACGAACGGACCGGACTGTACGGATATTGTCACTGACAGGCTCAGTTGGGTGTCGGGGTGAGCTTCCTCATCGACGTCCCTTTTTAGTCAATAGCTGGTGGCCCGTCACGTATTGGCTTATACCTCTGACGTGCTAGTGGTTAAATCCATAGCCATAGTATTGACGAGTCTTTAGAGTCCACCACACTTTCAGTTACTCAAGCTTTCGGGCGAAACGCTGTAGAGGCCGTATGGAGATATGGCAGGGTCCGATCAGATACGTGCGGTATTGCACGGATCAGGATCGGACGGTTTTGTGCTAGTAGCCGTATAGTTATATGGCAAGGTTCGATCAGATACGTGCGGTATTGCACGAATCAGGATCGGACGGATATCACTAGCCGGCTTTGGCTTAAGCCGGTCCTAGTTTAGTACAGTGTAGATTTTGTCTCACTGCATTTGTATCCGGACGGAATACAAATGCGGGTGTGTATGCACAGTGTGGGGTTTTCCTGTAATTTATTACGGGACCAGTTTTCTGGAGTTGCCAGTTTGCATTCCGTTCCGGCCGGTTTTTCTTTGTTCTTTCCCGGCCGGACTTTTCTGATGGAGGGGGTAATTTGCAGTTTTGCAAATTACTTTTGTGGAGGGGTTTCATGCATTATGATAGCATCTTTTCTTTTTCCTTCATAATGGTTAGCATCTTTGCTATATGAGATTTGAAATGGATTTGAGGTTGATTTGAGATTTAGTGATGATTATGTTCTTGGATGTGGTCACCTCTTTTCTTTTCCTACACTCACCTCCCTTCATATTGATATTCCTCCACCATTTTGTTACTCACTTGATGTAAGAAGGTTTTCATGGTTGAAGTGAGAAGAAGAAAAAGAAAGAGAGAAAGAAAGAGAAGAAGAAAAGAAAGAGAGAAAGAAAGAGAAGAAGAAAAGAAAAGAGAGAAAGAAAAAGATGAGAGCTTCACCATGAGAGTTTCATTCTTGATCTTCTTTCCATGCTAGAAAAATGCAAGCACCATTCTTCTAGTCTTGATTCCTCCATCATCTTCAATGGCAACCAACCCCAATGTGAGACATACATTCTACATTACATTCCCTACAGTATATCTTGAGCATGTCGAGTAGCCGGCTTCATGCGCGAGTTGCCTCGGTATTGAGGTGGGAGCCCGTAAAAGTACCCGGCTTCGTGGTGCCCTTTCCGACGAGGAGGAGACGGACGGAGATCCCGCGAGGAGATCGGAGTGGAGATGAAGACCGGAGGACTTGGATCGTCGGTACATCTCTTCCCCTTTCTTGTTAGTTAGCTAGATTTAGTTTAATGGCCCGATCCGGTTTTAGTGCGCGGTGGTGCCGTTTTGCCAAGTCCGCAAAAATTTGAGTTTACCACCGTTTCCGCGTTTGGCCGTCGGGTTGACGGCCGGGGCGCCGCCGTGCACTTACATGAGCAATAAGTAAACATCACGGAATAATAAACTGCAATATATAACAGCCGGCTCTTACGAGCTCGACACCAGAATACAAAAAAAATATACATCATCGTCCTCACACTGTCACTAAGTCCAGTACATATATGGTAGATGGAGAATACTAGATACAAAAGTGTGTACAATAAAGTAACCAGAACAACCCACCTAATAGCAAAATAGCTTTCGCACCAGCTGTAGTGGTATCTGTAGCCAAAAGATGCAAAAAGGCAGCCTGCCGCGACTACTCTGAGGGGCAACCTGCAAATACTGTGGCACAACGGGGGTGAGTTGCCAACTCGTGAATAGAGATAACATATAAAGGTAATCACGAGCATGCACGTACTGCGCTATGCTATCATATGCCAGCAGGTAAATCTATATGCGACAAGAAGTAGGTGCAATAATCATGCAAATGCTCTGTCAGGTAAAATAACTACAGGATGAGATACATGATAATCACTGCCGAGCATGGGATAAACAACATCTACACGGAATATAAATCGTGGAAAATAATCGGTGCCCAAAAACTGCACCTAAATCCCAAATAAACTCAAGCGCCGGCACTCTCCTCGGCCCTCAAACCCTGTAAATCTCTGAGAATCACGAGTGCCCAACATCGGCATCCAAAATATCATAAAATACTCGTGTCCAGCATCGACACGCAAATCCTCATACATCGGGCTCCGTAAGTCCGGATCAGCCTACGGGCTCCGTATGCGGTATCGGCCCTCGGCCCCGGCAGTACGGATCATCCCGCATCCATCTCTCGACTCCGGTCAGTATCCTCCGGATAACCGCCAGGTCCAACCAATCACCGGTAGGTACTCGCCCACCTCCAGGCTCAATCGGCAAAGTCCATCGATCATCTTGCCGAGGGGAACCATACCAGGTCCACCACGAACCCGCAAACGGATCATCCACTCCACGAATCGGGTTTCAAGCACACGTCTCAGCACCGAGAAAACGCGTGGTGGACGCACCAAAATATCATATCACGAGGAACCGGATTTTCAAATAGTGCATCTTTTCTCAAATAATTCCACGGTCCTCAAAACCAGAAATCACATAAAAATCCAACACCAATGAGTAAATCAAATACGATGTGCTATGTACATTAAGTCATAATATAGGTACAAGAGAGAAACCGCTTTTCTTAAGATAGTTTCAGTTTTCAAAGACAGCATGCGGCTTCCAATTTCTATGAAAATCATATCGAATCATATGTGAAATGAACTACAGTATAATGATCATGGCAATTCTATAGTGAGTGTGTCATGGAAATTACTAACGGTGTGTGTGTAACATGCAGATTAGTGCTCGTGCAACATGAACCGTTAGTAATAGTGCGGTGTTCTATCAATTCTAAGTTTACACACATATAGCAGGGAGTGCAGTATGCAACAACAGTATCCATGAACAGTCAATGTAGGTAAATGCAATATGTAGCTATAAGGTCCTATCAGCCCTGACGCATAACGCCATGCGGGCGATATCCCCGTAGTTGTTAAATCTACTCACCGAAGTCTCGCGCTAAGTGTAGCCGACGACTTGCTTCCCCTTCTTCGCAGCGTCCGTCTCACTCGCCTGCGAACCTAGAATTACACAATATATCACACATAAGTTCAAATCTACAAAAACGTGATATTAAGGCCAAACTAGAAACCCGCGTTGCAAACCAAGCGCGCGTGTGCGCGATACGCTAAAACGTGTGATTACGCTCCTGAAGCTAACCTGACGCATCGCGATACGCAGCACACCCCAAACCCACACACGTATCACGTGTGTCGCGAAGATTTAAAATACGAGAAATAGGTTTTCACCTCCAGATTTTTATACAGAATTGATATTACAAAAATATAAATACCATAACACCCCATATATCAGCAGACACCAACCACCAAAACCCCAACCCAATATTCTCCCATCTGGCCGCAAATTGCGGCCAGAATGAGTTTTTCGGCGGCCTGGGTAGGGGGGTGGGCTCCCGGGTTTGGTGTGTGCACTCTATACCCCCTACACAAGCTACAGTAAATACAATTTTATTCTGAAACACCCCGGGTAGTAGCAGATTCAACAGAACCCAATTTCAAGTTAAAAATCACACTTTTGCACTAAAATGATACTTTAGGGTATATTTGTGAAATCTGAAATAAACCCAAGTCTAAAACTACACTAATATCACATTACCAAGCTAATCAAGCCATAAAAAGTTAATTTTTTATCATAACCTCACTAAATCCATTTATATAGCACAAAACATGCATAAAATGTGATATTTTGCTAGAAATACTACAAGTTATGGAAAAGGGGTGCTAAGGGTGAGTTAATACCTTCAAAAGATCTTAAGAAACACCAAAAGCCCCAGATCTAGCCTCAAGTATGCAGTCTTGCCACCAAACACCTCAAATGAGCCATTAAACCAAGGTTTTGTGAAGGAAAATGGTTAGATTTGTGTAGGGTTTGAATGAGGATCTAAAGAGAAGTGAAAAGAGAAGAGAAAATGGGGGAAAATGAGGGTTTTTCTGCTGGAATTCCCCCAGAAATTCTGAATGAAGAGAAAAGAGAGGGAAGAAAAGAAAAATGGGGTCAAAAGGTCAAACTTTCCTACCTAACACCATGCCTCATTTGTTTAATTGAAATTTGTGAATTTTAAAAGGGTTTTGACTTGTTTTGAAATGGTGGGGATAAATTATCAACCATGCAACAAATGAAGAGGGTTAACATGTTACACTAAAAAAAACCTAAGTCACAAAACTGGCTAAGTGTGCATGTATGCACTTAACACAAAATTTCTCACTTAGGGTAACATGACTAAAATAGTTAATAACCCTACAATTATATAAACACTTCACAATATAATTTAGCACTAACCAAGAAGGAAAAATAAGATATCCGTTTTTGAAAAAACACACACACTGGCTAATTAACGAGAAAACATCCTAAACGAATTTCAAGGCATTACATGTGACTACGTTGAGATCTGGAAGAGTGTTGCACAATAATGTGGGTATTAGTGCTGACACCCCGGCCGCCACTTCTTCTTCTTCCTCTTCGTCAGAGCCTGTTCTTCATTCTTCACAATGCTCTACTTCTTCTAATTCGAACGGACCCACATCTCACTCCACGAAAATACCAACACCAGGATCCGTTCCAACTCCGCAATCTACTCCACAAACATTTGAGTCAACAAATTTTCAAAATATTCCATTTCCAAATAGGTTGAGATCCAATAAACAAACTCCACAAATGGAGAAGATTGTGGAGTTATTCAAACAGGTTAGCATAAACATACCTCTCTTGGATGCAATCCAACAAGTCCCTTCTTACGCTAAAATCTTAAAGGACTTATGCACCAAGAAGAGGAAGTCGCAGGTACCCAAGAAACCATTCGTGGCTAGTGCGGTAAGTGATACTCTTACCCAACCTTTACCCCAAAAACATAAGGACCCTGGCTGTCCTACAATTTCAATAACAATTGGGGATAAGAACATCAATCGCGCACTATTAGATCTTGGTGCCAGTGTTAATTTGCTTTTCTGTTCAGTATATGAACAATTAGGCATTGGAAAGCTTAAACCCACACATTGTACTCTCCAAATGGCCGACCGATCCATCACCCATCCTAGGGTTGAGTTAGAGGATGTGTTAATTAAAGTAGGGGATTTCATTTTCCCCGTTGATTTCATTGTTATGGACACACAGCCTGTAGCTAACCCCCGGAGTCAAATTCCGGTGATACTCGGTCGACCATTCATCGCGACTTCCAATGCGGTGATCAATTGTCGAAATGGTTCAATGAACCTATCTTTTGGAAACATGACAATTGAAATCAACATTTTTAAGTTGGGGAATCACCCTCCGAGCCTAATGCTAATATACTTGATGTTTGCTCGATCCAAAAGATCACGCAGGAGGACTGCGAGCTCAAAAAATTTCTGTTCGATCACAGCAGTTTTGATGCCACTAGTGCGTTCCTCCTTGAATCTGACATAGTTTTCACACCCGATAACGATTACGAGTGTTTCACTTTTTTGGACGATTTTGAAGACTCACCACCCGAGTTTGAGTCCTTTGAATTTTCGGATGAGTTAGCTGAACCATCCGACTCGGTTGCTTACACTCGCTTTGAACCATTGTTGGAATCCTTCGAGTTCGAGACAGTTTCACCAATTTTACCTTCAATTGTTTCACCTCCAAAACTCGAACTCAAGCTATTGCCGTCTCACCTTAAATACGCTTACTTAGGTGAGAATGAGACCCTTAATGTTATCATATCGGCCTCTCTAGCTCTCGAGCAAGAGACAACACTTTTAACGGTCTTACAAAATAACCGGCAAGCTTTTGGCTGGAGTATGGCGGACATCAAGGGGATTAGTCCCCTCATAGTTGAACATCATATACATATGATGGATGATGCCAAGCCAGTAAGGGTTCCACAGAGACGCCTCAACCCCATAATGAAGGAGGCTGTTAAAAAGGAGATTGTAAAATGTCTTGATAGTGGTATCATTTATCCTATCTCTAACAGCCAATGGGTAAGCCCCATTCACGTTGTCCCAAAGAAATCGGGCATAACGGTCATAACTAATGAGGCAAATGAGTTAATACCTACTCGCACCCAAACTGGGTGGCGAGTTTGCATTGATTATAGAAAACTCAACGCTGCGACACGGAAAGATCACTTTCCATTACCTTTTATTGACCAAATGCTAGAGCGATTGGCTGGGCATGAATTTTACTGCTTTTTGGATGGATACTCCGGCTATAATCTAGTTCCCATAGCCAAAAAGGACTAAGACAAGACCACATTTACTTGTCCCTTCGGTACATTCGCTTACCGTCGCATACCCTTTGGGTTATGCAATGCATCCGCTACTTTCCAGCGGTGTATGATGTGCATCTTTTCAGACATGGAGGAAAATTTTTTGGAGATTTTTATGGATGATTTCTCCATTTTCGGCGACTCCTTTGATGAGTGTTTAATACATTTAGACACAGTTCTTACCCGTTGTAGGGATAAGAACCTCACTTTAAATTGGGGAAAATGTCACTTTATGGTACGAGAGGGTATTGTCTTAGGACATATCATCTCGCAAAATGGTATTGAGGTTGATAAAGCTAAGATTGAAGTCATTTCCAATCTTCCTCCTCCCAAGTGCGTTAAAGACATCCGAGCCTTCCTTGGCCATGCCGGTTGTTATAGACGGTTCATCAAGGATTTTAGCAAGATAGCTAGACCCTGGACTCTTTTGTTGGCCAAGGACACCACTTTTGATTTTGACTCAACCTGCATGAAAGCGTTCGAGTCATTGAAACACTCACTTATTTCCGCTCCCATTCTTTCATCTCCCGACTGGACGCATCCTTTTGAAATTATGTGTGATGCATCTGATTTCTCCATTGGTGCTGTCCTTGGACAATACATAAATAAGATGCCACATGTAATTTATTACGCTAGTCAAATATTAAATGAGGCCCAATTAAATTACGCAACAACTGAAAAAGAATTCTTAGCTGTTGTGTTTGCACTAGAAAAGTTCAGGCCCTATTTAATTGGCTGTCCAGTCATAGTTTACACAGACCACTCAGCTCTTCGCCATCTTTTCGTGAAGAAGGATGCTAGATCTCGGCTAATACGTTGGATTCTCTTGCTACAAGAGTTTGACCTTGTCATAAGGGACAAGAGAGGATGTGAAAACGTAGTCGCCGACCACCTTTCACGACTCCCTTCTTCACCTACACTTCAAACTCCTATTAGAGACGTTTTTCCAGATGAGCAGCTCTTAACCGTGTCATGCAAACCTTGGTTCGCGGATATCGTAAATTATTTGGCCACCGGACTGATACCAAACGATTGGTCGAATAAGGACAGACTCCGATTCCTGTCCCAAGTAAAACATTTTTACTGGGATGAACCGTATCTTTTCAAATACTGTTCCGACCAAATCATTCGTCGGTGTGTCCCCGACAACGAGTTTAAGAGCGTGCTGTCATTCTGCCACGATCAAGCGTGTGGCGGGCATTTTGGCCCCAAAAAGACAGCAGAAAAAATCTTGCAGTGTGGCTTCTATTGGCCACGACTTTTTAAAGACGTATACGAATACTTCAAGACATGCTCCCGGTGCCAACACTTGGGCCGGATATCTCGGAGAAATGAAATACCGCTCCAACCAATTTTGGTTGTTGAAATTTTTGATATTTGGGGGATAGACTTTTTGGGACCATTTCCCAACTCTTTTGGGAACATGTATATTTTACTTGCTGTTGACTATGTTTCAAAATGGGTCGAGGCTATGCCCAACCGAACTAATGATAACAAGGTTGTCGTTAGATTTCTCAAAGAAAACATCTTTTCTCGGTTTGGGCACTCTCGCGTGATTATCAGTGATAATGGATCTCACTTTTGTAATAGGACTTTTGAGTCCTTAATGTGCAAATACTCCATTACTCACAAGCTGTCAACACTGTTAGTGTATATGCCCTAGGGGCCATTATTGTATCATACTAGCTTGTATATTACTTAATGGAAGCTTGGGATATTCACAGTTATATTAACAGTCTTTCTAAATATGGCAGTACACTACTTGGTTTGTATCTATCTTAATATGTGTATATGTTAGCATATCGAGGATACATATTGATAGAGCCCTTAGGATCTTGCTTGACTACCAGCGTTGTGATGGCAGTCATACTAGTGGGGGCTGGGTAGTCTACAAGCATATCCTTTTTCAGGTCCCTAGTCGTAGGATTATCAAGATAGGGCATCGATACTCCGGAGTAGACTAGTGTGTGCGCTTCTCATCCCAGTTGGGGAGATGGTCTGTCCCACAGTCATCAGTACGTTGTACTGGAGATAGTATACAGGTGCTCGTTGGGTTACGGGTACACTGGACAGGACTCACAGGGAACTGTTGGTTGATATTATACCCGTCTCCAGTTAACAGTTCCCAGGTGACATGAGTACAACATAGTCCGCAGACTTGACACTGCTGCTTCGCCTCGAGTGTGTTCCCACTGTTCTTAGATTGCTACCCTACCACGGCTCAAAGGAGTCGTGCAAACAGGTAGCAGTTGGGTGCAGTCCCGAAGCACTTGGAGGCAGTGGCGGTTAGATAGGATTCGTCTCTCCCGGTATTGGGAGTTGATATCGCGCTGTGTCTGGAGAGCCATTATGCAAAGTCCCTGGCCAGGGCAAACGAGATTTACTGGTAGGATTTCCAGTAGCTTCTCAAGGTGTAATGGGCTTCGCTCTGACACGACTTATACCGCTTATAGGGGACTGACGCTTGCCGCCCCTAGGTCCGATATTCGATAGTCCTAGACGAACAGACCGAACTGTACGGAGATTGCCACATCAGGCTCAGTAGGAGTTTGGATGGGTTTCCTCATCTGCCTTCTTATCGACATCTACATGGGGACCGTTACGTACAGCTAGTACCGCTTGCGGCTTGTGGTTAAACCCACTGCCAGCGTAGTAGTCGAGTCTTTAGAGTCCCACACAGAGAGTTTCCCTGCTTCAGGCGAAACGATATAGAGGTCGTATGGTTTTACGACAGGGTTCGGACACATACGTATTTTTACGCACGTACGATATTCGGACAGTTTATACTAGCAGGTTTTGGCTTAATCCAGATTCTAGTATTGGATTATTGGATTTATACAGTCTCAGTATTTCCGTGTTTTCACGGATGGGAGGGGCATTCTCGTAATTAGTCGAGAAGCTTCTAGAAGATTGATGAGTTGGAGGCTTAGGTGGAATTTGCATTAAATGGATTAAGGACTCATGGTGTGATTCATACAAAGGAGTTAATGAAGCATTTATTTCTTAATGACTCATGGTGTGATTCACACATAGTGATTAAATGAAGCATGGTTGATATTATTATTTGTTATTCATTTAATAATTATTATGCTTCATATATTCACAAATGAGATTATTATTCATATCATTCTCACTCTCACCTTCTCTCTCCTCTAGCTCTCTCTCTTCAAGAAATAACCCTAACCTCTCATGTGTTGAGATCCAAGGGTTAGCAAGACTAATAGATCCTTAATCCTCTAGGTTGCTTTGATTAGCACTCATAGTTACCTAGTTACCTCAAGTGTGAGGTTAAAGCTTGGAGAAGTAGCTCTCGGGTGGATCTTCTATCACAACGAGGAGGCCGACGAGGAGGTGATCAACGAGAACAAGAAGGACTTGATTCATTAGGTATAATCATCTTTCATAGTAGCTAATCACTTATATGTTGTTGTTACTTAGGGTTTGGCAAAGATCCGTAAAGTTAGTCGATATTAGTTTAAACAAAATGATTGTTTTACCTATTTCGCCTCCCCGCATCATGTGGGGTGTCTAACGTCGACATACAAACACCATATCATCCCCAAACTTGTGGGCAAGCCGAGATTTCTAATCGGCAGATTAAACAAATATTGGAGAAAACGGTTTCCAAAAACCGTAAAGATTGGTCATCAAAACTGATTGATGCCCTTTGGGCATTCCGTACTGCCTATAAGACCGATCTTGGCATGTCTCCATACATGCTTGTTTATGGAAAGGCTTGCCACCTTCCTGTTGAAATATAGAGCATAAGGCATTTTGGGCAATTAAAGAGTTGAATTTATCCTTGGGAGATGCGGTCAGCAATAGAATGTTGCAATTGAACGAATTAGATGAGCTGCGGGATGAAGCCTATGAGAACGCGGTAATTGTTAAAAACCGAATGAAGGTGTTCCACGATAAACACCTTATGCGCAAGACTTTCAAACCTGGTCAACAGGTTTTGCTTTACGATACTCGGTTACATTTCTATCCCGGCAAGCTCAAATCTCGATGGAAAGGGCCATTTTTGGTACGCACCGTATATCCGCACGGTCCGGTAGATCTAGAAAACCTGGAGGACGGTACACTGTTTAAAGTAAACGGACATCGACTTAAGCCGTTCCTCACTGCGGACCTTTCGGAGGAGCTCCTGTTTTTGCAGGAGCCGATCTACACCGACTAATCTTCCTCTATTTACCCCTAAATTTCGATCATTTAGCCAAAAACACTGTTCCAAACAAGTTTGGGGGTATGTATCATTTGTAATTATATAAAAACAAAATAACATAAAAAATAAAAAATTTGAAAATAAATTTATTTTTTTGGGTATTTTTGTAAATTTTCAGATTTAATAAAATAAAAATAAAAATTTTATTCGCAAATAACTTCCTCTTGTTAAGAGTTTTTTTTTTGCAAATAACCAACACATTCCCCCACTATAAATTAACCCCGACCCCTCTCTATTTTCTTAACCCTAATTTTTCACCTCTCTGCAAACCCTAGCCGCCGCTCAAAATTTTCCAGCGAGATCTCCTTCTTCCGCCGCCCTTCCGCCATAAGAAGCCGTTTCTGCCGCGCATCCGCTGCGAGTTGGAGTCGTCACCCTCTGAATCTTTCAGAGGCGGTTTGCAACATCTTCTCCTTCTCTGTTAAATTTTTTTTAGATATGTAAACTCTTTGTAATGGCACTTAACATGCAACTAGAGCGTGATTTCTCACAAATCTTTTCACACACGATATATGGAAGTTACTTTCATGATGAAATCATAGGGAGGGGCTGTAATTTTTTAATCTATAATCACCCAAATGCTTACGCCCTTCCAGATCTAGTCACTCGTTTTTACGAGTGCATGGAAGACGGCTGCCTTATACAATATGGTTTTATCAAGTTACTATGGGGAAATAGGGAGATAATTATTGACAGAGACTTCATCCATGAAGTCACTTTGATCCCGAGGTTACATGTTCACGATCAACTCCTCCAGTTTGAAGATTACATGCCCTTAATGGGTAATGATTGCTCGAGGGAACCGAGGAAGGGAATACAAGCGAGAACCCTTTTCGCTAATGTTTTGACTGTGTGCCGGTGAGCATAAAACAATATTTTTGGGAGTTCCCATAATACCACATTTTTCACCCCGTCACTTCATATCGTGCACATACTAATGACTAGGAACCCTAGATTCGACACGTGCACGGTTCTGCTTAACTCAATTGGTGCGGGCAAAAAGGCCGCCAACTACCCATGCCCCATGTTAGTGACACAACTGTGTCGCCATTTCCTCCCTGTGGAGGAATTTGAATTCTACATGCATGGAGGTATACCCATCAGGCCTCTCATTGAGGGCGTATCTATATCCTATACACGCTTGACTGATGTCTGGTCACGAACAGAACCGGCGGAACACGTGCCCGCCAGAACACCTAGCTCCAGCTCGACCGCGAGTGAAGAGGAGCTCACCCCCTTAGAACATGCACGTTTAATGAGAAGAGCCATTAGGGGGATTGACGAGTTGAGGGGGATGATGAGGGAGCATGATCGACGTCTGATAGAAGTAGAGCAGGGGGTCAGAACCCTGCTAGCCAGGGAGGAGCGTTCCCGTTCACGCTCAAGGGCACGGTGAGGGGCCGAGCAGTGAGGGCACTGCTTTTGGTAAGTTTGGGGAGGAGGTGGTTGTAAATAGTTATCATTGCATTGCATATATTTTTTAAATTTTTGTATATATTTTTTCTTTTTCTTTTGCATGTTTAATTCTGCATTGCAGCTTTATAAAAAAATTATAAAAATTGAAAAAATGAAAATAAAAAAAATATAAAAAGAAAAAATCAAATAAAAATTGAAAATTTTTAAAAAAATTATAAAAATTGAAAAATTCAATTCTGACCATAATTGACTTAAGTTTGATAAGACGGTTAACTGGCTAGGAAAAACTAGATCCTAAACTTAGTAAATTAAAATCCCTAAAAATAATTTTTCTTAAAATTTAACGGTAGAAAATATATGTACTTATAGTTTACTTAGAAATAGGCAAATTTTGAGTTCACTTCTTGGGCTAAGTCAAAACAAGAGAAGCGTATTGAAATTTTTATTGAAGTGTAAGTCTGAAAAATAATTCCGAAGCTTATGTCTAAATTCTGAAAATATATACCCTACAACTTGCACAAACACGCACCTTGAAACTTTGGAATAGTAGAGGACACCTTGAAATGCTCTTGTCTAAAATTCTTAGTATGAAGGAAATTAAAAGTGTGAATAAAGAGATATAAAAAAATGAACATTGGTTTTGTACTTACTTAAGGCTACGTAAAATAAAAAATATATAGTGAGGGTGCTTTATCACCTAGTGTCTTAGACCAACTGGTTTGGGAGGCACTGCTAAAGCCTTAGGTATTACAAGACGAGGAATTACGCCTTAATGCGCAAACACATTTTGTAATCGGTCGTTAGTACCTCAAGAAGTATTAACGGTCGCATGAAGAATGTGTGAGCAATTTCATCTAAAAATTCACTAACTAAAAGTACTTTGGATGATGGACAAGAGTATAATAGCTTGAATTGAATTTCCAAGTGTAGGGGTGATACATACACATACGTAGGGGTATATGATTGAGGTTTGGATGTGAGATATGAATGAAAAATAGGACTTATATCTTCAGTAGAAATGATAAAAATTCCTAAGTTGATATGGAATCTTAGAAGGAAAATTCGAAAGATACTGAAAGCTAAATAAATTTACAGAACATGTACAATCTTAAGTTAAATGATAAGTGAGTGTGAAAAATACGGGTTGATAATTTCTAAGTTGAAAATAATAGAATTTCTTGCTAGAACACCTAATTGAAGAATGAAAGTCAATAGGCCAAATTGATCAGATTTTATGGGTAGTATCCGCTGAAAACCCTCAGGAGACAATACTCCTCCTACTAGGGACACCTAGAGGTTTAACGGTTTGTTGCACGAGCTCAGTGCAATCGCGTTTCCCTGCGAAAGTGAGGTTAGGCTTTTTTGAGAATAAACTAGTTTTGCTCGGGACGAGCAAAAGATAAGTTTGGGGGTATTTGTTCATATCAGAATTTTGCATTATTATATTCCCCATTCTTAATCATATTACAAATAATAGGATTTGAACCTACTACATCGGGTTTTGGTAGGTGCTTTTGATCAATGTCTGTTAAATAGTTGCAGGTTACAGGTTCTCGGAACAATACAGTGAAAATGATAAAAAAAATGCTACAAAAGTGAGACTACGACCAACAAATAGAAGAATCTTTATGATGCCGCCTACAGTTAAGGAACAAATGAAGATCAATGAACAGTTCGATTGCACAACGTACGACGGCAGCACAAGATTCAAGACTTCAACACGAAGCGAACGGTAAAAGTCCACAACATTCTGCACCGTGGAAATCTGGAAGAAACTAGAAGACATTCTGAAGAGTCAAGTGAAGAAAATAGAAGGAAAAAAACAACAGAAAGCAGCCCTGAAGAAATGAGCCAGAAAGCCCATCAAACGGCCGCGGAACCGCGGCCAAACCAGGCTTATGGCCGTGGATCCACGGCCGTGCTGTACACGTGTCGGCGCATGTTGGTGCGTATCGGTGCATTGACCCAGTTTTCTTAGGGTAGTTTTGTAATTCTAGATGTGGATCAGATGTAAACCCTAGGGTTTCTATTATCTATAAATAGGAAGCCTACAGCTCTTTTTGGAGCATGCCTCTTTTTATTTTCCTAGATTAAAATTTTCATTCCTTATAATTGTCAAAGAGTGCATCAATAAAAAGTAAGTTTTCTTTTATCTTGAACTTCTTATCTGCAATTTTATTTATCTGCAATTTTTATCTGCCGTAGTTATTTTCCGAACATTAACTAGATTATTAAAAATAAAAAAATGAATTCCTTTGTTAATTCCCTAATGAGTGAATAGTTCCTCACTTGTTAGGGTTAGGTTTGGGGAAGATTTGAGAGATGAAAATCTCTCACCCCTTTCTTGCCCGTTCAATATTTTAAAATAAGGGCTCTATGCAAACAACCATACACCGCTCACTACGGCACCCTATCCCATGAGGTAGCGGTGACTCCTTAGTTAAGACCGGTTGTGTTTGATTTCCATAGAGCTTAGGGCTAAGAGTTAAGAAAGGACGGACAAGGACCAAAGGGAAGAAACCTAGTTTCTTCCCGGTCGTGCTAATCCCCTTTGTTAACTATTAGCTTAACACCTAAAAGTTCTTAATTAGGGCAAAGAAAACGGTGAGAAGAATTGACTTTCCAAACTAACCTAATCCTAACCCTAGCAAGGTTTTAATCCAAATCAATTTCAACCTCAGTTTTTATAGAGAATCAAAACCTACCATAAATAGGAATTGACTCGCTAGAACAACTAGAAAATACACGTTTTCCCTGTGGACCGACCCGTACTCAACCGGCTAGCTACCAAGCGACACCGTTCTTGATTGCGGTTAATTCTTTGATTTCAAAACTCATAAGCACAAAACATCTACCAATCAACATGCTATACAATACAGGCCTCTAGGGCATACATATCTAACAACTGTGGCACAACGAGAGTGAGTTGCCAGCTCGTGAGTAGTAAATAATATCATACGTGGTAATTACAAGCATGAACGTAACAACGACAAATCCTAAGTATGAGATGATGATGATATATATAACAGTATGGATGCAACATAAATCATGAGCAAAGTATAACATCAGGGTGTAACAACTATATGAAACATAGCATGTTATAATAAGTTCCGAATATAGATTAAAACAGAGGTACTATCAGTAAATCATCATAAAATTGGTGTCAAGCATAGACACTCAAAATCCTAATATCTCAGGCGTCGTCACTTTAATCGGCCCTCAATCCATCTGATTATATAACTCCGGTCGGTATCCTCCGGATATCCGCCGAGTTTCCATACAATCACTGGTAGGTAGTGTTCCCCTGCCGGCTCAAAGCCTTTCTATACGACCTTCTTGCCCCAGGGTACCGTACCGGGTCCACCATGTACCCGCAGACGATGCCTCCTCACTCATCGACTCGGGTGTACTCATCACTCAGAACCGAGAAAACCCATGGTGGGCACCAAATATCATATCAAAGGAAAACCACATTTTTAAATAATCCAATTTTTGAAAATATACTTTGTGGTTTCCTAAATCCACGAAAACCGAAATCTCATGAAATATCATATGAGAATATGGTACTAATAGCAATGTATGCATGATGTTGACATGATGTGTGCTAGTACAATAAACGCGAGTCTAACTACCAATTAAGATGTAATACAATGTAGTTATTCATGGCCAATTTTATAGTGTGCATGGTATGGAAATTAACAACGGTATGTGTGGGCATATGAATCAGTGCTCGTGCGACATGAACCATTGGTAATGGTGCAGTGTCCTAATAAGGATATGTCAATACATAACAAGTAACAGGATGCACATTATGATACTCATGCACAAATCACAAATGTACAAGCATATAGTATATGGTTTTATAACTAGAATCTAGCCATCGGCGCTTAACGTCATACAGGCGATTCCCCCGTAGATGTTAAATCTACTCACCGAAACGGTCTCGAGCTACTCGAATCCGACCACCTCCTTCCCTTTCCTAACCGCGTCCGAAGTCTCCGCAATCGATCCTAGCATCGCACAAAACCATAACACATAAGGCTAAAAAAATTCCGATATGACACGTACACATATGCTACACGAACGAACTAACTCCCACAAGTTATTATGTGTGAGCTTAGCGTGTTAAACATGTGCAACAACATCTAAGAATAGCCCTAAGGGCTGCTAATCACACAAAACACCAAAAAGAGAGTCGGAAAAATCTATATCGCACGTTATCAAAACGCCTAAAATATAGTAAAACGGTCACAGATTTTTATATACAAACAATTGGAGAAAGTTGCACATTCCATAGGCCTAATTGGAGTTCCAGAGAGCACTCGACAAAGATTTGCACCCAAAGACCCCAGATGTGCTGCAATTTGCGGCCAGAAGCATTAAATTTGCGGCCTGAAAATGGAGGGGAGGGCTCAGGTTTTAGTGGTGTATACATGGCCCTAAGACTATGTAACGACTCTGTTTGAATATACAGAATTTTTTTAAAAGTTAATGTACAAATGGAGTATTTGTAAATCCCGAGCACAAGTTATAAATTTGATTTGTTATTAAACAGCAAGAAAATACTTGTAGCTCATTGGTAAAGCCTTGCACTGCTGTGACGTAGCCCCTGTGTTCGAATCCACTCAGCGACATATTATTTTTGCTGATTTTTCTTTAAACTTTTTGGAAGCCCAAAAGTTACACGTGCAATACACGTAAAATGAAAAGTCACTGAAAAATCAAACATGTGCAAAATACTATTAACTGCGACTAAGACACATGGTATTCATCCAGACCCCAACCCACTCACCATGACCGGCGAGATTTGGCTCTGGGCGGCCCCCCCGTCGCTAATGCCCCCAATTTTTTGCCCTAGCACCCCTTGGACTCTCTCCACTAACCCTAATCTGTTTGTTTTCCCTGCACATTTTCAGATAATTAAAATGAGGCATTAATCTACATTTTAATGCATTTTAATTCTCATGTTTAATACCCTAAACCCTAATTCTACCCTATAAAATACCACCCTACACCCTATCCCTCTTCATTTTGAAATCTAGCATCAAAACTCTCAAAATTTTCTAAGTCCAAAAAGTTGTACAAGTGGAGTTAGCTCAAGGTCAAGTTCCGGCGACGTTTCGGGACAAATCCGGCGACACCGCGACTCCACGATGCTTTCAAAAATCTTCCTCCATCCCTTCTCTTTACCCTAATCCAGTAAGTTCCCCCCCTCTCCTCTGTTTCTATTCTAAAACAATTTTCTATTAAAACTCGTCGAAAGCGGAGTTAATCCGACTTTAGATTCTAATTTTCATTAAAAACCCAACTTTTCTTAATCACAGATTAACCATCTCTTTATATCTTGTTTGACAACTATAAAACAACATTTAGAACAAGTTTCAATTCAAAATAAAATGATATGCAACTAGTATTTCACTTTTTCGTTAAAATACCACCAAATTTATCTACGACATTATTTCATTATATTACTTGTATTACCTTTAGAAAACTAAACGAGGTAATGCCCTACCTCATCACAACACTCATCTTGACATAACACGATGGCTTGAGAACGATATTTTTGTGGCTAATACGAATTTTACATTTAAATACCATAAACTATCAAAACCGTATTCTTCAAATTGTATTAATTAAATTCCATACAATTATGACCTTACAACCCATTTTGGGGAATTCGATTTGGTTGGTGCGGGTTATCGCATATCCATCGGACTAGTAGGGCGAGATGCAGACCTCCTCACGGAGCATACGATCTCGATGGAATTTTTATTACAATTTCTAAGAAAACGTGATTTCTATTAATAAATAAATTCTATTTTTAATAATTATATATATAAATATTATCAAAATATCCATTTTAAATATTTAATATATTCCATGTTTTCTAATCAAAAGAAAAGAATCGCAAAAGTTCATGAAAATACCATCAATAATCAATACAAGTCAAATTACATGAAAATACCCTATACTATTAAAGTTGGGTTTATATCCAGTAGACTATCTCATCACTTTTAAAATTACATCTATGAAAACCCTAAAGACGATAATTAAATACTTGTGGTTTATTTTGAAAATATATCAAAACTATTTTTCATAAAACCCCTCAAGTTATATTAAATTATAATAAGGACCCTAGTAAATATGGGATTAAGCGGGACCAGTTCACTTGAGCCTTAGGGAGCCGGAGAATTTGGGTGCTTGCCTATTTAAGGTAGACAACTAAAACGGGGTTATCAATACGGTAATTGGCTTGGAAAAAGTCATAAATCCCGCCGTCTATGTGCAACAGTTACCGATAACTCTAAAACTAATTCAGGACTTCAATTCATTTTAAAGTATTTGACTCAGTCAGAGTCTCAATCTAATCTGAAATCAATTCATCCTTGAATACAATTCAAGTATAACTCCAATTCAACATGAATCCATTTATACCAGAATACAATCTATATCAACATGAATTGATTTGACCGAACCATGGATATACATTTGACATTGTTTATATGACTATCTATTTATATCCTTTCCGTTTACATGAACTACTGATATCATGGTTTCGGCAAGTCTTACATCTATTAAACAAAACAATACACATCAATACAAAATACATTACGGGGTTTTAAAGGGGTAGACTGGTATGGAATATGTTAAAAGTGGCACGAGACGGTCACTTTAATACACCTAACCTGAACATCTGTTGCCGTTGTCCCGTGGGTTTTGATGGGGCCTTGTGATCCGTATACCATAGTCCACGGGGTAAGATGAACTCCTTTCGTATACACTGGCATATTCCGTACCAAGCTACAAACAACCGCGTTAACATAACTATCAATATTATACCAGTTATATTCTCATTACCCATTTAGTCTATTTCTATCTCTCTTTGGGACTTACCGAGCGATTGTTCGCTGACGACATTCCTTTTCTATTCTTTCTTTGGAATGTGGTCAGGAGGACCCGACTCTCTAGAGATCAAGCCCAGCACAGACGACTTAGAGCAGTTCTCAGAAGACCCAGGGCTCTAGTCACTTGTATATACTTTACTTTCAGTTCATGCCATTGTTTAGGCATTGCTTTTCAGTCTTGTATTTACATTTCCAATTGTATTGTAAAGGATGTTTAATAAATAAAAGTTGCTGTTCTTTTAAATCTCATGTCTTACTTATGTACTTTATAATATTGCTTATATACGCTTAGCGTGTTTACTTCTGAGTAAATACGTCGCGTGACCCGTCACGTCTGCTTACCGTACTCTGGGAAGCGGGGCATGACAGACTAGCTCCCATTAATGGCAAATTTTCTCAAAAGTCTCTGGGTTGATAGCAGATTCGAAAAGAAACCCTAATCTTAACTAAATACGATATTTAACACTAAACTAAAATATTGAGGTGGTTTAGTAAAAACTTGGTGTTCTAATAAGGCTATTTAGTTACCAAAACACTCTATCTAACCTAGATTAGGTCATAACTAATTTATGAACTTCATAACCCCAAGAACATCTCTCAAGTCTAAATATCACAAAATATGCTCTAGTTAAGATTAGGGGTTTGATTAGCAAAAACTTATTAACATAAAAGATTTTCTAGAGCCTACTTAAGAGTTTTGATCCTTACCTCACTAAAACTTGAAGGAAACCCTAACCATGCAAGCTCCAAGACTCTCAAGAGAGACTAACCATGATTAAGTGATGGTTTAGTGATGGTTTGTAGTGATTAAAGCATAATTGTTGTGGGGGGAAATTTTCAAGAAAGGAGGTGAGTGGAAGAAAGAAGAAGAAGAGAGGAGAAGGATGAGAGAATGAAGGGAAGAGGGATGGGTCATGAGAGCCATGACCATCTCTTCTCTCTTCATTTAATGCACCTCACATTCATGTCTCCTCTATCATTTCTTTTCTTTTATTTTCTTTTCAAACTTTAATTATTTAAAATAGTTTAAAAACAGAATTAAACATGGTTAAGTTGTCATAGCTAAGAAATATGTTTTAACTTAAATTAACATATTGTTAAAACTAGATTAGCATAAACATGTGTGCGCATAAATATAACAAAGTACATAAATAAATTAATAAAATAATAATTAATTAGATAAAAATATATGAAAATAATTACTAATTAAGCTCTGTAAAAAACCCATGTTATATTGCTTAATTAACGTATAATTAACTCTAATTGCGTTATAGAGCGTTACAATCTTCCCCCTTAAAGAAATTTTGTCCCCGAATTTAAAATCTAACTATACGTACCTTCGAAGAGATGGGGAAATTTCTTCCGCATCTCGCGCTCGGCTTCCCATGTGACCTCTTCGCTATTTGGGCCACACCATATTTACTTCACGGACGGTAAGGCTTTCGACCGCAATTTCTTCACCTGCCGGTCCGGGATAACACCGGCTGTTCGGTGAAAGAAAGGTTGCGCTCCAGCTGGATCGTTTGGTGCTGAATCGCGTGAGAAGGATCATGAAGGTACTTGCGAAGTATCGATGCATGAAATAAAGAGTGTACATCCGGACGGAAGTGCTAAGCGATAAGCGACGGTACCGAGTCGCTCAAGAATCTTGAAGGGACCCACATGTCTGGGACTGAGCTTCCCTTTCCTTCCAAACTCTATCACACCCTTCATCGGCGAAGCCCCTAAGAAAACATGATCACCCACGGCGAACTCAAGTCTGCGATGACGACGATCGGCATAAAACTTTTGCCTGCTCTGGACTGCTCTCATCCTATGTAACAACCCAAAATTTTCTATACAAATTTTTTCAAAATATTTTTTTTTCAAAATCCTTAAAAGGGTATTTATTACCTGAGCACAAGACTTAAGTAATTAATTAGCAATTTAATTACAAGAAGGAGCTTGTAGCTCATTGGTAATACCTTGCACTGCTGAACGAAGCCACCAGAGTTCAAATCCCCTGCCCCACATTATTTTTAATATTTATTTTGCTTTAAATTTTATAGAGGCCCAACAGTCCACACGTGATTACTCCAAACTTTCCCACTACCCATGAAAAACTAAAAGTACCAGTGACTACCTCCGGCGACCCCCCACCTCCCTACTGCCTGACTCGGCCCGACTTGGCCGAGTCGGCCGGACGACCGAGTCCCCAACAGTGAAGATGTGACTTTTGGTATGCCTTACCCTCCTGCACACTCCAATTACTCAGATCGGTTCCAGAGAATTCAGAATGCCCTATTTACTCCATTTTATTACAATTTGTCACATTTTTTTACATTTTTTTTATTTAAAACCCTTCATCTACCCTAACCCTAGCCTAACCCTATAAATACACCCCTACCCTCTACCCTCTCACCCCTAACCCTGAGCCAACTCTAAAAAATTCTCAAGAAATCGTGTGTACTTTGAAAACGAGTTCGAGGCGAAGCTCCGACGAATTCCCGACGATCGTTTTAGGAACTACCGGCGACGACGCAACACATCGGTGATTCCACTACTTCCCTCTCACCCTCTTGTGTGTCCTAAAATCCGTAAGTCCCAATTTCTACCTATCTCTTCTATCTAAAAAAATACGGATTTACAAAACCCGACGGAATCGGAACAAATCCGATTTCCGATTCGGTTTTCTTATAAAATTCCAATTCTCACTAATACAATCATACTTAAACTTCCTCATGCCGACTATTAAACACTAATCAAACAAATTGATCAAGTTTCATTACATAAAATGATAGCTATTTCCATTCATCGTATTTTTCACTTAAATACCATATTGTTTCAATTATACATTTAACTCCATTAAACTTGCTATACCTTTAAAGTAGATCATGAGGTAACAACCTAACTCCTCACACACTCACATACAACCTAACACGATACCCTCGAGAACTCAGAATACGGAAAACGAATATTTTCATTTAAATACCCTTTACTAAATAAAGCCATTTCTAAAAGATTTAGTATTGATACACTTTTTAAATAAATACCACTTATTATGAAACTAGGATAAGTTGAGGACATCAGTCGTTTATATAAACCTAACTTTGTGGTGTCTAGGCTAGGCAAGTGAGAAAGGTAACTTTAAAAGGCCCGTCTCACGGTGATTCGTGAGCAGATCCCTCTTTTCTTCACTTGTACTTACCTGACCACAATTGACGGTGAAGAGACGATTTGAGATATCTCACAACTTGTCGTTTTGGACCAGTTAGGAATAGTCTAGTTGACTTAGGAGACCGTAGAACATAGAATACGAAAAATTGACATCTTTACAAATAAATACCACTTACTTTATAAAACCGTTTTCCAAAGGATTTAGTATTTATACAAACTTTGCAAAGCGCCACTACAACCCATTTTGGGGAACCCGTTCGGGATGATGCGGATTATCGCACATCCTCGGGCTTAGTAGTGCGAGATTCAGATCTCCGCAAAGAGTATTCGGTCTCAAAAGATTTAAAATACGACACCTTAAGAAAATGAGATTTCTAGATATATAAAAAATTATTTTTCGTACAAATATATGTATATGTAACTCCAAAATATCTACTTTGAATTATTATGAATATTCAACCTTTTTCTAAAAATGGCACAAGAATCGGTTTACACTAAAATACAATGAATTCCATTTAAACAATATTTACACATAAATACCTTTATATATGGAATTAGGTTATTCTCATTAGAAATATCACTAATATAAAATCTACAATTATTACAATTCTAAGGACGATAATAATTACTTGGGGTTCATCTTGAAAACTATATAAAAAATTATTTTTACATAAAACCCCCTCAAGGTTTATAAATTATCCTAAGGACCCTGGTAAATATAGGTTTAAGAAATAATCAAGACTTCGATTTACATTTCTAATTGTCTGACTCGGGTTTGAGTCTGATTATATCTGACTTGAATATGATTTAAGTACAATCTACGGTCTACAATTTACAATCTTCAATATTACAATTCAACATAAATCCATAAATCTAATTATCAATCTATACAATTAGATTGAACCGAACCATGGATATACATTCCATTTACATGGTTCTCCAGTTATTCCATTTACATGATTATGCAGTTACATCCGTTTACTGATATCATGGTTTCGATCAGTCATCCAACTATACAATCTATACAATACAATACAACAATACAATCAAAACACTACGGGGTTTAAGGGGTAGATTGGTACGGAAGGTGTTAAAAGTGGCACGATACGGTAAGACTTAAGACACCTAACATGAATCCAATTGCTGTTGTTCCGGGCTTTCTAACGAAGCCTTGTACTCTATATTCTGTTTTCCCTGGTCTCTAGCATATAGAGACCCCTCTCGCATACACTGGCATCCTTCAGTACCAAGCTACAGACAACAGCGTTAACACAACATTACAACAATATAATACAATATTAAAAGCTACTCACTCTCTCTCTTACTCTCTGTCTATTTCTCCCTTATCTTTGGGACTTACCGAGCGACCTGTTCGCTGACGACATTCTATTTCTTTCTTCTTTGAATGTCGTCAGGTATTTTGGACCCGTCAGAGAACAAGCCCACTGCAGAAGACTTGGATCAGTTCAGTGAAGACCCCGAGCTCTAGTCATTGTACACTTTCCATTCAGTAGTTTCATTTCTGTTATGCCATTGTTTAGGTATTGTTTTTTTTATTCAGTTGTATTTACTTTTTCATGCATTGTACAAAAGAATGTTAATAAATAAAGTTGCTGTTCAGTTTATATCTCTTGCCTCTTGTGTATTACTTTTATATTGCTAGATACGCTTAGCGTATTTGCTTCTGAGTAAATACGTAGCGGACCAGTCGCGTCCCCTTCGCCGTATACCGGGAAGCGGGGCGTGACATCCTATCCTGGATCAACTGGATCTTCTCCGTTGTTTTCTGAACTAGCCGCAGTCCCAAAATCCTGCTCTCACTGAGCTCGGTCCAACAGATCGGCGATCAACACTTTCTCCCATACACGGCCTCGAAAGGTGCCATCTGAATCTTCTCCTGAAAACTGTTATTGTAGGAGAACTCTATCAAGGGTAAGTGGCTATCCCAACTGCCACCAAAATCTAGTATGCATGCTCGGAGCATATCCTCGAGAGTCTGTATAGTCCGCTCCGACTGGCCATCGGTCTGCTGGTGGAAAACGGTACTGAAACTAAAATGGGTACCCAAGGCCTCCTGAAGTTTCTTCCAGAGTCGGCTAGTAAAATGAGTACCTCTGTCGGAAACAATGCATGTCGAAGCACCGTGCAACCGCACAATCTCATCAATATAGAGATGAGCATACTGAGCAAACCAATAAGTGGTCTTCACTGGAAGGAAGTGGGCCGCTTTCTTCAACCGATCTACAATCACCCAAATAGAGTCATACCCTCGACTGGACCTAGGTAGACCCACAATGAAGACTATGGAGATATGCTCTCATTTCCACTCCGGAATGGGCAAAGGTTGTAACACTTCTGCCGGTCTCTGGTGCTCGACCTTGACTTGCTGGAAAGTCAGACATCTTAAAATAAAATCTGAAACATCTCTCTTCATCCCTTCCCACCAGTAGACATCTCTCAAATCACGATACATCTTGGTGGAACCCGGATGAACGTTGTATGCTGACTGATGTGCCTCCTCTAGGATCTCACATCTCAGCCCCTTAGAATTTGGTACACACAGACGAGTCCCAAATCGTAGCACTCCCTGACCGTCAATCACAAACTCCGAATCTCTCCCCTGCCGAACCTGCTCTATAATATCAAACAAACGAGCATCGTCGGACTGTGCCTCTCAGATGCGATCAAGTAAAAATGGATGGGCGCGGACATGTGCGAGCTGTCCTCCTGTGGAAGTGAGCTCGAACTGTACTCTGCTGTCGCATAAGATCTGCCAATCTGTAGAAGATTGTCCCTGAACCGCGCTCAAATGGAACAAACTACTTCCGGGCCTCCGACTCAAAGCATAAGCTACCACATTCGCCTTGCCCGGGTGATAAAGGATCTCACAATCATTGTTCTTTATGAGTTCCATCTAACGACACTGCCTCAAATTCAAATCCCACTACTGGAAGATGTATTTTAAGCTTATGTGGTTCGTAAAGATCTGACACTACTCACCGTACAAGTAATGCCTCCAAATCTTGAGCGCAAAGACCATCTCTAGATCGTGAGTGGGATAGTTCTGCTCGTGCCACTTCAACTGCCGAGAAGCATAAGCGATGACTCTGCTGTGCTGCATCAACAAGCAACCTAGACCCACTCGAGAAGCATCACAATAAACAACATAGCCGCATGAGTCTGTAGGAAAGGATAGAACTGGGGAAGTCATCAAACGAGTCTTCAACTGCTGAAAACTCTGCTCAGATGTCTCGGTCCAAAGAAATGGAGCTCCCTTCCGGGTCCGCCCGGTCAGCGGTGCAGCGATACGGGAGAAATCCAGCACGAAACGACGGTAATAACCGGCTAAGCCCAAGAAGCTGAGGACCTCTGTCACGGAAACAGGTCTGGGCCAATGCCGTACGGCTTCGATCTTCTTCGGGTCCACTCGTATACCGTCTCTCGTAACTACAAGACCCAAGAAATCAACACTGTCAAGCCAGAAAGCACACTTCGAGAATTTAGCAAACAGCTGATGCTCTCTCAATGTCTACAATGTAATCCTCAAGTGCTGCTCATTCTCCTCTCGACTCCTAGAGTAGACTAAAATGTCGTCAATGAATACGATAATAAACTGGTCGAGGAACGACTTGAAGATCCAGTTCATCAAATCCATGAACGCTGCCGGGGCATTGGTGAGCCCGAACGACATCACCAAGAACTAGTTGTTAGTTATATGTATGCCCTAGAGGCATTACTGTACATACGATATATATTGTAGTGGATGCTAGGACATATATAGGGAGGACTTTCTTGCTCGACATGATAGTACGCTATCTGGTTGTACTTTATCTTAACATGTACTCTGATTGTCTCTATGTTACATGTTAATAAAGCCCTTAGAATATGTACTCAACTACTGGGACTATGATGAGATCATACTAGTGGGGCCACGGTAGTCGACGAGTACATCCTATAACTGTTCCTAGTCGAGAGTGTATCGAGACAGGGCATCGATACACCAGAGTAGACTAGCGTATACGCATCTTGACCCATATGATGGGCGATGGATGATCCCATATCCATTGGTGTTTGACATCAAGGATGGTGTACGGGTGCTCAGTGGAGACTGGGTACACTGGACGGACTCGCCGAGAACTCCCAGATGGTATTATACCTTACGTCAGATGGCAGTTCTCCGGTGACACTGGTACAGAGTAGTCTGTTGACCCGAGATCGTCATAGAGTCTTGTGTGATTCCTACTGTTCTTTGATTTCCATCATACCACGTCCAAGAGGGCATGCAAAAATGTGTCTTTTGGGTACAGTCCCGAATCACATGGAGGCAATGAGCGATAGGAGGGGATTCATCTCTCCCGGTATAGGGAGTTGATGTTGTGCAGTGTTCGATTGGCTATAACCGGAAATCCCTGGCCAGGGTTGCTGAAAATTACTGGTAAGTGTTATCAGTAGTTTCTCGAACTGTTATAGACCTCATATCGACACGGCTTATCGAGCTACCGGGGTCTGACGTTTACCACCCCTAGGCGAGATATGCGACATATCAGACGACGAGACCAGACTGTACGGGAGTGTTACTGATAGGATTCATAGGAGAATGTACAGGCTTGCTTGTTGATCTTCTGAGCGCTCAATACCTGGGTGGCTGTTACGTTTAGCTGACCGCTTGCAGCTTGTGGGTGTTTGATATGATCATCACATACTGCCGGCGTATTGACGATTCTTTAGAGTCCTACACAGAGGTTTCTTGGCTCAGGCAAAACGGAGTAGGAGCACATATGCGATATGTGCGGGACCGAGGATAATGCGGTATGTGATACCGTATTGGATTCTCGCGATATGAGATATCGGCCGGGTATATGTGATATAGCCGGGTCATCGTATTAGACGGTTATATGCGATATAGCCGGATTATCGGATCAAGTGTTGATTCGATAATTTAATATATAATAATATATATGATATATTAAATTACATTAACTAATATTATCTCACTAAAAGATTCATTTTCTCACGGGATAATACATTGATATATATGCGATATATGTTAATTGTATTATTTTCTATTGTTACAAAATATATTGTATATGTGATATATAATATTGTAACATGTTAGGGTTACAAATTTAACAATGGTTTAGGGTTTAAACTTGGTTAGGGTTTGGATTAGGGTTAGCTTTTGCATGAAGCTTCCATGAAGCTTCATGAAGCTTTGACTTTGTGGTTGCTTGATATTTTTGTGAGATATTATGTTAACCCAATCCAAACCATTAACTATAGTTAACTCTCTACAAGGGTTAACTCTTTCATGCTTAACCCTTGATTAGATTTGTAACCACTACAATAATTCATTGTTCATCACATAAGGATTAAGTTATCATCTTCATTCATCTTCTTCTTCCTTGAGTTCCTTCATGAAAAAGCTTTCTTTTGTGATGAAAGTGAGTGAGAAAAAGATTATAAATGAGAGCAAAAATCCTATTTCATCATCCTCATCTATCCTTGCCATTTAGATGAAGGTGTTCACATCATTTCATGAGTGATAGCTTGTGTTAACGAAACATCAAGGTAGATCATCTATGTTATCGAAGATCGGAAGCAAGGTTGCATCATTCTCTTCGTGAACCCTCTCGAGAGTCCGGAACACGATAATCACAGCGAAGAGACCTCAACACGAAGCTTAAGAAATGAAGGACCGGATCTACAAAGGTTGTATTCCCATTCACTTAGTAGCAAAGTAGTTTGCTTGCTTGTAGTTTCGCCTTACCTCTAGTAAACGATCTTGCATAGAGTTGTTCGGCACATAAAAATTTGATTTTGGCATGGTTGATGCCTTGTGGAACCTCATGAGTGTGCCTAGGAACCCTACAGTGGTATCAGAGCCAAGCTAGAGGTTTAGGCGAAGTCTAGGCGAACTTTAAAGTCCGATCGAACCCGGAAACCCCGATGTTTACCCTTCTCTGTACATTTTTCAAAACTGTGGTTTTTTATGAATTAAAAATTCTCAGAAAAACAAGCAGGAATTACTGTGAATTACGGTGCACTAAGTCGCTCATGTGACATCGGAACCGCGGCCAAAATTTGGACTTAGTCCCTAGAATTTCATATATTTATTCTTAGGTCCTTTCTTGGCAATTTTTTCTGGGAATTTTTTAATTCCACTCAAGTGTTGAGTTTTCTAGGGTTGTATTGGGGACTCGTTGATTCGATCGGATAATTTAACTTTGTTTAGTTTGTCCGGGTAATTTTTTAGAAACTGTTAAAAAGTTCAAACGGATATCAATAACTCACTTTTTCCCTAGTCGGAATTTTTTTCAAAAGTTGGATTTTTTCTCGAGTTTAAGAACGTTCTAAGTTGTGCAAGTAACGCGGTGGACCCTCTAGAAGACAACAAACCTTAACACGATTATGTGACCGTCTTGAACTGCCTCTAAACCTTAGGGTTTAGGGCAGTACGGCGTGCCACATGTGAGGCGTTGGCTTGACCTTTCTACGGCTGGACCATTGGTACTGTGGCATGTGATGGATATTTTTTAAACTAATTTCAAGTGTTGAGATATATTGGGGAAATCTTGGGTGTTTGATTATTCGATCGGAAAGTTTGACTTTGTCTAATTATCTTGAATGTGATACAATATTTGGAATCCACAAGTAGTTATGAGATAACTAATTTGAATGTTATAAACATAGCAGTTTAGTCTCAGATGATCGGTTGTCACGTAATTTTGATGTGATCAAAAGTCCGTCGCAATCACGTAGCGTACGCGGATACTCGCCGGGTAAACTTAACAGACAGCCACGCCCCATAGCCCCGACCAAGTGACTGTAGGAGAACCCCGTCGCCAAAAGCATCCGTTCGGGTGCTCGCGGCAGTGGTGTTCCGCCTTAGTGCACTTCATCGACGGCATCCGGGGGTGCGGCCATCTACTAAAGTTTGCTACGAGCATTCGATCAGGATGTCGGGAATCTTGTTGAATTGCCCGAGTTAATATTGAAAAGAGTTTTCGATAATGAGACTAAAATGCGGGGTTTATAATTGTTAGGCATGCGATGTCTAAGGAATTCATTTGATTAGGCATGCGATGTCTAAAGAGATTGCGGATTCCAACTGTTGTAGTTTTACACTTTCTTTTCTGTGACCGTAAGTATAGTATGTGGTGTATCGCCGGCTTCGTTGCTATACATCAACGACAATCGGGATACGCATAATTGCTTACGTTGATGATATGAGATATTATGTGTTGCTGTGATATGTTATATTGGATCGTCGCGTCCTGAATAGCCTAAGGTTTTATGTGAGATGAGAGTTTTTCTTTTTCATTCATGTAAAATTCATTTGTATGTAATATTCTTTTATTGGGGCACTTCCGAGCCGAGGATGATGTCACCATTGTATATTATTTACTTTTCCGCATTAGGTAGACCCAAGGCGGGGAGCATAAGTAACCGGGTTCTAGGGTCCAGTGGGAGACCATCTCGAGGAGTCGAGACCGGGTCTTCTAACCCTAGAATCGGCAGTGTTGCTTGCCGCTCTCATAGGGGTCTAGGGATGTGGGTTTGGCTATTCATCACAACCGTGGAATCCGTGTTTTATACAGGCTCGTATTGAAAACACGGACGTCTTAGTATATCCAATATTTCATATATGTTCTTCTGCTGCAATGTTCTGTGATGAGATCATATTACTGCCTGAGACGAATGTTTATATTATATATATATGAGATATATGTTATATTGCAGATTTCGTTTCAAATGTGATGCTTGTGAAGCATAATAAAATGGGACATCATTAATGAGATTAATGAAACTAAAAGAAACCTAAAGATGTTGTAGAAACTTGTTTAAAAACTGGTAGCTCTAGTTCTTGCTTTGCATAGCGGTATTCCTTGTAGAACATCCAGCACCTTATTCGATAAGGAAAGAGCCGAGAACCCTTCACCGGGAGTGACCTCTTTAGTGAAACTAGCAGATGCTACAAACTAGGTTTGTCTTTTGATTGCTTCTATAGTTCTTGCTTTGCATAGTGGTATATATGATATACCCTGCACCTTATTCGATGAGGAAAGAGCCGACGATCCCTTCACCGGGAGTGACCCCTTTAGCAAAACTAGAAAAGCCTAAAAACACTCCATTTAAAAATCATTCGATTCTACAACGATATCAAGTTCATTACGCAAAGGGTTTTCTTAAAAACCTGTCGTAGCCCTCCGTCATTTCAGATAAGTACTAGTTAGTATTCGTGCTATGTTTGTTGACTATGTTAAGGCGTAGTGTGCGGTAGCTGATTAGTGCTTATCTGTATAAGCATATGATGCGATTGGATTAGGGTAGTCGTGCGACTTTGTTGACTATATTAAGGGTCGTGCGGGTGGGTTTAATTCAATCGGGAAATGACGGGTTGAACTTGACTAGCACTTATGATTTGTTGACTATGTTAAGGTCATATAGCTGCTAGGAGTAAAATATTATTGGGAATTTCAAGTGTTGAAATTTGCAATGAGATTGCATACCTTCTATGAGATAGTTGGATCCCGATACCCACTGCGAGTAAGAGTTACTCCTGGGAGAGTTTTACACATTACAATTAGCCGATCAAGTAGGTGTCTAGAAAGGTGTTAACGGGGTTACGCCTCTGGGAAAACGAGGTTTACTTTAATTAGGTCCGTGCGAAAGCACGGGGAACCTCCCTCAAAATACCGACACTGGCCTGGCTGAAAGATTGGCGAACTTGTAGAGTGTAATTAATACCGGCTAGTCTTTCCTTTTAGGGTTTGAAGGAAGATTTGATTAAAACAGTGGGAGACATCCTGATTAGATATATTAAATAACCAATCTAATCTTGCAAGAGTATACGCTGAGTATTTTCTTCTCTCTCTCTCCAGGTAGCGACCATATCACGCCTTAATCAAGATAATAATACGGATATATTGACCGAACCCGCTTGTTATACTGAGCTGGGGAACGTTGGTCCCGCTCCAACTTATAATTGTTATAAGACTGAGCAGGAAATTGGGGAATACCAGATTTCCCGTGCCGCCTAAACAAAGAAAGTGCATGTTGATGCATCATCTTCGGGTGTGTTCATTACAGGGAACTGTTTCTCAGTATACTTTACGTCCTGGGTATGTGATACCGGATCAGGATCCCACATATGTAATCTGTTACATGGGCTACTGATAGGTAGAGAACTGAGAACGGGTGATAAGTTTCATGAGATAGAAAACGGTGCAAGTGTTGCAGCCAAGTCTGTTGGTCTATATCACCCTGTATTACCAGAATACATTGATTCTGAACAAATGTTATTAGATACCGAACCTGATATACAACATCATATCAGTCTTTTTATTAGTAAAGAAGGATATAATTTTGTATTGTTGGATAATGTTTTGAACATTTCCTATATCAAGAGTTGATCGGTTCAGGCACGTTATCTAAAAGCATTGACGTTCTAAATCAAACTACAGATCTTAGTATACAGAACACACACAAGAAGAAGAGTTCAGAAATGAACGAATCCTTCTTGAGGCATTGTAGACTAGGTCATATCAATGCGAGCCGACTAGCTGAAGTTACAGAAAGATGCATATTTAAATTAGTTTGAATTTACATCTTGTGAAACTTGCCGGTTATGTCACAAAGATAAGATGACCACAACTCTGTTTATTGGAAACAGAGAAAGAGTTATAGAACTCTTGGGATTGATACATGCTGATGTATAAGAATCCCCTGTCTACACATACCAAGACCGGTTCTTTGTACTTCATTCTCTGATAATCTCTCAAGATTCAGACATGTGTTCCTGTTGAAACATAAGTCCGAAGCTTTTGAGATATTCACAGAATATAAGTTAGAAGTAGAGAACCAAAAACGGGTATAAGTATTATGTCCTTTCATGTGATCAGGGAGGAGAATACTTGAGCACGGAATTCCTAGACTATTCTAAAGGAGAATGAGATTCTCTCTCAGCATTACTCCTCCGTATACACTACAGCACGTCGGTGTATCGGGGCGGAGCAATAGCACCCTATGTGATATGGTGTGCTCTATGATGAGTACTACTGAGTTTCCTATTTCCTTTTGCGTGTTATGCGCTTGAGAAGCTGCATACCTATTGAATAGGGTTCGAATCAAATCAGTAGCTTACCACTTCATATGTGATATGGAAAGGGAAGAGCCCATATCTTAAGTTGGTTAATATTTGGGGTTGTCCGGCCTAAGTCTAAAAGCATAATCCGGACAAGTTCGAGGCAAAGTCAGTTCTATGGAAGTTTGTTGGATATCCCAAGCATTCGCAAGGGAATATCTTCTACCAAACCGAGGAACAAAAGTGTTTTGTTTCTCAGCATGCCACCTTTGTGAAAGGGAATTTCTTGTGAAGAAATTAGTGGTCATGAGGTAGAACTGAAAGGAGTTCCAGCTATACAAACTGCAGCTGATGATTTGGTAGAACCAAAGGATTCAGTAGTTTCAACCTCTGCCTCTCTGCCGATCTAGTAGGGTTCCTCACCCACCCGAGAGATGCTTTGGTTTCTCTATGACAGTGGGAGCGAGGATTGCATCATGAGATGATGACCCAACTAGTTTCGAGCATGCCATCAGGAGTGGGACTCTATAAGAATGGCTGGATGCTTAGTGATCTGAGATGGAATCCTTATACACCAACAAAGTATGGACTTTGGTTGCTTTATCTGAAGGGTTAAATTCCTATCAGGAGCAAGTATATCTTAAGAAGATTACTTGGTGTACATGGAAAAGTTGAGACTTTCAAAGCTATGCTTAAGTCCATCCAGATCCTACTTGCCACGGCCACATACCATGACTACGATATCTGGTGGTTGGGTGTCATGAGTGCTTTTCTAAAATGATGTTTTAGAAGAGAGCGTCTATAAGTACACAGCCAGAGGGCTTCGTAGACAGTGGGAGCAGCGGAAACGTGTGCAAGATATTTTATATGATAAAATAGGCATCGCGGAGTTGGAACATCGGTTTTGATGTGCTAGTCAAAGAGTCTGACTTCATCAAAATGGTAGATGAACCTTGTATATACAAAAAGGTAGTAGGGAGTATGGTGGTGATCCTCGTAGAGTACGTGGATGACATACTCTTGATAGGGAAGGAGTTTCCTATGCTACGCTCGGTCAATCTCCGCTTATCACAAGGATTCTCCATATAGGATCAAAGTGATACCTCCTAAATCCTGGGTTTTGGATCTATGAGATAGTTCTAATTGGATGTTAGGATACTCACTAGTTGTAGTGAGATGGTATCAATCGATCCTGGGGAGAATCACTGGAAAGGTTCCAGGGTGATAAGGATGACTGAATGTCAGTCGCAGGCATTGTCTTTACCCTCAGTGGAGGGACGGTATGTTGGAAGAGTTCCAAGCTAGATACCGTGGCTTACTAGACGATTAAAGGCAAGATACATCGTTACCAAGGAGGCAGTCTGGATATATAAGTTCATGAGATGAACTTCGTTCCTACCATTGTGTGACAATGGAGTTGTGGCTTATGCCAAGGAACTACCGTCCCATCAAAAATCCAGATATAATTCTTAGGCAGTATCACCTGATCATGGAGATGGTTGATCTCCAGGGAGATCGAGGTTAGGAGAGTAGACACAGAGGACAACAACGCGGATCCACTCACAAAGGCCTTTTTCCCAGTAGAGACTTTTATGGGATGGTTGAGTTTGAGATACTTCAACTACAGCTAATTGTTGGGTATGTGATACCACAACAGATGGCCCTAGTGCAAGTGGGAGATTGTTAGTTATATGTATGCCCTAGAGGCCATTACTGTACATACGATGTATATTGTAGTGGATGCTAGGACATATATAGGGAGGACTTTCTTGCTCGACATGATAGTACGCTATCTGGTTGTACTTTATCTTAACATGTACTCTGATTGTCTCTATGTTATATGTTGATAAAGCCCTTAGGATATGTACTCGACTACTGGGACTATGATGAGATCATACTAGTGGGGCCACGGTAGTCGACGAGTACATCCTATAACTGTTCCTAGTCGAGGGTGTATCGAGACAGGGCATCGATACACCAAAGTAGACTAGCGTATACGCATCTTGACCCATATGATGGGCGATGGATGATCCCATATCCATCGGTGTTTGACATCAAGGATGGTGTACGGGTGCTCAGTGGATACTGGGTACACTGGACGGACTCGTCGAGAACTCCCAGATGGTATTATACCTTACGTCAGATGGCAGTTCTCCGGTGACACTGGTACAGAGTAGTCTGTTGACCCGAGATCGTCATAGAGTCTTGTGTGATTCCCACTGTGCTTTGATTTCCATCATACCACGTCCAAGAGGGCGTGCAAAAAGGTGGCTTTTGGGTACAGTCCCGAATCACATGGAGGCAATGAGCGATAGGAGGGGATTCGTCTCTCCCGGTATAGGGAGTTGATGTTGTGCAGTGTTCGATTGGCTATAACCGGAAATCCCTGGCCAGGGTTGCTGAAAATTACTGGTAAGTGTTATCAGTAGTTTCTCGAACTGTTATAGACCTCATATCGACACGACTTATCGAGCTACTGGGGTCTGACGTTTACCACCCCTAGGCGAGATATGCGACATATCAGACGACGAGACCGGACTGTACGGGAGTGTTACTGATTGGATTCACAGGAGAATGTACAGACTTTCTTGTTGATCTTCTGAGCGCTCAATACCTGGGTTGCTGTTACGTTTAGCTGACCGCTTGCAGCTTGTGGATGTTTGATATGATCATCACCTACTGCCGGCGTATTGACGATTCTTTAGAGTCCTACACAGAGGTTTCTTGGCTCAGGAAAAACGGAGTAGGAGCACATATACGATATGTTCGGGACCGAGGATAATGCGGTATGTGATACCGTATTGGATTCTCGCAATATGATATATCGGCAGGGTATATGTGATATGGCCGGGTCATCGTATTAGTCGGTTATATGCGATATAGCCGGATTATCGGATCAAGTGTTGATTCGATAATTTAATGTATAATAATATATATGATATATTAAATTACATTAACTAATATTAGCTCACTAAAAGATTCATTTTCTCACGGGATAATACATTGATATATATGCGATATATGTTAATTGTATTATTTTCTATTGTTACAAAATATATTGTATATGTGATATATAATATTGTAACATGTTAGGATTACAAATTTAACAATGGTTTAGGGTTTAAACTTGGTTAGGGTTTGGATTAGGGTTAGCTTTTGCATGAAGCTTCCATGAAGCTTCATGAAGCTTTGACTTTGTGGTTGCTTGATATTTTTATGAGATATTATGTTAACCCAATCCAAACCATTAACTCTAGTTAACTCTCTACAAGGGTTAACTCTTTCATGCTTAACCCTTGGTAAGATTTATAACCACTACAATAATTCATTGTTCATCACAAAAGGATTAAGTTATCAACTTCATCCATCTTCTTCTTCCTTGAGTTCTTTCATGAAAAAGCTTTCTTTTGTGATGAAAGTGAGTGAGAAAAAGATTATAAATGAGAGAAAAAATCCTACTTCATCATTCTCATCTATCCTTACCATTTAGATGAGGGTGTTCACATCATTTCATGAGTGATAGCTTGTGTTAACGAAACTTTAAGGTAGATCATCTATGTTATCGAAGATCGGAAGCAAGGTTGCATCATTCTCTTCGTGAACCCTCTCGAGAGTCCGGAACACGATGATCGCAGCGAAGGGACCTCAACATGGAGCTTAAGAAGTGAAGGACCGGATCTACAAAGGTTGTATTCCCATTCACTTAGTAGAAAAGTACTTTGCTTGCTTGTAGTTTCACCTTACCTCTAGTAAACGATCTTGCATAGGGTTGTTCGGCACATAAAAATTTGATTTTGGCATGGTTGATGCCTTGTGGAACCTCATGAGTGTGCTTAGGAATCCTACACTAGTAATGCCCGTAGCGCATCCGAAAAGCAGTCTTCGGAATGTCATTATTCTGGACCCGCAACTGATGATAATCTGACCGCAAATCAATCTTTGAAAAGTATCCCGCTCCGTGGAGCTGGTCGAATAAATCGTCAATACGAGGTAAAGGATACCTATTCCGCACCGTAACTCAGTTCAGTTGATGGTAGTCGATACACAATCTCATACCGCCGTCCTTCTTCTTGATGAACAGGACAGGAGCTCCCCAAGGCGACACACTCGGTCGAATACGTCCCTTGTCAAGAAAATCTTGCAATTGATTCTTAAGCTCCGCCGGGGCTATCCGATAAGGCGGTATAGAAATAGGCCCCATGCCGGGGATCAAGTCGATGCAAAACTCAATATCGCGCTCTAGCAGTAACCCAAGTAACTCATTAGGAAATATATCGGGGAACTCTCTCACAATCGGAACCTGGTCCAACAGGATCTCTGTGGCTCCAGCATCGCGAATATATGCCAAGAATCCCTGACATCCTTTTCGCAAGAGTCGACTAGCGCAAAGGGTGGAAATCAAACTGGGAAGGGTGGCACTGCGGTCCTCCCGCACAACAAGAACTGCGGCTCTCCTGGAAAACAAAATCTGGCCGTCTTCTCATGGCAGTTCATGGACGCATAGCAAGTGGCTAACCAGTCCATGCCGAGCAGGACGTCGAAGTCTAACATATCAAGAAGGATCAAATCGATGGAAGAATCTCTATTCCCAATACGAACGGAACACGACCGGAATACAAGTCAAGCAACAAAGGACTCTCTTACGAGAGTAATCACAATGAGTGGCTGATCTAACAAAGAAGAATCTCAGCCCAATCTCGGTACGAAGTGTGTGGATACATAAGAGTGCGTGGAACCGGGGTCGAACAATATGCGCGTGTCGAATGAACGCATGGAAAGAGCACCTGTCACAACGGCATTCGATACCTGCGCATCCTGAGGAGTCAAAGCAAAAATTCAGGCCTGTCCTCTACCGGTATCCTGCTGTCCTTTGCTTCTGCCACCTCGTCCTCTCTGAACAGGACCACCACGGTTACGGCCTCTCTCTGAGCATCTGTCTGGTGCATAGTAGCGACGGGCGGAGGAGGCAATACTCACGAAGGAGAATGTGAAGGGGGTAAAGCGACCTGTGGAACTGCTGCCCCGCCCTGGCGTCTCATAGTACAATCCCTGATGCGGTGATGCAGATTCCCATATTGAAAACATCTTGGCGACGGCTGCTGACCATGTAGGTAAGAGCTATATAACTGGCCCCGTCTCAAGCCTCTGCTACCACCATAGCCTAGAAAGAATCCACCGCCGCCTCTGCCTACCATACCTCTGCTAAACTTCCCGGGAGCTGATACACCAATACAAATCTGCTTCGGTCCCGGAACGTTCGTAGTCTCGACAATATGATCCTTCACTAGCGTGGCTGCGTCCATCGCCGCTGCATAAGTATCAAAGTGCTAGGCGCCAGTAGAGAGGAACGACTGTGTATTAAGACCTCGCACGAATCTCTTGACGCGCTTCTCTTCGGTGTCCACTAAATAAGGAGCATATATGGATAACTGGGTGAACTGGATATCATACTCGGCCACTGTCATACCGGGTCATTCTCAAAGACTCAAAACTGCGAGCCCGAGCATCCCTGAAGCTCCGCGGAAGGAAACGGGCAAGAAAAACCATCGTGAACTCATCCCAGGTCATAGGAGGAAGACCTACGGCTCGGCCTCTCTCAATAGACTCGCACCAAGTCTGGGCAAGACCCTCCAGGAGGAAACTATCAAGCTCAACCGATCTTGCATCGGAACACCTCAGGGAACGACAAATCCTGGCCATCCAGTCGAGAAATGACTGTGGATCCTCTGCTGCGTCTGTGCCAGTGAAAATCGGAGACTTCAGTCTCATAAACTCCGATAGTAATACTGCGATAGTCTTGGTAGCGGCAGGTACAACTTTTTGAGTAGTAGGTACTGTCACGGTTCCCACAGTAGGCGGAACATCATCTGATCTCTGTGCTCAGCTGACCTCAACCAAAGATCCAACCATTTGGCACAAATCCCGAATACTTGCCTCCACCCTAGCAATCCGGCTTGGAGAAGGTGGATCAATATGCTCCTGAGGGGTAGGCGTACCGCCCTGGTCGACCCTCATCTTGAACAAGCCCGTCTTGACCTCATATCTACCGGCATCCCTCTGGGCCCTCGTAGTCTTTGGCGGCATGGTGGCTGGAACAAGAAACATGATTTGGTAAGAACACAACAAGCAGAATAAAAGGATGCGTGGAATCAAGGAAAGAATCATAAGATATATGTCCTAAGGTCACTTAGGCGAAGTATCGTGTCGTGAGTACGCCGCGGAACATACACACGCTACGCTACTCTGCTTAAGTTACCTACTCCATCATACCAAGGGTCATCCTACACTCCGAAAGGTAAAACCTAATGCTCTGATACCAACTTTGTCACGACCCAACTTAGGAACGTGACCGGCACTTAAATCACACAACGTCTAAAGGTGTAACGTAATTCAAGTAAGCCGAAACCCAGAATCTAAACCGTGAAATAAAGTAGAGTGGTAAAATATTGTTTCAAAATATCAATTTTGAAAGTAGAAGAGTTATACCAAACCTTTTTAAATCTCAAGTTGTTATTAAAAATTCGGCAGCATTTTCTTTGTACAAATTGATCCAAATCGTTACATATGCAATACATAATAAAAAGCATCCCTACTTAGGAGCAATCTCACGCCTACAGGAAGAACACAAACACATAGCAGATATACGACGCCATTGACGAAGAAATAAGCAAATAAGAAAAGAAACAACATTCACAACATAACACAAAAGTCGGCTTACACGAGCACGACAACCAGATTCAAATATAATACAATCTCAATCTCCCAGTCTTATCTCTAAGTCAATACATACATGTGGTAGATGGAGTATACTAGATAAAAAGATAAGAGTACAAGTAGAAAACATAAGAATACTTGCAACCCACCTACAAAATATATCACACCCAAATGTAACGGTAGCAGTAATAGTAGCAAAATAGTAGCAAAAGTAGAGTGCCCCGCCGCGACTACGCTGATGATCGGCCCTGCAAGACACTGTGGCACAACGGGGGTGAGTTGCCAGCTCGTGAGTAGTAAATAACATCATACGTGGTAATCGCAAGCATGAACGCAACAATGACAAATCCTAAGTATGAAATGATGATGGCATATACAACAGTATGGATGCAGCATAAATCATGAGCAAAGTATAACATCAGGGTGTAACAACTATATCAAACAGAGCATGCTATAATAAGTTCCGAATGTGGATTAAAACAGAGGTACCATTAGTAAATCATCATAAAACCGGTGTCAAGCATCGACACTCAAAATCCATATCACTCCGATCGACCCTCAATCCATCTGATCATATAACTCTGGTCGGTCCTCCGGTTATCTGCCAAGTTTCCATACAATCACCGGTAGGTAGTGTTCCCTTGCCAGGCTCAACGCCTTTCTATACGATCTTCTTGCCTTGGGGTACCATACCGGGTCTACTATGTACCCGCAGACGGTGCCTCCTCACTCCTCGAATCGGGTATACTTATCACTCAGAACCGAGAAAACCCATGGTGGACACCAAATATAATATCAAAGGAAAATCGCATTTTTAAATAATCCAAGTTTTGAAAATGTACTTTGTGGTTTCCTAAATCCACGAAAACCGAAATCTCATGAAACATCATATGAGAATATAGTACTAATAGCAATGTATGTATGATGTTGACATGATGCGTGCTAGTACAATAAACGAGAGTCTAACAACCAATTAAGATATAATACAATATAGTTATTCATGGCCAATTCTATAGTGTGCGTGGCATGGCAATTACCAACGGTGTATGTGGACATATGAATCAGTGCTCATGCGACATGAACCATTGGTAATGGTGCAATGTCCTAATGAGGATATGTCAATGCGTAACAAGTAATAGGATGCACATTATGATACCCATGCACAAATCACAAATGTATAAATATATAGTATAAGGTTTTATAACTAGAATCTAGCCATTGGCGCTTAACGCCATACAGGCGATTCCCCCGTAGATCTTAAATCTACTCACCGGAACAGTCTCGAGCTACTCGAATCCGACCACCTCCTTCCCTTTCCTAACCGCGTCCAAAGTCTCCACAATCGATCCTAGTATCGCACAAAACCATAACACATGAGGCTAATAAATTTCCGATATGACACGTACACATACGCTATATGAACGAACTAATTCCCACAAGTTATCATGTGTGAACTTAGCGTGTTAAACGTGTGCAACAACATTTAAGACTACCCCTAAAGGCTGCTAATTACACAAAATACCTAAACGAGAGTCAGAAAAATCCGTATTGCATGTTATCAAAACGCCTAAAATATGGTAAAATGGACCCAGATTCTTATATACAAACAATTAAAGAAAGTTGCACATTCCATAGGCCTAATTGGAGTTCTAGAGAGCACTCGACAAAGATTCACACCCAAAGACCCCAGATGCGCCGCAATTTGTGGCCTGAAAATGGAGGGGAGGGCTCAGGTTTTGGGGGTGTATACGTGGCCCTAAGACTAACTCCTAGTTTTGGCAAGTTCTCTCAAAAGCCTCTGGGTTGATAGCAGATTTGAAAAGAAATCCTAATCTTAAATAAATACGATATTTAACACTAAACTAAAACATTGAGGTGGTTTAGTGAAAACTTGGTGTTTTTACAAAGCTATTTAGTTACCAAAACACTCTATTTAACTTAGATTAGGTCATAACTAACCTATGAACTTCATAACTCAAGAACATCTCTCAAGTCTAAATATCACAAAACATAACTCTAGTTACGATCAGGGGTTTGATTAGCAAAAACTTGTTAACATAAAAGATTTTCTAGAGCTTACTTAAGAGTTTTGATTCTTACCTTACCAAAACTTGAAGAAAACCCTAATCATGCAAGCTCCAAGACTCTCAAGAGAGACTAACCATGATTAAGTGAGGGTTTAGTGATGGTTTGTGGTGATTAAAGCTTAATTGTTGTCTGGAAAATTTTTCAAGAGAGGAGGTGAGTTGAAGAAAGAAGAAGAAGATAGGAAGAAGAGAGGAGAAGGATGAGAGAATGAAGGGGAGAGGGATGGCTTATAAGAGCCATGCCCATCTCATCTCTCTTCATTTAATGCATCTCACATCCATGTCTCCTCCATCATTTCCTTTCCTTTCTTTTCTTTTCAAAACCCTTTAATTATTTAAAATAGTTTAAAAACAAAATTGAACATGGTTAAGTTGTCATGGCTACAAAATATGTTTTAGTTTAAATTAATATATTGTTAAAACTAGATTAGCATAAACATATGTGTGCATAAATATAACAAAGTACATAAATAAATTAATAAAATAATAATTAATTTGATAAAAATATGTGAAAATAATTACTGCTCTGTCAAAAACCCATATTATATTGCTTAATTAATGTATAATTAACTCTAATCGTGTTATAGGGCGTCACAATAGATTGGATATATTTTTATGACGCTAATGATGTAGGTTTTTTTGTTCATTAACGTGAAATTATCCATGGAGCAATAGATGAGATAAAATTTATGTTAAAAGTTTAGATCTTTTTTTTTTGAGTAAAAAGAAAATAATTAATTTTTTTTCTCTTTTGATGAGCATTAATGGCAGCAACGTCGCAAATTTTTTTATAAGCCCTAACCCTATTTTTTTATGAAAATAAATTTGTGGGATATTTTTTTAGGAGTTTGGTTGGATCTATTTTTTTTTGGTTGGACCAAAAATTTTTTGGATTTTGGTGATTGCATCAAATTTTTTTTTTTTTGATTTTTGGTTGGACCAAAAAACATTTTGGATTTTGGTGATACCATCAAATATTTTTTTTAATTTTAGTTTGGAACCAAATATTTTTAGGGATTTTGGTTGGGAACCAATATTTTTTTTTGGATTTTTGTTATGGGACCAAATATATCTTTTTCTAGCAAAAAATATTTCTCCAAAAGAAAAACAAAATTTTGGATTTTTTTTTAAAAAGAAAAAAACCCTTTTTTAAAAAAAATCTGGGGGGGCGGGGAAGCCCCACGCCCGAGCTAGCCTCGGGTAGGGCCCCAAGGCACGAGCTGGGCTCAGCTCGGGCCTCAGCCCAGGTCCCTGGCCCGAGCCGTGCTCGGCGACTCGAGCCAGGCTTGACCCGAGCTGAGCTGGGTCGGGCCGGACTGGGCTAGGCTCGGCGGCACGAGCCGATTCCATTTTTTTAATTTAATAAAACTCCATAAAAATTCCAGAAAATTCTGCAAAATTAAGAAAATTATTTTTTGTGTTTTCTTAATTTTGCGGAGTTTCCCAGTCATGTTTTTGGGTTAGTTGAGGGTTTTGCTGTTAACTCTAAGATTTATATTTTTTTTTTGAAAATTTTGTTTGCTGACCAAAATTGTTTGCTCAACAAAAGTTATAAATTTTTACTCTCACGTCAAATTTTGGAGATTTAATGTGTAGTTGTTCCAGTGGGAGCGTCCTGGACGCGTATTAATTTCATGAATAAAACGAAAACCCTAATAAAACAGACAAGATTAGATAGGGTAGTTTAAATGAAAACGAAATTTGTTATATTGATTGTTGCATTTTGTATTGTGCATGGCATATTATATATACAAAGACGCATACTGCATTTGTAAGTCGGCGTCACATATCCCACAAGGTCTGTGGAGAGGCAGAATTTACATAAAACAATTTTAATACGAGTAATATCGACTAAACTTGTGGTAGTGGTTTAAACTCAAAGAGGTTCTAAACTATTATGATAGTGGTTTATACCTCTAAGATACAAGTTCTTCCGGTCTTCTTCTCCTCTTCCTTAGCTCCTAGATAGTATGGATCGCGCTTGATCGTCGGCCTCCCCGTGTCGAAGACGATCCACCCGAGAGTCTATGGTTCAAGCTCTAAGCTCAAGAATGAGATAACTAAAATATCTAGTTTGCTAATCTAGATAGCTTAGGAGATGTGGAGAGTTAATTGGACTATTTTATCTCAAAGAACCTTAGGATTCACCGCACATGTGAGGGTTAGGGTTTGAGGAAGAAGAAGGAGAGGAAAATGGAGAGAGAGAGTGCAAAAACTAGAATGATGATAGAATGAGAGCAAGTGAAGAATGGCTAAGTCTTTTTCCAATAATCGAGCATGCATTATTTTTCCATAGAAAAATATAACCATGGTTGAATAGTAAGGTCAAATGAATAAACTAAAGAATTATCCATGCTTCAAACTATGCCACAAAGATCTCCATTTTCCACCTTATTATCTATTTAGCAAAAATAGATATATGCAAAATGAGGTGTTCCCTTCTAGAAGCATATCTTGTAAAATTACAAGAATTCTCTCACCATATATACATACCTGTATTCATACTGCAAAAAATACGAATACCAAACGATAAAGATAATCCAATAATATAATACTAGAATGCGGCTTAATCCTAAGCCCACTAGTATTATCCATCCGAACAACATCCGTGTAGCTAGTACACGTATATAATCGGAACCCTGCACGTAAAACCATACATCCTCTACATTGTTTAGCCTAAACCAGGGAAATCCTCTGTATGGGACTCTAAAGACTCGACAGTATGCTGGAAGTGGATTTAACCACAAGTCCGTCAGTGGCACTAGCTGTACGTAACGGATACCCAGGTACCTGTTGAAAAGAAAGCCGATAAGAAAACTCATCCGGACCCCTATTGAGCATGTCCGTGACAATCTCCGTACAATCCGGTTTGTTAGTCTGAGAGTATCGCATGTCGGGTCTAGAGGGTGGATCACGTCAGACCCCTAATAACCTGACAAGTCATGCCGATGTGGCTCAAGACCATCCAAGAATTTACTGGTCTAACTATCAGTAATTCTCAATCCTCCATGGCCAGGGAATTATGGTGTTAGCTAACCAAACGCAGCGCTACATCGACTCCCTATACCGGGAGAAATGAATCCCCAACAATTGCTCACTGCCTTCATGTGGCTCGGGACTGTACCCAACTAAAACCTATTTACACGACTTAGTAAAGCCGTGGTAGGGTAGTAATCAAAGCACAGTGGGAACTCACACGAGACAAATGACGACCTCAGGTCGACAGGCTATCTGCACTCATGTCACCAGAGAACTGCTATTTGACGTTAGGTATAATCACATCTAGCCAGTTCTCGACGAGTCCGTCCAGTGTACTTACTCCCAGTGAGCACCTGTATACAATCTTAGGTGCACCTCACCAATGGCTGCGGGACCAACCATCGTCCCTCATCAGGGTCTAGATATATATACACTAGTCTACTCTGGAGTATCGATACCCAGTCTCGATACTCTCACAACTAGGGACATTTTAAGGATGTGCTTATCGACTACCCAATCCCCACAAGTATGATTGCCATTACAACGTTGGTAGTCAAGCATGAATCCTACGGGCTTTATCAATATGTATACGAGATATGAAATAATAAGTAAAGCATATCACATGTTAAGATAAAGACAAACCTAATAGCATACTATCATATCAAGTAAGATTGTCCTGTACATACATATCCCTAGCATCCTATACAATGAAGGCCTCTAAGGCATACATATCCAACAATCTTCCACTTGCACTAAGGCCTGTAATTGGCGTATTAAGTACCCAACGTCTGCACTAAAACCAGTTGCTGGCGTACCGCATCCCCGACATCTCGAACAGTCTCTCGAACTGGTCCTTGGTGAATAGATCTGCCGTGTTTTCCTTTGTATCTACTCTCCGTATCTCGATCTCCTGGCAATCCACGATCTCCCTGATCAGGTGATATCGCCTCAAGATATGTCTGGATTTCTGATGGGACCGTGGTTACTTTTCCAAAGCCATGGCTCCATTGTTATCGCAATATAAAGGTATTAGATTAGCAATGGATAGAACCACCTGAAGTTTAGAAACGGACTTCCTCATCCAGAATGCCACTTTTGCGGCAGCGTTAGCAGCAATGTACTCATCCTCCATCGTCGAGTCTACTATGGTGTCCTGTTTGGAACTCTTCCAACAGGCCGCCCCTCCGTTGAGGGTAAACACATAACCCGAGACAGATTTAGAGCCATCCTTGTCACTTTGAAAGCCAGAGTTGGTAAAAGCCTCAATCTGGAGGTCCCCATTACCGTACACCAAGAACATCACCTTAGTCCTTCTCAGGTACATAAGAATGTTCTTTACCGCTATCCAATGTTTCTCACCTGGGTTGGACTGATATCTGCTTACGACACTAAGTGCGTAAGCTACATTTGGTCTAGTATATAACATCGCATATATTATCGATCCTACCGCCGAAGCGTAGGGTACTATGCTCATGCGAGCCCTCTTCTTATCAGTTTTGGAAGACATCTCTTTGGAGAGGGTGATTCCGTGACAAGTGGGTAAATTACCGCGCTTAGAATCTTCCATACTAAATCTCTTTAGTACGGTGTCTATGTACCTCGACTGTGAAAGTCCTAACATTTTTTTAGATCTGTCACGATAGATCTTAATCCCCAGAATGTACGAGACATCAGCCAGGTCTTTCATAGAGAACTTCTGTAACAAGAATAACTTGGCTGATTGTAGCATAAGAATATCATTACCTATCAGGAGAATGTCATCTACGTATAAAACGAAGAATACCACAGTTCTCCCTATAATCTTTTTAGAAATAAAAGTTTCATCTACATTTTTGATAAAGTCAAATTTCTTGACCGTCTCATCAAAGCAGATGTTCCAACTCCGCGATGCCTGCTTTAATCTATAGATGAATTTAAGCAACTTGCACACCTTTTCGCTGCTCCCACTGTCTACGAAACCCTCTTCTGAACTTTCATTTAGAAAAGCGGTTTTAACATCCATGTAAACACACTCTTCTAAACTTCCATTTAGAAAAGCGGTTTTAACATCCATCTGCCAGATGTCATAATCATGGAAGGCAGCAATGACAAGTAGGATCTGAATGGATTTAAGCATAGCCAGTGGTGAAAAAGTTTTGTCATAGTCCAATCCTGGTCTTTGACGAAAACCTTTAGTAACAAGTCTAGCTTTGTAGGTTTCTACCTGTCCATCTACACCAATCTTCTTTTTGAAGATCCATTTGCATCCTACGGGTTTTACCCCAATAGGAGCAAAATCCAAAATCCATACTTTATGTCACGACCCAAAGTTCGGCCCGTGACCGGCACTTAACCACGTGACGTCTACAGGCGTAACGCGACTAAGTAAGCCGAAACCCAGAAATCAAAACCATAAAAAGTATAGAGTGCTTAAAACATTTATTAGAATATTTGTTAAGACATTTAGAAAACTTTAAATTGTTTAGTAGAATTCCTTAAAGTTCAAGTTATCATTTAAAAATTTTGGCAGCATTTCCTTCGTAAAATTAGTCCCGAGATTGGGTACAAAGCAATAAATGAGTAAAATGATACACAATAAGAAATAAGCATCCCAAACGGGAGCAATCACGCCCAACAGCGGAAACAACATCACAATGATAATATACGACGTCGTAGCGAAGAAAGAGTAAAAATAAGTGAAGACAACATGAAATATAAAACTGCATAATAAAGTCGGCTCACAACGAGCTCGACACCAGAGTACAATAATATACATCGTCCTCATGATTGATGTGAAAAATTGTGTTTGTAGTTAACCGCAATCAATAACGGTGTCGCGCGTAGCTAGACCGAGATGAGTACGGGTCGTCCTCTGGGAAACGTGGAACCTTTTACTTTTACTTTAGATGTGTTGAGAAAGAGAGGAGGGATAAAGAATTTTATAGAAAGATTTCTAGATCTACGTTAAACAAGAATGTAAATTATAGATCTAGATTACTTTAAAGATATAATTAATATAATAAGAGAGCTTGTAGGGTTCGTTAGGATTTAGTAGTTATGGATGATTAATTAAAAGTTACCATTTTTATCCATTAATAGATTTAGAACTAGAACGACGGTGATGCGTGTAGATTAGGGTTTCTGGAGGGAAAAAGAATCCCACTCTTAACCCTTATCTCGACACGGAACTCCGTTCATTATCTAGCCTTTACCAAAACAATCATTAATCTAATCTCTAATCACGGTCGGAACTAGCAAAGAATTGCTAGCGCGCCCGATTAGGATGTTAATGATTCTTTTGATAAAGTTCCTAAACTTTATAGGACTTAAAAAAGGTTTAGGGATGTTCATCATCCATTAGCCTATCCTAATCCTACGAACCCTAACAAGCGGAGAATTACTCGCGCATGTTGGGAGAAAAAGAGATGGAGAGAAAATACATAATTAAACTACAAAAAAATAGAATAAGAAAAAGAACTACCTTTATTAATCAACAATATCCGTTTACACTTTGATCCTTAGAAAATGATTACAAAGACTAGCTTGCTTCTCGATCTCTTCCAAGGAGGTAGACGAACAGTTGATGATCAGCCTGGATGCGTGAGCCGTCTTGGACTTCGTGATCTCTTCGGCTTGATAACTTTTCCAAGAGGCTCTCGGTGCCTTTTTATAGTGTAAAGCCACAATATTTTGCTTGAAAACTTGGTAAAATATATCAGAGATTCATCTCCCAAAATTTAGGCAAGTAATCCCTCTATATTGCCGCGGATCCGCGGCACAAGGTGGGTAAGGCCGCGGATCCGCGGCCATTTAATCTCTGCCGTTCATCAAACTTCAGGGGCTCTGTTCTTGTGACATGTGGGCTCCTCTGGAATCTTTGTATCTTTGAAATCTTCTCATAATCACTGCCAGACTTGATCTCCAAGTTTTGTTCTCTTAATTTGGCAAGTTTTCTTCAACAAATTGATTTGTTTGATAAATTCTTCATAACAACTTGGAAATATTCTGCACAACAACTCAAATAAGATTTTAGTAGACTTTGTTCTACTAGGATTAGATCAATAATTTTATTTACATACATTTTCCTACCAAATGATAATAAAAATACATTAACACATGGAAAATAATGTTTTTACACATAAACCCTCATATGTATAATATATCATATTAAAGTCCTTTTTTAATATAAAAATGGTAGGAAAAATGTACTACAAATGTGCAGTTTTATCGACTGAACAAATACCCCCAAACTTATCTTTGATCGTCCCGAGCAAACTAGTTTATTTAAGAGGAGAAAAAGAAAGGAGAAAACTAAGCACACTTTCGTAGGCAGACACGATTGCACTGAGCACGTGCAACAAGCCGTTAAACCTCTAGGTGTCCCTAGTAGGAGGAGTGTTGTCTCCTGAGGGTTTTCAGCGGATTACACCCACAAAATCCAATAACAAAAGAAAGATGGTGAAATTTACATATAAAGATAAGAACCATAAAAGAAAGGCCTTGAAAAGAAGAGTTTCCAACTATACTAGCTTTTCAGTTGTCATGAGCCCTATCTTAATAGTCATGAAAAAATGTTAGAAATCACATCATCCCTCAATAAAACATCGTCTTTATTCTTCATTCCAACCTTTCATCCAAACATTGATCATATAACCCCACGTGTGTGTGAAGAACATCCCTACACTCGGAGAATTCAATTCAAGCTATCATACTCTTGTCCATCTACCTTAGTACTTTTTAATTTTGATGAATATTAAGATTCGCTCATACATTTTCATGCGACCGTTAATACTTCTTGAGGTACTAACCGACCGATTACTCATGTGCTTGCTGATTAGGTGATAATATTTTCCTTGTCTTGCACCACCTAAGGCTTAGCAGTGACTCCCAGACCAGTTGGCCTTAGGGCACTAGGTGAAGAGGCACCCTCGCTATATTTTTTTATTGCTGCCTTGGCGATAACAAAACCAGTGTTCATTTTTCTCTTTTCACCATTTTTATATTTTCTTCAATTTTTTTTAAATTTCCTTCATACTTTGGCTTTTAGAAAAGAGCATTTCAAGGTATTCTCTACTATCCCGAGTTTCAAGACGTGTGTAAGTGCATATAGTAGGATATCAACATTCAAATGTTTGGCCTCCAGAATAGAAACTATTTTTCAGACTTATTTTTATCCTCAGATTAGTGACTTCCTTCATCTTACAAACCCTTGGGACAACAGCTCATAACTACTTATTACCAGTTCGTTTAAGAAAACTTCTAATTTTCTTGGTTTTCTTAAACTATTCCTATCTTTTGGATGTAATTTTTCACTTTCTATTCTTTTTTTATAAAAGAAATTTTTTGAAATTTTTGAAAATGTTGTGCTTATGCAAAGTATGATGCAAATTGATGCGTAAATAAGCACAAACCTCCCCCAAACCTGTTTACAGCAGTGTCCTCACTGATGTCATCCGTTAAGCTCAAAAACCTGTAGACTTGGGAGGAAAAAGGGGACAAGAAATAATGCAAGTGAACTCCTCCCCCAAACTTATTTCTTGGCTCACAATTTTGTAAAAATCATTTTCTTTCAAGAGCCAAAATATACCACCCCCCCAAACTTGAGTTAAACAATTTTAATCTTTTAAAATCACACGAGGGGGTCAATCTTATTGGTCAATGCCAAGCTTTGCAAAGACCGAAGGTCAACACCAACCATTCAAAAATTTTATCGATGAAGCACCAAGGTTGGTGGAAGAACATGTCACCTTTCGACGTGAAGAAGTGGGGAGGTGATAAGAGGTGTGATGGAAAAGGATTGCGTCTCAATTTGGAGAGACGACACAGTGATAGTGATGATGGATTACTCGCATTATCATGATTATCCAAAAGAAGGGGTGGAGGTCCAATTTCTTTATTTTGGAGTTGATTCATCTCAACACCCGTGTCTTGTAAAAATGCGAGTTCATCAGCGAAAATTTCCTCAAAGCTTTCATCGATACCCCGAAGAATAATGTCCTCAGAAAAAATGAGGTGATCGTCAGACTCTATAAAAAGTTCCTCATCAGTGTTAGATGTTGACCCGAACAACTCGGTGGAAGAGTCCGTATCAAGCAACAACATATGAAAAGAGTCAGTATTATGAGGTTGATCAAATTCGCTGCTGTCGACTTCCATTAATTTGACAGAACACACATGAGCATAGGGTTCGGAGGGTTCACTTCTCAACTTGTAAATGTTAAGCTCAATTGACTTCTTTCCAAAGGATAGGGTCATAGAGCCGTTTCTACAATTAATTACTGCGTTGGAAGTGGCCAAAAAGGGTCGACCGAGTATCACCGGGATTTGATTGCGTGGGTTTGCCACAGGTTGTGTATCTATAACGATAAAGTCCACAGGGAATATGAATTCCCCGACTTTGATTAACACATCCTCTAACTCACCCCTTGGTTGGGTGATAGATCGATCGGCCATCTGAAGAGTGCAATGCGTAGGTTTTAACTCTCCGATCCCTAATTGCTCATAAACAGAATACGGAAGCAAGTTTACACTAGCACCTAGATCGAGTAGAGCACGATTGATATTTTTACCCCCAATGGAAATAGAAATTATAGGACTTTCGGGGTCCTTTCGTTTCTTGGGTAGTTGTTGTGTAAAAGCAGTGCTCACATTACTCGTAAGGAAAACTTTTTTAGGTACTTGAACTTTTCTCTTCCTAGTGCACAAGTCCTTTAGGATTTTCGCATATGACGGAACTTGTTGAATGGCATCTAGGAGAGGAATATTCACGCTAACTTGCTTAAACATTTCCACAATCTTCTCCATTTGCGGGTTAGGTCGGTTGGCCCTTAATCGGTTTGGAAATGGAGCTCGATCAATAAGTTTTGGGTCCAACGTTTGTGGAGAAGACTGTGGAGACGGATTCGATCCCAAAATTGGAGTAGGAATCGACTTAGATAGATTTGGTGAAATGTTTGAGCCTTGGGGAAAACGGAGAATAGGCTCGGATGAAGGTAGAAGACTAGACGAGTTAGGGGAAGAAGAAGAAAAAGAAGGGGTATCAAATGTGTCACTATCATCAAATTGCTCACCCACTCAGTTGTTCAGCACTCTCCCCGATCTCAATGTAGTGACGGCATTCACATTATGACTTTGTGAATGGCCAGGATTCGGTAGGGGTTGAGATGGGAGTTTCCCTTTCTCTCTCGCACTCATTGCGGCGTTTAACTGTGCGATTTGGTTTTCTATTGATTTAATACTCTCACCATGGGAGGAGGAGTTTTTCGTTAGGGTATCAATAGAAAACCTTATCTCAGCCGAATTTTGCATGGATTGTTTCATGAACATATCCAAAGTTTGTGCAAGTGAGTTGTCAGTACCGGCCACTTGTGGTGTAGAAAGGTTGGCCGGATTTTGGAAATTTTGTGACTGAAAGGGGGGCTGATTCTGTGGTTGTGGTTGCTGTGGAGGAGGTCTTTGATAATTACTTTGTTGGTTTTGATTCCAAGCAAAGTTAGGATGATTCCTCCATCCTTGATTGTACGTGGAAGAATAAGGGTCGTTTCTAGGTCGCTGCTGAAAAGCAGCATTAGCTTGAAACGAAGCATTCAAAGGACATTCTTCCGTTAAGTGTGAAGGATCCAAACAGCAATCACAGACAGTCTTAGGAAGCGTGACCTGATTTAGGGAGACTGATGAAAGTTTGTTCTCAATAGAATCGAGTTTCTTCTGCATCGCTGCCATTTCGGTTTTTACTGCGATAGAAACATCGAGCTGGTGAATACCTCCCTTAGTTGAAGGTGGTCTTACGCTTTCCCACTGCAAAGTGCTTTCTGCGAGATCTTCCAGATATTTCCATGCTTCACCGTCATCTTTAGACATGAAATTGCATTGACACATTGTTTCAAGCATCTGCTTTGTCGCTGGATTAATGCCCTCATATATAATCCGACATAAATCCCATCTTTGTATTCCGTGATGGGGGCATTGGACAAGCAGATCTTTGAAACGTTCAAAGCACTTCCAAAATGGTTCATTGGGAAGCTGGGTGAACTGGTTAATCTCGCTCCTAACATGTGCAGTCTTATGATTTGGGTAAAACTTCTTAAGAAATTCTACGACGAATTCATCCCAATTAGTGATAGAGTGTGCGGCAGTATTATAAAGCCATTTTTCTACCAAGTCGCACAGTGTGAATGGGAGAAGACGTAAGCGCATAGCATCTAAAGTCAATTGTGAAGTACCCATCATTGCGCATACGTTTTCGAATTTGATGATGAAAACGTACGCGTCTTCCGACTCAAGCCCGTGAAATTTAGGCAGCAGATTGATGTAGTGGGGTTTAATTTCGAAATTATCCCCGTTAGGTGGTGGAAGAGATAAACAAGTGGGAAGAGGACCACGGATAGGATAGCATCTCTCTTGGAGAAAGATGCACGGTGGATTCTGCGCACCTACGGGCGGTAGCAGCGTGGTGTTATATTCTGATGGAGTGCCGTCCATCTCGGTGGATGTGGTGTGTGGTGGGGGGAAAGAAGATGAAGAAGTACCGACTTCGGCGTCGATAGCAGGAACGCGGACAAGACGGGCATTAGGATCCCGTGTCCAGCCGAGCATGCACTAATCGGGTTTAGTGCAAGTGGCAGCGTGTGTGTGATTTAAAAATTGGCTTGTTTTGAAAAAGTGGGACTCAAGACAAATCTCCCTAAGATGCACAAGCAACCCTAGAACTAAGGTTACCTAGGTCAGTCTCTAGACCGCTCCTAGACTTCCAAAGGACAAGCCGCAGGATCAATCCTCTACCGCTTCCGTACTACCCTTGTAGCCAGATAAGTGCCAGGTAAGTGGGAAGGAACCACGTCGTGGGCCTAATTAAAAACCACTAGCCTTTGTCACACTTGCCTAGGCACTACAAAAGTAATGCGGATAAACGATAGATTACCCACGACCTTCCTCTGTCCCTATTGAGCGCGACAGTCCTTAGAGTCTGGTCTAGATATTTTTTAAATTAATGAAGGGTTGATCTATATGCTCGGTTTGTGATTTGTGGGGCTTAGGAAGGGTGATGAAATCCCCACCTAATCTTGATTTGGTCTTTGCCCCTTAGAGTCCGTGTTAAATATGCAAAACAAAACCAATCACAAAACTTTTGCAAAAACATTTTTGAGCAGCGCAATTTTGCAAAGAATCCTGCAGAAAATAGATTTTATTGGATTTAGAGGAGAGAGAAGGAGTTAAGAAATATACCAGAGAAGTTCGGAACCCTAGATCTCCTGTTTCCTCAAGTCCGTGACTCCAGATTCCCTCGCAAAATTCACACACAAATCGTTAAATATGCAATTTGCAGTTTTGTTTTAATAATGATATGAATCGTCTAAGAATTCAACATAAATAGCAAGAATAAAAAATTACGCACGTTTCCCCGGCAACGGCGCCATTTGATTGATGTGAAAAATTGTGTTTGTAGTTAACCGCAATTAATAACGGTGTCGCACGTAGCTAGACCGAGATGAGTACGGGTCGTCCTCTAGGAAATGTGGAACCTTTTACTTTTACTTTAGATGTGTTGAGAAAGAGAGGAGGGATAAAGAATTTTATAGAAAGATTTCTAGATCTACGTTAAACAAGAATGTAAATAATAGATCTAGATTACTTTAAAGATGTAATTAATATAATAAGAGAGCTTGTAGGGTTCGTTAGGATTTAGTAGTTATGGATGATTAATTAAAAGTTACCATTTTTATCCATTAATAGATTTAGAACTAGAACGACGGTGATGCGTGTAGATTAGGGTTTCTGGAGGGAAAAGGAATCCCACTCTTAACCCTTATCTCGACACGGAACTCCGTTCATTATCTAGCCTTTACCAAAACAATCATTAATCTAATCTCTAATCACGGTCGGAACTAGCAAAGAATTGCTAGCGCGCCCGATTAGGATGTTAATGATTCTTTTGATAAAGTTCCTAAACTTTATAGGACTTAAAAAAGGTTTAGGGATGTTCATCATCCATTAGCCTATCCTAATCCTACGAACCCTAACAAGCGGAGAATTACTCGCGCATGTTGGGAGAAAAAGAGATGGAGAGAAAATGCATAATTAAACTACAAAGAAATAGAATAAGAAAAAGAACTACCTTTATTAATCAACAATATCCGTTTACACTTTGATCCTTAGAAAATGATTACAAAGACTAGCTTGCTTCTCAATCTCTTCCAAGGAGGTAGACGAACAGTTGATGATCAGCCTGGATGCGTGAGCCGTCTTGGACTTCGTGATCTCTTCGGCTTGATAACTTTTCCAAGAGGCTCTCGGTGCCTTTTTATAGTGTAAAGCCACAATATTTTGCTTGAAAACTTGGTAAAATATATCAGAGATTCATCTCCCAAAATTTAGGCAAGTAATCCCTCTATATTGCCGCGGATCCGCGGCACAAGGTGGGTAAGGCCGCGAATCCGCGGCCATTTAATCTCTGCCGTTCATCAAACTTCAGGGTCTCTGTTCTTGTGACATGTGGGCTCCTCTGGAATCTTTGTATCTTTGAAATCTTCTCATAATCACTGCCAGACTTGATCTCTAAGTTTTGTTCTCTTAATTTGGCAAGTTTTCTTCAACAAATTGATTTGTTTGATAAATTCTACATAACAACTTGGAAATATTCTGCACAACAACTCAAATAAGATTTTAGTAGACTTTGTTCTACTAGGATTAGATCAATAATTTTATTTACATACATTTTCCTACCAAATGATAATAAAAATATATTAACACATGGAAAATAATGTTTTTACACATAAACCCTCATATGTATACTATATCATATTAAAGTCCCTTTTTAATATAAAAATGGTAGGAAAAATGTACTACAAATGTGCAGTTTTATCGACTGAACACCTCACAACTGGTCTCTTAGTCCATACATAAGTAGTAGATGGAGAATACTAGATACAATGATGTATACAACCGGAAAATAAACAGATACCGAACAAAACCCACCTATCAGCAAAAGGACTAGTACGCCAACTGCAATGGTATCTGTGTCAAAATATGTACGAAAGAAGCCTGCCGCGACTACTCCGAGGGACAACCTGCAAGCACTGTGGCATAACGGGGGTGAGTTGCCAACTCGTGAATAGTAGATAACATATAAAGGTAATCGCGAGTATGCACGTGCTGCGATACTCTAACCTATGCCAACAGTTAACATCTATATGATGAACTGGACGCTCAAATCATGCAACAAATGCGATCTAATAACATCTCTATGTGATGAGCAAGGTATGCAATAATCGTGCATAGCAATGAAATCTAACAACCCTATATAGAATGAGCAGCGTATGCAATAAGCGTGCATAGTATGTGTACTCTATCAGGTACAAAAGATACATGATGAAATGTGAAATACTGAATGCTGAGCATGGGAATAAATAGTATCTACATGGAATATCAACGTGGAAAATAACTGGTGTCCATCAATACACCCAAATCCCAAAAAGATTCAGGCGCCGTCATCCTCATCGGCCCTCAAAATCCTGTAAATCTCATAGAATCGTGAGTGCCCAACATCGGCACTAGATATATCATAAAATCAGCCGCGTCTAGCATCGACACGCAAATCCTCAAGTATCGGGCTCTGTCCATCGGATCGGCCCACGGGCTCCGTCTGCGGGATCGGCCCTCGGCCCCGGCAGTACGCGTCGTCCCGTATCCATCTATCGACTCTGGTCGGTATCCTCCGGATAATCGACAGGTCTAACCAATCACCGGTAGGTAGTAGTCCCTCCGCCGGGATCACCATCTAACAATACGAGTCTTCTTGCCCCGGGGTACCGTACCGGGTCGACCATGTACCCGCAATCGGTGCCTACCACTCCTCGAATCGGGTATACCCACACAAGCTCTCTGGAACCGAGAAAACTCATGGTGGACGCACTGAAATATCATATCAAGAGAAACCGGGTTTTTAAAATAGTGCGTATTTTCTTAAAATGATACCACGATTCTCAAATCCAGAAATCATATGAACCCAAAACTCAATGCGTAAATCTATGCAATGTATCGTATGATACTAAGAGTAAAAAGGGAACACCGCTCTTTTAAAAGAATCCAGTTTTGAAAATATCTCATGCGGTCCCTATTTTCATGAAATCAAATCAATATCATCCATGTATGTGACATATGTATGCATGTAGGTATGGATGTGCAAATGGATATATACGCGAATATGAGTGTAGCACTAGTATAAATATACAGTGTGCATGTGCGCAGGTATGAAGATATCAATATATGTGTGCACTGGTATGAATATACAGTGTGCATGTGCGCAGGTATGAAGATATCAATATATTTGTGCACTGGTATGAATATACAGTGTGCATGTGCGCAGGTATGAAGATATCAATATATATGTGCACTGGTATGAATATACAGTGTGCATGTGCGCAGGTATGAAGATATCAATATATGTGTGCACTGGTATGAATATACAGTGTGCATGTGCGCAGGTATGAAGATATCAATATATGGGTGTACTAGTATGAATATACAGTGTGCATATGTGCAGGTATGAAGATATCAATATATATGTGCACTGGTATGAATATACAGTGTGCATGTGCGCATGTATGAAGATATCAATATATGTGTGCACTGGTATGAATATACAGTGTGCATGTGCGCAGGTATGAAGATATCAATATATGTGTCAATATGCGACAAGTCATGAAAATCAGCAATGATGCGGCACTCAATCGATATGTATAATGCGTAGCAATCCTATAGTGCAAGTGTCATGGCAATCACTAACGGTGTGAGTGTAACATACAAATGGTGCTCGTGCAGTTTTAACCGTTAGTGACAGTGCAGTGTTTTATAGCTACCATTACTATATGCAATAAGGGAGGTATGCTACGCTAATGCACATGAACATCTACGACTAAATATCCTATCACGCCCTGACGCTTAACGCCATATGGGCGATTTCCTCGTAGATGTTAAATCTACTCACCTGGTCGCGTGCTACACGTAGCCGACCATTTGCTTCCCTTTCTTGGCGGCGTCCGATGTACCCGCCTGTGAACCTGGAATTTACACAAAGATTCCATATATAAGCAAATATCTCGCAAAACGCGATATCGAAAAAAACGAGAAACTCACGTCGCGAATTAACACACGTGTGTACGATACGCTGAAACGTGTGTATACGCGTCTAAAACTAACCCGACACGTCGCGACACGCTGGATCACAGAACCCACTCACGTATCGCGCGTATCGCGCGAACTAAACGTACTTGAAAAACGATATGTCATCCCAGATTCTACCCAGGTTAAAAACATACAAAATTGCATATATCATAGACCTTAGAATAGCAGCAGACACCTACAGAAAAAACCCTAACACCTATTTCCCAAGTCTGGCCGCAATTTGCGGCCCGCCGGAATATTCCGGTGGCCAGAAGTTAGGGTCAGGGGTTCATGCTCTGGTGGTGTGGTCTATACCTAGTATACATGCCCCAGTTTCCTCAATTTTTACCTGAACAACCCAGATTTAAAGTAGATTACAGAAAGGCTAAGTTTTGCTTAAAAACGATATATTTTGCACAATTTGAAAACTTACGGTATTTTGGTGAAATCTGGGGTTTAACTAGGCTAAAGTGGCCATAATAAGACTTAATTAAGTTAGTCTACCCAATACTAACCACACTTAACCAAAGTTCACACTAATCACCATATTTAGCACAAAAACGCATAATTATCGCTAATCGAAGCTAAACTACACATACGTTGAGCGAACAAGGAATGAGTTTAGAGATTGTACCCCCTAGGAATCCTACGAGCAAGGAGAAGGAGAAGAAGAAGGGAAGGAGCTGCTGCTGGGGTGCTGCTGCTGCTGCCTGAAGCTGATGTTGCCTGTAGCTGCTGCTGTTGCTGCCTGTGCTGCTGCTGCTGATGTTGGAGCTGTTGTGGCTGTAACAACCCCAAATTTCCGATACAAATTTTTCAAAATATTTTTTTCAAAATCCATAATGGAGTATTTTAACCTGAGCATAATATATAAGTAATTATTTTGTTTTTTTAAATAACTCCATTTTTAGTGTACATAAAATTGTTTTAAAATTAAAGTATACTTGGGGTATTTAATGGTGCTGTTACCACTTTAAGTAATTATTTCACACCATAATTACAAGAAGGAGCTTGTAGCTCATTGGTAATACCTTGCACTGCTGAACCAAGCCACCAGAGTTCAAATCCCATACCCCACATTATTTTTAGATTATTTTTCTTTTAAATTTCTTGGAAGCCCAACAGTCCACATGCCATAACTCCCAAAAGTTGAACTAAACCCTAAAATCAAAATATACCAGAAGCTACGTCAGAAGAATCCCTACCCAACGACCACCGGACTCGGCCGGGATCGGCGGACCGGCCGACTCGGGCCGGCGCCGCCGGACGGCCGAGTCCCCAAAACGAAATTTATGGCTTTTGGCATTCCTTAACCCCCTGCACACACCATTTTATTAGATCGGTTTTCGAGTGTTAATTACACCCTATTTACTACAAATTTTAATGTTTTTCTTTAATTTTTACAATTTTTTAAAATAAAACCTTTCACCTACCCTACCGTAGCCTACCCTATAAATACACTCCCTACTCTCTACCCTCTCATCCCAAAACACTAGGTTTACTCTCTCGAAATTGTTACAAGAAGGGTGTACTTTGAAATCAAGTTCATGGCGAAGCGCTGACGGAATTCCGGCGACGTTTTTTTAAACAATCGGCGACGAAACAACGCCTCGGCAACTCATCTAGTTCCCCTATACTCTTTAGTATAGATCGAAACCCTTAAGTCCCATTCTATCTCACTTTCTAATTCTCAAAAAATACGAAATTACGAAACCCGACGGAATCGGAACAAATCCGATTTCCGATTCGGTTTTCTATAAAATTTTACTTCTAATCAATTCAAACATGTATAAACATCTTTATCATGATTATTAAACTTATAAAAATCAATTTGAATAAGTTTTCACACATGAAATGATAACCTTTTTAACTTACCGTATTTTTTCACTTTAATACCATCATGTTTCAATTTCACATTTAACCCGTTAATATTGCTATACCTTAAAATAGATCACGAGGTAATGACCTACCTCCTCACACACACATATGCAACCATAATACGCTATCTTGAAAACTCCTAATACGATAAAACAAGATTTTACATTAAAATACCATTTCCTTAATAAAACCTTTTATAAAAGTTTAGGTTTGATACATTTTTTTAAACAATATCTTTAATAGGAAAAATACGATAAGTTATGGACATCGATCGTTTATCTAAATCTGACTTTGTGGTGTCTAGGCAAGTGTGTCTAAGGCAAGTGGTTACTTAATTAGGGCCACTATTTGTAGTGGAGAGCCTCCCACTTACCTGGCCGCAATTGGCGGTGAAGAGGCGATTTGAGGCTTCTAACGACTTGTCGTTTAGACCATTTAGAAATAGGCTAGTTGGCTTAGGAAACCCTAGAATCTAAAATACGGAAAATTACACTTTACAAATAAATACCTTTTACTTTATAAAACCGTTTTCTAAAGGATTAGTATTTTACAATCTTTGCAAAGCGCCGCTACAACCCATCTTTGGGAAAGCCGTTCGGGATCGTGCGGTTTATCGCGCACCCTCGGGCTAATAGTGCGAGATTCAGACCTCCGCAAGGAGCATTCGGTCTCGAAAGGTTTAAAATACGACATTTTAAGAAAATGAGATTTTTAGAATATAAAATATTTATTAAAATTATTTTTGTATAAACATATGTATATTTATCATTTAAATATCTATTTTATTATAATATAAATTTCCACTTTTTTCTAAAAATCACAATAATAAATTTTACACTAAAATACCATGAACTTCAAATAAATCAATATTACAGATAAATACGCTTATTTATTAAACTAGGATATTTTTCACTAGAAATGTCACAACATAAAATCCACCCTCATTATAACTCTAAAGATGAACAATAAATACTTGAGGTGTATTTTGAAAAGTATATAAAAATATTTTTACATAAAACCCTCTCAAGTTTATAAATTACCCTAAGGACCCTAGCAATTATAAGACTTCGATTCACATTTCTGATTGTCTGACTCGGGTTTGAGTCTGATTAATCTGACTTGAATATGATTCAAGTCAATCTATAAACTATAAGATTCCAATTCAAAATGAACACATGAATCCATGAATACAATTATCAATTTATACATCTTGACTGAACCGAACCATGGATATACCTATTCCTTTTACATGATTCTCAGTTATTCCATTTACATGACTCTATGGTTACAACCGCTTACTGATATCATGGTTTTGGTCAGTCAATCAATTTTACAATCAATACAATTTACAAGATAACAATACAAACAAGACATTGCGGGGTTTAAGGGGTATACTGGTACGGAATATGTTAAAGGTGGCACGAGGTGGTCACTTAAGACGTAATTACATCCATGCCGTTGTTCCGTGGTATTATCGACGGAGCCTTGTAATACAGGTTACCAAAGTCCCCGGTGTAAGTGGGACTCCCCTCGTATACACTGGCATCTTCTGTACCAAGCTACAAACAACAACGTTAACACTAAATACAACAATATAATAATATAATACAACTGTAAAAGCTACTCTCTCTCTCTCTCTCTTATCTTTGGGACTTACCGAGCGACCCGTTCGCTGACGACATTCTATTTCTTTCTTCTTTGAATGTCGTCAGGTGGTTTGGACCCGGCGGAGATCGAGCCATCTCAAGAAGACTTGGAGCAGTTTCACGAAGACCCTGCACTTTAGTTTCATTGTACACTTTTCCTTTCTGTATTTTTCATTTCCTGTTATGCCACTGTTTAGGCATCTTTTTATTTCAGTTGTATTTCCTTTCATGTATTGTACAAAGAATGTTAGTAAATAAAAGTTGCTATTTTTATTCTTTCTTGTCTCTTGTGTATTTATTTTATATTGCTTAGATACGCTTAGCATATGTAATTCTAAGTATATACGCAGCGGACCTCGTCGCGTCCCCTTCGCTGTACAATGGGAAGCGGGGCGTGACAGGTTTTGTTGGTGGCCCATGCAGGTCAGAGCTGTATGAAACCCTATCATGCAGTTCTATTCTGCATGAACAACCTAAGCAATATAACACAAGAACCAGCAATTAAAACATTCTTTACAATTCATGTTCCTTGAATCTTACAATTTCATATTTCTTGAATCTTATCATTTCATTTGAATCTGTCCTAGCCCAAATTTTTCTTCAGGGTTATGGATTCCCCAAACAACACCAGCACCAATGTCAAAAACACACCTCCAACTCCAGCACTACCTCTCACACCAGCTGTTCCTGCTCCACTCAATGAGCAAACGGTTCTGCTTGAGGCAATCCGCAGCCTCCTAGAAGGACAGCAGCAACTCCTGAACCGTCCCGAGACTGACGCACCTGGGGTGAAGCAATTCAGAGCTTTACATCCCAAACAGTTCTCAGGAAAGGGGAGCCCACTAGAAGCTGAGGAATGGGCTCAAAGCACAGAGGATGATCTGGCGGCAGCACAAGTGCCAGAAATATCTTGGGTCCGAGTTGCAAAGCTACAGCTCACGGACAATGCACAGAACTGGTGGAAGGCGGAAGAAAGCCGTCTTGATCAGCCCATTGAATGGAAGACTTTTCGCGAGAAGTTCGATGCAAAGTACTTCCCTACGACTGCCAGGTTTGCCATGGAGCAGCAGTTCATTCATCTACAACAAGGTTCAATATGGGACAAGTCAGTAGATGAGTATGACGCTGAATTCACCATGCTTAGTCGGTAAGATATGTCACAGTATTTCAAATTTTTGATATCACATACTACACAGCTAACACAAGACCATAACAGATTTGCGGCACACCTGATACCGACGGATGAGATCAGAGCCCGTCGATTTCAACAAGGTTTGGACACGGAAATCCAGGCTGCACTAGCCATAGGGAAATTTCCGACTCACGAGGATGCTCTGGAAGCTGTCCGCAGTTATGAGGCAGTGATAAAGGCAAGGGGCAGACCTCAGTCTGCAGGAGTGAAACGTCCTGCCACTCAAATGGCAGGAGGGGCCTCTTCAAGGCCAGCTGTCGAACTCAGAAGACTGGAAGAAGTTAAGGATCGTCCAAGATCCGATTTTTGCTTTTATTGCAAGAGGGAAGGACACGTGTGGTAGGACTGTAGGCGCGCAAAAGGCCTATGCTTGGTTTGTAGCGCGTCCAATCACGGAATTGGAAACTGTCCATATAGACGGAAACCAGCACACCCACCCATCAACTACCCACAGCAGCCAGCTATCCAGGCTCCTGTAACTCGTCCTGCACTCCCAGCACCACCTCCACGTAGATTCCATGCTCAGCCAAATCGCCAATTCCATCAGGCACTGAGAAACATGCCTCGGGTACAGGGGAATATGCCTTCAGCTAGGAGGAACGTGCCGAGACGCCAGACTTACAATTTGGCGGCCGTAGAAGCTGATACGGTTGATCAGTATAACCCTGGTAATTCTTTTCAACCTTTTTCACACCCTTGCATCGCTTTGTCATTCTTCACACACTCTCACCAAAAATTTCCTTGAATCTGTTACACTTTCCTTTTACAAATTTCGAGGACGAAATTTTTATAAGGAGGGTAGAATGTAACAACCCCAAATTTCCGATACAAATTTTTCAAAATATTTTTTTCAAAATCCATAAAGGAGTATTTTAACCTGAGCACAATATATAAGTAATTATTTTGTTTTTTAAATAACTCCATTTTTAGTGTACATAAAATTGTTTTAAAATTAAAGTATACTTGGGGTATTTAATGGTGCTGTTACCACTTTAAGTAATTATTTCACACCATAATTACAAGAAGGAGTATGTAGCTTATTGGTAATACCTTGCACTGCTGAACCAAGCCACTAGAGTTCAAATCCCATGCCCCACATTATTTTTAGATTATTTTTCTTTTAAATTTCTTGGAAGCCCAACAGCCCACAGGCCATAACTCCCAAAAGTTGAACTAAACCCTAAAATCTAAATATACCAGGAGCTACGTCAGAAGAATCCCCACCCAACGACCACCGGACTCAGCCGGGATCGGCGGACCGGCCGACTCGGGCCGGCGCCGCCGGCCGGACTCGGCCGGACGGCCGAGTCCCCAAAACGAAATTTGTGGCTTTTGGCATTCCTTAACCCCCTGCACACACCATTTTATTAGATCGGTTTCCGAGTGTTAATTACACCCTATTTACTACAAATTTTAATGTTTTTCTTTAATTTTTACAATTTTTTAAAATAAAACCTTTCACCTACCCTACCCTACTCTATAAATACACCCCCTACCCTCTAACCTCTCATACCAAAACACTAGGTTTACTCTCTCAAAATTGTTACAAGAATGTTGTACTTTGAAATCAAGTTCACGGCGAAGCGCTGACGGAATTCCGGCGACGTTTTTTGAAACAACCGGCGACGAAACAACACCTCGGCAACTCATCTAGTTCCCCTATACTCTTTAGTATAGATCAAAACCCGTATGTCCCATTCTATCTCCCTTTCTAATTCTCAAAAAATACGAAATTACGAAACCGGACGAAATCGGAACAAATCCGATTTCCGATTCGGTTTTCTATAAAATTTCACTTCTAATCAATTCAAACATGTCTAAACATCTTTATCATGATTATTAAACTTATAAAAATCAATTTGAATAAGTTTTCACACATGAAATGATAACCTTTTTAACTTACCGTATTTTTTCACTTTAATACCATCATGTTTTAATTTCACATTTAACCCGTTAACATTGCTATACCTTAAAATAGATCACGAGGTAATGACCTACCTCCTCACACACACATATGCAACCATAATACGCTATCTTGAAAACTCCTAATACGATAAAACAAGATTTTACATTAAAATACCATTTCCTTAATAAAACCTTTTATAAAAGTTTAGGTTTGATACATTTGTTTAAACAATATCTTTAATAGGAAAGATACGATAAGTTGTGGACATCGATCGTTTATCTAAACCTGACTTTGTGGTGTCTAGGCAAGTGTGTCTAAGGCAAGTGGTTACTTAATTAGGGCCACTACTTGTAGTGGAGAGCCTCCCACTTAACTCGCCGCAATTGGCGGTGAAGAGGCGATTTGAGGCTTCTAACGACTTGTCGTTTAGACCATTTAGAAATAGGCTAGTTGGCTTAGGAAACCCTAGAATCTAAAATACGGAAAATTACACTTTACAAATAAATACCTTTTACTTTATAAAACCGTTTTCTAAAGGATTAGTATTTAACAATCTTTGCAAAGCGCCGCTACAACCCATCTTTGGGGAACCCGTTCGGGATCGTGCGGTTTATCGCGCACCCTCGGGCTAGTAGTGAGAGTTTCAGACCTCCACAAGGAGCATTCGGTCTCGAAAGGTTTAAAATACGATATTTTAAGAAAATGAGATTTTTAGAATATAAAATATTTATTAAAATTATTTTTGTATAAATATATGTATATTTATCATTTAAATATCTATTTTATTATAATATAAATTTTCCACTTTTTTCTAAAAATCACAATAATAAATTTTACACTAAAATACCACGAACTTCAAATAAATCAATATTACAGATAAATACCCTTATTTATTAAACTAGGATATTTTTCACTAGAAATGTCACAACATAAAATCCACCCTTATTACAACTCTAAAGACGAACAATAAATACTTGAGGTGTATTTTGAAAAGTATATAAAAGTATTTTTACATGAAACCCCCTCAAGTTTATAAATTACCCTAAGGACCCTAGCAATTATAAGACTTCGATTCACATTTCTGATTGTCTGACTCGGGTTTGAGTCTGATTAATTTGACTTGAATATGATTCAAGTCAATCTATAAACTACAAGATTCCAATTCAAAATGAACACATGAATCCATGAATACAATTATCAATTTATACATCTTGACCGAACCGAACTATGGATATACCTATTCCTATTACATGATTCTCAGTTATTCCATTTACATGACTCTATAGTTACAACCGCTTACCGATATCATGGTTTCAGTCAGTCAATCAATCTTACAATCAATACAATTTACAAGATAACAATACAAAAAAGACATCGCGGGGTTTAAGGGGTAGACTGGTACGGAATATGTTAAAGGTGGCACGAGGTGGTCACTTAAGACGCAATTACATCCATGTCGTTGTTCCGTGGTATTATTGACGGAGCCTTGTACTACAGGTTACCAAAGTCCCCGGTGTAAGTGGGACTCCCCTCGTATACACTGGCATCTTCTGTACCAAGCTACAAACAACAGCGTTAACACTAAATACAACAATATAATAATATAATACAACTGTAAAAGCTACTCTCTCTCTCTCTCTCTCATCTTTGGGACTTACCGAGCGACCTGTTCGCTGACGACATTCTATTTCTTTCTTTTTTGAATGTCGTCAGGTGGTTTGGACCCGGCGGAGATCGAGCTATCTCAAGAAGACTTGGAGCAGTTTCACGAAGACCCTGCACTTTAGTTTCATTGTACACTTTTCCTTTCTGTATTTTTCATTTCTTGTTACGTCACTGTTTAGGCATCTTTTTATTTCAGTTGTATTTCCTTTCATGTATTGTACAAAGAATGTTAATAAATAAAAGTTGCTGTTTTTATTCTCTCTTGTCTCTTGTGTATTTATTTTATATTGCTTAGATACGCTTAGCGTATGTACTTCTGAGTATATACGTAGCGGACCTCGTCGCGTCCCCTTCGCCGTACAATGGGAAGCGGGGCGTGACAGTGGCTGATGCTGTTGTTGAAGCTGGGGCTGCTGCTGTTGGTGTGTGTGTGAGTGAGTGAGTGAGAGTTGAGAGAAATGTGAGAAATAATGAGAGGCAAGAAATGATAACACCCAATGTCAAACCCCTCCTCTCTCTCTCTTCATTAAATGAAGCATGGCGAATGCCATCATGCCATTTCTTTCTCTCTCTCTCTCTCCCTCCAAGTCAACCATATTAAAATAATTTCTATTTTCCTTTTTAAAAGAAAACACACACTTAATTTAAAACCCCATAACTTAATTTACATGTCTTAATCCACCATGATTGCTAATCATGGTTTAACCCCATTTTTAACCCTAGTTTACATGCACAAGTGTGTGCAAGCCTAGGAATAATCTAATAAAATATTCATTAAATTTGGAAAAATCTTTGAAAATCAATTTAGTAAACCTTTTATTGAAAACCATATATTAAAATATAATTAGCCATTAAACACATCATAAGGTGTTACAATCTTCCCCCTTAAGGAAATTCGTCCCCGAATTTAAAAATATAAAGTTGCGCATACATTCAAAAAGATGTGAAAACTTTTTCCGCATCTCGCCCTCGGCCTCCCAAGTGATCTCTTCACCATTCGGGCTATGCCAAAGCACTTTCACTGATGGCAAGACCTTCGATCTAAGTTTCTTCACCTGCCGGTCCAATATCACAACTGGCTGCTCGGTGAACGAAAGATCGCGCTCGAGCTGAACGGTCTGATGCTGAATCATGTGCGAAGGGTCATGTAGGTATCTGCGAAGCATCGACACGTGAAATACGGGATGAACATCTGGGAAGTCGGGTGGAAGAGCCAAACGATATGCTACTGCACCCACACGCTCGAGGATCTCGAAGGGACCTATGAATCTGGGGCTAAGCTTGCCCTTCCGTCCAAACCTCATCACTCCCATCACCGGAGAGACCCTTAGAAAAATGTGATCTCCAACTGCTAACTCTAATTTGCGGTGGCGCCTGTCTGCATATGATCTCTGCCTGCTCTGAGCTGTCCTCATCCTGTCTCGAATCTGCTGTATCTTCTCGGTTGTTTCCTGCACGATCTGTGACCCCAAAATACTGCTCTCACTGAGCTCTGTCCAACAGACGGGCGATCTACATCTCCGCCTATACAAAGCCTCGAAAGGTGCCATCTGAATTGTATCCTGGAAACTATTGTGGTAGGAGAACTCCACCAAGGGTAAATGATGATCCCAGCTACCACCAAAGTCTAGAACGCACGCTCGGAGCATGTCATCGAGAGTCTGAATAGTCCTCTCTGACTGGCCGTCGGTCTGCGGATGAAATGCTGTGCTAAAACTCAAACGGGTACCCAAAGCCTCCTGGAGCCTCTGCCATAGTCGGCTGGTAAACTGGGTGCCTCGGTCGGACACGATACACGTCGGGACTCCATGCAGTCGTACTATCTTGTCGATCTATATCTGGGCATACTGAGCAAATCTGAAAGTCGTCTTCACTGGAAGGAAGTGAGCCGCTTTCGTCAAACGATCCACGATCATCTAAATGGAGTCATACCCTCGCCTAGTCCTGGGTAGACCCACAACGAAATCCATCGAAATCCGTTCCCACTTCCATTCTGGAATGGGTAACGCCTGTAAATCTTCCGCTGGCCTCTGGTGCTCGGCCTTAACTTGCTGACAAGTCAGGAATCTCGACACGACATCCGCGATGTCCCTCTTCATTACGTCCCACCAGTAAAAATCTCTCATATCATGGTATATCTTGGTGGAACCCGGATGAACACTGTACACCGATCGATGCGCCTCCTCAAGAATCTCACGTCGCAGTCCCTCCGCATCTGGTGCGCACAGTCTAGTCCCAAATCGCAGTATCCCCTGATCATCGATCACGAACTCGGAAAATCTGCCTTGTCCAATCTACGCCATGATCTCTGAACATCGGTCATCACTGTCCTATGCCTCTTGTATACGGTCAAGCAACTGTGGGCGTGCACGAATATGCGCAAGCTTTCCCCCTATCGGCATGAACTCGAACTGCACTCGGCTGTCGCATAATATCTGCCAATCTACCGACGACTACCTCTGCACTGCGCTCAAACAAGATAGACTGCCCCCAGGCCTCCTGCTCAAAGCATCCGCCACTACATTTGCCTTGCCCGGGTGATACAAGATCTAGCAATCGTAGTCCTTCACTAGTTCCATCCAACGGTGCTGTCGGAGATTCAGGTTCCGCTGCTGAAATATATATTTTAAGCTCTTGTGATCAGTGAATATCTGGCATGACTCTCCGTATAGGTAATGTCGCCAGATCTTAAGTGCAAAGACCACTGCGGCCATCTCCAAATCATGAGTAGGATAGTTCTGTTCATGTTTCTTCAGCTGCCGTGAAGCATACGCGATCACCCTGTCATGCTGCATCAATACGCACCCTAGCCCAACTCGTGAAGTGTCACAACAGACCACAAATCCGCCTGATCCTGAAGGCAAAGATAACACTGGCGCCGTAGTCAAACAAGTCCGTAGCTGCTGAAAGCTATGCTCGCACTCCTCCGTCCAATAGAAAGGAACTCCTTTCCAGGTCAATCCGGTCAAAGGTGCAGCAATACGGGAGAAATCCTGTACAAATCGTCTATAGTGACCGGTCAATCCTAGAAAACTGCGTATCTCAGTAACGGATGCAGGCCTGGGCCAACTCTGAATGGCCTCGATCTTCCTCGGGTCTACACATATACCATCCCGTGTAATCACGTGGCCCAAGAAGTCTACGCTGTCAAGCCAGAATGCGCACTTGGAGATTTTTGCGAAAAGCTGGTGCTCCCTTAAGGTCTGCAGTGTGATCCGCAGGTGCTGCTCGCGCTCCTCTCTGCTCCGGGAATACACCAATATATCGTCAATGAATACAATGATGAACAAGTCCAAATACGGCCTGAATATACGGTTCATCAAATCTAAGAATGTTGCTGGTGCGTTGGTGAGTCCGAACGACATCACCAAAAATTCATAATGGCCGTAGCGCATGCGGAAAGCTGTCCTCGGTATGTCCTCCTGTCGAACCCGCAGCTGATGGTATCCTAATCGCAAGTCGATCCTCGAAAAATATCCTTCCCGCTGAAGCTGGTTGAACAAGTCGTCGATGCGTGGCAATGGATATCTGTTCCGCACGGTAACCCTGTTCAGCTGGCGGTAGTCGATACACAAACGCAAACTGCCGTCCTTTTTCTTGACAAATAGGACCGGAGCACCCCAAGGAGAAACACTGGGCCGAATAAGTCCCTTATCCAGCAAATCTTGCAACTGACCCTTCAACCCACTAAGCTCCGCCGGGGCCATCCGATAAGGCGGTATAGAAATAGGCCCCGTGCCGGGAATCAAATCAATACAGAAGGCAATGTCGTACTCAGGCGGTAGCCCATGAAGCTCATCAAGGAACACATCAGGGAACTCACATACAATCGGAACCTGGTCCAATGGAACATCTGTAGCTCCAGTATCGCAAACATAGGCTAGAAATCCCTGACATCCCTTCCTCAACAGCTGTCCAGCGCGAAGAGAAGAAATCGAAATGTGAGGGGCGGCACCACGGTCCCCCGGCACAACAAAAGTCGACTCTCCGGGAAAACAAAATCTAACTGTCTTCTCGCGGCAGTCCACAGACGCATAGCACGTGGCTAACCAATCCATGCCCAAAAGAACGTCGAAGTCCAACATCTCAAGAAGGATCAAGTCGACAGGAAACTCTCTTTCGCCAATACGGACAACACAAGATCAGAACACATGCCTAGCAACAAACGACTCTCCCACAGGAGTGGTCACAATAAGCGGCTGATCAAGCAAACCGGACTCTCTACCCAAACTCGGCACGAAGTGTGTGGAAACGTACGAGTGCGTGGATCCGGGATCAAACAACATGTGTGCGTTAATAGAACATACTGATAGGGTACCTGAGACCACAGCATTGGACGCCTGGGTGTCCTGATGCGTCAATGCGAAAACCTGCACCTGTCCTCCACCTGCGACTGGCGGTCCCCTACTAGCAACTGGCTGCACTCTGCTGGTAGCTGGCTGCCCTCTGCCTCGGCCACCTCGTCCTCTAGGAACAAACCCTCCGCGACCACGGCCTCTCTGTGCATGAGTCTGACGCGGAGCAACAGTAGGTACAACAGGCAACGCCCTCTGAGGTGGTGAAGGTGGAAGTGTGACATGCGGTACTGCTGGCTCCCTCCGGTGTATCTCGGTACAATCTCTGATGCGGTGATGGGGAATACCACATCCGAAGCATCCACGTGACGACCGCTGACCCTCCTGGGGATATGAGCTAAACATCTGACCTCGCCCTGAGTCTCTTCCACCTGTGCGGCGTCTATCACGGCGTCCGAATGGATGTCTCTATGCTGCTGTATCAGTACGAACCCTCTTTGGCCCTGGAACTACCGAAGTCTCTGCAAGGCGCTCCTCGACCAATAGGGCTGCGTCTACAGCTGCTGCGTACGTCTCGCAATGCTGGGCGCTGATCGCAAGGAACAGTGGTGTAAGCAAGCCTCGAAAAAATCTTTTGACTCGCATCTCTTCAGTCACCACTAGGTATGGGGCATAAATTGATAGCTCGGTAAATAGCACGTCGTACTCTGCCACTGTCATCTCTGGCGTCTGGCTCAATGACTCGAATCTGCGTGCTTGGGCATCCCTGACACTCTAGGGAAGGAAGCGGGCTAGAAATACCGTCACGAAATCGGTCCAGGTCATCGGAGGAAGACTCGCTGCTCTGCCCTTCTCGACCGATTCACACCATTTCTGCGCAAGACCATCCAGGCGAAAGATCGCGAACTCTATCCATCTCGCATCTGCGCATCTGAGCGAACGGCATAACCGGGCCATCCTATCAATGAAAGACTGTGGGTCCTCGGCTGCATCGGTGCCTGTGAAGACCGGAGGCTTCAGCCTCATGAACTCTGATAACGATACTGTAATCACCTCCGTGGCTGCAGGGGCAACTGCCTGTACGGTAGGTACCATCGCGGTCCCTGTGACGGGTGGAGCCACCTCTGGTCGCTGCGCTCGAAGCGTCTCAACTAGCGATCCTATCATCTGGCGCATCTCCTGCATACTGGATCCCATCGTCTGGCGCATCTCCTGCATACCATCCCCTAGCATGGTGATCTGATATGTCGTAGGAGGAACAGTCTGCTCTGGTACAACAGGGATACTATCCGGATCAGTCCTCGTCTCGGACGAGTCAACTCGAATCTTGGCTCTCGCGATCGCTCTCTGCGCCCTCGTAGTCTTTGGCGGCATAATGTCTGAAAAGGAAAGTAGGATTCGATAAGGATACGGAAATCGAATCATAGGAATATATACAATCATAAAGGAATTCCGATCAATAAGTCCTAAGGTCGCTTAGGCGGAGTATCGTGTCGTGAGTATGCCGCGGAACATACGCATGCTACACCACTCTGCTTCAGCTACCCACTCCATCATACCAGGGTCATCCTACACTCTGAAGGTAAAACCTACGCTCTGATACCAACTTTTTCACGACCCAAAGTTCGGCCCGTGACCGGCACTTAACCACGTGACGTCTACAGGCGTAACGCGACTAAGTAAGCCGAAACCCAGAAATCAAAACCATAAAAAGTATAGAGTGCTTAAAACATTTATTAGAATATTTGTTAAGACATTTAGAAAACTTTAAATTGTTTAGTAGAATTCCTTAAAGTTCAAGTTATCATTTAAAAATTTTGGCAGCATTTCCTTTGTAAAATTAGCCCCGAGATTGGGTACAAAGCAATAAATGAGTAAAATGATACACAGTAAGAAATAAGCATCCCAAACGGGAGCAATCACGCCCAACGGCGGAAACAACACCACAATGATAATATACGACGTCGTAGCGAAGAAAGAGTAAAAATAAGTGAAGACAACATGAAATATAAAACTGCATAATAAAGTCGGCTCACAACGAGCTTGACACCAGGGTACAATAATATACATCGTCCTCACAACTGGTCTCTAAGTCCATACATAAGTAGTAGATGGAGAATACTAGATACAATGATGTATACAACCGGAAAATAAACAGATACCGCACAAAACCCACCTATCAGCAAAAGGGCTAGTACGCCAACTGCAATGGTATCTGTGTCAAAATATGTACGAAAGAAGCCTGCCGCGACTACTCCGAGGGACAACCTGCAAGCACTGTGGCATAACGGGGGTGAGTTGCCAACTCGTGAATAGTAAATAACATATAAAGGTAATCGCGAGAATGCACGTGCTACGATACTCTAACCTATGCCAACAGATAACATCTATATGATGAACTGGATGCTCAAATCATGCAACAAATGCGATCTAATAACATCTCTATGTGATGAGCAAGGTATGCAATAATCGTGCATAGCAATGAAATCTAACAACTCTATATAGAATGAGCAGGGTATGCAATAAGCGTGCATAGTAGGTGTACTCTATCAGCTACAATAGATACATGATGAAATGTGAAATACTGAATGCTGAGCATGGGAATAAATATTATCTACACGGAATATCAACGTGGAAAATAACTGGTGTCCCTCAATACACCCAAATCCCAAAAAGACTCAGGCGCCGTCATCCTCATCGGCCCTCAAAATCATGTAAATCTCATAGAATCGTGAGTGCCCAACATCGGCACTCAAAATATCATAAAATCAGCCGTGTCTAGCATCGACACGCAAATCCTCAAGTATCGGGCTCCGTCCATCGGATCAGCCCACGGGCTCCGTCTGCGGGATCGGACCTCGGCCCCAGCAGTACGCGTCGTCCCGTATTCATCTATCAACTCTGGTCGGTATCCTCCGGATAATCGCCAGGTCTAACCAATCACTGGTAGGTAGTAGTCCCTCCGCCGGGCTCACCGTCTAACAATACGAGTCTTCTTGCCCCGGGGTACCGTACCAGGTCTACCATGTACCCGCAATCGGTGCCTACCACTCCTCGAATCGGGTATACCCACACAAGCTCTCTGGAACCGAGAAAACTCATGGTGTACGCACTGAAATATCATATCAAGAGAAACCGGGTTTTTAAAACAGTGCGTATTTTCTTAAAATGATACCATGGTTCTCAAATCCAGAAATCATATGAACCCAAAACTCAATGCGTAAATCTATGCAATGTATCGTATGATACTAAGAGTAAAAAGGGAACACCGCTCTTTTAAAAGAATCCAGTTTTGAAAATATCTCATGCGGTCCCTATTTTCATGAAATCAAATCAATATCATCCATGTATGTGACATTTGTATGTATGTAGGTATGGATGTGCAAATGAATATATACACGAATATGAGTGTAGCACTAGTATAAATATACAGTGTGCATGTGCGCAGGTATAAAGATATCAATATATGTGTGCACTGGTATGAATATACAATGTGCATGTGCGCAGGTATGAAGATATCAATATATATGTGCACTGGTATGAATATACAGTGTGCATGTGCACAGGTATGAAGATATCAATATATGTGTGCACTGGTATGAATATACAGTGTGCATGTGCGCAGGTATGAAGATATCATTATATGTGTGCACTGGTATGAATATACAGTGTGCATGTGCGCAGGTATGAAGATATCAATATATATATGCACTGGTATGAATATACAGTGTGCATGTGTGTAGGTATGAAGATATCAATATATGTGTGCACTGGTATGAATATACAGTGTGCATGTGCGCGGGTATGAAGATATCAATATATGTGTCAATATGCGACAAGTCATGACAATCAGCAATGATGCGGCACTCAATCGATATTTATAATGTGTAGCAATCCTATAGTGCAAGTGTCATGGCAATCAGTAACGGTGTGATTGTAACATACAAATGGTGCTCGCGCTGCTTTAATCGTTAGTGACAGTGCAGTGTTCCATAGCTACCATTACTATATGCAATAAGAGAGGTATGCTACGCTAATGCACATGAACATCTACGACTAAATATCCTATCACGCCCTGACGCTTAACGCCATACGGGCGATTTCCCCGTAGATGTTAAATCTACTCACCTGGTCGCGTGCTACACGTAGCCGACCACTTGCTTCCCTTTCTTGGCGGCGTCCGACGTACCCGCCTGCGAACCTGGAATTTACACAAAGATTCCATATATAAGCAAATATCGATATCGAAACAAACGAGAAACTCACGTCGCGAATTAATGCGCGTGTGTACGATACGCTGAAACGCGTGTATACGCGTCTAAAACGAACCCGACACGTCGTGACACGCTGGATCACAGAACCCACTCACGTATCGCGCGTATCGCGCGAACTAAACGTACTTGAAAAACGATATGTCGTCCCAGATTCTACCCAGGTTTAAAACATACAAAATTTCATGCACCATAGACCTTAGAATAGCAGCAGACACCTACAGAACAAACCCTAACACCTATTTCCCAAGTCTGGCCGCAATTTGCGGCCAGAAGGAATATTCCGGCGGCCAAAAGTTGGGGTCAGGGGCTCGTGCTCTGGTGGTGTGGTCTAGACCTAGTATACATGCCCCAGTTTCCTCAATTTTTACCTGAACAACCCAGATCTAAAGCAGATTACAGAAAGGCTAAGTTTTGCTTAAAAACGATATATTTTGCACAATTTGAAAACTTAGGGTATTTTGGTGAAATCTGGGGTTTAACTAGGTTAAAGTGGCCCTAATTGTTGGATATAGTGCCCTCAGAGTCAATTATTGGATCGCAGGCACGTGATTGCAATGATTGAGGGATGACCTATACCGGTAGGAGAGTCTTACTCAAGATGATAGTATGCATCTGGTTTATCTTTATCATCGTGTACTACTTCAGGTGACCTTACAGGTCACTATTGCATGTTGATAGAGCCCTTAGGATTCTTTCTTGACGACCAGCAGTATGATAGCGATCATATACGTGGGAGCTGGGGTCTATAAGCACATCCTTAAAAGGTCCCTAGTCATGGGAGTTTTCGAGACAGGGCATCGATACTCCAGAGTAGACTAGTGTATACAGTCGAGACCCCGACGAGGGGCGGTGGCCGGTCTCACAAGCCACTGGTGTCATTTGGTTCACCTAAGATGTATACAGGTGCTCATTGGGTTATGAGTACACCGGACAGGACTCGCCGGGAACATGCTAGTTGGGATTATACCAGACGTCAGATAGCAGTTCCCTGGTGACATGTGTACAGGTTAGTTCATCGACCTGAGATCATCATTTGTCTCGTATGAGTTCCTACTGTGCTTTGATTACTACCCTACCACGGCTCAAAGGAGTCGTGCAAACAGGTTTTAGTTTGGTACAGTCCCGAGCTACATGGAGGCAGTGAGCGGATCGACAGGGGTTTCGTCTCTCCCGGTATTGGGGGTGAGATTGCGCTGTGTCTAGGAGAGACATTACACAAAGCCCTCGGCCGAGGCAGGAGATTTACTGGTAGGTATTCCAGTAGTATCTTAGGGTGTTCTGGGCTACACTCCGACACGACTTGTACCGCTTTCGGGGGTCTGACTTTTACCAACCCCCTAGGCCCGCCATGCGATACTCATAGACGAACGGACTGGACTGTACAGATATTGTCACTGACAGGCTCAGTAGGGTGTCAGGATGAGTTCGCTCATCGACCTCCCTTTTGGTCAATACTTGGTAGCCCGTTACGTACGGCTAATACCTCTGACGTGCTAGTGGTTCAATCCACAGCCAAAGTATTGACGAGTCTTTAGAGTCCCCCACAGACAGTTTCTCAAGTTTCGGGAGAAACGTTGTAGATGCCGTATGATATATGGCAAGGTTCGATCTTATACGTGTGGTATTGCACGGATCATGATCGGACGGATCATACTAGTGGGCTTTGGTTTAAGCCGGATCCTAGTATTAGATTTGTTGGATTACTTTAGTCTCATCGCATTCACATTCATTCGGAATGCGGGTGCAGGTATGTATATACAGGTGAGGGGTATCCTTATGATCCGTCACGAGTTTACTTTAGATGTTGCCGTATCTTTTTATTGTTGCAAACATTTGGATTAATGTTTGTTAATGGAAATAATGAGCTAGATTTCATCATGACATGCATTAAATATGACATAGACATAATTAGTGACTCATGGTCTCTTTTTATGTGCTAATGTCACATTATATGATGGATTGGTGTTGATTTGATAAGAGGAAAGAGAAAGGGGCTGCCTTATGCAAGCTTGGTCTTGTGTTATTGTGAACACTCTCTCATTCTATCATAACATCAAAAGATAAGAAAAAAAAAGAGAGCCTCCTTCTTCTTCTTCTTCCTCTAGCTCATTAACTCCATTAATGGAAACACCTTCAACCTCCATCCAAGCAATGGATGCAAGAGGCAAAGTGATCACAAACATTCTCTATAACACCTTGGACGCGTCGGCTAGCACACTTCGCGCCCGAGTTGCTTCGGATGAAGCGGGAGCCCGTAAAAAGAATCGATGATGTGGTGCCCTTTTCAACGAGGAGATGAGGACCGGAGTTGCCGCGGGGAGATCGGGATGGTGGCCGAAGACCGAAGGACACGGATCGCTCGGTATAGCTCTCTACCCTTTCTCTTGTTTGCTAGTAGTAGGTTAATGGTTATGATCTGGGTTTATAGGATGCGGTAGTGCCGGTTTAAAGTTAGGAAAAATTTTCGTTTCCGCATTTTGGCCTCGGATAGACGGCCGGGGCGCTACCGTAGTCCAACATGGTATCAGAGACACGCCATTAACATTTACTAGCTTGCTCTACCGTTTTTAGAACTTCGATCGAACGGATTTTCAAAAAACCGCATTTTCATTTCATCAGTTTCTGTCGAAATTTTCTGTGGTCAAAAAATTATTTGGTGTGCTGCAGAAAATCAGGCAGGGTTTTGTATGGGCACTGCAGAAATTTGGTGGACTAATTCCTTAGGAACGCCGTGGAACCGCGGCCTAAACCCCATTTTGGTCGCGGTTCCGCCGCCGTTATAGCTCTTCTTTGAACCAAATTTCTACAGTGCCTCTCTGACATGGAAATAGGGTTTTTGGTATATTCTTTTTGGGCCCAAATTATTTTAAGTACTGGGAATTGTGCTTGGGGCCCACTTCGGGAAATTTTGTCGATCGAAAATTTTAAACATGTTAGTTCACAGTATTTATATTATATCTGCGACCGTGAATGTCATTTGATCGGTAAATCCTGTCTAATTGCTATAGCCCTTTTAGACGGATTTGCGAACGTGACATTCACGTTGATGTTCTGTGTTGTGCTGTGATGTTGCGGATTTGTCATGGTCGATAGCCTGGATGCAATGGTTGTACAGTCTAGTTGTATATGTACATTTGATATTGCGGGGCGAGCGTCCGACATGTGGACTGCCGTTACTGCCTGTTTGTATATTATTCTTTTGGGGCACGACCGGGCTGAGGTCGATGTATCCGTTGTATGTATATTTTACTTTCTGTACTAGGATTGCCTCGCGGTGGGGTGCATGGATAGCCGGGTTCTAGAGGGCAACGAGCCCGCATCTCATGGCTTTGAGACGGAGGGGGCTTCACTCTTGAATTGGCGAGCTATTCGCCGCACTCGTAGGGGGAACGGGTTGACCCAAGGAGGGGTGCTCAAGTTATCGAATTACATGAAGTGCTGGGTGGTCCATTCACGTCGTTGAAGGGGGCTGCCTTGCTTCAGGTTTTGGCGGGTAACTTGCCGCGCCCGTAGGGGTCTAGGATTTCATTGCACAGGCTATCCACACGACCAGGGGAACGTCGGGTTTCAGCAGCGGCTCTGTGAAACCCGGGGCTTCCAGATGTTAGTGTATATGCCCTAGAGGCCATTACTGTATCATACTAGTTTGTATATTACTTGATAGAAGCTTGGGATATTCACAGTTGTATATACAGTCTTGCTCGAAATGGTAGTATGCTACTTGGTTTGTCTCTACTTCAAAATGTGCATGTGTTTCTTTTAGCATATCGCTTATATACATATTAGTAGAGCCCTTAGGATCTTTGCTTGATTACCAGCGTTGTGATGGCGCTCACACTCATGGGGGCTGGGTAATCCAGAAGCACATCCTTATACAGGTCCCTAGTCGTTGGACTATCGAGACAGGGCATCGATACTCCGGAGTAGACTAGTGTATGCGCTTCTCATCCCAGCGTGGGAGACGGTCTATCCCACAGCCGTCAGTACGTCGTACTTGAGATAGTATGCGGGTGCTCATTAGGTTACAAGTACACTGGACATGACTCATCGGGAACTGTTGGTTGGTATTATACCTATCGTCAGTTATCAGTTCCCAGGTGACATGAGTACAGCTTAGTCCGCTGACTTGACACTGCCACTTTGCCTCGAGTGTGTTCCCACTGCACTTTGATTACTACCCTACCACGGCTCAAAGGAGTCGTGCAAACAGGTAGTTTTTGGGTGCAATCCCGAAGCACATGGAGGCAGTGACGGTTAGACAGGATTCGTTTCTCCCGATATTGGGGGTTGACATCGCGCTGTGTCTAGGAGAGCCATTACACAAGTAGTCCCTGGCCAGGGCAAGCGAGATATACTGGTAGGTTTCCAGTGTTATCTCAGGGTGTTCTGGGCTACACTCCGACACGACTTGTACCGCTATCAGGGGACTGACGTTCACCGCCTCCTAGGCCCGCCATACGATGTATCAGACGAACAGACCGGACTGTACGGAGACTGTCACATACAGGCTCAGTAGGAGTTCAGATGGGGTCACTTCGTCAGTCTTCTTATCGGCATCTACCTGGGGACCGTTACGTACAGCTAGTGCCGCTTGCGTTCTGTGGTTAAATCCACTGCCAGCATAGTGTCGAGTCTTTAGAGTCCCACACAGAGAGCTATTCGCCTTTAGGCAAAATGAGTAGAGGTCGCATGGTTTTGCGACAGGGTTCATTCAATCCGCGCACTTGTGCACGTTTGCTGTCCGGACAGCTTATACTAGCGGGCTTTGGTTTAAGACAGATCCTAGTATATGATTTGGGATTGGTTTTATCTCTTTGTATTCGTGTTCCTCGGATAACGAATACGGGTGCGTATGCACAGTTGATTGAGACAGAGGGAGAGGACTTTGATTAGGGTTAATGACCATTGTCATTTTGCTAACCCTAATGGTTATATGTGTATTATGGTTAATTGATATTAGTTTAATATAATTGTGCATGGTTAGGGTTGTTGACCATTTGACATTCTTGACTTGTTGACCTAGGTTGACACTTTGACCATCATCATTTCATTTAAAAGATGCTCTTTGATCCTTGCAATTTGCATTAAAAATGAAATGATAATGGTCATGTCTTGATTAAGCCATGACAATTATCTCACTAATTTTCAATTTACAATAATTCACACATATATGTGAGAATGCTTCATTATTCTCTCATTCTATCATATGCTTTCTCTCTCCTCCTCTTCCTCTCTCTCAAGCTCTCCCCTCTCATGTGTTGAGAAACACTTGAGCTTGAGAAAAACCTCTTCTTGATAATCTCTACTCTCATCTAAGGTTCTAGGATTAGCACTTCTAGCACTTTAGTTACTTCTAGCTTGAAGTTGAAGCCAAAGGTTGAGGCTCTCGGGTGGATCCTTCTTCGACGAGTGAAGACGACAAGGAGATCACTTCCGTTCACTACAAGGAGCAAGAAGAGAAGGACATAAAGCCCTAGGTATAACCATTCTTCCATATAGCTAATTTCTAGTTAGCTTTAGCTAGTTTTGTTTAGTAAAGATCCCGACTTTGTCTAGTCCATGTTGCCTAGAGTAGTAAAAATCCGATTTTTATTCCGTTTTCCGCCTCCCCGCAAGCACCGGGGTGGGCAACGTGGACTTACACCAGATTATCTGTATTGTTCTGTGATGTTTATTACATTTATGTGATGTTGCATTTTATCACGCCTTGAGCGAATATTATATATTTATATATATACTAGTAGATGTTGTATATGTTTTGCATCCGCGCTAGTCCAGTGCCCGCTCTGTCGTTAGTTAAGTAACCTAACGGGTGATGACGGGACCCAGTGGCGAATGCGGATGGCATATACGTACATCATTATTTTCGTTCTTTATTGGTGTGATCAATTGATGGGACTGCGTTGATTCGGATCAATGCAAGCTAAACAAACCTATTCTGATGTTGTTGGAATATTTTTCAAAAAGCTGTTATTGCAAGGACGTTCTCTTTTGTTTTGCATAGTGGTATTCGGTTATGAATATCCAGCACCTCTGTCGAAGAGTTAAGGGCCGAGATCCCTTCACCGGGAGTGACCCCTTGGACAGAAGTTTGCACCAGGGCAATAACTTCACTATAGCCGATTACTTTTTGCTTTGCATCGTGGTATTCAGTTGGAATATCCTGCACCTCATTCTACGGGGAAAGAGCCGAGATCCCTTCACCGGGAGTGACTTCTTTAGAAAAAGTTTTCGTCACTATATTTTTTATAAAAAGGCTATGCAGTTCCTTCAACAATATCAAGTTCATTACGTTAAAGGTTTTTCGCCAAAAACCAGCCGTAGCCCTCCGTCATTTCTTACGGGTATTGTTTTGTATTCGTGCTGCGTTTGTTGACTCCGTCAAGGCGTAGTGTACGGTAGCTAAGTGGTGCTTGTTTGTTGCATAAATGGGATTGGTTAGGACAGTCGTGCGGCCTTGTTGACTCCGTCAAGGGCACGTATGGGTGGGTTTAATGCAATCCAGATAATGGCGGGTTGAACTTGACTAGGACTCTTTGATTTGTTGACTCCGTCAAGGTCACTTGGGTCCTAGGGGTAAAAACACACATCGGGAGTTTCTAAAGAAACTGAAACTTGCCAGGCATGCGTATACCTTCTGGAGTGTGATAATGTGAGTGGATTCCGTCACGTTATCATGCGATGATAGTTGGATCCCGATTCCCACTGATGAGTTGGTTTACTCCTTGGGTGATCCCGACTAATTCTTCTTTAAGGTTTGGAGGAGAATTTGAGGTTACAGTGGGAGGTTTCCTGATTAGATAAAGTGATAACCATTCTGATCTAGGTTAGAGTGCACACTGAGTGTTTCTTTTCTCTCTCTCTTTGGCAGCGACCATGGCTCGACCCTTGACTATGACTCAGTGACCAAGTTGACCGAACCTTCTTAAACACTGGCTTTTGGATTGTCAGAGTTGCAAACCTCATTGCCACTCCTACTTTTACCCTTTTCTCCAAAACACCCCGTATTACTACGAACGTCCACTTCCATTGGATAAAACCATCGTATGGTTATATACGAACTCGAAGAAATTTATTCGAGGATGGTTTATGGTTCTGGAGAAAACGAATAGGACTATTCAGTTGTCTTTTCCTTTTACCTTCTATCAGGTTGCGAGTGCTCCTTGGTTTAGGGCAGTACACCCATTACGCAAATTGGATAGTCTTCTTCCAAACCATAGGCAGGTGCCGAACGGTAGGGCATGAAGAAAACCAATTAGCCTAAACGGTGTACAGAAGATATTAAGTAAAGACATATCAAGGGATTAGTAAGAGGGCAAAGTAAAATGCGACTGCTATTCACGACCAAACTAAGTATTTCATTACCACTCCCACTTCACCTTTGTATTTCTCTAGGACACTCCGTATTACTACGAAGATTCACAGTTATTTGGATACTCCATCGTATGGTTATATATGAACTCGAAAGGAACTTGTTCCAGTTCGGGGATGGATTCTGGTTCGGGAGAAATAGGAATAAGGTTTATTCGGTTGTCTTTTATCTTCACCTTCTCTCGCATTGCGAGTGCTCCTAGAATTAGGACAGTACACCTATTATACTTTTTGGATAGTCTTTTTCCAAACCATAGGCTGGTGCCGAACGGTAGGGAAGGAAGAAAACCATTTAGCCTAAGAGGGTGTACAGAAGGTAATGACTAAATACATATAAAAGGGATTTGGAGAGGTGGAAAAGAAATATACGGTTGCAGTTGTGAATCTGGATAATGGAAGAGGCATTACTGGGAATACCAGCATACCCCTTCGAAACATTTACATATTTCAGTTTCACTGTGTACTGTTAATAGAAAACTGATTTCCCAATTAGCCCTTGCTCCAGGGTATGTATTTATCAGGTATGATTCTCACATCTGTATGGTTTTATAGATGATGAGTGGGAGTAAGTTATTGGGAATTAGGTGATCATCCTCATTATATCGGAATTCGTTGTAATTGGTGATATTTGAGGAAATCGCCTTTGCTATTTGCCGGACGGCAAATATTTGGTTTTGAATATCCGTTGTTATGCACCAATTTCAAATTGATAAATTTGTACGTCTATTTTTATAGAGTGAGATATACCTTTTTGAAATTATGTCTATGACGTTTACCTATATCAGTGGATGGTTAGGTAAGGAGCATTAAACATCGGTGTAATTCTTCATAACCATAGTACAGTTTTCAACCTACAACGCACTAGGAATGAGTTATTAGACTCAGGGGACTTATACAGAGTATTGTATGATTGTCCAGTGTCCATTAGTTAAGAGGGGTTGGTACTCGTACTATATTCTGTTTACTTATGACTTCTCTAGTTCTTAGACAAGTGTTTCGTAGAAACACAAGGTCCATGTTTTGAGAAGTTATAGGTATAAGAATAGAGTAGAGAACCATGTGTTGCAAGTATCGGGATTCTTCAAGGTGATCGAAGATATAGATACTTGTGTATGGTATTCAGTTGATAGTAATGATTAAGAGAACTTGCTTCTCCTTCAAGTTACTCATAATTGGAAGTACTCCTAAGTTGAGTAACGCTGATCGGCCTCTTTCCATTTAGTTGATATGCACTGGAGACAGCTGCATGATTTGAATCTGGTTCCAATTAAATCAGTGCGTCTGGTTCTATATTGGATATAGAACAGTTCATATCTTAACGATGTTAAGGTACGGGGAGTTGTCCGGCTTATGCTTAAAACCAGACTCTGGATAACTCAAGGCACGTTTCTGTAATGGCTGTTTGTGGGTTGACCCAGGCTATGACGAGGGTTGACTTTCTACCATCAGGAAGATCAATAGTGATATTGTTCTTGACTCGCCACAGTTTTAGTAAAAATGGATTTTTTCAGAAGACAGTAGTGGGAGTATGGTAGAACTGGAAGTGATTCCAGAAACGCAAACGATTACTGAAAATTTGATAAGAACATAAAGATTCAATATGGTTTGACATTCCATTGGCCACTCCGCAGATATGGTGGGTAACCTCAAGCACTCGAGAGGTACTCCGGTAGCCTCAAGGACGGTGGCAGGGAGGTTCTTGTTTACCCAGACTTAACACTACTGTTGTTCCAGGCTATGAGACCCGACAGGAGGATGAGTATAGCGTCGTTCTAAACTAGCTTTAGAAGTGCACGTGTATATGACTCTGCCAGAAGGATGTCGTAGTCAGTGGGAGCAGCGGAAGCATAGTGGACAGGTAGCTTATGTCTATTTATAGACTAAAGCAGATATAGCGGAGATAGATCATCTATTTCTAATGTGACAGTCATAGGTTTGACTTCATCAGAATAGGGGATGGATCTGTTAAGAAGGTAGTAGGGTGTGATGTCCTAGTATTTGGATGACATACACAGAGTGGGAAGTGAAATTCCTATACTACGATCGGTTTTACTGTGGTTGTCATACAGTGGTTTCTCCACATAGGATATGGATATTATATCAGATATTCTGGTTACTAGATCTTGGTTTTAGATCTAGATTTGGGTAGTTTCCCAATCTGGGTACTTTGACAGCATTCTAAAAGTGTTTTAGAATGGACGACTCCTGGCACGGTAATGTACCTACAGGTGATGGAGTCACCCTCTCTAAAGGTGTCTTACAGACTAAAGGGGAGAGGGATGTGCATGATTGGCAGATCACTTGCTTAGGCAATTGAGTCAATCATGAGATGTCAAGTACCACACCAGATGTTGTTCTTCCTCAAGATACAATAAGTTGGTATTAATCCAATCCTGGAGAAACATTCGGAAGCAGATTTAGAACATAAGTGGATATTCTACGGATATGATAACGACAACCTCATTCAGTGAGACGGTTATCATTCCAGGCTTCCAAGGTGACTGTCAGAGTTATAGTTTTCCCTCTGACGAGGGACAGTATTTTGGATAGGTGGTTCAAGCGGATACTGAGGGAGGCTTGGCGCAGGATACTGATTAAGTTCAGTTGACGATACAGTCTAAGAAGTTTGGATTTGGAGTTCATTTATGAGCTAGATCCCATCAGATATCCAGACACATTCTAAGACAGGTATTGCTTATTTCGGGAGATGGGTTTCTCCGCGAACTTGAGATAAAGAGAGACATAGAAAGAAACATCAGAGCGGATCCACTCACTGAGGCTATTCCTCGAACGCAATAGTTTCACAAACGAGCTTTGTGAAACTGATTAGTAGAGGAGTTGGGTGTTCGGTATCACGGGCTGTGAGCATGCGACATCGCAATAATTAGCCTTGAGTGCAAGTGGGAGATTGTTGGATATAGTGCCCTCAGAGTCAATTATTGGATCACAGGCACGTGATTGCAATGATTGAGGGAGGACCTATACCGGTAGGACAGTCTTACTCAAGATGATAGTATGCTATCTGGTTTATCTTTATCATCGTGTACTGCTTCAGGTGACCTTACAGGTCACTATTGCACGTTGATAGAGCCCTTAGGATTCTTGCTTGACGGCCAGCAGTATGATGGCGATCATATACGTGGGAGCTGGGGTCTATAAGCACATCCTTAAAAGGTCCCTAGTCGTGGGAGTTTTCGAGACAGGGCATCGATACTCCAGAGTAGACTAGTGTATACAGTCGAGACCCCGACAAGGGGCGGTAGCCGGTCTCACAAGCCACTGGTGTCAGTTGGTTCACCTAAGATGTATACAGGTGCTCATTGGGTTATGAGTACACCGGACAGGACTCGCCGGGAACATGCTAGTTGGGATTATACCAAACGTCAGATAGCAGTTCCCTGGTGACATGTGTACAGGTTAGTTCATCGATATGAGATCGTCATTTGTCTCGTATGAGTTCCCACTGTGCTTTGATTACTACCCTACCACGGCTCAAAGGAGTCGTGCAAACAGGTTTTAGTTGGGTACAGTCCCGCGCCATATGGAGGCAGTGAGCGGATCGGCAGGGGTTTCGTCTCTCCCGGTATTAGGGGTGAGATCGCGCTGTGTCTAGGAGAGCCATTACATAAAGCCCTCGGCCGAGGCAGGAGATTTACTGGTAGGTATTCCAGTAGTATCTCAGGGTGTTCTGGGCTACACTCCAACACGACTTGTACCGCTTATGGGGGTCTGACTTTTACCAACCCCTTAGGCCCGCCATGTGATACTCATAGACGAACGGACCGGACTGTACGGATATTGTCACTGACAGGCTCAGTAGGGTGTCAGGATGAGTTCGCTCATCGACCTCCCTTTTGGTCAATACTTGGTAGCCCGTTACGTACGGATAATACCACTGACGTGCTAGTGGTTAAATCCATAGCCAAAGTATTGACGAGTCTTTAGAGTCCCCCACAGACAGTTTCTCAAGTTTCGGGCGAAACGTTGTAGATGCCGTATGATATATGGCAAGGTTCGATCTTATACGTGCGGTATTGCATGGATCATGATCGGATGGATCATACTAGTGGGCTTTGGTTTAAGCCGGATCCTAGTATTTAGATTTGTTGGATTACTTTAGTCTCATCGCATTCGCATTCAGTTGGAATGCGGGTGCAGGTATGTATATACAGGTGAGGGGTATCCTTGTGATCCGTCACGAGTTTACTTTAGATATTGCCGTATCTTTTTATTGTTGCAAACATTTGGATTAATGTTTGTTAATGGAAATAATGAGCTAGATTTCATCATGACATGCATTAAATATGACATAGACATAATTAGTGACTCATGGTCTCTTTTTATGTGCTAATGTCACATTATATGATGGATTGGTGTTGATTTGATAAGAGGAAAGAGAAAGGGGCTGCCTTATGCAAGCTTGGTCTTGTGTTATTGTGAACACTCTCTCATTCTATCATAACATCAAAAGATAAGAAAAAAAAGAGAGAGCCTCCTTCTTCTTCTTCCTCTAGCTCATTAACTCCATTAATGGCAACACCTTCAACCTCCATCCAAGCAATGGATGCAAAGGCAAAGTGATCACAAACATTCTCTACAACACCTTGGATGCGTCGGCTAGCACACTTCGCGCCCGAGTTGCTTCGGATGAAGCGGGAGCCCGTAAAAAGAATCGATGATGTGGTGCCCTTTTCAACGAGGAGATGAAGACCGGAGTTGCCGAGGGGAGATCGAGATGGTGGCCGAAGACCGAAGGACACGGATCGCTCGGTATAGCTCTCTACCCTTTCTCTTGTTTGCTAGTAGTAGGTTAATGGTTACGATCCGGATTTTTAGGATGCGGTACTGCCGGTTTAAAGTTAAGAAAATTTTTCGTTTTCGCATTTTGGCCTCGGATAGACGGCCGGGGCGCTACCGTAGTCCTACACTAATAAGACTTAATTAAGTTAGTCTACCCAATACTAACCTCACTTAACCAAAGTTCACACTAATCACCATATTTAGCACTAAAAACGCATAATTATCGCTAATCGAAGCTAAACTACACATACGTTGAGCGAACAAGGAATGAGTTTAGAGATTATACCCCCTAGGAATCCTACGAGCAAGGAGAAGGAGAAGAAGAAGGGAAGGAGCTGCTGCTGGTTTGCTGCTGTTGCTGCTGCCTGAAGCTGATGCTGCCTGTAGCTACTGCTATTGCTGCCAGTGCTGCTGCTGCTGATGCTGGAGCTGCTGTGGCTAATGCTGTTGTTGAAGCTGGGGCTGCTGCTGTTGGTGTGTGTGTGAGTGAGTGAGAGTTGAGAGAAATGTGAGAAATAATGAGAGACAAGAAATGATAACACCCATTGTCAAACCCTTCCTCTCTCTCTCTCTCTTCATTAAATGAAGCATGGCAAAGGCCATCATGCCATTTCTCTCTCTCTCTCTCTCTCTCTCTCTCTCTCTCTCCCTTTCCAAGTCAACCATATTCAAATAATTTCTATTTTCCTTTTTAAAAGAAAACACACACTTAATTTATAACCCCATAACTTAATTTCCATGTCTTAATCCACCATGGTTGCTAATCATGGTTTAACCTCATTTTTAACCCTAGTTTACATGCACAAGTGTGTGCAAGCCTAGGAAAAATCTAATAAAATATTCATTAAATTTAGAAAAATCTTTGAAAATCAATTTAGTAAACCTTTTATTGAAAACCATATATTAAAATATAATTAGCCATTAAACACATCCTAAGGTGTTACAATCTTCCCCCCTTAAGGAAATTCGTCCCCGAATTTAAAAATATAAAGTTGCGCATACCTTCAAAGAGATGTGGAAACTTCTTCCGCATCTCGCCCTCGGCCTCCCAAGTGATCTTTTCACCATTCGGGTTACACCAAAGCACTTTCACTGATGGCAATACCTTCGATCTAAGTTTCTTCACCTGCCGGTCCAATATCACGACTGGCTGCTCGGTGAACAAAAGATCGCGCTCGAGCTGAACGGTCTGATGCTGAATCATGTGCGAAGGGTCATGTAGGTATCTGCGAAGTATCGACACGTGAAATACGGGGTGAACATCTGGGAAGTCGGGTGGAAGAGCCAAACGATATGCTACTGCACCCACACGCTCGAGGATCTCGAAGGGACCAATGAATCTAGGGCTAAGCTTCCCCTTCCGTCCAAACCTCATCACTCCCTTCATTGGAGAGACCCTTAGAAAAACGTGATCTCCAACTGCGAACTCTAATTTGCGGCGGCGCATGTCAGCATATGATCTCTGCCTGCTCTGAGCTGTCCTCATCCTGTCTCGAATCAACTGTATCTTCTCGGTCGTCTCTTGCACGATCTGTGGCCCCAAAATACTGCTCTCACTGAGCTCTGTCCAACAGACGGGCGATCTATATCTCCTCCCATACAAAGCCTCGAAAGGTGCCATCTGAATAGTATCCTGGAAACTATTATTGTAGGAGAACTCCACCAAGGATAAATGATGATCCCAGCTACCACCAAAGTCTAGAACGCACTCTCGGAGCATGTCCTCGAGAGTCTGAATAGTCCGCTCTTACTGGCCGTCGGTCTGCGGATGAAATGTTGCGCTGAAACTCAAACGGGTGCCCAAAGCCTCCTGGAGACTCTGCCATAGTCGGCTGGTAAACTGGGTGCCTCGGTCGGACACGATACACGTCGGGACTCCATGCAGTCGTACTATCTCGTCGATATATATCTGGGCATACTGAGCAAATCCGAAAGTCGTCTTCACTGGCAGGAAGTGATCCGCTTTCGTCAAACGATCCATGATCATCCAAATGGAGTCATACCCTCGCCTAGTCCTGGGTAGACCCACAACAAAATCCATCGAAATCTGTTCCCACTTCCATTCCGGAATGGGTAACGGCTGTAGCTCTCCCGCTGGCCTTTGGTGCTCGGCCTTGACTTGCTGACAAGTCAGGCATCTCGACACGAAATCTGCGATGTCTCTCTTCATTACGTCCCACCAGTAAACATCTCTCATATCATGGTACATCTTGGTGAAGCCCGGATGAACACTGTATACCGATCGATGTGCTTCCTCAAGAATCTCACGCCGCAGTCCCTCCGCATCTGGTACGCACAGTCTAGTCCCAAATCGCAGTATCCCCTGACCATCGATCACGAACTCGGAAAATCTGCCTTGTCCAATCTACGCCATGATCTCTGAACATCGGTCATCACTGTGCTGTGCCTCTTGTATACGGTCAAGCAACTGTGGGCGTGCACGAACATGCGCAAGCTGTCCCCCTATCGGCGTGAACTCGAACTGCACTCGGCTGTCGCATAATATCTGCCAATCTGCCGACGACTGCCTCTGCACTGCGCTCAAACAAGATAGACAGCCCCCGGGCCTCCTGCTCAAAGCATCCGCCACTACATTTGCCTTGCCCGGGTGATACAAGATCTCGCAATCGTAGTCCTTTACTAGTTCCATCCAACGGCGCTGTCGGAGATTCAGGTCCCGCTGCTGAAATATATACTTTAATCTCTTGTGATCAGTGAATATCTGTCACGACTCTCCGTATAGGTAATGTCGCCAGATCTTAGGTGCAAAGACCACTGCGGCCATTTCCAAATCGTGAGTAGGGTAGTTCTGTTCATATTTCTTCAGCTGCCGCGAAGCATACGCGATCACCCTGTCATGCTGCATCAATACGCACCCTAGCCCCACTCGTGAAGCGTCACAATAGACTACAAATCTGCCTGATCCTGAAGGCAAAGATAACACTGGCGCCGTAGTCAAACAAGTCCGTAGCTGCTAAAAGCTATGCTCGCACTCCTCCTTCCAATCGAAAGGAACTCCTTTCCGGGTCAATCCGGTCAAAGGTGCAGCAATATGGGAGAAATCCTGTACAAATTGCCTGTAATGAGTAGAAAACTGCGTATCTCAGTAATGGATGCAGGCCTGGGCCAACTCTGAACGGCCTCGATCTTCCTCGGGTATTCACATATACCATCCCGTGTAATCACGTGGCCCAAGAAGTCTACGCTGTCAAGCCAGAATGCGCACTTGGAGAATTTTGTGAAAAACTAGTGCTCCCTCAAGGTCTGCAGTGTGATCCCCAGGTGCTGCTCGTGCTCCTCTCTGCTCCGGGAATACACCAATATATCGTCAATGAATACGATGATGAACAAGTCCAAATACGGCCTGAATATACGGTTCATCAAATCCATGAATGCTGCTGGTGCATTGGTGAGTCCGAACGACATCACCAAAAATTCATAATGGCCATAGCGCGTGCGGAAAGCTGTCCTCGGTATGTCCTCCTGTCGAACCCGCAGCTGATGGTATCCTAATCACAAGTCGATCCTCGAAAAATATCCTGCCCCCTGAAGCTGATGGTCGTAGCGCGTTCCTGTGATCCAACAATTGACTCTGAGGGCACTATATCCAACAATCTCTCACTTGCACTCAAGGCTAATTATTGCAAGGTCGCATACTCACAGCCCGTGTGATACCGAACAACCAACTCCTCTACTGATCAGTCTCACAAAGCCCATTTGCGAAACTATTGTGTTCGAGGAATAGCCTCAGTGAGTGGATCCGCCCTAATGTTTCTTTCTATGTCTCTCTTTATCTCAAGTTTGCAGAGAAAACCATCTCCCGAAATAAGCAATACCTGTCTTAGAATATGTCTGGATATCTGATGGGACCTGGTTCACAAATGAACTCTAAATCCAAACTTCTTAGACTGTATCGTCAACTGAACTTAATCAGTATCCTGCGCCATGCCTCCCTTAGTATCTGCTTGGACCACCTGTCCAAAATACTGTCCCTCGTCAGAGGGAAAACTACAACTCTGACAGTCACTCTGTCATCCAAGTCACCTTGGAAGCCTGGAATGATAACTGTCTCCTAAAAGAGGCTGTTGTTATCATATCCTTAAAACATCCACTTATGTTCTAAAACTGCTTCCGAACGTTTTTCCAGGATAGGATTAATATCAACTTATTGCATCCAGTGCAAAAACAACGTCTGGTGTGGTACTTGACATCTCATGATTGACTCAATTGCCTAAGCAAGTGATCTGCAAATCATGCACACTCCTCTCGTTTTAGTCTGTAAGGCAGCTTTAGAGAGGGTGACTCCATCACCTGTAGGTACACTACCGTGCCAGGAGTCGTCCATTCTAAAACACCTTTAGAATGCTGTCAAAGTACCCAGATTGGGAAACTACCCAAATCTAGATCTAAAACCATAGATTTAGTAACTAGAATGTCTGATATAAAATCCATGTCCTTTGTGGAGAAACTACTGTGTGACAACCAAAGTATAACCGATCGTAGTATAGGAATTTCACTTCCTACTCTGTGTATGTCATCCAAATACCAGGACATCACACCCTACTACTTTCTTAACAGATCCATCCCCTATTCTGATGAAGTCAAACCTATGACTGTCACATCAGAAATAGATGATCTATCTCCGCTATATCTGCTTTAGTCTATAAATAGACATAAGATACTTGTCCACTATGCTTCCGCTGCTCCCACTGACTATGACAACCCTCTGGCAGAGTCATATACACGTGCACTTCTAAAGCTAGTTTAGAACGACGTTATACTAATCCTCCTGCCGGGTCTCATAGTCTGGAACAACAGCAATGACAAGTCTGGGTGAACAAGAACTTCCCTGTCACTGTCCTTGAGGCTACCGGAGTACCTCTCGGGTGCCTGAGGTTACCCACCATATCTACGGAGTGGCCAATGGAATGTCAAACCAGATTGAATTTTTAGGTTCTTATCAAATTTTCAGTAATCGTTTGCGGTTTTGGAATCACTTCCAGTTCTACCATACTCCCACTATTGTTTTCTGAAAAAATCCATTTTACTAAAACTGTGGCGAGTCAAGAACAATATCACTATTGATCTTTCAGATGGTAGAAAGTCAACCCTCGTCATAGCCCGGGTCAACCCACAAACAGCCATTACAGAAACGTGCCTTGAGTTATCCAGAGTCTGGTTTTAAGCATAAGCCGGACAACTCCCCGTACCTTAACATTGTTAAGATATGAACTATTCTATATCCAATATAGAAACAGAGGCACCGATTTAATTGGAACCAGATTCAAATCATGCAGCTGTCTCCAGTGCATGTCAACTAAATGGAGAGAGGCCGATCAACATTACTCAACTTAGGAATACATCCAGATATGAGTAACCTGAAAGAGAAGCAAGTTCTCATAATCATTACTATCAACTGAATACCATACACAAGTATCTACATCTTCGATCACCTTGAAGAATCCTGATACTTGCAATACCTAGTTCTCTACTTTATTCATATACCTATAACTTCTCAAAACTTGGATCTTGTATTTCTATGAAACACATGTCTAAGAACTAGAGAAGTCATAAGTAAACAGAATATAGTACGGGTACTAACCCCTCTGTCCAAATGGATACAGGACAACATACAATATACTTTGTATAAGTCCGCTTAGTTGAATAACTCAAACCCTGTGCGTCGTAGGTTGAAAACTGTACTTATGGTTAAGAAGAATTACACCGCTGTTTAATGCTCCTTACCTAACCATCCACTGATATAGGTAAATGTCATAGATATAATTTCAAAAAGTTATATCTCACTTTATAAAAATAAACGTACAGATATATCAATTTGAAATTGGTGTATAACAACGGATATTCAAAACCAAATATTTTGCCTTCCGGCAAACAACCCAGGAGATTTCCTCAAATATCACCAATTACAACGAATCCCGATATAATAAGGATGATCATCCAATTCCCAATAACTTACTCCCACTCATTATCTGTAAAACCATGCAGATGTGAGAATCAAACCTGGTAAATACATACCTTGGAGCAAGGGCTAATTGGGAAATCAGTTTTCTTTTAACAATACACAGTGAAACTGAAACATGTAAATGTTTCGAAGGGGTATCCGAGTATTCTTAGTAATGCCTCTTCCATTATCAGATTCACAACTGTAACCGTATATTTCTTTGCCATCTCTCCAAATCCCTTTATATGTCTTTAGTCATTACCTTCTGTACACCCCTTTAGGCTAAATGGTTTTCTTCCCTCCCTACCATTCGGCACCAGCCTATGGTTTGGAAGAAGACTATCCAATAAGTATAATGGGTGTACTCTCCTAATCCTATGAGTACTCGTAACCCAAGAGAAGGTAAAGATAAAAGACACCTGAATAAACTTTATTCCTATTTCTCCTGAACCAGAATCCATCCCCGAACTGGAACAAGTTCCTTCGAGTTCGTATATAACCATACGATGGAGTATCCAATAAACTATGGATTTTCGTAGTGATACGGGATGTTCCGGAGAAATACAAAGGTGAAGTAGGAGTGGCGATAAAATACTTGGTTTGGTCGTGAATAGCAGTCGCAATTTACTTTGCCCTCTTACTAATCCCTTTATTTGTCTTTACTTAATACCTTCTGTACACCTTTTAGGCTAAATGGTTCTCTTCATGCCTTACCTTTCGGCACCTGCCTATGGTTTGGAAGAAGACTATCCAATTAGCGTAATAGGTGTACTGCCCTTATCCAAGGAGCACTCGCAACCTGAGAGAAGGTAAAAGGAAAAGACAACTGAATAGTCTTATTCATTTTCTCCAGAACCAGAAACCATCCTCGAACCTGGAACAAGTTCCTTCGAGTTCGTATATAACCATACGATGGTTTTATCCAATGGAAGTGGATGTTCATAGTAACACGGGGTGTTCTGGAGAAAAGGATAAAAGTAGGAGTGGCAATAAGGTATGAAACTCAGACAATCCAAAATCCAGTGTTTTAAGAAGGTTCGGTTAACTTAGTCACTGAGTCGTCATGGTCGCTGCCAAAGAGAGAGAGAAAAGAAACACTCAACGTGCACTCAAACCTAGATCAGAATGGTTATCACTTTATCTAATCAGGAAACCTCCCACTGTAACCTCAAATTCTCCTCCAAACCTGAAAGAATAATTAGTCGGGATCACCCGAGGAGTAAACCAACTCATCAGTAGGAATCGGGATCCAACTATCATCGCATGATAACGTGATGGAATCCACTCGTGTTATCATACTCCAGAAGGTATGCGCATATCTAGCAAGTTTCAGTTTCTTTAGAAACTCCCGATGTGATTTTTACCCCATGCTCTTATGACCTTGACTAAGGCCAACAAATCATAAGTCACATGTCAAGTTCTACCCGTCATTGTCCAGGTTAATTTGAACCCACCCGTACAAGCCTTTGACTAGGGCCAACAAGGCTGTATGACTATCCCAAACCAACGCATCTATCTATGCAGCAGAAAGGTAATAAGCAGTTACCATTCACTATGCATTGACAAAGGCCAATAAACATAGCATGAATACTAAGTGCTATCCGTCTGAAATGACGGAGGGCTAAGAATGGTTTTTGGCGAAAAACCTTCAACGTAATGAACTTGATATCGTTGAAGCTTTATATAAAAATATAGTGTCGAAAACCTTTGCTAAAGAGGTCACTCCCGGTGAAGGGATCTCGGCTCTTTCCCCGTAGAATGAGGTGCAGGATATTCCAATTGAATACCACGATGCAAAGCAAAAGTAATCGGCTATAGTGAAGTTATTACCCTGACGCAAACTTCTGTCCAAGGGGTCACTCCCGGTGAAGGGATCTCGGCTCTTGCCTCATCGACTGAGGTGCTGGATATTCATAACCGAATACCACTGTGCAAAACAAAAGAGAACATCCTTGCAATAACAGCTTTTTGAAAAATGTTCCAACAACATCAGAATAGATTTGTTTAGCTTGCATTGATCCGAATCAATGCAGTCCCATCAATTAATCACACCACAAAAGAACGAAAATATGATGTACGTATATGCCATCCGCATTCGCCACTGGGTCCCGTCATCACCCGTTAGGGTTACTTATCTAACGACAGAGCGGGGACTGGACTAGCGCGGTGTAAAACATATACAACATCTACTAGTATATATATCAATATATAATATTCGCTCATGACGTGATAAAATGCAACATCACATAAATGTAATAAGCATCACAGAACAATACAGATAATCTGGGATCCCCGGGTTTCATAGAGCCGCTACTGAAACCCGACGTTCCCCTGGACGTGCGGATAGCCTGTGCAATGAAATCCTAGACCCCTACGGACGCGGCAAGTTACCCGCCAAAACCTGAAGCGAGGCAGCCCCCTACAGCAAAGTGAATGGACCACCCAACACTTCACGAAATCCGGTAACTTAAGCACCCCTCCTTGGTTCAACCTGTATCCCCTACGAGTGCGGCGAATAGCCCCCTAATTCTAGAGTGAAGCCCCCTCCGTATCAAAGCCATGAGATGCGGGCCCGTTTCCCTCTAGAACCCGGCTATCCGTGCACCCCACCTTGGGTTAATCCTAGTGCAGAAAGTAAAATATATACAACGGGTACATCGACCTCAGCCCGGTCGTGCCCTAAAAGAATAATATACAAATAGGCAGTGACGACAGTCCACATGTCGGACGCTCGTCCCGCAATATCAAATGTACAAATACAACCAAACTGTACTGCCATTGCATCCAGGCTATCCACCACGACAAAACCGCAACATCACAGCACAACACAGAACATCAACGTGAATGTCACGTTTGCAAATCCGTCTAAAAGGGCTATAGCAATTAGACAAGATTTACCGATCAAATGACATTCACGGTCACAGATATAATGTAAGTACTGTAAACTAACATATTTAAATTTTCGATCGAAAAAATTTAATGAAGTGGGCCCCAAGTTTAATTCCCAGTACTCAAAATAATCTGGGCCAAAACAAAAAATTCCAGAAACCAAATTTCCGCACAGAAGACCACCACAAGAAAAATTGTGTAATGAAGCCCCAGACTCGCGGCGGAACCGCGGCCAAAACGTGGGTAAGGCCGCGGTTCCGCGGCGTAACATTGATATCATCCATCAAAATTTCTGCAGTGGTCTTATAAAAGCCTGCCTGATTTTCTGAAACACTGAAAATAATTTTTCGACGACAAAATAAATTCGACAGAAACTTTAGTATTGAAACTGCGGTTTCGGAAATTTTGTTCGATCGATATTTTAAATACGTTAGAGCAAGCTAGTAAAGGTTAATAGCGTGGCTCTGATAGCATGTAAGTCTACGGTAGCGCCCCGGCCGTCTGTCCGAGGCCAAAATGCGGAAACGAAAACTTTTCATAAACTTGAAACCGGCGCTATCGCAGACTTTAATCCCGGATCGAACCATTAACCTATAACTAGCAAACTAGAGAAGGGTTAGAAAAGCTATACCGATCGATCCTTGTCTTTCGGTCTTTGGCCACCAACCCAAGCTCCTCGCGGCATCTCCGATCTCCGGTCTTCTCGTCGGAAGGGCACTACATCAATGAGTCTTTTTACGGGCTTCCGCTTCGTCCGAAGCAACTCGGACACGAAGTTTGCTAGCCGACGTGTCCAAGGTGAAGTAGAGAATGTGTGTGATCACTTTGTCTCAAGTATCCATTGATTCTCAACACATGAGAGTGTATGGATGGAGGTTAAAGATGATGCCATTGGTGGAAAATGGTGAGCTCAAGAAGTAAGTGGAAGAAGAAGAAGAAGAGCCTTTCTTTTTCTTATGTATTGGAATGATAATATGAGATCAAGAAGTGATAAACACAAGAGCAAAGCCAAATCATATGGCTGTCCTCTCTCTTTCCTCTTATCATTTCAACACATAAATCAATCCTAATGTGACGTTAGCACAAGAAAAGAGACCATGAGTCACTAAGCATGTCTATGTCACATTAAATGCACCTCATCATGAAATCCACTCACATTTTCCACCAAAATAAACATTAACCCAAATGTTTATGACAATAAAAAGAACCGCATCATCTAAAGTAAACTCGTGACGGATCACAAGAATACCCCCACCTGTATTTACATACCTGCATCCGCATTCCGACTGAATGCGAATGCGACGAGACTAAAGTAATCAAACAAATCTAATACTAGGATCCGGCTTAAACCAAAGCCCACTCGTATGATCCGTCCGATCATGATCCCTGCACGACTGCACGTATATGATCGAACCCTGCCATATATCATATGGCCTCTACAACGTTTCGCCCGAAACTTGAGAAACTGTCTTTGGGGGACTCTAAAGACTCGTCAATACTTTGGCTATGGATTTAACCACTAGCACGTCAGTGGTACTAGACGTACGTAACGGGCTACCAGGTATTAACCAAAAGGGAGGTCGATGAGCGAACTCATCCTGACGCCCTACTGAGCCTGTCAATGACAATATCCGTACAGTCTGGTCCGTTCGTCTATGAGCATCTCATGTCGGGCCTAAGGGGTTGGTAAAAGTCAGACCCCCAAAAACGGTACAAGTCGTGTCGGAGTGTAGCCCAGAATACCCTGAGATACTACTGGAATACCTACCAGTAAATCTCCTACCTTGGCCAAGGACTTCGTGTAATGGCTCTCCTAGACACAGCGCGATCTCACCCCCAATACCGGGAGAGACGAAACCCCTGCCGATCTGCTCACTGCCTCCATGTGGCTCGGGACTGTACCCAACTAAAACCTGTTTGCACAACTCTTTTGAGCCGTGGTAGGGTAGTAATCAAAGCACAGTGGGAACTCACACGAGACAAATGACGATCTCAGATCGATGAACTAACCTGTACACATATCACCAGGGAGCTGCTATCTGACGTCAGGTATAATACCAACTAGCATGTTCCCGGCGAGTCCTGTCCGCTGTACTCATAACCCAATGAGTACCTGTATACATCTTAGGTGATCCAACTGACACCAATGGCTTGTGAGACCAGACACCGCCCCTCGTCGGGGTCTCAACTGTATACACTAGTCTACTAATGGAGTATCGATGCTCAGTCTCGAAACTCCCACGATTAGGGACCACTTTAAGGATGTGCTTATAGACTACCCAACTCTCACGTATATGATCTCCATCATACTGCTGGTAGTCAAGCATGAATCCTAAGGTCTCTATCAATGTGTAATAGTGACTTGTAATGTCACCTAAAACTGTACACGATGATAAAGATAAACCAGATAGCATACTATCATCTTTGAAAGGTTTGTGTAGCACCCTATGAAGAGTTTTGAAGCATCACATGTCCAAAAGTTTAAATTTTTATGGTGCTAAACGAACATGCAAAGGAATCGATCCTAGAAAATTAGGGTTTCGAAACTTTTAAGCTAATAAAGATTAGGGTTTGAAGGCTACAACCTTTGTAGCTCCCCTTTTGCTTGACTCCTTGATCTCTAGGGTATTGGAAGAAGGTCCACTTGTAGTCCTCTTTCGTCCACGACGATCCACCCGAAGTTTCCCGTCCAAGCTTGTAACTTTGGAAAAGCAAAGAGAACACTCTAATCAAGTTGGCTAGACTTGAGTAGAATGATGTTGTGGCTATGGATCTCACTTCAAAAACCTTTCTTTAATTGTGTTTAACTCACTAGAAGAAACTAGAGAGGAAAAGATGAAGGAGGATGAAGATGGTGGCTATTTTCAACTAGAGGTGAAAAAAATAACCCTTAGTTAAAAAGAAATGAAACATAACCTTTTATATTTTATTCCTTCTCACTTTCAACCATGATTAAATGATGGATAGTTAATTTAACTCGGGTTTTAAATGATAAAGAGAAGGATAACCCTAGGTTAGTGGTAGTTGAGCATGGTTAGGTCAAAGGAAGAATGTAGAAGCTAGAATGATTATCCTTTCCTTTTCATTTTATTTTAAAACCAAAATTAAATAATAATCCATTATTTAATCCATGGTGTGAGTCTTATATTGCCACCATTTCCATATGTTAACAACCATGATAGATGGGTGTATGTATGTGTGTATGTATGCACATCCATATGTGCATGAAACTAGCATGAAAGAAAGAAAGAAAAGCACACATGCATGCACACATCCATCATCCAAGAAAAGGTTTTAAGTGAGAAAACTAATGGTTAAATGATAAATCAACACTTGATTTATCAATCCGGTCATATCTCATATGACCCCACCAAAAGCAGTTCACCCGATCAATGTTCGGTATCATATACGCACATTTCAATCGGGTGCATGCGCATATCGCATACGCGCACCACAACGTTTCGCCTGGACTGGGTAACTCCTTTGTGGGACTCTAAGACTCGTCAATACGCCGGCAGAGGGTGATGATCATATCAGGTACCCCCAAGCCGCAAGCGGTCAGCTAAAGTAACGGCCACCCGGGTATTGAGCGATCAGAAGAAAACAAGCGAACCTGCTACAACTCCCGTCGAGCCATCCGGCAACACTACCGTACAGTCCGGTCTCTTCGTCAGATATGCTGCATATTGAGCCTAGGGATGGTCACGTCGACCCTAATAACTCAATAAGTCGTGCCGGTGAATGGTCTATAACAGATCGAGAAACTACTGATAACACTTATCAGCAAATCTCAGCAGCCCTGGCCAGGGACTTACTGATATAACCAGTCAGGCACAGTACAGCATCAACTCCCAATATCGGGAGAGACGAAACCCCTCCTATCGCTCATTGCCTTCGTGTGTCTCGGGACTGTACCCAACGGCCACTTGTTTGCATGACTCAGAAGAGCCGTGGTAGGGTGGCAATCAAAGTACAGTGGGAGAACACACAAGACTCCATGACGATCTCGGGTCTACAGACTAACCTGTACCAGTGTCACCTGAGAACTGCTATCCGACGATAGATATAATTCCATATAGGAGTTCTCGGTGAGTCCGTCCAGTGTACCCAGTCAGCACTGAGCACCCGTATATGATCTTGATGTCAAACATCGATGAATGTGGGAACATCCATCGCCCATCACATGGGTCTAGTATCATATACGCTAGTCTACTCTGGTATATCGATGCCCCGTCTCGATACACCTCCGACTAGGGACATTTCAGGATATGCTTATAGACTACAAATGTCCCACTAGTATGATCTCTATCATAATCAGAGTAGTCAAGCCGATATCCTCAGGGCTTTATCAGCATGTAGGAATGAATAAAAGCATGATCAAATCAACATGTCAGATAAAGAAGATCCGGATAGCATACTATCATGTCGAGCAAGAATGCAAACTGAATATATATACATGTATAGATACATCCACTATCACATAATGGCCTCTAGGGCATACATATATCCAACAATCTCCCACTTGCACTAAGGCCAGTTATTGGCGTATCTCATACCCAACATCTCAAAAAGTCGCTCATGCTGTGGCTGTGGGAGGGCCTTGGTGAGTGGATCCGCGGCGTTATTCTTTGTGTCTACTCTCTTAATCTCGATCCCGCGGCGATCTACAATCTCTCGGATCAAATGAAAGCGCCTCAGGATATGTCTGGACCGCTGATGGGATCTGGGCTCCTTGGCTAATGCCATCGCCCCATTATTGTCACAATACAAAGGTATTGGATCAATAATGGTTGGAACTACTCCTAGCTCCGAGACGAACTTCTTCATCCAGACGGCTTCCTTGGCGGCATCATTTGCAGCAATGTACTCAGCTTCCATCGTAGAGTCTGCAACGGTATCTTGTTTGGAACTCTTCCAACTTACCGTCCCTCCATTGAGGGTAAATACAAACCCTGAGATAGATTTGCTGTCATCCTTATCGCTCTCGAAGCTCGAATCGGTAAAGGCCTCCATTTGGAGATCTGTATTACCATACACCAAGAACAATTCTTTAGTCCTTCGTAAGTACTTAAGAATGTTCTTCACAGCTGTCCAGTGGTTCTTCCCTGGGTTGGATTGATACCTGCTTACAACACTAAGTGCATAACCTACATCTGGGCGTATACATAACATCACATACATTATAGATCCTACTGCCGAAGCATAAGGTATAATGCTCATGCGAGCTCTCTCTTCATCGGTCTTTGGACAAGAATCCTTGGAGAGAGTGACTCCATGGCAAGCGGGTAAAGCACCCCGCTTGGAGTCTTCCATACTAAACCTCTTTAGGATGGTGTTGATGTACCTGGTTTGGGACAATCCCAATAACTTTTTGGATCTATCCCTATAGATCTTTATGCCCAGGATGTATGTGGCATCACCCAGGTCTTTCATGGAGAACCTTAGTGATAAGAATGATTTGACCGACTGTAGCATAGGAATATCATTTCCTATCAGAAGAATGTCATCCACGTACAATACGAGGAATGTGACAACTCTTCCTACAACCTTCTTATAAACACAAGGTTCATCTGGATTTTTGATGAAATCAAACTCTTTGATAACATCATCGAAACAGATGTTCCAACTCCGAGATGCCTGCTTTAACCCATATATGGATTTAAGCAATCTACATGCTTTCTCGCTGCTCCCACTGTCAATGAAGCCCTCTGGCTGATCCATATAAACGCATTCTTCTAAATCTCCATTTAGAAATGCTGTTTTAACGTCCATCTGCCAGATTTCATAGTCGTAGTGAGCAGCAATAGCAAGTAGGATCCGAATGGATTTAAGCATGGCTACGGGCAAAAAAGTTTCGTCATAGTCCAAACCTGGTCTTTGACGAAAACCTTTCGCCACAAGTCTTGCCTTATAGGTCTCTACCTGCCCATCCACACCAATCTTTCTTTTAAAGATCCATTTGCACCCTACAGGTTTTACCCCAGGGGGTACAAAGTCCAAAGTCCATACTTTGTTGGTGTACATAGACTCCATTTCGGATCTCATAGCATCGAGCCACTTCACAGAGTCACCACTCGTGATAGCTTGCTGAAAACTGGTAGGATCATCATCATCCATGATGCAATCTTCTCCGTTACCATCAATGAGGAAACCGTAGTACCTCTCCGGTGGGCGAGAAGTCCTACCAAACCTACGGAGTGGCCGAGGTTCTTCAGTTTCTGTTGCAACAGCCGGTTCAACCAAATCGTCATTTGTAGTTTGTGTCTCCAGAACCTCTTCTAGATCTACTACCTTGCCATCATCTTTATCTGTGAAAAACTCTTTTTCCAAGAATGTGGCATACTGAGAAACAAACACTTTTTGTTCCTCTTTGTGGTAGAACAGATATCCATAAGAATTCTTTAGATATCCCACAAAGTTACACATGACTGACCGTGTCTCGAGTTTGTCCGGATTCTGCTTTTTAACATAGGCCGGGCAACCCCAAATCTTAATTCTCTTAAGAGATGGTCTCTTCCCATTCCAAATCTCATATGGCGTGGTAGACACGGCTTTGGTTGGAACCCTGTTTAGCAGAAACGCTGCAGTCTCCAATGCATGCCCCCAAAACGAGACTGGTAACTCAGCGTCACTCATCATGGACCGGACCATATCTAATAGGGTCCTATTCCGTCGTTCTGACACACCGTTGTGCTGTGGTGTGTAAGGAGGAGTGAGCTGAGAGAGAATCCCATTCTCTTTTAGGAAGTTTGCAAATTCTGTACTGAGATACTCTCCACCTCGATCTGATCGAAGCATCTTAATACTCAAGCCGGTTTGTTTTTCTACTTCTTGTTTATATTCAATGAATTTCTCGAAAGCGTCGGACTTGTGCTTTAATAAAAATACATGACCGAATCTTGAGAAATCGTCGGTGAATGTAATGAAGTATGAAAAACCCCTCTAGCCTGTGTAGACATTGGCCCACATACATCACTATGTATGAGGCCAAGGAGCTGAGTAGCTCTTTCTCCGTGTCCGGTAAACGGAGTTTTGGTCATTTTACCCTTGATATAAGACTAGCAAGTCGCATAAGATTTATATTCAAAAGAGTTTAAATATCCATCTTTGTGTAACCTGTTTAGTCTTGTTTCGTTAATATGACCAAGTTTACAATGCCAAAGAAAAGCTTCATTTAATTCTGAAAGTTTTCTTTTATTAGTGTGTTGTATACTGAAAACTATGTGTTGATTTAGGACATATATTCCGTTATTAAGCGTACCATACCCAACCAACGTTTGATTTAGGTGAATGTTCATAACATTGTTCTGCAACACAAAATTATATCCTTCATTGTCCAACAAAGAAACGGATATTTATTACATAGCATACTTGGTACAAAATAACATGGATTCAAAATCAAAATACATCCAGATGGCAACCCCAAGTGATACTCTCCCACTGCGACTGTATGTACATTGGAACCATTTCCAACGCGGAGAGTATGGTCACCTGTCCTCAAAACCTTGCTATTTCTCAGCCCCTGCATAGAATTGCAAATGTGAGAACCTGAACCGGTATCCAATACCCAGGAAGCAGAGTTTATAGAAAAACAGTTTTTAGTCACAAACGCACCTGAAGCAGAAGCATCACCATGCTTCTTCTTGAGACTTAGGTACTCCGTGCAATTGCGCTTCCAATGTCCTGTCTTGTGGCAATGAAAACACTCGCCTTTCCCCGGGTCTCCAGCTTTGGACTTTCCCTTTCCCTTTACCTTTTTAACTCCGCCCTTAGGATTAGTGGGTTTCTTCTTTTTCTTTCCCTTGGCCTTAGCTTTCGGGCGAGAAGAAGAAGACTATCCAATAGTCATAACGGGAGTTTTTGCTGACTTCATAGTGCTCTCTGCACTCCTTAACATATTAAGGAGTTCAGGGAGTTCCTTTTCCATGCCATGCATGTTAAAGTTCACTATGAATTGAGCAAAGGTGGAGGGGAGGGACTGCAGAATAATATCTATATATTGTTCATTGTCCATTGTCCATCCAAGGTCCTCAAGCTCTTCTATAAGAGCTATCATCTTCAAAACATGGTCTCCTACTGGTGTGCCAGGGGCCATTCGCATCTGAAACAGTTTCTTTGATGCTTCATATCGTAATACGCGGGATTGCTCCCCATACAACTCCTTTGTATGGAGCAATATACCGTGAATGTCCATGTCCTCGTGCTGCTTTTGATGTGTGTTGTCCATCGATGCAAGCGCGAGGCATTTAGCCGTGGCACAGTCAGCGTCCCATGTCTTGCGGACTTCAATGTCCGCAACTGAGGATTTTGGACCTGGGACGGGCGGAAGCCGTGAGGACATATGATACTTTATCATAAGTCAAGGCGATTTTCAGATTCCTTAGCCAGTCTTTATAGTTGGTCCCATTCAGTTTGTTTTTATCTAGTAAAAGCTTGAGTCCAGTCATTGGTATCTGCCATTAAGAGAGAGAAAAGAATACACTCAGCGAAAGCTCTTGCATAGATTAGATTGGTTTATTATCTTGTCTAATCGATGTTTCCCACTGCTTTTATCGAGTTTTTCTTTCAAACCTTAAAAAGAAAAACTAGCCAGGATTAATTACAGTCTACAACTTCGCTAACCGTTCAGCCAGGCCAGTGTCGGTACTTTGAGGGAGGTCCCCCGTGCTTTCGTACGGACCTAATTAGAGTAAACCTCGTTTTCCTAGAGGCGGAGCCCCGTTAACACCTTTCTAGACACCTAATGAGTTAGCTAATTGTAAACTGTAAAACTCTCCTAGGAGCAACTATTGCCCACAGTGGGACCGGGATCCAACCATCACATGGAAGGTATGCAATCTCATTGCAAATTTCAACACTTGAAATTCCCGATGTAATTTTTACCCCTAGTACTTATGACCTTAACTATGGTCAACAAATCATAAGTACCAGTCAAGTTCTTCCCGTCATTTCTTGATCAATTAGACCCACCCATATGACCCTTAACTATGGTCAACAAAGTCGCATGAATGTCCTAATTAATCTGCATCATATGCAGTGTAGGAAGACGTCACTTAGCTACCGTACACTACGCCTTAACTAAAGTCAACAAACGTAGCACGAATACTAAGTACTCTACTTCCTAAAATGATGGAGGGTTGCGAATGATTTTTAAGAAAATCTTTAACGCTTTGAACTTGATATCGTTGTAGAATCAAACAGTTTTCAAAAGGAGTGGCTTAAGCTCCGCAGTTTTGAAATGTAGCTTTTTCATAAATAGCCGAGTAGTTTTCAAATCCGATTCTACAACATCTTTTTAGGTTTATTTTCTTTACATTAATCACATTAATGTAATCCCATCATTTAAGTCCTTAAGCCAATCACAGAAAAGAAACGAAAATAACACGTACGCTTATGCCATCCGCATTCGCCGCAATGTTCCGTTATGCACCGTTAGGTTACTTAACTAACGGCATACTGGGACGGGACTAGCGCGGGTGTAAAATATAAGCAACGTCTACTATATATCATATATATAATATGTTATTCGTCTCAGATATCACAGAACACAGGCAGCAGAAACATAGATATAACGTGGGATATCCTAGGACGTCTGTATTTAGTATTTAGCCAGAATAGAAAATACGGATTCCACAGTCGCGATGAATAGCCAAGCCCACACCCTGGACCCCTACGAGAGCGGCAAGTGACCCTACCAATTCTGGAGTTTAGGAGACCCGGTCTCGACTCCTCGAGATGGCCTCCCACTGAGCCCCAGAACCCGGTCACCTGTGCTCCCCTTCTTGGGTCCAACCTAATGCGGAAAAGTAAATAATATACAACACTGGTGACACAACCTCAACCTGGAAGTGCCCCAAATAAAAGAATATTACATTACATTTGAATTTACATGAATGAAAATATAAAACTCTCATCTCACAAAAACCCCCCGGCTATTCGATCGCGACAATCATGCACATCATATCTCAGCAACACATAATATCTCATATCATCAACGTAAGTAAGTATGCATACCCCAATTGTCGTTGACGTATAGCAATGAAACCGGCGATATCGGACATACTACACTTACGGTCACAGAAAAGAAAGTGTAAAACTACAATATTTGGAATCCACATTCTCTTTAGACATCATAAATGCGAAATATCACATATTTCGTATTTCATGCCTAAACTATATGAATTCTACATATTGTATCACATTCCGGACAAACAGACAGTATTGAAGTTTTCGAACGAATAATCAAATACCCAGAATTCACTAAAGCTCGACACTTGAGCAGGGTTCAAAAACCTGGAGTGTGACACAGTAGTAGCGGTCCAGCCGTAGAAGGGACAAGCCAACGCCTCACATGTGGCACGCCGTACTGCCCCAAACCCTAAGGTTGAAAGGGCAGTTCAAGACGGTCACATAATCGAGTTAAGGTTTGTTGTCTTCTAGAGGGTCCACCACAAAAAGACTTGCACGTATCTCCAAAGCATTTAAACCCCGTGAATAGTGAGCAAATGATATTCGTTCAAACACTTCAATACTTTCTTATTTACCCGGAAAAGCTACGAAATGAAAATACCGATCAAGATAACGCGTCCAAAACCATCTCCAGAAAATACAGTACAACATTCAGATTAAACATACCTAAAACACTATACAAGCAGAAATATGAATTACAGTGAAATCCCCATGCAATGATACTACAGTAAGGCCGCTGAACCGCGGCCTAAGCAAGGAATTGCCGCGGTTCCGCCGCCATATTAACTGTTCATGTGTTCTTATTTCACCATAACTCTTAGATTTCCCTACTGTATTTTTTAAGTATTTTTAATTCTGAAAAAGGTCAGATTTTAGAATTTGTCCAGAGAGGGTCCAAGAAAACCGTATTTTTTGTCCGATCGGGATTTTCACTTCGTAAAAGCGTCGCCTAATGTTCTAGGTCGGCTCTGATACCAACGAAAGGTTTGTGTAGCACCCTATGAAGAGTTTTGAAGCATCACATGTCCAAAAGCTTAAATTTTTATGGTGCTAAACGAACATGCAAAGGAATCGATCCTAGAAAATTAGGGTTTCGAAACTTTTAAGCTAATAAAGATTAGGGTTTGAAGGCTACAACCTTTGTAGCTCCCCTTTTGCTTGACTCCTTGATCTCTAGGGTATTGGAAGAAGGTCCACTTGTAGTCCTCTTTCGTCCACGACGATCCACCCGAAGTTTCCCGTCCAAGCTTGTAACTTTGGAAAAGCAAAGAGAACACTCTAATCAAGTTGGCTAGACTTGAGTAGAATGATGTTGTGGCTATGGATCTCACTTCAAAAACCTTTCTTTAATTGTGTTTAACTCACTAGAAGAAACTAGAGAGGAAAAGATGAAGGAGGATGAAGATGGTGGCTATTTTCAACTAGAGGTGAAAAAAATAACCCTTAGTTAAAAAGAAATGAAACATAACCTTTTATATTTTATTCCTTCTCACTTTCAACCATGATTAAATGATGGATAGTTAATTTAACTTGGGTTTTAAATGATAAAGAGAAGGATAACCCTAGGTTAGTGGTAGTTGAGCATGGTTAGGTCAAAGGAAGAATGTAGAAGCTAGAATGATTATCCTTTCCTTTTCATTTTATTTTAAAACCAAAATTAAATAATAATCCATTATTTAATCCATGGTGTGAGTCTTATATTGCCACCATTTCCATATGTTAACAACCATGATAGATGGGTGTATGTATGTGTGTATGTATGCACATCCATATGTGCATGAAACTAGCATGAAAGAAAGAAAGAAAAGCACACATGCATGCACACATCCATCATCCAAGAAAAGGTTTTAAGTGAGAAAACTAATGGTTAAATGATAAATCAACACTTGATTTATCAATCCGGTCATATCTCATATGACCCCACCAAAAGCAGTTCACCCGATCAATGTTCGGTATCATATACGCACATTTCAATCGGGTGCATGCGCATATCGCATACGCACACCACAACGTTTCGCCTGGACTGGGTAACTCCTTTGTGGGACTCTAAGACTCGTCAATATGCCGGCAGAGGGTGATGATCATATCAGGTACCCCCAAGCCGCAAGCGGTCAGCTAAAGTAACGGCCACCCGGGTATTGAGCGATCAGAAGAAAACAAGCGAACCTGCTACAACTCCCGTCGAGCCATCCGGCAACACTACCGTACAGTCCGGTCTCTTCGTCAGATATGCTGCATATTGAGCCTAGGGATGGTCACGTCGACCCTAATAACTCAATAAGTCGTGCTGGTGAATGGTCTATAACAGATCGAGAAACTACTGATAACACTTATCAGCAAATCTCAGCAGCCCTGGCCAGGGACTTACTGATATAACCAGTCAGGCACAGTACAGCATCAACTCCCAATATCGGGAGAGACGAAACCCCTCCTATCGCTCATTGCCTTCGTGTGTCTCGGGACTGTACCCAACGGCCACTTGTTTGCACGACTCAGAAGAGCCGTGGTAGGGTGGCAATCAAAGTACAGTGGGAGAACACACAAGACTCCATGACGATCTCGGGTCTACAGACTAACCTGTACCAGTGTCACCTGAGAACTGCTATCCGACGATAGATATAATTCCATATAGGAGTTCTCGGTGAGTCCGTCCAGTGTACCCAGTCAGCACTGAGCACCCGTATATGATCTTGATGTCAAACATCGATGAATGTGGGAACATCCATCGCCCATCACATGGGTCTAGTGTCATATACGCTAGTCTACTCTGGTATATCGATGCCCCGTCTCGATACACCTCCGACTAGGGACATTTCAGGATATGCTTATAGACTACAAATGTCCCACTAGTATGATCTCTATCATAATCAGAGTAGTCAAGCCGATATCCTCAGGGCTTTATCAGCATGTAGGAATGAATAAAAGCTTGATCAAATCAACATGTCAGATAAAGAAGAACCAGATAGCATACTATCATGTCGAGCAAGAATGAAAACTGAATATATATACATATATAGATACATCCACTATCACAAAATGGCCTCTAGGGCATACATATATCCAACAATCTTGAGTAAGACTGTCCTACCGGTATAGGTCCTCTCTCAATCATTGCAATCACGTGCCTGTGATCCAAGAATTGACTCTGAGGGCACTATATCCAACATAAGGCACCCCAGTCTCAACGCTATAAGATGGGCCCCGTTGCCCTCTAGAATCCGGCTACTCGAGAATTCCTCTGCGGTGTAATTCTAGTACAGAAAAAGAAAAATATATACAACGGTGACAACGACCTCAACCCGGCCGTGCCTCGATAAAAGAATATACAAAAAGGTGGAAACGGCAGTCCACATGTTGGACGCTCATCGCGCAATAATGAATATACAAATAAATACTACAACCATTGCACAATAGGCCATCCACCATGACAAATTATCCATAACAACAACGCAATACAGAACATCAACGCGAATATCATGTTCGTAAACCCATCTGATTATACATATAGCAATCAGTCAGTTTATACTGCTCAATGATATTCATGGTCGCAGAAACAAATACACAGATAAGCAAGAATTTAGAATTTCGATCGGTTACAACTTTCTGCACTTTCCATTCTACTTTTAGACTTGTTTGGTAGCTAGAAAGTGAAAGAGAATGCGAGAAAGTGAAGAAACGAAAGGTATTTTCTATGTTTGTTTGATTAGAAAAAGAGAAAGAAAGTGGGTTGCCACATAAGCCTCTTTTCTTCTTTTCACTTTCTAGCCTAAATCTTGAAAGTGATGGAAAGTGGAGAGTGGGTTGCCACATAAGCCTCTTTTCTTCTTTTCACTTTCTAGCCTAAATCTTGAAAGTGATGGAAAGTGGAGAGAAAGAAAGTAATTATTATTTTTTAAAGTACTAAGCTATTATTTTTTTCAATGATCATAATTAATTAACTATTGTAGCATTATTTTAGAATATAAGCTAATGCCACATTAACTCCACCTCATTAACTTTCCTACTTTCTTTAACACCAAACAAACAAGTTTCGAAAAAAGAGCCCACCGTTCCCTCGTATAAAAATGATTATTGGTTAAAAATAATAATGCAACACTTCATATGAAACACACGTGAGCGCCGGTGCCGGTCTTCAAGGTAGGATAAAATATTATACCGGCGCCTCACGTGAAAGGCACGTGAGCGCTAGCTTGCAAGGCACGTGTATGCTTGATCGAGTCCTAGGACCAGGGCCTTACGTGAAAGGCACGTGAGCCCCGGCGTGCATAGCACGTGAGCGTCAGTGTCCAAATTAAAGTGGGTCTGCAGTGGTCGAATTATATTCTACATGGAAAATATTTCCATGAATATACTCTATTAAACGGATATGTTGGATCAAATATCTAATGATGATTAAAAATCATCAAAAGATAGAATTAAATTCTATATGGGAAAATATTTCCCTAATGTTTATAAACTAGAAAGATATACTCTGTTAAACAGTGAACCCTTAGATTAAAAATCCAACGATGATTAAAAATTACCGTTTGAATTAAAAGATAGAATTAAATTCTATGTATGGGAAATATTTACCTAATCTTATTAAAAACAAGAAAATATATTCTGTTAAACAGAAAATCACTGGATCAAAAACCAAACAGTGGATAAAATTCCTCTAATAATATTCGAGACCAATTAAATTAATTGGTATCTCTCAATGAGAGATTTTCTCAGAACCGAACAACAGTTTGCAATCCCTCTATAAAGGACTTGAGACTTCAAGTCTCACACACAGATAGATAGAGAGACCCCTATAAGCATTGGAAGTTACAACCGAAAATTCAATTCTCTTGCAGAAGAAAAGTCCTTGCTCCTCTCAAAACCCTAGGTAAAGAAAAACAGAGATCAAAATATCTCATTTGCCTAACACATAAAAATATACAAGAGTTTAACCCTCCAAAAAGAACTTAGTTCTTTCTCTGGATTTGAGATCCGCAAGGCAAATCTCACATAAGTTAAGAATTTAATTCTCATTGGGATGATTTTTTTCTTCATATTCAAGATCTAGGGGAAAAACTAGGTATAGGAAGAAAAAAAAGAAAAGAAGATGTAGATCATATTCCAAGAATTTAATTTCTCTGAAAACAGGGTTTAACCCGATATGAAGAACTTAATTCTTACAAAAAAGAATAGAAGAACTTAGTTCTCAAAGGAAATCTGATCCCCAAATCCTCAAAACAATTATCTCGGTGATCATTAATGGCCAAAACGCCATTAATGAAAGTTTATTTTCTTTTAAAAAATTAAACAGAGAGTAAATCTTTAAAGGGCTTAGTGCCTCACGTGTTTCACACATGAGTGCTCCAAAAGAAAACTTAGCTCCTCATGTGATAGTACGTGAGCGCCAGAAAGCAAAACACATTAGTGCTTAGAATTATTGCAGCACCTCACGTGAAACACACGTGAGCATCAAGAAACTCAACGCCTCACGTGAAACGCACGTGAGAGTCAAGAAACCCAGCGCCTCACATGGCAGCACGTGAGCGCTGAATAAAAGTGCTTAGCACTATATATATAGTCAAAAAACTAAATGCTTAGCACTGCTGAATAAGAGAAAAGGCCCAAGACTGAGCCCAAATTGGCAAAGTCTCTGATAGTTCTTTAGAGCTGAGCCCATATGCTATGTTGATGGATATTAACAAAATTTAATGATCCTTAAATATATTTCCAAGCTGATCTTCGTCTCATAAAAGACTAGCGTATCCTTAGTTAAAATAAATCGAGCCCATATGCTCACATATATTTAAATTGATCTTAATCTAAAACCAGACTAACGGTCCTTAAATAAAATAAAATATTTTTGAACTGACGGAACATACAACTTAAGTTCAAATCTCAAATCTAAAATATATGAATTTGAACTAATCTGCGCCCTACGGGCGATGACATAAGCTAGTCTCCATATACAATCTATGGGCAACCAAAATAAACAAAAATACAATACGACACAAAATGACCTACCGGAGCAGGAGAAAGTTGTTATTGCAAAGCGATAATATAATTAACTGCAGGGGTTTGCGCCTGTAGGGAAGAGCGTCCCTACAATCAAAAACCCCTAACAATGAGGGGGAATCTGATAAAGTCTGCTACATTGGTCGCATCTAACCAAACCTCCGATATACGGTGCCATAAATCAACTTGGTATTTTCGGAGTGGTGGATGGATATGTTCCAAATAACATCTGCCACACAATGAGGGGAACCATATTTCCCACCATGCTTCGTAAAAAAACAAACCGAGTCTTGATGGCGCATCTACAGCCTAGAGACGATTTAGACGTCCTTCTTACTCCAGCAAAGTACAAACGTGAATAAGGACCCAAGGGCCAAATAAAAGTGGAGTGACGGAAAAATCCTAGATTCAGATCTCGATGGAAATATCTACAGCCTAGAGATCATCTCGACGTCCCTCCTCATTCCAGCAGGGTACGAACGCAACTATCAAATGAAATTGGAGCAATGGCATATTTCTAGTTCCAGACCTCGATTGTAAGACGTACAACATAGAGATCACACAGATGTCTACCTCACATCAGTAAAGAATCGGTACGACACAAAAACAAAAAAAAGACGAAGTGATGGCATATTCCTAGCTTCGGGTCTTAACGGCAAGCCTAGAGACTATTGGAGATCATCCCACCCCAGAAGGGTGTGGTTATGACTCATCGGGACCTCAAATTAGGCCTAACCTCAAGTAAAGTGCCACGGCACTACCTAAATCTTCCAATGGTAATACGGATATTCCAACCTATGAAGATTATTTAAAAACATCTTGTCCAGCCTCCGAAGAGATCAGAGATATGGCATACGCAGTGGCTACTCGAACAGCAACCCAAGGGATTGCATAATGAGAATAAATCAGCCAACGCGATGGTAAGATAGACTTACTCTAGTACCACAAACCTAATGGATCCCTATCATAAAAGAAAGGGGTTATCTATATTCAACGTTAGGGTGGGTTTGCATATAAACCAAAAGGAAAGGTAAACTAAAAACTCCGAAATGAGTGAATAAACTAGAAACTCCGAAATGAGTAAATAAACTAGTCCATGCCAGATCGGGACAATCAAGAAATAAAGACGCAAATTTTAAAATAAAATATCTTTTATTCACAAATCAAATGTTTAAAAGATACAATCTATAAAGGAAAGGGGATACAATGACAACTGTTAAGAAGGTAGGGTTTTCAGCAAAACGATGACCAGCTCATTCTCATGCCGGAGCTCATCTTTGCGTTCCGCTAGTGCTGCCAGCAGCATTTTGGTTTGAGCTTGTTGTTGCATGCACGAATTAAGCTTCTCAGAAAGCTCCTATTTAGCAATCTTCTGGCCCCGCATTTCTTGCTCTGTAAAATCAAGGTCCCTCTTCAGCTCCATTCCTCTGAAAATACAATATTGAAGATTTTGGAAGATGACTTAGAGCCGCGCCACATCAGCCTCCATCTGAGCTCGCAGTTTCCTTGAATCTCTAGAACCCTCCTCATACGCCTCTTGCTCCATGGCTAGCTTCTGCCCATAACGTTGAATGGGGGCGGCACACTGTTCGATTCGCGCACTTAATTGGGCCCTTCAAAATAAAGTCTCAGGAGAGAAACTCTTACGCTCAATCTCATGGAGGCAAGCCTCAATCTTCTTGCAATAGTCAACACAAATGCAGACGAAATCTTCATTATGGAAGGTCATAAGGGTCGCTAGCATGGGGTTGACTTCATCCGAAAAGTCCCTAGCAAAAGTGAGGGTCTCAACATCAAGGTCTTCAATAAATTTGCTCAGCATGTGCTTGCTATTTTCCGCACCTTTAGAATATTGGCGTTTAGCGAAAGGTCCCGCGGGCATAGCATTGCGAGATTCAAAGGGAATCGAAACCAGCGGAGCAGCTACAAAATAGAACATACATAAAAATGGGTCAGATCTCTGTTTAAATAAGAAAGAATGAATAAGATCTCACCTACCAATAGTTGGAAGCGGAAAATCTGGGAGCATAGAGGGCTCAGCCATTTCTCCGTTTTCTCCTTCGAGCCATAAGACTGTAGTCAATATAGGAAAATTCTTATTATGAGAGGACTACTTATAGAAAGTTGAAATAAGAAATGAAAGATATACTAACCAACGCCAGAAGGAGGGGCAAGTCCCAGTTAGAGGGCAAAGCGCGAGGTTAACCTTGGCACATATGGTTAAAAAGCACTCCTGCTAGATTGCAACAGTATGCGCCAAGCAATTAACATAAGGAGTAATATCAATGCTGAAAGGAAGAAATGACAAAGAAATCGAAGGGAAAAATTACCTTCCGTCGCAAAGCCCAAAATGATTCGTTGAAGTGCAAAGGAGATTGGTGGAGCGACGACGGTCATGGTATCGGCTAACGGGGGTTCCTCAACCGATAAATCTCCAGGGTTTATAGATGTTACGACCGGTACAATAGTTGTCACACCTACACCAGAAATGAATAAAACGTTAGCAAATACGTCTAGCAGAAATAAGAATTTGAAAGTGATAACATGTAAAGTACCCACAGATCCCATGAGAGTCGGCGATGTAGGAACTATGATTGTGTCCAGAGCATTACTAGTCGCGACAGCTTCTTCAGTTTCCATCGCCACAGAGAAGACGGATTCAAGATCCACACCCACATCTCCTGAATTAATAAAGGCTGTCACTATGCTAACATCACCTACAGATACTGAAGATCCATTGGGGGAAGGAGAGTCAGTTGGAGCAATATTACACTCGGGATTGTGGTCCTCTGTCCCAGAATCTCCAGATGTCGCCACTTCATTCGCTGCTCCAGCATCTAAACTTGTTCCTACTGTATCAGAGGACATCATAAAAGAAGGGGAATGTTAAAATTTGAATAAGTTGCTATGTGAGGAAACCTGGAAAAAAAGTAAATCCTATCAGGTTTTGTCGAGATATCACGCGCTGCTTCCCCTGAATCAAATGCTCCGCCTCCTCACGATCTGCGCGCACAATGTGCCTGTGAGCAGTTGACAAGGTTAGAGGGATATCCTCCAATAGAGCATTAGGAGTTCCTGTTTTGCTCGAGCCTACACCTACGGCCAGACACTCCTTTTTTGCATGCCTCCGGTGTTTCTCCTCCGCCTTAGCCATATGCAGAGGCCTCTCCAAGACAATCGATAGAGGAAGATCCTCATCGGAATCAGATCCGGCCTTAGGATCTGTTGTAACATCCATCATCATCTGCTTTAACGATACTTCCCGTAGTGGTGCAGAAGAGGCCTGAACAACAGTTGGCGGCTCTAAAAATTCCGTAGTGGCTATTGAAGGAAGAATAACTTTTATATTAACACCCGAGGATTGCGTCCCGCTCGAAACAGCGTTGACTGCGAAGGTGCCTATATATAAAAAATTAAAGAGAAAGAAGTCAAGACTTGAGCAAAATGAATTAGATGTTCTAAAGTGCATAAAACAATTCATACCAATGCTTATAGAAACAAGAAGCCTTTCCTCCTCCTCGTATGTCTTAATTGATGCCTGGAGAGCCTCCTCAACAAAGATACATGTTGTGAAAATAAAGTGATAACTAAAGCACAATATCATTTTACCCTAAGATATACGAAGAGTGTAAATGAGCTATACCTGACGCCGCAAAAGCTGCAAACGCCGCTTGCTCACGAGCTAATCACTCGGACGCTTCAAGAGCTGCTTGAAGATAAGTCGCTGCATTCTCGTCGGTGGAAGCCTCGGGAAGAAAAAGATTGTCATTGGTTCCATATTCAGACAAGCCTTCGTTATAGAGAGCATAAGGCTCTTGACCAAATACGACGTCAGCTGAAAACATAGATTTCTTCTTCTTCTTCTGAGTGCCAAGAGCAGCACAAGACGATAAGAGCTTTCGCCTCACAGGCATATTAAGACGGCGTGTTCCGATTTCTGAGTCAACATCCGGCTCAAGAGACGCTATAGCCGTCACGCCGCCGGGGTGCTCACATCGGGTCTTGGTTTAACCGTCGGCACCGTTGGAAAAGCATGCGGAGGTACCATTGCATCACTCTCCCTTAGGGAAGGGCGGACAACTACTCTTCGTTTTAGCGGGACCGCATGATTGCTGGCAGGGACAGAATCCTTATGGTCGAGAAGCATTCGCCTTTCTTCCTTGATGACAGCGCCCGTCGCTTGCTGGTACCAGGAAGTATAAGCAGATGAAGCCCTCGGAATATGATCCGGTTTGGCCATCAAGAAATAAGATCTTGTATTCAATCGCATGAAAGGTGGGCCGCATTGCGAACAATCTCCTCTGAAGCAGCGGGATTGACGAGAAAGGCTTCTAAAGGAACACCTTGGTCGTAGCCTAATTGTTGAGCAAAGCGATGCGTATTATACCTCATAAAAAGCACATCAGCATTTCATCTGTACACTAAAAATCCAGGCCGGATGGAGTACAAATGCGCGATTTCCTTGTCCTTTAAAACGGAAACCCCATCCTTCATGTAGTGGCTGGACCACTCTCAAAGGTTCCTGGGCAGTCGTCAAAACCCTATCAATGAAGGTCATGCTGTTCTCCACAAGGCATAGACGCAAGAGCAATCGTCGAGCTGCCCGTTGTGTTCGATAGGGAGAAGAAGTGTCGACTAGCTTCATGACCCATGGAAAGTTATACCCTTCATAAAACTTGGGTTTTTTATACTCACCAGAAGAACCGAGCACATGCATCTCTATTGATGAGGTAAAATAATGGAAAGAGAAATTCATGGGTTCCGCACCTGGCAGGGTGGTGTCCACTGGTATACTTAAGCCATTATACAAATAGGCTAATCTCGCAACTCCAACGGTCATACGCATTCCCGTCGCGATATGATGAGCTGGATAAAAGACAGATGCTCTCTTGTACCGCTGATGTGTTGGAAGAGCGAATCAGATGATCCATAAGCCAATGAAACCCACGAGAAATGTTTCCTCATCAATATGTTGGTATTAGGTGCTCACGCCGTAGAAGTCGCGGCTAAGCCAGAAGCGATAACAAAATTTTTATGCAAGAACAAAACACACTAACCTAAGAATTCATTCCAAACACCTAAAATAGCAAACGAAACATGCAAGGGTATAGAAATACAACCTTCGACACGTGTCTACCTCCAAGCTTGTAGACGCCAGGAACGTGTTTGGAAGGCGACCACCCTTGCCAAAGAAGATCCACCTGACGGAAACTGAAAAAGGTTTCAACCGACGCTCCAAACTTGCTAAGGATGGATTGTGGGTGATATACGAATTTTTCCACTAATTATTTTTCTGTCAAAGCCATGTTCAAGAGAGCAAGAAGAAGAAGAAGAAGAGGTGAGGAAAAATGGCCTAGTCTTTTTCTCATGAAGCATGAACTCAAGAATAATCACCAAGTGTAGAAAGAATAATGGCTCCACCTTTTTACAACCATGAATCAAATAGTGCATTGTTCCCCTAATAATTAAACATAATAAAAAGAGCTAAGCTCTATTAAAATCTTATGAGGCAGTGCCTCACGTGCTCCCCACGAGAGCGCCGGCGCCAACCTCTTATAGGATTAAATCCTATGGTGGCGCCGCACGTGAAGTTCACGTGGGCACCAATGTGCAAAGCACAGAAGCGTCTATCCTATATAAGAATTAAATTCTTAAGTGGCGCCCACGTGCACAACACGTGAGTGCCGGCGCCGAAATTAAAAGCAGGTAGAATTAAATTCTACATGGGGGGTATTTCTTTAAAATCTGGGATATTCTTTGTTAAACAGAGCCATTGGATCAAAGATCCAATGGCGATGATAAATCATCAAATAATAGAATTAAATTCTACCAGAAGAAAATATCTCCCTAATCTTTCCAAGTGAGAAAGATATTCTCGGTAGGATCAAAGATCCAATGATAGAATTAAATTCTATTTTGGGAATATATTTCCCGAATCTTTACAAACAAAGAAAGATTGTTCTCTGTAAAATAGAGAACCCTTGGATCAAAAAATCCAATGGTGATTAAAAATCACCGTTTAGCAGAAAAAATTATATATATGCGAAAATATTTTCCCAATCTAGTTAAAAACAAGAAAACATATTCTGTAAAACAGAAATCCTTGGATCAAAGATCCAACGGTAGATAAAATTCCCTAAATAATCTTTGAGACCAATAAAATCAATTAGAATCTCCCAATGAGCGATTTTCTCAAACTAATTAACAAACTTTCCTCTCCTATATAAAGGACCCGAGACTTCAAGTCTCAAATAGAGGGTTGAGCCATAAGTTTCTCCACAAAAAGAAAAACATGGAATTTAATTCTCAAAAGAAGAAGAAAATCTCCCTCCTTTCAAACTCTAGGTAAAGAAAAAGAAGAGATCAGAATATCTCCTTTGCCTAGTATAAATGGAAACTAGGGTTTAACCCTTCGTACTAGAACTTAGTTCTTCCTCTGATTTGAGATTTGCAAAGCAAATCTCCCCACAAGTTGAGAATTCAATTCTCATCGAGAAGACTCTATTCTTCAAATTCAAAGTCTAGGGGAAAATAACTAGGTTTAAAAAGAAAGAAAAAGAACCTATGTTCTGAGAATTTAATTTCTCTGAAAATAGGGTTTAACCCTAAAAAGAAACTTAGTGCTTATAAAAGAAAAAATATAAGAACATAGTTCTTAAAGAAGGCTTGATCCCAGATCTTCAAAATAAAGAACTTGGTGATCATTAATGATCAAAATACCATTAACAAAGATTCAATCTCTAGAAAAGGAAAGGAATAATCGCCTCACGTGCTTCCCACGTGGACGCCCGCAATAAAGGACTCGGCGCCTCACGTGAAAAACACGTGGGCGCCCAAAACAGAAGGCCAGCGCCTCGCGTGAAATACATGTGAGCGCTGAGTAAAAGTGCTTAGCATTTCATATACAGCTAAAACGGTTGAGTGCTTAGGACCGATTGGGTAGCGCCCAGCCCCTCATGTGAAAAACACGTGGACGCCCAAACAAAATAAAATGAGACTGCGCCGCACGTGCTCTTTACGTGGACGCCGTACAAAAGTGCTTAGCACTTCATATTCAGTCAAAATGACTAAAATGCTTAGTACTTATTGGGCAGCGCTCATGACTGAGTGCTTCACATGATACACAAGTGAGCGCCAGAGCCCCAAACAAGTGCTTATCCTTTTTACATAAAAGAAAAAGGGCCGAGCAAACAGAACCCAAATAAGTGCTTAACACTTTTGAATAAAAGAAAAAGAAAGAAGAAAAGACTGAGCAGACCAAGCCCAAATTGGCTAGAAGTCTCTCTCTGAAATTTCTAGTATCTGAGCCCAAATGTTCTGTTGATGGATCTTAATAAAAAAATGATTCTTGAAATGTTGCTAAGTTGATCCTAGTCTCAAACAGGACTAATGTATTCTTAATTAAAAATAAATTGGGCCCAAATGCTCTTATGTTTATGCTGATCTTAATCTCAAACTAGATTAACGATCCTTAAACCAAACAAAATATTTTTGAACTAAAGGAAAATATAACTTAAGTTCAAAATCCCAAATCTAAAAATATACGAATTTGGACTAATCCGTGCCCTACGGGCGACGACATAAAATAGTCTCCGTATACAATCCATGGGCAACCAAAATAAACAAAAATACACACGCCACGAAATGAACTGCCGGAGAAGGAGAAAGTGGTTGTCTCAATGCGATAACATAATTAACTGCAAGGGCTTGCGCCCGCAAGGAAGAGCGTTCCCGCAATCAAAAACCCCTCACAAATGAGGGGGAATCTGATGAAATCTGCTACAACGGTCGCATCTATCCAAACCTCAAATATACGGTGCCATAAATCAACTTGGTATTTTCGGAGAGGTGGATGGATATGTTTAAATAGCATCTTCCCCCAAATTCAAGCAAGACGTCCATCACAGTTCATCTCTGTTTTCAGCAGTGAACAGATTCTGGCACGCCCGGTGGGACCTTTTGCCCTTTCCACTCCACACTTCGTGTGTCGTGTTTCGCGAAAAAATTGCGATTCGCTATTGTTGCCCTTGGATTCGAGGAACTAAAACTTGGTGTTTTGCTCCTGTGTAGAAAATCAATGGCTATCAACTTCATCTCATGCAACAGCAACTCCCTCCACCACAACTGGAGGAGTGACCTATGGGCCCAACGCAGCCACTATTTTCTTAATGCCGGTAGGGCTGGTCATGCAAGCCGCTACCGGACTTTTCTTTGGGACCATGCACCCGCCTGTGAGATTCGGTGCCTCAACACCGCAAGAAGAAGCTCCTAGAAGGTCGGTCTTTGATCGGCTGGCAACCACGACGGCTCCCATCAGCCAGTCAGCAAACTCTGAAGCCTCAGTCTTCAACTGGCTGAGCAAGAACTCAAACGGGCCTATAAAGAAACTCGTGATACCTGAAGGGGCTACCCCAAAATGGCTAGCCCTCCCTACTCCTGCTACAGGTGAAGCCTTCAAAGGTGTTTACCCCATCAGATGATCAGTTTTCGAAAGATTGGTCGGTTCTCCACAAACTCCATCAAGGACGTCGGTCTTCAACAGGATAACGTCGATTGAAACATCTCAGCAAAACCAGGGGCATGATGAAGCTGCTTCCAAAATTAAGGCGGTCCCTTCTACGAAGCACGCTCGACGTTGCCACTGGCACCGAGTGAGAGAGGCTGGGGGCAACTCCCCTTCTGGGCTCACCCCACTAACTCCTATGGTGGACGTCGACACTGCTGTTCCAACTGGGAAAAGTTTTGAACCACTTAGGAGGGTGCGGAAAAACTCCCCAACGGCGGTGCTAAAGAAATCTCCCCCACATGCAAAAGTTACAGTGCAGGCAAAGCCGGAGCGGCCTTATCGGCGGCTCTCCCCGCAAATTCATAGGGTCTAGCAAAAAGTCTAAGACTCTGTTATTGACCAAAACTACTCTCGTCGACGAAAGAAATCGAAGGTCCGACAAGAAAAAGACCACTCCTCCGCCATACAATGTGGGACTTCTCCTAAAAAGGTACCTGTCACAATGGTTCCTTCAACTCCAATCTTTCATAAAAGAATGAGGCTGGAAAAAACTTTACCGCCCACGGCAAATTCCAAAGGCGATGGATCAAAACGCCCCAAGTCTGGGGGCATAATCGTCCATACGGTCTATATGACCAATGGGCAAGAAGAGAGCCGTGCTTCGGTGACTCATCGACCGCAAACTCGGTCGCTGACAAAGGATCAGAAGCTGCAACAAAAGATCCAAGAAATGCTGAACAAAATGACGGTACTGACTGGACAAAAAGAAAGTCCAGACAAAGAGGTCGAATAGCGCCATGAGCAAGGGACCGATACAGAGTTTCTATGAAGGGTGCTTGAGAGAAAGGACAAAGAGACTGTTGAGCAAGCTGCTAATATAAAGCAGATGACTCTCTTGTTTCAAGACATTGTTGGAATGATCATCCAACCAGAACCCCCGGCCGGAGATCCGCCGATAATCGTCGAGGATGACATAGGGAAAATAGCAAACCCTCGTCCGACCTTATCAACGGCCAAGGAGGAAACGATCTCCAAGGCCACCCTTGATGATTTCATTTCTCAACAAATAAGAGCTCATCAAGCTAATGAAGCTACCGGCCAAATTGTCAGAACCAGGCAACCATATCTAAGCTGGTATGACCAAATCAAATACCCGCCGGGATATACGATACTCAAGTTCCATGTATACAAAGGAACATGCAACCATCACCAGCACATCATGCAATTCAGAGCTCTGTGCAGCATCATGGGAGGCGACGACAAACTGTTGCTTCGTTAGTTAGTCAACAGCCTGACAGAAACAACCTTTGAATGGTACTTGGAGCTCCCAAAAGACTCCATGAAAACATTCGCAGAGATGGAACTGCTGTTCACACAGCGTTTCGTTAGCGCGAGCGAACGCACTCCGATCACAGTATTAATCAATGCCAGGGTAAAGCCGGGAGAAACATGTGTCCAATACGTGATCAGGCGGCGGAAACCGTGGTCTAAGTATGAACAACGCATTGAAGAATCTCCTGTCATGGCATATTCAACGGGATCCTTGACCCTCAAACGACAGTATCCCAGTTCATGACATTCTTCAAACCAACTACGCAACAACAGCCGAGTGGCCCAAAACCAGCTCCTCGCTAAAACAACGCACGTCCGCACCCATCCTTGGAGGAAAGATGTCACGACCCGAAAATTTTTAGCTCGTGACCGGCACTTAAATCACGCAACGTCTAAAGGCGTAACGTAATTCAAGTAAGCCGAAGCCCAGAAATCTAAACCTTTTTAAGAAAATAAAAGAGATGAAATTTTGAAATAAAGGTATGATGAAATCAGATTTTAGTTTAATGCATAGATAATGAAACATGAAAATGCAAATGGATGATATTGTAGTTGAAACATTTTTCGTCTTTAAAAATTTGGTCAGCACCTCCCTTGTATATTTTGATCCAAAACCACATATACATAACAACAATAAAGGCATCCCCAAGCGGGAGCTAGCTTTTCGCCAATCGGCGGAATCACAACCACGCAAGTCAGAAATATATGTATACGACGCCCAACGGTAAAGATCACCACAAAAGGATAGTGAATAAAGCTAGACATCAAATCCACCAAGCGAACATATAACCCATCGCTCTAAGTCTCGCAACCACAAGTCTTTCTAAAAGTTACTACTTATACAAATACTAGTTTCTGATTGATGGAGTTGGCTAGATACAACATGAATAATAATACAAGAGTGGGCACGATCCAATATGTCTCACCTACCAAGCAAATCATCCGAAAGCAAGCTGTGTGCCAGCGATACCGTTACTGATCCATACGGTCAACCTGCAAGAACTGGGCACAACGGGTGTGAGTTTCCAACTCGTGAGTAGAAAACATCAGCAGGTAGAAATCGAATAAAACAACGATTCCTAGGTCAACTATATCATAAAAGTAATACTATGATATCTAGGGTGACCGTGTCTGCATATATGCTAACAATGAAATCAATGCCTGTATGCATGTGGATATCATCCACGTGTCCATCAATGACACAACAACATCATGGAACCTGAGTGTCCAATATCGACATTCGAAACATCACGAAAGCATATGCATGTAAATATGAGGATATCAACCAACGTGTGTCCATCAACGACACATAAAAATCATGGAACCTGAGTGTCCAACATCGACACTCGAAACATCATGAAACCCATGTCCAGTATCGACACGTAAATCCTCATATCTCGGGCTCCGTCAGTCCGGATCGGCCCATATTATCTCACGACTCCAGTCAGTATCCTCCAGATAACCGCAGAGCCCAAATACTATCACCGGTAGGTAGTAGTCTCTCTGCCAGGCTCATCGTCTACTGCACAACATACCTTTCTTACCCCGGGGTACCATACCGGGTCCATCATGAACCCGCAAACGGATAATCCATCTCCTCGAATCGGATTTCACATACCAATCTCAGAACTGAGAAAACTCATGGTGGACGCCTCGAAATATCATATCAAGAGAAACCGGATTTTTAAAACAATAAATAATTTCCTTTGAAATGTAAGCACGGTTCTCAAATCCAGAATCTCATGAAAACAGCATCTCAATGCGTATAATCATAAAGCATGATGTATGCAAACATAGAATAGAAATGTGAGCATATTAAGTATATCATGCGACATAGTATAGTGATATGAGCATAACAAGTATATCATGCCAACGAGTCATGTGACAGTACTGAACAATTAAGAGTAATAGCATGATGTGGCAATTCTACTGTGTAAGTGACATAGCAATTATTGATGATGAAAGTGTGTGAGCTGGCAATCTATGTAAGTGCAACATACGCATCATCGATAATTGTGTAGGTGTACTGGCACATGTATATGTAGTGCAATGAGAATATCATGAACGTAGCATAAAGTACATCGTAAGCGAAATGCTATAAGGTATACGTATCTAATCTAACATCTACGTAAAGGCTAAACTAAGCGGTGTAGACCGGGATTAAATATCTATAACATATCCGAGTCGGTGAATCTATCAATCGGCATCTAGCCTCACAACGTCATGTACGGTATAATCCATCGTACTACATTCTCTAGTCAAGGGTATGGATCAATCATCCGGTAAAACATCGCGTGCGGTAAACCATCGTGCAGCGACAACAAACAGAATAGGGATTCTATCGACCTATACAGCATTGAGGGTACGGATCTAAAGTCTCGTACGACATATCACTCATTATTCACATAATTATATATATACCTATATCTCAGGTCACATCTGTATCAATCTCATATCATGGGACCGACAAAGGTATCAATATCCTCATATCACCTCGCATCCGTAATGACATATTAAGCCAAGTCATCATATTCATCATATCAATATCTCACATCAATGTCATCTTACATATACAATCTATCTTATTACTCTCATGTCATATTTATCAACCTCATAACATTCCACTATAATCTCATACTCATTCTCTTGAAAGTACATATATATATCGTGGTTCACATTCACGTTTCATATCTTCATATATCAATTCGAGACATCCTTTCTATAATATCATTTCACACTAAACCATAAACTATAACCTTAAGTCGTGGCATATCTTGTCTCCAAATTATAAATCACATATCAATGGTTGTGGGGGTGCTATACGCCATCCACCCGACTTCCCCCGTAGATATAAATCTACTCACCTGCGGAACTCCTTGTTCAGCCGTAGTCGATGTGCTTCGTCGTCTCGGGATCCACGCGAAGGTACCTACAATCAATACGCAATCCTAATGCTATTAAAATAAATTCCGAAATCCGATACGGCACACGGATTGCCTATAGGTTAGAACCTATAGCCTACGCATGCAAAAACAACCAAACAACCCTTGTAGCGGTGTATAAACATAAATCAAGTGCAATAATTATGTACAAAATGTAAATACCCAGTAGGTGCAGCCATGGTGTACGAAAACTATATCATGAGACTCGATCATTAAAACTCAAATCCAAGCGATATAAGCGTGATGCTCGGATCACAAACGCAAATCGCAACAAATAACATTAAGGTACACCTCCTATAATGTCGAAAAATGCCGGTGCGTCCAAAAATGGCAGAGCAAGAACATCCGCTTGCCTCCTGCTCACGGTCTGGCGTCCTCTATCTCTGGGTCCTCATTTCTCTGTGGATTACCAATCTCGCAATCCATCGGCTCGTCGGCCCGGTCAGGGGTACTAACGGAAATGATTCCACTCTGACACTCATCTGGTCATCTGTCGGCCAATTAGCATGACCACTCGTAAAGCAGCACGTCACTGGCGTCGGCCTCCGGCCCTCTGAATACACGTGACACAATTGATCCTGGGTGCAAATCTTATCGCAGCAGTGTTCTGGAAGTAACCTGCTCAAGGTCTCTTTCAATCTCGCCTATGCCGAACTATACGGAGGCTGGTACTCTTACATAATCTTTTCTCGTTTTCTGCACATCTGCATTCTAAGCACAGCATTTCCTCAGGAACTGGCCATATCCCAACGCCTATGTATACATATCAGATCTCTAATCTCAACGGGGAGTAACAACAGCTCGTTAACATCTCGCACGAACCTCTTGTTCCACTAGTCTTTATTATCGTCCACTTCGACTTCACGTCATGCTATCTGCGTACTGCAATTGTTCTCGGCTACAATCAATCCGGAGTCTCTCATACGGACTCGAAATTACGAACTCGGTATCTTCATCACTCTGTAGAAGATATTTAGCTGAACACGTCCTCGGGAACTCGTCCCAATTATCCGAGGAATATTCTTTATTCGTCCGTTCTCAATCAACTCACAATGCATCTGGGTGAGGTCCTCTATCCGAAGCTGGTCAACTTACTGATCTCCTATCGGAGTATCCAACGAACAACGTCATCTCTGGATCGATCTACTCTAGATCTGAATAAGATTCTTTACACTGGAAATCTTCAACTCAACTGGGCCTGCGTCGGCGCATCAAATCAGACGAATCATCTCAGTTGCTCAACTCGACTCAAGATAGACTAGCTATCTTCTGTCGCATCTCTGCCTGAAAGCTCCAGCGATCTCAGCTCGTAAGCTCTGGAAGAGACATCCCATCAATCTCAGCAGTAGCTGGGTCATCTGTCAGCAAGGTAGACGACATCACAAACTCTGAGGTAGGCTATACATTAACAGTCCTCTCATAACTGGCAGCCTCTATCAGTGGCCCGATCATCCGGTGCAAAACCGAACACTCACCTCAAACGAGAGGTCACAACACAAACACTAAATCGAGACGTTCCCATATCACCAGAAAACACGATGGTCAATCCTCGTCCATGATGAGCTCGTCCTGACCGCATCACTAGTAGTAGCTCAATCTGCGCTCAAACTATGGTGACAGGAACCTCAAGTATGTATCAAAGAAGATATATCAAAGGAATGAAAGGAATCAACAGATCCAGAATAGATACATGATCATAAGGAGGAACGGAATCAATGAGAGTATGATCATTGGAACGAATAGAATCAAGGATCTCAAATGGATGTATAATCATGGGGACGAAGAGAATCATAGATCTCAAGATATGTACATCCTAAGACAACTTAAGTGGAGAATCGTATCGTAAGTATGCCACGGAACATATGCACGGCACGTCACTCTACTTGAGTTACCTACTCCATCAATCAGGGTCAACCTATGTAACGAAAGTTCGGGTCTAATACCCCCATGTTCAAGTCTAAGTTCCGTAAGGTCAAGCCTAGGTTCCGAAATAGATTACGCCCTAGACTCCACATAGTCAAACCTAGACTCGAACTAAGGTTAAACCTAACGCTCTGATACCAACCTTATGCTACGTTCATGATATTATCATTGCAACTACATATATATATCGTGGTTCATATTCACGTTTCATACCCTCATATATCAATTCGAGACATCCTTTCTATCATATCATTTCATACTAAACCATAAACTATAACCTTAAGTCGTGGCATATCTTGTCTCCAAATTATAAATAACATATCAATGGTTGCGGGGGTGCTATACGCCATCCACCCGACTTCCTCCGTAGATATAAATCTACTCACCTGCAGAACTCCTTGTTTAGCTGTAGTCGATGTGCTTCGTCGTCTCGGGATCCACGCGAAAGTACCTATAATCAATACACAATCACAATGCTATTAAAAAAATTCTGAAATCCGATACGGCACACGAATAGCCTATTGGTTAGAACCTATAGCCTACGCATGCAAAAACAACCAAACAACCCTCGTCGTTGTCGTAAAAACACCCAACGACCAAATCTCATATCTAATATCAAAACCAAGAATTCCAATATCGGAAAACATAGTCAAAACCAACCCAATATGCTCCCAGATTTTGGTTCGGGTCAATTGGGACAAAACAAGCAAGTATAGGAGATAGGTTATAGGGTAAGTGAGCTACAGACAAAAACTCAACACCATAGCCCAACAGAAATCCGGCGACATTGCCCAAAATTCCACCTCGCCGGCTATAATAGGGTGAAATTGGCTCGAACTTTGTTGGCGGTCTTCTGGTCATTTATCTAGGTCACTGGACTTGTTTGATTTTCTTGAAACTACCCCAGATAGCTCCAGATACACTGTAGGCTACAAAACATCACAAAACCGACACGGGACAATTTCTAAGTTCGTATTTTGGTGCTAATCTCCCCTCTTGGACAGTAAAACACCACTAAGGGTTAAGTAAACACCCACTACAGATCACAAGTCCACACAATCACCAAAACCTTCTCTTGGAATTTCCAAACATCACTAATCTAAATCGATTTAACTCTAAACTATTATAGGGTGCTAGGAAACTCAAAAACTAAACTAGAAGTGTAGGAATTACCTCATTTGGCAATTCAAGAATTTTCTTGAGTTGCTCAAAGTCTTCAAAATTCAACTTTGATTGGTCTAATAGGTTTGTAGAGAAGTTGTGATCATTTTTTGTGAAGGGGGTGTAGGGTTTTGGTGAAGAAATTGAGATGATACATGGAGGTGGAGGTGGAGGGAGTATGGGGATGAGGAAGATGAAGGAAACAAAGGGAGAATTGTGAAAGGGGGGGCAGCCCACTCTCTCTCTGTCTCTCTCTCTTTCTCTTATCCTCACTCACATGGCATGCCACTCTCTCTCATGCCCATGCCCCATGTCATAAGTGTGTCCTCCCTCTCCCCCCCTTAATAATTCTCTTTTTCTTCTCATAATAAATAAAACCAAATGCAATAAACAAACATGTAACAAAAATGCAACATGTCATGGTGCACTAACCATGATTAATTAAAAATACGGATTTGGCCTAATCACGATTAGTAGTGCACTAATAAATTTTTTTATTTAAACTGCATATAATTAATTATAAAAATACCAAATCCAATAAATATATTTTTAAATGAATAAATCATTTTAATCTCCAATTATTTCATAAATATTGGTATATATTTATACCATTTTACGAAAACCCCAAATTCACAAATTGGGTAGTTTTCACGAAATATATTATTTTAATATTAAATTCCAAAAATAATATTTCGTATTTCTGAAATATTACAAAAGACTAGGATGTGCTTACTCGTTTCTCCACGACAAGACGAAGAGACTGTTCGAATTGACAATGTGTAATAAACTCATCACATTGCCAGACCTACGCTATCCGCCGTAACCCGGCGACGTCAACAACCCTAACTACTGCTCCTATCACCGATTGGTGAGCCACCCAATTGAAGATTGTTACTTCTTCAAAGACTAGGTTGAGGACCAGCATCAACAGGGGAAATTCATGATGTCTGATAACTTGAAAGTAAACCCACCCCAGAAGTACACTCCCAAAAAGGTGGACGTGCTGGGGGCATCATGCTCACTCGTGGAAGAAACTCCATGGGAAGACATTCTTTCAGCAAAAACCAAAAGAATACTGAAGGATCTACAGGAATGTCTAGCATGCAGGTGAAAAATTCCACCTGAACCCGAAATAATCGAAGGGATGCTAAAACCTCGTCCCACACCGAGAATTGTTGACGAGGGGAAAAACCCCCAACTCAAGCCTTTGAAGTCTTCGAAGAAAAAGAAGAAGACCAAGAAGCCTGTGCAGCTTGCCGAGTATAACGACAAGCGCACAGATCCACAAAATAAATAGACGCGTTGGAAGAGTATAACCAAAAGTCACAGACACCAGTCACGCTCGAAGAATTCCTCAAGCATATTCTTGAGGATGGAGACAGTGACAATGATGAGGGAAATGACTCATCAAGAGAAACCAAAGACCGCGTAGCAAGTTGCCACATGTTATTCCATTCGTCTTCATATGATGAAGAGACTCCCTCAACGTCAGAAAAAACGCAGAGGAACTGGGGGCAGAATTGGCGCTAAAATCCTCGGAACTGCCAGAAGAAGACCCGATTGAGAGGCTGCTAAACGAAGCCTTTCAAAAAAGCAAAGTTGACCGAGAACGTGAGACAGCCATATATGAAAAGTCCAAGCATCAGTGTCTGGATAAAGAAGCTGCGGTGAGGACGAGTCGTAAAGTACTCCAACCAAACCATAGCACACCTGCAATGAATAAAAGCAGGATCAAAACAGAGAAGCGGTTCGCCAAATCCCTGTCAATGGGGATGAAACTACCACCTCTCATAAGGAACACTTCTGGGATCATATGCCTCGATGGAGAAGAATCACATCCAAACTACCGCCTATATCATCGGAGGGTCACCCACCCCACCGAGGAATGCAGTGCCTTCAAGAAGGGGTGGCAAGGATACGTTGCCCATCAAAAACACTTTAAGAGGATAAAGCGCGAAGCTCGCGCTCGTCGATGGAAAAATAGTAGGACGAACACACATGAAGAAACGACTGGCAACTGTCATATAGTTGGTACCAGTTCGGAAGGGGGAAAACCCCAATTTCTTACCTTCGGAAGCGATTCTGAGGACGAAATACCCCTCAGCGCTCTCTTCAAAGACTCCGCCTCCAAAAAAGAAGAGGAGGAGAAGAAATGCAAGAATATTCATCTGTGTAATCACACGCTGCCTGAGAAGAATTTCAGACCGACAAACAAAGATTCGAACAAAAAAGACAAAAGGAAAGGAAAAATCCCTGAGGAGACCGCCCTCGATGAAGAAGCAGTCAAAGAGCTCTCCGCAAGAGATCCATCTAAGAAAAATAAGGTGGATTACAAAGTCCTGGCACATCTGAGGAAAATACCCTCACAACTGAGCATATCGGATGCTCTCCTCCTATCCAAAGAGGCACGAGATTCCCTGATCAAGGCATTACAGGAGCCCGATCAATTCCAAGCTTTCCTCGCGGAAGAGAAAATTAAAAATGAACTGGCAGAGGTCCATACTACTAATATTACATTCAGTGATGAAGATCTCCTTCTCGGTACATGCGAACATAATCGTCCGTTATATGTCACCGGGTACTGCCACGACATCAAGATAGGGAAAATCCTCGTCGACAATGAATCCTCCGTTAACCTTCTTAACGTAAGGATGATGAAGGAAATTTGCATGAACGCTCAGCACCTTGCCTGAGATAAAATTACCATCTCCGGGTTCGACTCACAGTCGTCACGGACGCTTGGGTCTGTAATACTGACATTATACTTCGGGCTGCTTGTCACTGATATCAAATTTCATGTTATTGACGCCAAGACTTGCTATAACGTTTTGCTCGGTAGGCCTTGGTTACACGAGTACAAGGTCATCACTTCTACACAACATCAGTGTATGAACTATTTCAAAGATAGTTCGGAGTACACCGTTATGGGAGAGCTAAACCAGTTCTCGGTAATTGAAGTCCAGAAATACGAAGACGAAAAGTACTTCCTACCGGACTTCGAGGATACTGAAAGGTGTCACAAGCCGGAGAATAAAAAGAAGTCCGTTGCCACTATCCCAATCTTTAGGAGCGATACCGAGGAACATGAAGAAATAGTCTACTCGGGGCAACCCCAAAGGTAGAACAATAAGCCCGGATCGTCTACTCCTATTCTGGTCTTTGGCAACGACTCAGAGGACGAGGCCAATACAGTGTTCTCCGTCCGCCCGTCAATGCAAATTTTTTCCGAAGCAGATCAGAGTCTACAAATTACAATGGCTCCGCCTTGGCATTATAAGGAACTTGATGTGCTTTATACATACAACGTACAAGAACTGTAAACTTTCTACGTACCTCCCAGGCGAAGAGGTGAAAAAGCGATCCTCTTCTACCAATCCACGGAGACCAAAATAGAAAAAGAAGTCTGGCATGGTACCGATTTTGCACTTGACTGGCTTCAACCCATCCATCTACCAAGATATTATGTGGAAGGATTAAAAAGGCTATTAAAATGCCAAGGTGTACCCCTCAAACAAACTGTTTGACAAGCCCAATTCTACAAAAAGATTTGGGATATTTTCGGGACTCAGCGAAAGATGCCCAACGGAGAGATGGAGACAACAAGGCTCAGATATGTTTAGTCTAAGAAACGGGAGAAAATCTACAGCTTCCACGTTGTAAATAGCTTGGGTGAATAGGAAAACGCTCTTCCAAGTAGCTGTGACGTTAAATCGGAGCGAGATCCCGCTTTAAGAGCGTTAAGTCCGTCGCTTGAAAAACAAATTGACAGGCTAATAAAAGAAGCTTGTCAAACGAGCTGGGACAATCATAACTGTGAAATGGCCATTTATGAAAGGGAACGCAGCGTCTCAGTCAGTAATTTATGAAGAAAGTAGACCGTAATACTCTTCATTCCCGAACTGCTATATGTTCTCGTGGAAATGGAATACCCCAAAATGAAGGTAAAAACAGGGCGAAAAATGCAAACAACGCTCGAAGACAACAAACCGGATCCAAAACGCCGTGCAAATGAGAAAAACTCGATTGGAGTCCGTCCTTTATAAAGAAGATGGGTCGGGAATACTCTTTCCCCCAAGACAAGACAAGGAAAATATTCAACCTTGTCATGAATCACCAAATAATGACGCTTCCGGAGTCTCGACACCCTAAACAAATAAACGAGGTCAATCATCCGGATTATTGCTCCTATCACCGAGTAATAGGTCATCCCTTTAAAGACTACTTCACCTTCAGAGACTGTGTAGAAGACCAGTATCGACAAAGCAAGTTTATGTTATCCGATAGCTGGAGGGTAACCCCGCCACAAAAGCATGAGCCAAAGAGGACCTATACCGTTAGGATAGGACCGGCTCAACATCGAGAAGAGAAGTGAACTCGTACTTACCATATAATAACACTCTCAAAAGAGTGAGGGCACGAGACTATGAAAGACCTCTACAGGTGCTTCGCAAATGAAAACGAGGACGAGGTGATCTCGGAGTTTCCACCAGCACCAAAAGAGCTGGAAAATGGGATACACACTACAGCGGACAACCTAAGAAAGATTGACTTAGGGACAGAAAATGATACGAGGCCAACGTTCGTCAGTGAGCTATTATCTGAAAAATATGTGGCCATGTTAAAAGACGTGCTCATGTAGTATAAAGATTGCTTCGCCTGGACCACTCTAAAATGCCGGGTCTAGATCCAAAAGTGGCAGTACATAAACTGATGATATCGCCAGGTATAAAGCCAATCAAACATGCGCCAAGAAGGATGCAACTCGAACTTGAGATGAGTATCAACGCTAAAGTCAAGAAATTAATCAATTCCGGCTTCATCCAAGAAGTTCAATATCCCAACTGGATCGCTAACAACGTTACAGTGATGAAGAAAAATGGGATGGTGCGCATCTGCGTGGATTTTCGGTACGTTAACAAATCTTACCCAAAGGACGACATCGCAGTGCCCGTTATCGAGCTTATGATCAATAACACGTCTATCCATGAGTTCTTCTCCTTCATGGATGGATCTTCAGGATACAACCAAATAAAAATGCATCCTGAAGACCAGAAGCATACCGTCTTCCGAACCCTACAGGGCATATTCTGCTATAAGGTAACGCCCTTCGGTTTGAAGAACGCTGGCGCTACCTACCAGAGGGCCATGGCAAAGATCTTCGATGACCTCATCCATGAGATTGTCTCCTTCATGGATGGATCTTCAGGATACAACCAAATAAAAATGCATCCTGAAGACCAGAAGCATACCGTCTTCCGAACCCTACAGGGCATATTCTGCTATAAGGTAACGCCCTTCGGTTTGAAGAACGCTGGCGCTACCTACCAGAGGGCCATGGCAAAGATCTTCGATGACCTCATCCATGAGATTGTCGAATGCTACATCGACAACCTTATGGTAAAGAGCAAATCTCACGAGGAACATTGGGAACAAATAAAAATATTGTTCCAACGTTTTTGGAAGTATTATCTAAAGATGAATCCTCTAAAATACGCGTTTGGAGTTTCCTTAGGCAAATTCCTAGGATTCATCATACGACACCGAGGTATCGAAATCAACCCCTCAAAGATCAAGGCGATTATGGAAATGCATATGCCAAGAACTCTCAAACAACTGTGGTCTCTCCAAGGAAAGCTCACATATATCCGGCGGTTCATAGCCAACCTTTCCGGAAAATTCCGTCCCTGCAGTCATTTGATGATGAAAGGGACCCCGTTTGTCTGGGATCAAAAGTGCTAAAATGCACTAGATGAAATCAAACAATACCTGTAAAATCCGCCGGTATTGGCCGCTCTGGTTAAGGGAAAACCACTTATCCTATATACAACGGCCCTTGAGGGTTCTCTAGGCGTGCTATGGGCAAAAGAGAACGATCATGGAAAGGAGAGAGCTCTGTACTATTTGAGCCGAGTTCTCCTGGGGGCATAAAACAACTATTCCCCCATCGAAAAGCATTGCCTGGCACTGATCTTCGCAATAACGAAGCTCGGACATTACGCCTTGGTATATGAGTTCCATCTCATATCGAAGGTGGATCCTTTCAAATATCTAATGTCAAGGGCCATACTAACAGGAAGGCTTTTCAAATGGGCCCTCCTCCTAAAGGAGTTCACGATAACATATTGTCCCCTCAAAGTAGTGAAAGGGCAGGCCATTGCGGCGGAGCATCCGATACTAGCTGACTCCCTATTAAATTGCGAATTGCCAGACGAACATACGTTCGACGCAATCAAAGAAGAAAATGATCCCCAATAGGAACTCTACTTCAATGGAGCATCTTCCGTTAAGAGGCGAAAGCAAAACACCCCCATAATCAAAGCTGGGGTAGGACTTATCTTCGTGACTCCGCAAGGAGGGATATGCATTACACCCTTTCCTTAACAGAGCTAAGGACTAATATCGAAGTTGAATATGAAACTTTGATAGCGGGTCTCGAGATCGCTATCGACATGGGAATAAAAGACCTCCTCATATATGGAGACTCCCAGATGATTGTTAGCCAAGTAAATAACGACTATCAGACAAGCAAGTCAGAGCTGATAAAGTATGGCGAAAGAGTGCAGCAGCTGCTGACACAAATCCCTTCCTATACCCTGGAAAGTATACCGCGTGTGGAAAACAGCAAGGCAGATGCATTGGCCAAATTGGATAAGAAATTGGCCGATGAAGACCTCGATGACATGAGGATCATTATGCAAAACCGCAGGGTTCTCGCGCCAACAGATATATCTTCGGAAGACCTGATAGAGCCATCCGAAGGAAAAGAAATGACCGAACAAGTAGACCTTTGAATAGAGAACGAAGAAAAGGTCATCGACTGGAGGGAATTCTTCATAGACTACTTCAAATCCCAACGAACGCCCGAAAATGCGTCGTCTAGACATTAGCTCATGAAACGAGCTTTGTCTTTCGCCTTCGTCAATAATACTTTATATATGAGATCGTTCGACTATCTGTGGCTAAGATGCCTGGGGCCAAAGGAAGCGAAGAAAGTCGTCACAGAAATTCACGACGGACACTGCGGTTCTCATCAAGCTGGGCTAAAGATGAAGCTGAAGATAAAAAAGAATGGGTTACTATTGGTTGACGATGATCCAGGACTACCTCGAATATGTGAAGCAGTGTCACTCGTGCCAAATTCACGGGAACTTCATCCATCAACATCCAAATCCGCTGCACCCGATAGTGGCTAGCTGACCGTTTGAAATGTGAGCAACCGATATAATTGCCCCTATCGAACCGGCATCATCCAAAGGGCATCAGTTCATACTAGCAACAACTGACTACTTCTCTAAATGGGAAGAAGCAGTACCACTAAGGGAGGTGAAGACGGAGAATATTCTCCACTTCTTCAAAACCCATGTCATCTATCGGTTTGGCACTCCGCGACGGATAATCTCGGATAATGGGCCAGCTTACAGAAGCCATAAAATAAGCCGCTTCGCACATCAGCATAAAATAGATTGGAGATACTCTTCAGTCTATAATCCTCAGGCCAACGATCTAGATGAAGCTTTCAACAAGACCTTGACAAAGATCATAAAAAAGACGGTGTCCAGAAACAAAAGGGACTGGCACGAAAGGTTGCATGAAGCTCTCTGGGCATACGACCACGAATACAACACCATACGCATTGGTGTTCGGCATAGAAGCAGTACTCCTGTTGGAAATAGAACTCCCCTCTTTACGAGTAGCAGTTTGATACGAGATGACAAATGAAGAAAATGCTCATCTTAGGCTTGAGGCCCTCGACGAAACTCTCCTTATAGCACAACAAAATCTGGAGGCTTATAAGGCAAGGATGAAACGGTTATACGAAAAACTGTCCAGGCCCAGAACATTCCGCCAAGACGAACTCGTGCTAGTTGTCAAAAGACCAATAATCCCCAATCATGCAAAACGGGGGAAGTTCGAGCCGAACTATGAAGGCTCGTATATCATAGACAAATTCTACCAAGGTGGAGCCTACTTGCTCATCGATATGCAAGGCGAAAGACCCTTCCAGGCGATAAACGGTCGATTTCTAAAAAAATACTGCGCTTGACGAGTCATGACTTAGGTCAATGATAGATGACGACGCTTGTGTCCGCTCGCTATCTTTTCGAGTCAAAACCCTGAGAGGAGTATCCAAATAGCTCCGTCGCCCCGAAATACGGGAATAACAGACCGAAATGTCTTTAAACTAAAATTCGTCCCAAAAATGGGAATGCTGGACCGAAACGTCCTTAAACTAATGCTGGACCAAAATATCCTTAAACTAATACTGGACCGAAATGTCCCTAAACTAACGCGTTCCCCCCAAAAAGGTAATAATGGGCCGAAATGTTATTAAACTAACAATGGACCGAAATGTCCTTAAACTAATATTCGTCCCAAATATAGAAATGCTATACCGAAACGTCCTTAAACTAACAATGGACCGAAATGTCCTTAAACTAACATTCGCCCCCAAAATGGGAATATTGGACCGAAACGTTCTTAAACTAGCATTTCGCCCGAAATACGGCGATAAGGGACCGTCATGTCCTCACACGTTTAGCTCTACGGTGAATCCCCATATCGATTACAGTATACAATTCACGAGCCTAAACGATTAATAACTCTCCCAGATCCCACACGATGAAGTCCTTAGAAAAAAATCGGAGCCTATAGCTAACGGTGCGTTACCTTACGAGCCGCCTAAAAAACGATATGTCCACAAGCGAAATGGGCGTGGATGAAAATCCAAAAGGGCACCGTGAGTAAAAAAAGCAGGACTACCGATGAGCTAGTGAAAACCCGGGAGGGCGCGAACTCGTTAAAAAACGGTATGTCCATAAGCGAAATGGGCACGGATGAAAACCCGAAAGGGAACCATGTGTAAAAACAGCAGGACAACCGACGAGCTTGTGAAAACCCGAAAGGGCGCAATCTCGAGAAAATAGAAAGTATACACTTGCAGAGTTCTTTTGACCTTGCGAGGAGAAATACCCGCGTGAGATCCTTACGACCCACGAAGAAGCAACACACTTGGGAGTCCCCACGATTCCTAAGAAGAAATTGCACTTGCGAGATCCTCACGATCCTAAGGAGAATTTCCCCTATGAGACCCTCAGGGCTCATAGAATTCAAAAGCCTTAACTTACTGGGATCTAAATCTATTCTTAAGCCATCAAAAAACCCTACAAAACCCTTTTTCTCTACAGGCGGTCCAATATTGACCCTTGTATACAATCCATGGGAATAAATAAATATTTTCCCACCAAGTTTCACCAATGGTGAGAAATGTCCCCATATGGTGAATGAAACTTGTAAGTCCTCTCGACTTACAAGGAGAAAATAATCTTGTAAGATCCTTATGACTTATAAGAAAAATAACACACTTAGAAATCCTCACGACTCATAAGGAGAAAATACACCTACAAGATCCTCTCGACTCGTAGGGAAAAATACCTTTGCGAGACCCTTACGGTTCATAAGCCACAAAGCCTTATTCGATAGGATCCTAACCATGTTTACAAAGCCACCTTTGTCCAAACCAACAAAGGAAAATGATGATTCACTCCTGGAAATATCCCAGTTGTAGCGATACTGATGCCTAAATATGTATCAAATTTTAAGTTCTCTCACGGCAAATGATGATTCGCTTCTAGCAATATTCCAGTGGTAGCGATGTTGATGCTAAGATTGGCATCATATTTCAAATCCTAAAAAGGACGAAATGATAAAGCAACTCGCAATAAAAAGCAGCGAGTAAAAAAACAAAAACAGCCGAAACGATTGGGCACTGCGATAAATAGCCGAAATGATTGGGAAATTGCGACTTTCGTGACATAAAAGCTGAAAAGATATAGCATCGTGGAAAGAAATAAAAAAATGAAAATGAAACCATTTTTCCCTGCAAGTATGTCCATATTGACTCTTGTATACGATCTATGGACACGAATGAAAGAAAGGAAACCATATTTTACCACCACGCTTCGTCAAAAGGAGCTCCAAGTCTTGACGACACTCATACAAGCTAGAGACTATCCCGGCGTTCCTTCTAATTCTGGCAGGATGCAGACGCAACGTCATCATAAAAAAAAAAGGACCCAAGGGTCAAAGAAAAAAAATGGAGTAATGGCAAAATCCTAAACTCTAAGTCTCAATGGTACATATACAAGCTAGAGACTATCCCGGCGTTCTCCCTCATTTCATCAGGATGCGGACGCAACTATCAAATGAAAATTGGAGCAATAGCATATTCCTAGATCCGGACTTCAATCGCAATACACACAGCATAGAGGTCCTACAGATGTCTACCCTACTTTAGCAAAGAATCGGTGCGATATCATCAAAGCAAAAAACGAAATGACGGCATATTCCGAATTTCGGGTCTTGACGGCAGTACATACAAAGCCTAAAGACCGTTAAGATCATCCCACCCCAGAAGGATGTGGTTATGACTCATCGGGGCTCCAAATTTAGCTTAACCCCAAGTAAAAAGTGTCATGAGAAATACCTAACGCTTGTTCTTCCAATGATAATATGACCTAAGGAGATTACTTATAGACGTCTTATCTAGCCTCAGAAGGGATAAGAGACACGACAGTCGCGGGGCTACTTGAACAGCGGCTTAAAGACCGCATATCGAGAAATATATCGGCCAATGCGACGGTACCACGGACTAAAACCCTAGTACCACAAACCTAACGGACCTCTATCATAAAAGGATGGGGGTTATCTACATACAACGTTTGGACAAGTTTGCATGTAAACCCAATAGTGGTAAACTAAAAAGACTCCGAAATGAGTGAATAAACTACAAACTCTGAAATGAGTATATAAACTAGAGACTCCGAAATGAGTGAATAAGATACAAACTCCGAAATGAGTAAATAAACTAGAGACGCCGAAATGAGTGAATAAACTACAAACTCCGAAATGAGTACGTAAACTAGAGACCCCGAAATGAGTGAATAACCAAAATGAGTACATAAACTACTTTGCATTCGGTCAAGACATCAAGATACAGAAGAGTGCATGTGGATAAAAAAAATGTGTATTCTTTATTCAGGAATCAAAATTTTTGAAAGATACAATTTATAAAAAAAAAGAGATACAATTCTAGCCTCTAAGAGAGTGGGGCTTTTAATAAAGCGGTGACCCGTTCATTCTCTTGCCGTAGATCCTTCTCTCGCTCCACTATTGCGGCTAGCATTGCTTAAATTGAACTCTTTGTTTCAAGCACGAAGATAGTTTCTTAGAAATTTCCTGCTTAGCAGCTTCGGAGTCCCACATTCCTCGCTCAATAGAGTCAGGGTCCCGCCTCAGCGCCACTTTAGAAATACATCGTTGAAGATTTTCGAAGATAACTCGAAGCCATACATCATTTGTTTTTACCTGGGCACATAATTGGCTTGATTCGCTAAAAGCCATCACATACTCCTTCTGCTTCAGGACCAGCTTCTGGTCGAAATATCGAATGGAAGCGGTACTTTGTTTGATCCATGCGACCAATTGAGCCTTCAAAGATAATGCCTCAGGCGTAAAACGTTTGTGCTCGATCTCATGGAGGTGAGCCTCGATTCGTTTACAGTAATCAACCTAGATGCTGATGAAATCTTTATTATAGAAATTCACAAGAGTCGCCAGCATGGGGTTGACTTTGTCCGTGAAGTCCGCAACAAAAGAGAGAGCCTCGACATTAAGGTCTTCAGTAAATTCACTTAGCATGTGCCTGATATTTGCTGCACCTCTGGAAGATTGACGTTTAGCGAAGGGCCCCGCGGGCACAGAAATACGAGACTCAAAAGGAACCAAAGCCGGTGTAGCAACTATAGAATAAGACACATACAAAGAAGGGTCATATTTCAACCTAAAATAAAAAAAATGATGAATGAGATTGTCACGACCCGGAAAAGGCACGTGACATGGCAATTACCGATGATGATATGTGTGAACCGGAAAGCAAGTGTACGTGGAACATACGCATCATCGGTAATGGTACTGGTGTCCTAACAGACTAGTCTTATAATAGCTAAAGAAACACATGTAATAAATATGCAATGCAATGAGAAAAACATAAATATAACAGAAAAGTGAATAGTAAACATAACATTATAAAATATATATATATCAGTGTACGAGTCATACGGTTTTAGTGTTTTGAAATAGCACGAATCATGGTTTTTAGAAAAGTAGGGGCTACGGTGTTTTTGAGAAAATATATGTCCTTTGAAAAATCAGTAGCATCCCTCAGGCTATCTTTTAAAAATACTCACGATTCGTTAGTTTTGAAAATAGGTATGACTCAAGCCAAGTCTACAATCTACCTAAACAACTAAAAGACTAAACTAAGAACCTTGTCAGAAGGATAAAAAAGTCTATATATATTCCGAGTCGATATACCTAGTAGTCGGCGAACCAGCCTCATAGCGTCACATACTGTATAATACATAGTACGGCATCCTCGAGTCAAGAGTGCGGATCAATCATCTTATAAATCTCATACGATAATATCCATCGTTTTGCATCCTCAAAATCGAGGGTATGGGTCAAAATCATACATAATATCTTCATTCGTATGGTATCATCATCGTACATTATCATGATCATGGGTACGGTTCTAAAGTCTCGTACATTCAAATATTATCAACTCACATATTATCGTATGTATGAATACATATCGCCCAACGATCCATTATAATATCATATCATATATCATATCACGACTCAATCACATATCAAAATCTCACGGCTTCATGCTCGATCATATCGGCTCATCTCCACATATCACATACTATCCTCATCACCCATGTATATGTACACACACACACACATACACACACACACAAAATCAAGTGTGTGTGTGGGTTGGTGCGTGTGTGTGACTACATATAACCTGTGATTCGCCACCAAGGTAATCATCCTATGGATAGGTCTTCCTAGACCAAGCTAAGGTCTTCTAAATACCCTATTCGTTAAATATCCAAATATCACATCTAAACTTACTAATATAGTAATACCCTATTCTACGGTTGCGGGGGTGCTATACGCCATCCACCCGACTTCCCCCGTAGATATACATCTACTCACCTCGATCCTCGCTTGCCGAAGTCGATTATGCCATGCTCCCCTTGTCGTCCCGAAGTCCACGCAGAGGTACCTACAGTTTCAAATGCGTTATATCATAAAACAAGAATCAAATACAAGAAAAGCCGATATGACACACGAAACATACATAGGTTAGAACCTATGGCCTACGTGTGCAAGAACAATCAAACAACCCTCGTCGTTGACGTACAAACTTCAATCGACCGAGACAAAGCACAAATATCAAAACTCAAGTTACTAAAAACCACAAAACTCAAAACAAAAACTAAAGAAAATAGCTCCAGAATTTGACTCAAGTAATTTAGGACTAAACAAACAATATAGGAGCTAGGTTACAAGGTGTATGAACTACAGGCAAAACCACAACACCATCCCCTAACACGGGCCCGGCGAGATGCTCAAATTACCCGGTGTCGTCGGCCAAAGGTTGAAATCTTGGGTTTGTCTTCTCTTGGTGGTCTCCTAATGGTATAACTAGGTTAATGTATATGTTTGATTTTCTTATAATTACTCCAAGTTGCTCCAGATTCCCTGCAGACCTCACAATTTCATAAAATACGACATCGGACAAATTTCAGTTCAAGTCTTGGTGTTTTTCTGAGTTAAAATGGACCAGAACAACACTAACAAGCTTGTGGTCACTAATTACACTCAATTACATCCTCACAACTCAAGATAAACCCTAACCCTCTTCTTGGAATTTTCCAAGATCACCAAGCCTCACAAGTTTAACTCTAAACTACTCTAGAACATAAGGAAAACAAAAAACTTATCTAAGGGTATAGGAATTACCTTATTTGGCAACTCAAGAATTTTCTTGAGTTGCTCAAAGTCTTCAAAACCTTAGCTTGATATCACCATGGTATTTGTAGTGGGGTTATGCACATAATTTATGAAGGTGGCATGGGATTTTATTGAATGATTGAAGGGGTTGTATGGTGATAAAGAAGTGGTGGTGGAGGAGTTAGAATGGAAAGGGAAATGAGGAAATGAAGAAGAGGATGAAGAATGAAGACATTTTAGAAAAGTGTAGAACTTTCTTGCTCTCTCTTTCTCTCTATCACACACACACACACACCCTCATACCCTATGGTCCCTATGTCATAAATTCCTTTATTCTTCTTTTTTTTTTTAAAGCAAAAACCCAAAACCATTTTTAAGAAAATAAATGAGCCTTGGTTCATGACACAAGGAAATACAAGTGTTTGCAACATGATTTTTGTTGCATGCCATGCACAAGCTATACTTAATGCATAATTAGTAATTATTAATCGAGTTTAGCAATAAATTCATATACAATAATTGTATAAATATTTATAAATATTCAAATCAATTAAACACCTCCAAAATAAATAATAATCTTAATTTTCCAATTATTTTCAAAACTATACATGTATGATTATACCATATCTTTAAAACCAAATTCTCACATTTTTAATAATATTCATGAAATTTATTATTTTAATTATTTAAATTCCCAAAAATATTGTTTTATTTTCTGAAATATTACAATCTTCCCCCCTTAAATAAATTTGGTCTCCGAATTTAAATTTAAAACTCTCCCAAATACTAAAACATTTCAGCAAAACAATCAAGTCGTCGGGGCGCCGAAATCATGAATACTTAAAACATATCATAGCGCAATGTACGCGCAATGAAAATGAGTGTAAAAATCAAATTCAAAACTCCGTCAGGCATCACGCAATCATCGGAGTTATGGCGAAAGTATAAATGTCAAAATCCAATACGAAAACCAACATGATATAATCAAAACCATAACATGTATATAGTACGCATCGTTGTGAAATCGTCAAACATCCGAATAGAAATGCATGAAAAATCTTTTTCAAATCGTCGTGCGATGCGCAAATCACAGCACAACTGGCGGACGTTTCTTTATAAGGAAATAAATATGTATATATGCATACTTATCTTTTGTTTAACATATACGTCCCGCCTTTTGAAAATAATTTAGAGGGGTTTCCTTCATAAAGTTTTCGTGTCATCTTGGACACGTAGGAAAAATATTGAGACTATAGCTCCTTTTTGGAAATCTCTTCGGCAATTATCAATGCATGCAAAAATACTCAGGTATTGTTCTCAGAATAGTTCTGCTTGGTTATCGAACTATATAGTATATATCATAAAATATGCTGCTCTAAAGAAATCAATCCCAAAAATGCATAGAAAGGATGCCACGTGCGTTTGGTGCACACAGAAATCGAAATCAAGTATAGATGCCACTAACATGCATAGAAACAAAATCGTGTGCAACGGGTGTCCACGAAAATATCTGTCCAGTGCAACGGGTGTGCATGACAACGATATCAGGTGCATATGATTTGGAATCTCGATTTTTAGTGCATCTGGTGTGCACAAAATCGCATCAAGTGCGCTAAGTGCACGCAAGAATCTCAATCAGGTGCACATGGTACACGAAAACATAAGTCCAGCGCACTAGGGTGCACGAAAACGAATATCGAGTATAAAATTCGAAATCAACGGTATACGACATACACCAATTCAAAATCATGTATATCGCGGTATATAACTCTTAAACATGTGCAATTGCGTGCACGAAACTATATCAAGTACTGAAAGCTCGTGTAAACTATGTCGAAAGCATAAATCGATAAATCGAATCATATGCACACTATATGTATAAAATCAAAATCAAACATCTCGAACAGCATAAGATCGAAATCGAGTGCAATGAATATGCATGAAAACAACAATCAACACAACTGATATGTAAAATATGAATCAAGTGCAACTGTGGCGCACATAAGAAAATATCAATCATAAAACAAATCGTCAAATATCAAAATCAAAACGATGAAAACACGTTATCCGAACCACCAAATCGCAAACCATAAATAACTGTCGTCAATGTGTCCCTCCTTCAAAGTCAAAAAGGTGTCGGTGCATCCAAAGCTAGCAGATCAAGATATCTACTTGCCTCTTGTTCACGGTCTGGTGCCTTCTACCTTTAGGTTCTCATTTCTCTCTGCGAACTGCCAGTTACATGACTCCTTGGATCAACAGCTCGATACAGAGTGATGACGGAAACAGTTCCGTTCTGGCGCATTCTCTGAAGATCTCCTAACCAATTAACATGGTCACTCGTAACGTATCAAGTCAGCGATGACAGTCTCTAGCCCAATGAGTAGGTGTGATTTGACCGATCCTGGGTCCAAGTCTTACCGCGTAGTGTTCCAGAAGGATCCTGTCAGGGTCTCTTTCCAATACCATCTCTGTTGGACTGCTCAGAAGTTAATACTCTTTAGTTAACCCGTTTCTTGTTCTGGAACAGCTGCATACTCATCATGACCTTTCTCTGGAAGTACGTCCGCATCCAACGCCTCTACGTGCGTAAAAAGTCTCTGACTTCAATAGAGTGGAATGTCATTTCATCAAAATCTTGTACGAATCTCTTACTCTGCTTCTCTTCAATGTGGACCAATTCGGAATCATCTCTTCGTAGCTATGAGGACTGCGCTCCAAACGGCTGCAATCGTATCTAGAGTCTCCTTTCCGAAGCTATGAACTCGACATCTTAAATATCCTGTAGTAGGCATCTGACCAATTACATTCTCAGGGACTCGTCCAAATCATCGGAGCGATGCGCTTACGCTCGTTCGTTCTCGATCGACTCACAATGTATCTGGGTGAGGTCCTTCTATCCGAAACTGGTCAACTTGCTGATCTTACATCGGAACACCCAACGAACAACGTCCTTTCTAGATCGACTCACAACACGTCTGTGTGAGGGCCTTTTTTAGCTGAAGTTAGTCAATCTGATGATCTCACATCGAAGTATCCAATGAACGAAAGGTCCTAGTCTTATCCAAGGGTGACTAGCGATCTTCTATCACATTCCCGAGTGTAACCTCATGTTGTAATAGCTTTGAACATCTGGGGGCGATATCTTGTCAATCTCGGTAATAGTTGGCTCATCTGTCCGCACGGTAGATAACGCCTCAATCATCTGGAGTTAACGGTACCCTAGTAGTCTCCACAATATGGCTGGCCTCTGGCAATAGCCAATCATCTGGGGCAGATCTCGAACGCTCGTGTCAATGGAAAAATCCAAATAACAATATATCGATGTGCTTCTTATGCTACCGGAAAACAACCTGGTCATTCCTCGTCCCTAACGAGCTCGTGCTGATTGCAACTCTAGCCGCAGTTCTCTCTCTCTGCTCGTGTAACCGTGGTAACAGAAACCACAACCCGATATCGATGATGATAGATCATAAGAACGAATAGAAATACAATGCCTAAGAAATGTACATCCTAAAGCTCCTTAAGCGGAGTAGCGTATCGTAAGTATGCCGCGGAACATACACACAGTACGTCACTCTACTTAAGTCACCTACTACATCCAAGGTTAACCTACGCGACGAGTGTTTGGGTCTAATACCCCCTCGACCAAGTCTAAGTTCTGTAAGGTCAAGCCTAGATTCCGAATATAAATAGACGTCCTAGACTCCGCATAGTCAGACCTAGACTCGAACCAAGGTAAAACCTAACGCTTTGATACCAACTTTGTCATGACCCAGAAAAGGAACGTGACATGGAAATTACCGATGATGTGTGTGAGCAGGCAAGCAAGTGTACGTGGAACATACGTATCATCGGTAATGGTGCTTGTGTCCTAACAGACGAGATTCATAATAGCTAAAGAAACACTTGTAATAAATATGCAATGCAATGAGAACAACATAAATATAACAGAAAAGTGAATAGTAAACTTAACATTATAAAATATACATATCAGTGTAAGAGTCATACGGTTTTAGTATTTTGAAATATCATGAATCGTTATTGTTAGAAAAGTAAGGGATACGGTGTTTTTGAGAAAATATATGTCCTTTGAAAAATCAGTAACATCCCTCGGGTTGTCTTTTCAAAATACTCACGATTCGTTAGTTTTGAAAATAAGTATGACTCAAGCCAAGTCTAGCATCTGCCTAAGCAACTAAAAGACTAAACTAAGAACCTAGTCAGAAGGATAAGAAAATCTGCATATATTCCGAGTCGATATACCTAGTAGTCGGCGATCCAGTCTCACAGCGTCACGTACTGTATAATACATAGTACGGCATCCTGGAGTCAAGAGTGTGGATCAATCATCTTATATATCTCATACGGTAATATCCATCGTACATCCTCAAAATCGAGGGTACGGGTCAAAATCATACATAATATCATCATTCGTACAGTATCATCATCGTACAATATCATGATCATGGGTACGGTTCTTAAGTCTCGTACATTCAAATATCATCAACTCACATATTATCGTATGTATGAATACATATCACCCAACGATCCATTATAATATCATATCATATACCATATCACGACTCAATCGCATATCAAAATCTCACAGCATCATGCCCGATCATATCGACTCATCTCCACATATCACATACTATCCTCATCACCCGTGTATATGTATACACACACACACACAAAATCAAGTGTGCATGTGTGCGTGTGTGTGTGATTACATATAACCTGCGATTCTCCACCAAGGTAATCATCCTATGGATAAGTCTTCCTAGATCAACCTAATCTAACCTAAGGTCTTCTAAAAAGCCCATTCGCTAAGTATCCAAATATCGCATCCAAACTTACTAATATAGTAATACCCTATTCTACGGTTGCGGGGGTGCTAACTTCCCCCGTAGATATATATCTACTCACCTCGATCCTCGCTTGCCGAAGTCGATTACGCCACACTCCCTTTGTCGTCCCGAAGTCCACACGGAGGTACCTACAGTTTCAAATGTGTTATATCATAAAACAAGAATCAAATACAAGAAAAGCCGATACGGCACACGAAACACACATAGGTTAGAACCTATGGTCTACGTGTGCAAGAACAATCAAACAACCCTCGTCGTTGATGTACAAAGATCAATCGACCGAGACAAAACACAAATATCAAAACTCAAGTTACTAAAAACCACAAAACTCAAAACAACAACTAAGGAAAATAGCTTCAGAATTTGACTCAAGTAATTAGGGACTAAAAAACAATATAGAAGCTAGGTTACAAGGTGTATGAATTACAGGCAAACCCACAACACCATCCCCTGACATGGGCCCGGCGAGATGCTCAAATTACCCGGTGTCGCCGGCCAAAGGTTGAAATCTTGGGTTCATTTTCTCTTGGTGGTCTCCTAATGGTCTAATTAGGTTAATGTATATGTTTGATTTTCTTATAATTACTCCAAGTTTCTCCAGATTCCCTGCAGACCTCACAATTTCACAAAATACGACATCGGACAAATTTCAGTTCAAGTCTTGGTGTTTTTCTGAGTTAAAATAGACCAGAACAACACTAACAGTCACTAATTACACTCAATTACATTCTCACAACTCAAGATAAACCCTAACCCTCTTCTTGGAATTTTCCAAGATCACCAAGCCTCACAAGTTTAACTCTAAACTACTTTAGAACATAAGGAAAACTAAAAACATATCTAAGGGTATATGAATTATCTCATTTGGCAACTCAAGAATTTTCCTGAGTTTCTCAAAGTCTTCAAAACCTTAGCTTGATATCACAATGGTCTTTGTAGTGGGGTTATGCACATAATTTGTGAAGGTGGCATGGGATTTTATTGGATGATTGAAGGGGTTGTATGGTGATGAAGAGGTGGTGGAGGAGGAGTTAGAATGGAAAGGGAAATGAGGAAATGAAGAAGAGGATGAAGGATGAAGACATTTTAGAAAAGTGTAGAACTTTCTTGCTCTCTCTCTCTCTCTCACCCATACCCTATGGTCCCCATGTCACATATTCATTTATTCTTCTTCTTTTTTTAAAAGCAAAAACCCAAAACCATTTTTAAGACAACAAATGAGCCATGGTTCATGACACAAGGAAATACAAGTGTTTGCAACATGATTTTTGTTGCATGACAAGCACAAGCTAGACTTAATGCATAATTAGTAATTATTAATCGAGTTTAGCAATAAATTTGTATACAATAATTGTATAAATATTTATAAATATTCAAATCAATTAAACACCTCCAAAATCAATAATTATCTTAATTTTCCAATTATTTTCAAAACTATACATGTATGATTATACCATATCTTTAAAACCAAATTCTCACATTTTTAATAATATTCATGAAATTATTTATATTAATTATTTAAATTCCCCAAAATAATGTTTTATTTTCTGAAATGTTACAGAGATCTAACCTACCAATAGTTGAAAGTGGCAAATCGGGGAGCATAGAGGGCTCAGCTATTTCTTCGTGCTCTCCTTCGAGCCGTAAGACGATGGTCAATACGGAAAAATCCTATTAAAAAAGGGTTACTCATAGAAAGATGAAATAAGAAATGAAAGATATACTGACCAACGCCAGAAAGAAGGAAGGATGGATCCTGATTGGAAAGCGAAGTGCGAGATTAACATCTGGCATAAATGGTTGAAAAGCACTCCTACAAGATTGCAACAATATACTGTAAGAAATTGATTCAAGGAGTAATATCAATACTGAAATAAGGAAATAAAAGATCTTTACCTTCTGTTGTTGAGCCCGAGAGAACTCGGTGGGGTGCGAAAGTAATAGGTGGAACAGCAACAGTCATTGTGATGGCTGAAAAGGGTTCTTAATCAGCAAATCGCCAGGGATTACTGGGCCTATATCAGAAATAAAGGAGATGTTAGCGAATGTGTCTAGAAGGATTAAGGGTCCAAAAGTGATAACACGAGAAATACCTGACAGTGCGGAAACCATAGTGGTATCTGGAGCGTCACTAGTTATGACAGCTTCCTCGATTTCCATCATCGCTGGGAAGACGGATTCAACGTCTGCACATTCGTCTCCCGAATCAATAAGGGTCGTCGTTACGCTAGCGTCACCCGCAAATATTGGGGATCCACAAAGAGAAGAAGTGGCAGCTGGAATAGTGTCAGACTCAAAATGAAGGCCCGACGCCCTAGAATCCCCTGATGCTGGCACCTCACCTGCAGCGCTGACACCTAAACTTGGCCCTGCTGTATCATTCAAGGAAAAATGTGTTATAATTCAAGAAAAACTGCTATGGATAACATTTCAGAAAATATAAAATGTTATTTTTGGAATTTAATATTAAAATAATATATTTCGCGAAAACTACCCGATTTGCGAAATTGGGGTTTTCGTAAAAGGGTATAAATATATATTAATAATTGTGAAATAATTGGAAATTAAAATGATTTATTCATTTAAAAATATATTTATCGGATTTGGCATTTTAATAATTTATTATATGCAGTTTGGATAAAAATTGATTAGTACACTGCTAATCGTGATTAAGCTAAATCCGTATTTCTACAGTTTTCCATGGCGGGTGCACCATGGCATGTTACATTTTGTTACATATTGTTTCCTTTGTGTTTGTTCATTTCTTTTGATTCTATTTTTGGTGAGAAAAGAAAGAAATGAGAGTGTTTTATTGAGGAGAGAGAGAGGGGACCACATCATGATTGTGAGGGTGAGAATAAGAGAGAGTGAGGGTAGGAGAGAGAGGGGCTGCCTCATTTATTTTCCTCCTTCATTTGTTTTCTCATCTCCTTCTTCCTCGTCATCTCCCTCCACCTCTACCTCATGGAATCATCTTAAAATCTTCATCAAAACCTTAAACCCCTTTCATTAAAGTTGATCCCCTCCTCATCTTCAACACTTTGGACCAAACAAAGTTAGATTTTTAAGACTTTGGGGAGCTAGGGTTTTTGCTTGGTTGCAAATGAGGTATATCTTCTTCCATTTAGTTTAGTTCTAGTTTTCTTGTATTCTAGTTTAGTTTAGAATGTGAATAGGTTAGGGTTTGTGAGGTTAGAAATTTCAAGAGAAAGGGTTGGGTGATGTTTAAGGGTTGTTACGAGACTTGAGTGGTGTTTTTACTGGCCTAGAATAGAGAATACGGACTTAGGATATTACCAATGTCGGTTTTGTGACATTTAGTGCCTATAGGGAATCTGGAGCAACCCGGGAAGATTCTGAGAAAAACAAACAATACCAGGGACCTGGTTAGACCAATAGGAAACCACCCTGCAAGCATGAACCCAAACTGAGCCTATTAGGCCAAGCTGGCCGGATTTTAGAGGCAAGTGGCCGACCACTTTGAGGGGGATTGGGTCTAGGTTGGTCCAGTAGCTCACTTATCTCATATACAAACCCACTGCATTGTTTGTTTAGGCTCTTTTCACCCGACTGAAAATCTGGGAGTGATTTCTTGAGTTGCTGCTTTGGTTCGGGGTTATGTTTTACATATTTTGAAATCTTGGTTTTAGTATTTGGTTGTTGGGCGTTTGTACGTCAACAACAAGGGTTGTTTGATTGTTTTGCATGCGTAGGCTATAGGTTCTAATCTATGAGCGCACCGTGTGCCGTATTGGTTTTCCAAACTCGATTTTAATAGCATTTGCGATTATGTATTGATATTGTAGGTATCTTCGCGTGGATTTTGAGACGATGAAGTATGGCGTCATCGACTTCGGCAAGCAAGGATCAAGGTGAGTAGATCTATATCTACGGGGGAAGTCGGGTGGATGGCGTATAGCACCCCCGCAAGTTTTTGATGGAAACCGATATATAAAATATGGTTAAGGAAACCTAGTTTAGAAAACTATGGATATGTTAGAAAGATAGTTAAAGATGATATGAAAAGTGAATATAAATCACGATATATATAGATGTGTAGTTGCACTAGATTAAGTATAAGATTTTAGTGGCAGGTAATGAGATAAGATAATACGAGCGGATATGACTGATATAGGATATGAAACGAGATGTACAAGGATATGACATGAGATCGATGAATATGACGAGATTGAGATAGATGTGTTATGAGATCGGTCAAATGAGATAAATATATATAAGATGACTTGATGTAAGATGACTTAATGTGATGAAAGGAGTATACGGTGTAATATGATGACTTGATGGATATGTCGGTATACGGATGCGAGTCAATATGAGATGATTGATACCCTTGCCAGTCCCCTGCTATGAGATGGTTATGTATGTGACCTGGGATGTAGGTATATAGATAGATATGATGTTGTGCATCATGAGTGATATGTCGTACGAGACATTAGGTCCGTACCTTCATTGTCATGTAGGTTGATAGAATCTATAATTGTTTAATGACGCCGTACGATGGATTACCGTACGTGATAAGTGAGACTTGATGATTGATCCATACCCTTGACTAGAGAATGCTGTACGATGTATCATACCATACGTGATGTTGTGAGGCTGGATAGATGACATAAATGTGTCATTTGAACCATACATATTTCCAAACTGAAGAATCGTATGCATCTCTTAAATAGATACCTTAAGGGACGTTACGGATTTTCAAATGATGTCTTTTCCTTAAAATCACCTTAGCCCCTACTTTCGAAACTACGATTCACATCTTTTAAAAAAAACCGATCATATGGTTCCGGTGGATGTGTATGCTTATAGCATTTCGTTTATGATGTACTTTATGCTACGTTCATGTCATTCCCTTTACATTACATATACCTATGCTAGTACACCTACACTATTATCGATGATGCGTATGTTACACTTACACAGATTGGTTGGCTCACATACTTCATCATCGATAATTGCTATGTCACTCACACAGTAGAATTGCTACATCATGCTATTATATTGCTATGCTCACATTATGATGACATGCCCATACTCACATCACTGTTCCATGTTGCATGATATATGGATATGCTTACATTCTGTATATGTCGCATACATCATGTTTTACGATTATACGCATTGAGATATGTGTTTTCATGAGATTTCTGGATTTGAGAACCGTGGTTATTTCAAAAGAAACTATATATTGTTTTAAAAACCCGGTTTCTCTTGATATAATATTTCAGTGCGTCCACCATGTGTTTTCTCGGTTCTGAGATTGGCATGTGAAACCCGATTCGAGGAGCGGTAGGCACCGTCTGCGGGTATATGATGGACCCGGTATGGTTCCCCAGGGCAAGAGGTGATTTTCGTAGTGTAGACGATGAGCCTGGCAGAGGTCCTACCGTGATAGTATTTGGACCTGGCGGTTATCCGGAGGATACCGACCAGAGTCATGAGATGGATATGAGGGCCGACCAGATTATGCGGCGCCAGAGGGCCGATCTGAGGATGCGGCGCCTGAGATATGAGGATTTACGTGTCGATGTTGGACACGGGTTTCATGATGTTTCAAGTGTCGATACTGGACACTCAGGTTCCATGATTTTGATGTGTCGCAAGGGACACACGTTGATTTATATCCTCATATTTTCATGCATATGCTTTTATGATATTTACATGCATGATGTTGTTGTGTCATTGATGGACACATGGATGAGAGATCCACATGCATTCAAGCATTGATTATATGGTTGAATGATATCCACATGCATTTAGGTATTGAGTATATTGTTGGCACATATGCAGATACGGTCACCCTAGATATCATAGTATTACCTTCATGATATAGTTGACCTAGGAAATCATTATTTTATTCGATTTCTACCTGATGATGTTTTCTACTCACGAGTTGGCAACTCACCCCCGTTGTGCCACGGTTCTTGCAGGTTGACCACATGGATCGGTAGCGGCATCGTTGGCGCACAGCTTGCATTCGGGTGACTTGCTTTGGTAGGTGGTACATGTTGGATCGTACCACTATTATATTTATTATTCATATTGTATTTAGTCAACTCCATCAATCAAAATTAGAATTTGTATAAATAGTGAGACTTAGAAAGACTTGTGGTTTCGAGACTTAGAGCGAGGGTTTATGTTTGCTTGGTGGGTTTGATGTCTTGCTTTACTTTCTCTTTTTGGTGTTGATCTTCGCCGTTCGGCATCGTATACTATATTGTGACTTGCGTGGTTGTGAATCCGCTGATTGGCGAAGAGCTAGCTCCTTCTTGGGGATGCCTTTTATATTATCATGTATTTGTGGTTTTGGATCAAAATATACAAAGGAGGTGCTGCCCAAATTTTCAAAAGACGAAACATGTTTTCCAACTAATAAAATCCACTTGCATTTTTCATGTTCTATTATCTATGCATTTAATAAAACATTGATTTCATCATACCTTTATTTCAAAACTTCACCTCTTTATTTTCTTAAAAAAGGCTTAGATTTCTGGGCTTCGGCTTACTTGAATCACATTACACCTTTAGACGTTGCGTGATTTAAGTGCCAGTCATGAGCTAATATTTCGGGTTGTGACACTTAGAAAAGTAAATAAGTCCTACTAGGTTTCATTCAAATATCGTACGCCATCTAACCATGAAGTAAATGCTCGGCCTCTTCATAAGCTGCACGCGCGATCTGCTTATGAGCGGTTGACAAGGCGGAAAGAATGTCCTCCATGAGAACATCAGGGGTTCGTATCTCACTCGAACCTATCATGACTCTATTGTACAATTTTTTAAAGTTAATCTACAGAATAGAGTTTGCAAGCCTGAGTATACTTTAAATGTTGTTTTTGTTTAAGAACAGTAAGAAACAACTTGTAGCTCACTGGTAAAGCCCTTGCACTGCTGTGATATAGCCCCTGTGTTCGAATCCCATCAGCCACATATATTTTTTACTGATTTTTCTTTTCAACTTTTTGGAAGCCTAAAAGTTTACACGTGCTCTGCACATCAAATGAAAAGTAACAGAAAATCAAACATATGCTAAATACTGTATGAACTGAAGGGGACACGTGGCACAAATCCAAGCACTCACCTCATACACGTGGCCGGCGAGATGAGGCCTAGGGCCGGTGCCGACGGGTGAACCATGGGGAAAAGTCCCCGTGTTTTGCCCACTAAACCCCTTGGCCTACCCCCCTACCCCTGTTCTATTTGATTTCTCTGCAAATTAACAGAAACTTTAAATTCTCCCTTAAATCCTATTTTTGATGCATTTTTAATTCTCAGTTCAATTCCAAAATCCTAATTTTGCCCTATAAATACAACCCCATACCCTAGCCTCTCTTCATTCTGAAATCTATTATCAAAATTCTCAAATATTTCTAAGTCCTAGAAAAGTACAAGTGGAGTTAGCTCAAGAACGACTTCCGGTGAGGATTCGAGACAATTCTGGCGCCCCCGTGACTTTATGAAGCTACCTTTCTCATCCTATACCTCCCCTCTCTCATTTTAACTCATAAGTCCCATCTCTTTTCCTCTCTTCCTAACTTAAAATGATCTCTTTTCAAAACATGTCGGTAAGTGGAGTTATACCGGCTTTTGTTTCTGAAACTTTGAAAACTATAATTTTTCTTAATAACCACTCATCCATATCACTATACTTTGCTTGTTAAACATTAACTAATATTTTGAAACAAGTTTCACTTTAAAACTCCATGTAAAACAACTTTATTTAAGCTTTTACAGTTAAATACCAAGAGGTTTACATACGATATCTTTTAATACTTTTGCTTAGCCTACATTTAGAAAACCTCCCGAGGTAATAACCTACCTCTCACATACACACATCTTGATATAGCACGATTCTCTTGAAACCAATATTTTTGTGGAAAAATACGACTTTTTATCAAAATACCTCGAACTATAGAAACCCGTTTTCTTGTAAATAGTATTATTTAAATTCCTTATGATTGTGCCTCTACAACCCACTTTCAGGGAACCCGGTTTGGATGGTGCAGATTATCGCACATCCTTGGGACTAGCAGGGCGAGATGCAGACCTCCTCATGGAGCATACGATCTCGATGGAATTTTAATACAATTTTTAAGAAAAATGAGGATTTCTAGTTAATAATAAAAATTAATTTTTAAAAATTATATGAATATTATCAAACCATCTATATTTAATATATAATAAAAATTCCATGTTTTCTAGAATATAAAGAATGACAAGTTTCATGATAATACTATCAAGAATCAATACAAGTTAAACTTTACACTAAAATACCTTGAATTATTCAAACTATATATATATATATAAATATATATATTCACTAATATACCTTATTCTATAAAATTCACATCCATGACAACTCTAAAGAATATAAATAAATACTTGAGAATTATTTTGAAAGTATATGTAAAATATTTTTCATAAAACCCCCTCTAGTTATATAAAATTACATTAAGGACCCTAGTAAATATGGGTTTAAGCGGGACCAATTCTCTTGAGTCTCAGAGAGCCGGAGAAAGTGGGTGCTTGCCTATTTAAGGTAGAAAACTAAAATGGGGTTATCAATGGTAATTGTCTTGGAAAAAAACACAAATTCTATCGTCCATGTGCGGCAGTTACCGATAACACCAAAATCTAATTCAAGATCCAAATCTGTTTAAGTGTCTAACTCAATCTGAGTCTCAGTCTAATCTGAATACAATTTAAACATGAATACAATTCAAATATAACTCCAATTCAAAATGAATCGAATATATACTTGGACTGAACATGAATACCAGAATTTTATCAAGTATACAACATGACTTGACTTGACCGAACCATGGATATATCTTGACTTGACTACATGACTATCCGATTAGATTCTGAACCGTTTACATAAACAATTTATACCTTAGTTTCGGTAAGTCTTATATCTACAAAACAATACAATATACATTACGGGGTTTTAAAGGGGTAAACTGGTACAGAATGTGTTAAAAGTTGCATGATGATGGTCACAAAAAAACACCAACATGAACATCCTGTGTCGTTGTCCCGTTGGTTTTGACGGGACCTTATACTTACATGTTAATTTAGTCCACGGTGCAAGTTGGACTCCTCTCGTATACACTGGCATATTCTGTACCAAGCTTTAAACAACCACGTTAACATAACAAACATATAATTTACTAGTTCTATTCTCTTTACCTGTCTATTCCATTCTATCTTTTGGGACTTACCGAGTGCTAGTTCGCTGACGACATTCCTTTCTCTTCTATCTTTGGAATGTTGTCAGGAGGACCCGACTCTCAGGAGATCGAGCCCAGCCAGGACGATTTGGAGCAGTTTACAGAGGAGTCAGAGTTCTAGTTCCTATTTGTACTTACTTTTCTTTCAGTTCATATGATATTGTTTAGACATCACTTTCTTTCATTGTATTTTACTTTTCAGTTGTATGTAAAGAATGGTTATCAATAAAAATTATTGTTTTATTACATATTTTGTCATTCTTATATTATTTATTTATATTGCTTATTTACGCTTATCGTGTTTACTTCTGAGTAAATACGTCGTGGCCCGTCACGTCTCCTTCTCTGTACACCGAGAAGCGGGTCATGACCGGTTTTGTTGGCGGCCCATGCAGGTCAGTTCTGTATGGAAATCTAACCAATATAACACAAGAATTATAATAATCAGCAACTAAAAATATTCTTTACATTTCAAATGCCTTGAATCTATCCTAACCCTATTTTTCTTTCAAGGTTATGGATTCCCTCAACAATACGAGCACGAACGTTAATGGCAACACCCCACCACCACCACCACCTCTACCACTTACACCTACCGTAGAAGCTCCTATCAATGAGCAGAAGGTATTGCTTGAGGCAATCAAGAGTCTCTTGGAGGGACAGCAGCAGCAGACTGCTATTCTATTGCACCGCCCTGAGACTGAGGCATCCGGAGTCAAACAATTCCGGGTATTGAACCCTAAGAACTTTTCTGGGAAAGAGATCCCCTGGAGGCGGAATAATGGGCTCTGTCGATTGAGGACGATTTGGCAACAACACAAGTGCCATATATTGCTTTGGTGAGGGTTGTGAAGCTGCAACTCACGGATACCGCTAAAGTGTGGTGGAAGGAAAAAGAAAGCTGACTCGCACAACCGATTGAATAGAAGACGTTTCGCAATATGTTTGACGCAAAATATTTTCCCGAGACTGCCCGTTTTGATATGGATCAGCAATTCATCCACCTACAACAAGGCTCCATATGGAGCAAATTTTTGGATGAGTATGATGCTGAGTTCATCATGCTTAGAAGGTAAGATATGTCTTAAATATTCAATTTCCTAATATCACATACTACACTACTAACACAAGACCGTAACAGATTTGCGGAACATCTCATACCGACTGCTGAGATCAGAGCTCGAAGATTTCAGCAAGGATTGGACTAGAAGATCCAAGCTGCTCTAGCTACAGGGGATTTCCCAACCCAGGATTTAGATCTAAAGGCTGCCCGAAAATATGAGGCAGTAGTGAAGAAGAAGGGCAGACGTCAGACCGCCGGTATGAAGCATCCTGCCACTCAGATGGCAAGAGGAGCCTCTTCCAGGACTCCGTTTGTACCCAGGAGACCGGAAGTAACTTTTAACCGGCCCAGTCCAGACTTTTGTTTCTACTGCAAAAGGAATGGACACCTGGCGAAGGACTGCAGGCGTGCTAATCGCCTGTGCTTAGTTTGTGGTGCATCCACTCATTCTATTAGGGATTGCCTACATCATCTTACCCCATCTCCTGCCCCCCGACCAGCACTCACCTTTCCGCAGCGACCAGCTATCCAGGCACCTGCACCTCGTCTTGCTATCCCAGCTCCACCTCCTCGTGGACCTACTGCACCGCCTCTTCGTCAGTTCCATCAGGCACAGAAGAATATGCCGCAAGGATAGAAGAACGGACAGAGGAATGTACCTAGGCGACAGGCTTTCACAATGACTGTAAAAGAAGCTGAAGCTACTGGCCAAGTCATCACTGGTAATTTCCTGTCTTTCAAACTTTCTTGCAATCCTTATACATATCAAGATATCTTTTCTTATACCTAAACATATTCCACACAACTTAGGTACAATCTTAGTAGCCTCCCTACCTGTCTTAGCACTCTTCGATACTACAATATCACATTGCTTTATGTCGCAACGGTTCGTCCGAACTCATGCGATTCTAATCAAACCGCTTGTATCCAGCTGGAATGTCAGTTTAGGGAACGACATTCTAAAAGCAGCTATGGGATACGATCTATGTCCAGTGGTCGTCTACAGTAGAGAATTTTATGCGGACTTCAAGGTGCAGGATATACCGAATTTCAACGTTGTCTTGGGTATAGATTGGCTAGGAACTTTCTTTGCTACCATCGACTATCGTAAAAGGAGAGTAGTGTTTGAGATTCCAGATCATCCGGTCTTTTATTTCAAGAGTGGAGACCGTACCCTGGAGCCTAGTACTTACAAAGCTAAACCAAAGAAGGTAATGATTGCTACACTTCAAGTGGAAGAAGACAAGCCAGAGGTAGTTCGAGAGTTCGAAGATGTATTTCCTGAAGACATCTCAGGTTTTCCTCCCGATCGAGCTATTGAATTCAGCATTGATTTAGTACCCGGTGCACAACCGGTGATCAAAGCTTCATACCGATTAAGTACAGAAGGATTGAAGGAGATCCGTACTCAGTTGGACGAACTTCTGAAGAAAAGGATGGATTCGTCCCAGTAGTTCAATTTGGGGATCTCCAGTTTTGCTTGTGAAGAAGAAGGAAGGTTCATACAGAATGTGTATAAACTACTGAGCTCTGAACGAAGTGACGATAAAGAATAATTATCCACTACCACGCATCGACGATCTGTTCGATCAGTTAAGTGGGTCTTGTGTTTTCTCAAAACTAGATCTTCGTTCGAGTTATCATCAGGTGAAGGTCAATGAGTCTAATATTCTGAAGACGGCATTCAGGACTCGCTATGGACATTATGAGTTTATCGTGATTCCATTTGGAGTGACCAATGCACCTGCTATTTTCATGAATCTGATGAACCAAGTTTTCCGAGAGTACATAAACAGGTTCGTTGTCATTTTCATCGACGGCATCCTGGTGTATTCAAAGAACCGGAAAGAACACGCCAAGCATTTACGGATTGTCGTGGAGACTTTGCGACAGTATCAATTCTATGCCAAGTACAGCAAGTGTGAATTTTGGCTAGATCAAGTCAGATTTCTCAGACATATCATCAAGGATCTGCATTAAGTTCATTCCTGTTTACCATCGTGATGGATGAGCTTACTAGAACTATCCAAGATGAGGTACCTTGGTGAATGCTATTCACTGATGATATTGTTCTAGTAAATGAGACGAAAGCAGGGGTTAATTCCAAATTGGAATTATGGAGGAAATCATTTGAATCTCGGGGGTTCAGATTGAGCAGGTCCAAGACAACATATATGCATTGCAAATTTAGTAAACAGAGAAGTCAAAACCATATTGGTATAACTTTGGAAGGGCAAGAGATATCACCAAGCGATCAGTTTAGATATCTAGGTTCCATCATCCAAAAAGATGGGGAGATCGATAATGGTGTTAATCAAAGAATCCAAGCTATTTGGTTGAAATGGAGGAGTGCAACAGGGATTTTGTGTGATCGTAACTTTCCGTTAAAATTGAAAGGGAAGTTTTATCGGAGCGCTATTCGGCCTGCCTTATTATATGGTACAGAATGCTGGGCTTCTAAGAAGCATCATACACAGAAGATGCACGTAGCGGAGATGCGCATGCTTCGTTGTATGTACGGTAACACTAGAAAAGATAAGGTTTGAAATGAGGATATTCATTCAAAAGTTGGTGTAGGATCTGTGGAGGAGAAGATGCGGGAAAACCGGCTAAGATGGTTTGGTCATATGCGACACAGACCTATGGAAGCACCGGTTCGACGAATAGATACTCTCGATATGGGCAATGCAAAAGGGAAAAAGGGAGACCGAAGAAAACATGGATGGAGGTGATACGAAACGATATGGTTTTCAAAGGCCTCAATGAAAGTATATTATTCGCTAGGAGTGAGTGGAGGCAGAGGATTCATGTGCTGGACCCGACGTGATTCTCATGTTGGTTCATGTAGCCTACCCCATATGCTTAGGATAAAAGGCTCAGTTGTTATTGTTGTATCGTTTCAGACGAAGGAATCTCTGTGGATCCAGCTAAAGTATCAGCAGTAAGCGAATGGCCGACACCAAAAATAGTGAAGGACATTCAAAGTTTCTTGGGATTAGCATAATACTAGCGAAGATTCAAAGATTGCAATACCCCTGACCAAGCTCATACGTAAAGATGAAGTATTCGTGTGGTCAGAAGCATGTGAACAAGCTTTTTTAGAACTCAAGTCAAGATTGACATCCGCACCTATTCTCATAATACCGGACCAATCTGGAGGTTTCTTTGTGCATTGCAATGCGTTCGGTAAGGGATTAGGATGCGTTCTACACCAGCATGGAAAAGTTGTAGCCTATACATCAAGACATCTGAAGATTCATGAGCGCAATTATCTAACACATGATTTAGAGTTGGCGGCCGTTATCTTTGCGCTTGGCGCTATTATCTACTTGGAGAGCGAGTGGACATATACACTGACAACAAGAGTCTGAAGTATGTTTTTACTCAGAAGGAGTTGAATATGCAGCAAAGAAGATGGCTAGAACTTATGGCGGACTTCGACATCAACCTACAGTATCATCCAGCGAAGGTGAATGTAGTTCCTGATACACTTAGTCGCCAGACTCTGTCAATGAATCTTACCACATAATGGAAGCTTCAACAAGAATTGCACAGAATGGAGATAGAAGTGGTTATGCCAGGTAACGCTTCGTATTTGATGAATTGTCAATCAGATCAAAACAGCTCAAGCAAGTGATACCAAGTTGCAAAAGATCCGAGAACAAGTATAAAGTGGTCTACGAACAGACTTCATCATTCACGAAGACGGATCTTTGAGATACGGAAGCAGATTGTGTGTACCATAAGGTTATGTTCGGGAAGAGTTAATGAAAGAAGCACACAGCTCTCCTTATTTAATACACCCTGGTGGTAAAAATATGTACAAAGATATACGGCAACATTACTAGTGGCATGGAATGAAGCGTGAAGTATCCAGAAGCATAGCCAAATATTTGGTGTGTCAGCAAGTAAAGGCTGAATGTCACAGGACTGCTGGTTTACTTCAACTGTTACCTATCCCAGAATGGAAATGGCAGCACATTACCATGGACTTCGTGACTGCTCTTCCTCGCAGCACGAAAGGTAATGATGCAGTATGGGTTATTGTGGATCGACTCACAAAGTCAGCTCACTTCATCCCATTTCGAATTGGCCAATCTACCGAGACACTAGCAAATAAGTACATAAAGGTAAGTCTGAATCTAAGTAAGATTTAACTTTTCAATGTGTACTATCTCTGATACCCATGAACTCTTGCAGGAAATCATAAGATTACATGGTGTACCGGTTTGCATTGTCTCCGATCGTGACACTAGATTCTGATCACAGTTTTGGCAGAGTGTGCAAGCTAGCTTAGGAACGAGTCTGAACTTCAGTACAGCTTACCATCCACAAACAGATGGACTGTCTGAGCGAACAATTCAGATCCTTGAAGATATGCTAAGAGCGTGTATGTTAGACTTCGGAGGATCGTGGGAAGATCACCTACATCTTGTGGAGTTCTCATACAACAACAGCTACCAAGAAAGTATTGGAATGGCACCCTTTGCAACGTTCTATGGAAGTAAGTGTCGTTCACCATTAAGTTGGGACGACATCGGAGATAGGGAACTCCTTGGACCAGAAATGGTCGTGGCAACTGTGGACGTAGTTCACACGATCAGGGAAAGAATACGCATAGCTCAAGACAGACAGAAGCACTGGGTTGATGCAAAGTGCCGACATGTGGAGTTCCAATCTGGAGATCTTGTCTTTCTGAAGATCTCTCCAAACCGTGGAGTAATTCGTTTTGGCAAGAGGGGTAAGCTCAGTCCCAGATATATTGGACCGTTCGACATACTCAAACGAGTCGGAGAAGTGGCATACCGTTTGGCACTACCACCCTCATTGGAAGGAGTGCACAATGTGTTCCACATATCCCAGCTTCGAAGATACGTGAGCGACCCCGGCTACATCCTTGATCACTCCGAGCTCACTGTACAAATAGATCTATCCTGTGAGCAACAACCCGTTGAGATTCTGGACAGGAAGGTGAAGACACTACGGAATAAGAAAGTAAACTTGGTCCGAGTGATATGGAGAAAAGATTCACCAGGAGAATCAACGTGGGAAAGAGAAGATGATATGCGTACAAGATACCCTTACTTGTTTGTAAATTAGTCCTTAAATAATTATAAATTTCGAGGACGAAATTCTTATAAGGAGGGTAGAATGTAATGACTCTATTTTTAATATACAATTTTTTTTAAAGTTAATGTACAGAATAGAGTTTGCAAGCCTGACTATACTTTAAATGTTGTTTTTGTTTAAGAACAGCAAGAAACAACTTGTAGCTCACTAGTAAAGCCCTTGCACCACCGTAACATAGCCCATGTGTTCGAATCCGATCAGCCACATATCTTTTTACTGATTTTTCTTTTAAACTTTTTGGAAGTCCAAAAGTTTACACGTGCTCTACACATAAAATGAAAAGTCACAGAAAATCAAACATGTGCTAAATAATGTATGAACTGAAGGGGACACGTGGCACAAATCCAAGCCCTCACCTCACACACGTGGCTGGCGAGATGAGGCCTAGGGCCGGCGCAGACGGGTGAACCATGGGGAAAAGTCCCCGTGTTTTGCCTACTAAACCCTTTGGCCTACCCTACTACCCCTGTTCTATTTGATTTCTCTGAAAATTAACAGAGACTTTAAATTCATCATTTAATCCTATTTTTAATGCATTTTTAATTCTCTCTTCAATTCCAAAAATCTAATTTTACCCTATAAATACAACCCCATACTCTAGCCTCTCTTCATTCTGAAATCTATTGTCAAAATTCTCAAATTTTTCTAAGTTCTAGAAGAGTACAAGAGGAGTTAGCTCAAGAACGACTTCCGGCGAGGATTCGAGACAATTCCGGTGACCCCGCGACTCCACGAAGCTACTTTTGTCATCCTATACCTCCCCTCTCTTATTTTAACTCGTAAGTCCCATCTCTTTTCCTCTCTTCCTACCTTAAAATGATCTCTTTTTAAAACATGTCTGTAAGTGGAGTTATACCGGCTTTTGTTTTTAAAACTTTGAAAACTACAATTTTTCTTAATAACCACTCATCCATATCACCATACTTTGCTTGTTAATCATTAACTAATGTTTTGAAACAAGTTTCACTTTAAAACTCCATGTAAAACAACTTTATTTAAGCTTTTACAGTTAAATATCATGAGGTTTACCTACGACATCTTTTAATACTTTTGCTTAGCTTATATTTAGAAAACCTCACGAGGTAATGACCTGCCTCTCACATACACACATCTTGACATAGCACGATTCTCTTGGAACCAATATTTTTGTGGCAAAATACAACTTTTTATCAAAATACCTCGAACTATAAAAACTCGTTTTCTTGTAAATAGTATTATTTAAATTCCTTGTGATTGTGTTGTTAGTTATATGTATGCTGTAGAGGCCATTACTGTACATACGATGTATATTGTAATAGATACTTGGACATATATATAGGGAGGACTTTCTTGCTTGACATGATAGTATGCTATCTAGTTGTACTTTATCTTAACATGTACTCAGATTGTCTCTATGTTACATGTTGATAAAGCCCTTAGGATATGTACTCGACTATTGCGACTATGATGAGATCATACTAGTGGGGCCACGGTAGTCAACGAGTTCATCCTATAACTGTTCCTAGTCGAGGGTGTATCGAGACAGGGCATCGATACACCAGAATAGACTAGCGTATACGCATCTTGACCCATATGATGGGCGATGGATGATCCCTTATCCATCGGTGTTTGACATCAAGGATGGTGTACGGGTGCTCGGTAGAGACTGGGTACACTGGACGGACTCGTCGAGAACTCCCAGATGGTATTATACCTCACGTCAGATGGCAGTTCTCCGGTGACACTGGTACAGAGTAGTCTGTTGACCCAAGATCGTCATAAAGTCTTGTGTGATCCCCACTGTGCTTTGATTACCATCATACCACGTCCAAGAGGGCGTGCAAAAAGGTGGCTTTTGAGTACAGTCCCGAATCACATGGAGGCAATGAACGATAGGAGGGGATTCGTCTCTCCCGGTATAGGGAGTTGATGTTGTGCTGTGTTCGATTGGCTATAACCGGAAATCCCTGGCCAGGGTTGCTGAGATTTACTGGTAAGTGTTATCAGTAGTTTCTCGAACTGTTATAGACCTCATATCGACACGACTTATCGAGCTACTGGGGTCTGACGTTTATCACCCCTAGGCGAGATATGCAACATATCAGACGACGAGACCGGACTGTATGGGAGTGTTACTGTTTGGATTCACAGAAGAATGTACAAGCTTTCTTGTTGATCTTCTGAGCGCTCAATACCTGGGTAGTTGTTACGTTTAGCTGACCGCTTGCAGCTTGTGGGTGTTTGATATGATCATCACCTACTGCCGGCGTATTGACGATTCTTTAGAGTCCTACACAGAGGTTGCTTGGCTCAGGCAAAACGGAGTAGGAGCACATATGTGATATGTGCGGGACCGAGAATAATGCGATATGAGATACCGTATTCTATTCTCGCGATATTTGATATCAGCCGGGTCATCGGATCAAGTGTTGATTCGATTAATCGGTACGGATAAATATTAGTCGGTTATATGCGATATAGCCGGATTGTCGCATCAAGTGTTGATTCGATAATTTAATGTATAATAATATATATGATATATTAAATTACATTAACTAATATTAGCTCACTAAAAGATTCTTTTTCTCACTCGGGTAATACATTGATATATATGCGATATATGTTAAATGTATTATTTTATTTTGTTATAATAAATATTGTATATGTGATATATAATATTGTAACATATTATAATTATTAATGCAACATGTTTAGAGGAGTTTTAACAAGTTTAGGGTTTGATTTGGGTTAATGCATTCTAGATGTTTCTAGATGTTTTTACTTTGTCATTTGTTAAGATATTATGATAGATATTTCTTTGTGACTCACCCTTTAACCCAACCCAAACCCTAACCCTAGTAAACTCTCTATATTGGTTACTACAACCATGGTTGCATAAATGATTATGATAACATTTTATTATTCATCAAAAATGATTCTTCAACTTCTTCCTTCTTCTTTCTTCATGGAAAAGCCTCACTAGCTTTTTCCAAGTGATGAATAAATGTGAGAAAAAGATAAATAAAAAGAGCAAAAATCCTACTTCATCATCCTCATCTTTTCTTGCCGTTTAGATGAGAGTGTTCACTCAATTTTAGTGAGTGTTAGCTTGTGTTAATGAAACTTCAAGGTAGATCATCTTTGTATCGAAGATCGGAAGCAAGACTGCGTTTTTCTCTTCGTGGAACCTCTCGAGAGTCCGGAACCCGATGATCGCAGTGAAGGGACCTCAACACGGAGCTTATGAAGTGAAGGACCGGATCTACAAAGGTTGTAATCCCTCTCACTTAGTGTTAAAGTGTTTAGCATGTTTGTTTTCGCCTAATCTCTAGTTTAAAGATCAGGCATCGGGTTATTCGGTACGGCTAAATTTTTAATCGGGCATGGTCGATGCCTCATAGAACCTTGTGCGCATGCCTAGCAACCCTACAGTGGTATCAGAGCCAAGCTAGAGCTTTAGGCGAAGTGTTAAAGAAGTTAAAACCCCGATCGAACCCGATAACATCAATTTAACCCCCTCTCTTGACTTTTTTCAAAAACTAGGTTTTTCCAGAATTAAAAATATCTAAACAATTCAGCAGGTAATTTTAAGAATTACGGAGCAAAATTGGTGACGTAAGCCGTACGATCCGCCGCGGAACCGCGGCAGTAGCCTTCTTGTGCCGCGGAACCGCGGCCGTACTGTGTGCTTGTGCTGTCAATTTTGCACAGTAATATCCTTCTCTGTTGGTGATATTTTATGGGTATTTTTAATTTGACTCAAGTGTTGAGTATTCTGGGGTTTATTTTGTAATCGTCGATTCGATCGGGAATTTTAAATTTGTTATTTGTTGTCCGGATAATTTTTAGAATCTGTTAAAAAGTTCGAACGGATATCAATAACTTACTTTTTCCCCTGTCGGAAATTTTTTCAAAAGTTGGATTTTTTCCTCGTATTTAAGAACATTCTAAGTCGTGCAAGTAACGCGGTGGACCCTCTAGAAGATAACAAACCTTAACTCGATTATGTAACCGTCTTGAACTGCCTCTGAACCTTAGGGTTGGGGCAGTACGGCGTGCCACATGTGAGGCGTTGGCTTGACCCTTCTACGGCTGGACCATTGGTACTGTGGCATATGATGGATGTTTTTAAACTGATTTCAAGTGTTGAGATATATTGGGGAAATCTTGGGTGTTTGATTGTTCGATCGGAAAATTTAACATTTTCTGTTTTATCTGGAATGTGATACAATATTTGAATCCACAAAAAGTTATGAGATAACTAATTTGAATATTATAAATCTAGCAGTTCAGTCTCAGATGATCGGTTGCCACGGAATTTTGATGTGATCAAAAGTCCGTCGCAATCACGTAGCGTACGCGGATACTCGCCGGGCAAACTTAATAGACAGCCCCGCCCCATAGCCCCGACCAAGTGACTGTAGGAGAACCCCGTCGCCGAAAGCATCCGTTCGGGTGCTCGCGGCAGCGGTGTTCCGCCTTAGTGCACTTCGTCGACGGCATCTGGGGGTGCGGCCGTCTACTAAAATTTGCGACGAGCATTCGATCAGGACGTCGGGAATCTTGTTGAATTGCCCGACTTGATATTGAAAAGAGTTTTCGATAATGAGACTAAAATGCGGGGTTTATAATTGTTAGGCATGAGATGTCTAAGGAATTCATTTGGTTAGGCATGCGATGTCTAAGAAGGTTGCGGATTCCAACTGTTGTAGTTTTATACTTTCTTTTTTGTGACCGTAAGCGTAGTATGTGGTGTATCGCCGGCTTCGTTGCTATACATCAACGACAATCGGGATACGCATACTTGATTACGTTGATGATATGAGATATTATGCGTTGCTGTGATATGTTATATTGGATCGTCGCGTTTTGAATAGCCGTGGGTTTTATGTGAGATGAGAGTTTTTCTTTTTCATTCATGTAAAATTCATTTGTATGTAATATTCTTTTATTGGGGCACTTCCAGGTTGCGGAAGATGTCACCGTTGTATATTATTTACTTTTCCGCATTAGGTAGACCTAAGGAGGGGAGCACAAGTAACCGGGTTCTAGGGTCCAGTGGGAGACCATCTCGAGGAGTCGGGACCGGGTCTCCTAACCCTAGAATTGGCTGTGTTGCTTGCAGCTCTCGTAGGGGTCTAGGGATGTGGGTTTGGCTATTCATCGTGACCGTGGAATCCATGTTTTATACAGGCTCGTATTGAAAACACGGACGTCCTAGTATATCCAATATTTCATATATGTTCTTCTGCTGCAATGTTCTGTGATGAGATCATATTACTGCCTGAGACGAATGTTTATATTATATATATGAGATATATGTTATATTGCAGATTTCGTTTTCAAATGTGATGCTTGCGAAGCATAATAAAATGGGACTTCATTAATGAGATTAATGAAATAAAAGAAACATATGATGTTGTAGAAACTTGTTTAAAAACTGGTAGCTCTAGTTCTTGCTTTGCATAGCGGTGTTCCTTGTAGAACATCCAGCACCTTATTCGATAAGGAAAGAGCCGACGATCCCTTCACCGGGAGTGACCTCTTTAGTGAAACTAGCAGATGCTACAAACTCGGTTTGTCTTTTGATTTCTTCTATAGTTCTTGCTTTGCACAGCGGTATATATGATATACCCTGCACCTTATTGGATGAGGAAAGGGCCGACGATCCCTTCACCGGGAGTGACCCCTTTAGCAAAACTAGAAAAGCCTCAAAAACACTCCATTTTAAAATCACTCGATTCTACAACGATATCAAGTTCATTACGCAAAGGGTTTTCTTAAAAACCTGTCGTAGCCCTTCGTCATTTCAGATAAGTACTGGTTAGTATTCGTGCTACGTTTGTTGACCTTAGCCAAGGCGTAGTGTGCGGTAGCTGATTAGTGCTTATCTGTATAAGCATATGATGCGATTGAGTTAAGGTAGTCGTGCGACTTTGTTGACCTTAGCCAAGGGTCGTGCGGGTAGGTTTAATTCAATCGAGAAATGACGGGTTGAACTTGGCTAGCACTTATGATTTGTTGACCTTAGCCAAGGTCATAAGCTGCTAGGGGCAAAATATTATTGGGGATTTTAAGTGTTGAAATTTGCAATGAGATTGCATACCTTCTATGAGATAGTTGGATCCCGATACCTGCTGCGAGTAAGAGTTACTCCTGGGAGAGTTTTACACATTACAATTAGCCGATCAAGCAGGTGTCTAGAAAGGTGTTAACGGGGTTACGCCCCTGGGAAAACGATGTTTACTTTAATTAGGTTCGTGCCAAAGCACGGGGGACCTCCCTCAAAGTATCGACACTGGCCTGGCTGAAAGATTGGCGAACTTATAGCGTGTAATTAATCCCGGCTAGTCTTTCCTTTTAGGGTTTGAAGGAAGATTTGATTAAAACAGTGGGAGATATCCTGATTAGATATATTAGATAACCAATCTAATCTTGCAAGAGCATACGCTGAGTGTTTTCTTCTCTCTCTCTCCAGGTAGCGACCATATCACGCCTTAATCAAGATAATAATACGGATGTATTGACCGAACCCGCTTGTTATACTGAGTTGGGGAACGTTGGTCCCGCTCCAACTTATAATTGTTATAAGACAGAGCAGGAAATTGGGGATTACCAGAATTCCCGTGCCGCCCAAACGAAGAAAGTACATGTTGATGCATCATCTTCGGGTGTGTTCATTACACAGAACTGTTTCTCAGTATCCTTTACGTCCTGGGTATGTGATACCGGATCAGGATCCCGCATATGTAATCTGTTACATGGGCTACAGAAAGGTAAAGAACTGAGAACGGGTGATAAGTTTCATGAGACAGAAAACGGTGCAAGTGTTGCAGCCAAGTCTGTTGGTCACTATCACCCTGTATTATCTGAATACATTGATTCTGAATGAGTGTTATTAGATACCGAACCTGATATACAACATCATATCAGTTTCTTTATTAGTAAAGAAGTGATATAATTTTGTATTGTTGGATAATGTTTTGAACATTTCCTATATCAAGAGTTGATCGGTTCAGGCACGTTATCTAAAAGCATCGACGTTCTAAATCAAACTACAGTTCTTAGTATACGGAACACACATAAGAGGAAGAGTTCAGAAATGAACAAATCCTTCTTGAGGCATTGTAGACTAGGTCATATCAATGCGACCCGACTAGGTGAAGTTACATATAGATGCATATTTAAATTAGTTTGAATTTACATCTTGTGAAACTTGCCGGTCATGTCACAGAGATAAGATGACCAGAGCTCTGTTTAATGGAAACAGAAAAAGAGTTAGTGAACTCTTGGGATTGATACATACTGATGTATGAAAATCTCCTGTCTACACATGCTAAGACCGGTTCTTTGTACTTCATTATATTCTCTGATGATCTCTCAAGATTCAGACATATGTTCCTGTTGAAACACAAGTCCGAAGCTTTTGAGATATTCATAGAATATAGGTTAGAAGTAGAGAACCAACAACGGGTATAAGTATTATGTCCTTTGATGAGATCAAGGAGGAGAATACTTGAGCACGGAATTCGTGGACTATTCTAAAGGAGAATGTGATTCTCTCTCAGCATTACTCCTCCGTATACACCATAGCACGATGGTATATCAGGGCGGAGTAATAGCACCCTATGTGATATGGTGTGCTCTGTGATAAGTACTACTGAGTTTCCTATTTCCTTTTGGGAGTTATGCACTTGAGAAGCTGCATACCTATTGAATAGGGTTCAAATCAAATCAGTTGCCTACCACTTCATATATGATATGGAAAGGGAAAAGCCCATATCTTAAGTTTGTTAAGATTTGGGGTTGTCCGGCCTATGCCTAAAAGCAAAATCTGGACAAGCTCGAGGCAAGGTCTGTTATGTAGAACTGGAAATGTTTCAGCTATACAAACTGCAGCTGATGATTTGGTAGAACCAAAGAATTCAATAGTTTCCAACGAACCTCAGCCTCTCCGCCGATATAGTAGGGTTCCTCACCCACCTGAGAGATACTTCGGTTTCTCTATGACAGTGAGAGCGAGGATTGCATCATGAGATGATGACCCAACTAGTTTCGAGCTGGCCATCAGGAGTGGGACTCTGTAAGAATGGCTGGATGCTTATCGATCTGAGAAGGAATCCTTATACACCAACAAAGTATGGACTTTGGTTGCTTTATCTGAAGGGTTAAATCCCCATCAGGAGCGAGTATATCTTGAGAAGATTACTTGGTGTACATGGAAAAGTTAAGACTTTCAAAGCTATGCTTAAGTCCATCCAGATCCTACTTGCCACGGCTATATACCATGACTACGATATCGGCGGTTGGGTGTCATGACTGCTTTTCTAAATAATGTTTTAGAAAATAGCGTCTATAAGTACACAGCCAGAGGGCTTCGTAGACAGTGGGAGCAGCGGAAACGTGTGCAAGATGTTTTATATGATAAAACAGGCATCGCAGAGTTGGAATATCTGTTTTGATGTGGTAGTCAAAGAGTTTGACTCCATCAAAATGGTAGATGAACCTTGTATATACAAAAAGGTAGTAGGGAGTATGGTGGTGATCCTCATAGAGTACGTGGATGACATACTCTTGATAGGGAAGGAGTTTCCTATGCTACGCTCGGTCAATCTCAGCTTATCACAAGGATTCTCCATAAAGGATCAAAGTAATACCTACTAAATCCTGGGTTTTTGGATCTATGAGATAGATCTAATTGGATGTTAGGATTCTCACTAGTTGTAGTGAGATGGTATCAATCGATCCTGGGGAGAATCACTGGAAAGGTTCCAGGGTGATTAGGACAACTGAATGTCAGTCGCAGGCATTGTCTTTACCCTCGGATGGAGGGACGGTATGTTGGAAGAGTTCCAAGCTAGATACCGTGACTTACTAGACGATTAAAGGCAAGATACATCGTTACCAAAGATGCTACCAAAGAGGCGGTCTGGATATATATAAGTTCATGAGATGAACTTCGTTCCTACCATTGTGTGACAATGGAGTTGTGGCTTTAGCCAAGGAACTACCGTCCCATCAGAAATCCAGATATAATTCTTTGGCAGTATCACCTGATCATGGAGATGGTTAATCTCCAGGAAGATCGAGGTTAGGGGAGTAGACACAGAGGACAACAGCGCGGATCCACTCACAAAGGCCTTTTTCCCAGTAGAGACTTTTATGGGATGGTTGAGTATGAGATACTTCAACCACAGCTAATTGTTGGGTATGTGATACCACAACAGATGGCCCTAGTGCAAGTGGGAGATTGTTAGTTATATGTATGCTCTAGAGGCCATTACTGTACATATGATAGGGAGGACTTTCTTGCTCGACATGATAGTATGCTATCTGGTTGTACTTTATCTTAACATGTACTCAGATTGTCTCTATGTTACATATTGATAAAGCCCTTAGGATATGTACTCGACTATTGCGACTATGATGAGATCATACTAGTGGGGCCACGGTAGTCGACGAGTACATTCTACAACTGTTCCTAGTCGAGGGTGTATCGAGACAGGGCATCGATACACCAGAATAGACTAGCGTATACGCATCTTGACCCATATGATGGGCGATGGATAATCCCATATCCATCGGTGTTTGACATCAAGGATGGTGTACGGGTGCTCGGTAGAGACTTGGTACACTGGACGGACTCGCCGAGAACTCCCAGATGGTATTATACCTCACGTCAGATGGCAGTTCTCCGGTGACACTGGTACAGAGTAGTCTGTTGACCCGAGATCGTCATAAAGTCTTGTGTGATTCCTACCGTGCTTTGATTTCCATCATACCACGTCCAAGTAGGCGTGCAAAAAGGTGGCTTTTGGGTACAGTCCCGAATCACATGGAGGCAATGAGCGATAGGAGGAGATTCGTCTCTCCCGGTATAGGGAGTTGATGTTGTGCTGTGTTCGATTGGCTATAACCGGAAATCCCTGGCCAGGGTTGCTGAGATTTACTGGTAAGTGTTATTAGTAGTTTCTCGAACTGTTATAGACCTCATATCGACACGACTTATCGAGCTACTGGGGTCTAACGTTTACCACCCCTAGGCGAGATATGCAACATATCAGACGACGAGACCGGACTGTACGGGAGTGTTACTGTTTGGATTCACAGAAGAATGTACAGGCTTTCTTGTTGATCTTCTGAGAGCTCAATACCTGGGTAGCTGTTAGGTTTAGCTGACCGCTTGCAGCTTGTGGGTGTTTGATATGATCATCACCTACTGTCGGCGTATTGACGATTCTTTAGAGTCCTACACAGAGGTTTCTTGGCTCAGGAAAAATGGAGTAGGAGCACATATGTGATATGTGCGGGACCGAGGATAATGCGATATGAGATACCGTATTCTATTCTCGCGATATTTGATATCAGCTGGGTCATCGGATCAAGTGTTGATTCGATTAATCGGTACGGATAAATATTAGTCGGTTATATGCGATATAGCCGGATTGTCGCATCAAGTGTTGATTCGATAATTTAATGTATAATAATATATATGATATATTAAATTACATTAACTAATATTAGCTCACTAAAAGATTCTTTTTCTCACTCGGGTAATACATTGATAAATATGCGATATATGTTAAATGTATTATTTTATTTTGTTACAATAAATATTGTATATGTGATATATAATACTGTAACATATTATAATTATTAATGCAACATGTTTAGAGGAGTTTTAACAAGTTTAGGGTTTGATTTGGGTTAATGCATTCTAGATGTTTCTAGATGTTTTTACTTTGTCATTTGTTAAGATATTATGATAGATATTTCTTTGTGACTCACCCTTTAACCCAACCCAAACCCTAACCCTAGTAAACTCTCTACATTGGTTACTACAACTATGGTTGCATAAATGATTATGATAACATTTTATTATTCATCAAAAATGATTCTTCATCTTCTTCCTTCTTCTTTCTTCATGGAAAAGGCTCACTAGCTTTTTCCAAGTGATGAATAAATGTGAGAAAAAGATAAATAAAAAGAGCAAAAATCATACTTCATCATCCTCATCTTCCCTTGCCCTTTAGATGAGAGTGTTCACTCAATTTTAGTGAGTGTTAGCTTGTGTTAATGAAACTTCAAGGTAGATCATCTTTGTATCGAAGATCGGAAGCAAGACTGTGTTTTTCTCTTCGTGGAACCTCTCGAGAGTCCGGAACCCGATGATCGCAGCGAAGGGACCTCAACACAGAGCTTATGAAGTGAAGGACCGGATATACAAAGGTTGTAATCCCTCTCACTTAGTGTTAAAGTGTTTAGCATATTTGTTTTCGCCTAATCTCTAGTTTAAAGATCCGGTTTCGGGTTGTTCGGCACGGCTAATTTTTAAATCGGATATGGTTGATGCCTCGTAGACCCTTGTGGCAGTGCATAGGAACCCTACATATGTCTCTACAACCCATTTTCGGGGAACCCGGTTTGGATGGTGCGGATTATCGCACATCCTTGGAATTAGTAGGGCGAGATGCAGACCTCCTCACGGAGCATATGATCTCGATAGAATTTTATTACAATTTTTAAGAAAAATGAGGATTTCTAGTTAATAATAAAAATTAATTTTTAATAATTATATAAATATTATCAAACCATCTATTTTTAATATATAATAAAAATTCTATATTTTCTAGAATATAAAGAATGATAAGTTTCATGATAATACCGTCAAGAATCAATACAAGTCAAACTTTACACTAAATTACCTTGAATTATTTAAACTATATATATATATATATATATTCACTAATATATCTCATTCTATAAAATTCACATCCATGACAACTCCAAAGAATATAAATAAATACTTAAGGATTATTTTGAAAGTATATGTAAAATATTTTCATAAAACCCTATCAAATTATATAAAATTACATTAAGGACCCTAGTAAATATAGGTTTAAGGGGGACTAATTATCTTGAACCTCAGGGAGCTAGAGAAAGTGGGTGCTTTCCTATTTAAGGTAGAAAACTAAAACGGGGTTATCAATGGTAGTTGTCTTGGAAATAGACACAAATTCTGCCGTCCATGTGCAGCAGTTACCGATAACACCAAAATCTAATTCAGGATCCAAATCTGTTTAAGTGTCTGACTCAATCTTAGTCTCAGTCTAATCTGAATACAATTTAAACATGAATACAATCCAAACATAACTCCAATTCAACATGAATCCAATATATACTTGGACTGAACATGAATAACAGAATTTTATCAAGTATACAACATGACTTGACTTGACCGAACCATGGATATATCTTGACTTGACTACATGACTATCCGTTTACATCCTGAACAATTTACATGAAAAAATTATACCATGGTTTCGGCGAGTCTTATATCTAGAAAACAATACAATATACATTACGGGGTTTTAAAGGGGTAGACTGCTACGTAATGTGTTGAAAGTGGCACGATGATGGTCACTAAAAGACACCTATATGAATATCATGTGTCGTTGTCCCATGGGTTTTGACGGGGCCTTATACTTACATGTTACCTTAGTCCACGGAGCAAGTTGGACTCCTCTGGTATACAATGGCACATTCTGTACCAAGTTACAAACAACTACGTTAACATAATAAACCGATAATTTACCAGTTCTATTCTCTTTACTTGTTTATTCCATTTTATCTTTTGGGACTTACCGAGCACTAGTTCGCTGACGACATTCCTTTCTCTTCTATTTTTGGAATGTTTTCAGGAGGACCTAACTCTCAGAAGATCGAGCCTAGCCAGGACGATTTGGAGCAGTTTACAGAGGAGTCGGAGTTCTAGTTCCTACATGTACTTACTTTTCTTTCAGTTTATCTGCCATTGTTTAGGCATCGCTTTCTTTCATTGTACTTTACTTTTCAGTTGTATGTAAAGAATGGTTATCAATAAAAAAATTGTTGTTTTATTACATCTCTTGTCATTCTTGTGTTATTTATTTATATTGCTTATTTACGCTTAGCGTGTTTACTTCTGAGTAAATACGTCGCAGCCCGCCACGTCTTTTTCGCTGTACACCGGGAAGCGGTGCATGACAGAACCCACACCTGTGGCCAAGCTAGCCCGACGCTCCCTCGCTACATGCTTCCGACGGTTCTTCTCGGCTTTAACTGTACAGAAAGATCACTCCAGAACCACAGAAAATGAAACGTCTTCATCTGAATCAGACTCAGCCTCCGGATCTTCTACAATTTCCGTTACCGTCTGCTTTAGCGACGCTCCCCGTAATGGCCCTGTGATGGCCTCAACGGTAGCCGGTATCTCTTAAGGTTTCGTAGGTGCCATCAGGGGAGGAATATCCTCCACACCACCACCTAAAGATGGCACCGCACTCGAAACAGCACAAGCTGGGGTAGTTCCTGTAATAAAAAAGGGGGAGTCAGGATATGGACAAAATGAGCTAAATATTTTAAAGGCGTCACAAAACGAATCATACTGAGGCCCATAGAAGTACAAAGCCTCTCCTCTTTCTCGAATGTTTTGAGGGACGCCAAAAAAGCCTTTTCACTAGAGATGCCTGTTAAGGGGTGTTAATAAAGCGCAATAAACTCTAAAATATACTAAATAGTATAAATGAGATATACCTAACGCCGCAAGATAAGCAAACGCTGCTTACTCCCAGGCTAATCGCTCAAAAGCCTCAATAGCAGCTTGAAGATTGGTTACTGCGTTCTCATCAATAGAAGCTTCAAAAAGATTATCATTGGTGCCATATTCGGACAAGCCTTCGCTATAGGGTGTATGAGGTTCTTGACCAAACACAACGTCAGCCGAAACAGGGATTTCTTCTTCTTCTATAAGTCGGCAATAACACCTGACGATAAGAGCTTTCGTTTTACGGGCCTTTTAGGACGGCGAGTCCCGATTTCTGAGCCAATACCCGACTCAGGAGACGCTGCAGCCATCACGTCGCCAGAAGCATTTATGTCTGGCCATGGCTTAGCGGTCGACACCATTGGTGTTAGTTATGTATATGCCCTAGATGCCATTGTTGTACATATGATGAATATTATAGTGGATGCTTGGATATATATAGAGATGACTTTCTTGCTCGATATGATAGTATGCTATCTGGTTTCACTTTGTCTTAACATGTTGACTTGTATTGGTTTACTGTCTTGCTCTCACATGTTGATAAAGCCCTTGGGATATGTACTTGACTACTAGGACTATGATGCAGATCGTACTAGTGGGGCCAGGGTAGTCCAAGAGTACATCCTATAATTGTTCCTAGTCGAGGGTGTATCGAGACAGGGCATCTATACTCCAGAGTAGACTAGCGTATACGCATCTTGACCAATAGGATAAGCGATGGATGATCCTACATCCATTGGTGTTTGACATCAAAGATGGTATACGGATGCTCAGTGGAGACTGGGTACACTGAACGGACTCGCCGAGAACTCCTAGATGGTATTATACCTATCGTCAGATAGCAGTTCTTTGGTGATACTGGTACAGGTTTGTCTGTAGACCCGAGATTGCCATAGAGTCTTGTGTGATTCCCACCGTGCTTTGATTTCCACCTTACCACGTTCATGAGAACGTGAAAAACGGTGGATTTTGGGTACAGTCCCGAATCACAAGGAGGCAATGAGCGATAGGAGGGGTTTCGTCTCTCCCGGTATTGGGGGTTGATGTTGTGCTGTGTTCGATTGGCTATAACTGGAAGTCCCTGGCCAGGACTGATATGGAGATCTACTGGTAAGTGTTATCAGTAGTTTCTCGACCCGTTATGAGCCTCACATCGACATGACTTATCGGTTACTGGGGTCTGACGTTTACCACCCCTAGACTGGATATGCGACATATCAGACGAAGAGACCGGACTGTACGGTAGTGTTACCGATTGGATTCACAGGAGTGTGTGAAGGCTTGCTTGTTGATCTTCTAATCGCTCAATACCCAGGTGGCTGTTACGTTTAGCTGACCGCTTGCAGCTTATGGGTATTTGATATGATCATCACCTACCACCGGCGTATTGACGAGTCTTTAGAGTCCTACACAGAGATTTCCTGGCTTAGGAGAAATGGAGTAGGAGCACATATGTGATATGTGTGGGACCGAGATTGATACGTGTATGTGATACCGTATTCTATTCTTGCGATATGTGATATCGGCCGGGTATATGTGATATAGCCGGGTTATCGGATCAAGTGTTAATTCGATAAAATGATACATGTTATATTGGTCAGTTATATGTTATATAGCCGGATTATTAAATCAAGTATTGATTTAATAATTTAGTGTATAATTATATATTTGATATATTACATTACATTAACTAATATAAGCTCACTTAAATGATTCTTTTTCTTACTTAGAATGTATTGATATATATGTGATATATGTTAAATGTATTCTTTTCTTTTGTTATAAAATATTATATATATGATATGTGATATTGTAACATGTTAGGTTATACATGCTACTTGGGTGTATGAGAATGATACCATGGTTTATGATAATGTTATGTTTATATTTATTTTAGATAATTCAAAACAATTTGGAATTGTGTCATGGTTGAGCTTGGATGAAGCTTGTAGAACCATTGACTAAAGTCCACTTGTCTTGTTTGCATCTAAGATATTTATTAACCTAACCCTTATCAATTAGCCATGGTCTATTCTCTACAAGGGTTAAGGATGACACATATTAACCCAAGGTTGCATTTCTAACCTCATCAATAATTCATTCATCTTCTTCTTCCTCTCTCATTCTTGCTCTCTAGCTCTTGAGAAATAGAAGAAGAATTGTGAGAAATTGAATTATAAAGTGAGAAAAATTCCTACTTCATCATCCTCTTCTATACCAGCCATATAGATTAGTGTGTTAGCTTCACTAATCCCTAATTAGTGAAGAGATATCTTGGGTTTGTGACTCCTCAAGGTAGATCATCTTTGATAGTGAAGACTTCAAGCAAGCATGGATCATTCACCTTATGGAGCCTCTCTAGAGTCTGGAAGCTTGATGATCGCAGCGAAGGGACCACAACTTGGAGCTTATGAAGCGAAGGAAAGGACTACAAAGGTTGTAATCCTTATCACTTAGTAGTAAAGATGTTTACTTGATGTTCTAGTTTGATTCTCTAGTTAAAGATCTTATTTAGGGTTGTTTAAACATGACAAATTTTTAAAATTGGCATGGATGATGCCACCCGAAACCTTGCTGTCGTGATAAATAACCCTACAGTGGAATCAGAGCCTGGCTAGAGAATTAGGCGGATAAGTGTAGGATTAAGAAACTGAAACAACTCCGAAACACCCGAATACGAACCCTAGTTTCTGTCGAAATTTTTTAGGTGTCAAATTTTTTTTAAACAGTTGTAGAATGATGTATGAGATACATAATGAACACTGTACAAAATTCACCCCTTCCCTCGGAATTGGGTTGGCCACACATGTATCAAAACCGGCCACCTCGACCTGTTTAGGGTTGAAATTTTTACAGTGTTCAAGGTTCAGGGTTTTGGTATTTTAGTTGTTGTTTATTTTTGCTAAATTTGCATGTGATGATATCTTTTTACAGAGGCAATTCGGAGTGTTTCGTATTCGTAATTCTAGTTTGTTTTCGGGTTATTTTGACGGTGTTAAAAAGTTCAAACGGATATCAATAACTCACTTTTTCCCTTACTGGAATTTTTTCCAAGTGTTGGATTTTTCCTTAGTTTAAAACTTTCAGAAAATCATGCAAGCGATTCTGTGAACCCTCTAAAAGAACGAAACCTTAACTCGATTATGTGACTGTCATAACCGCCACCAAACCCTAGGGTTTGTGGTAGTTCAGCGGTGCCACATGTGCGGCATTGGTTGACCTTTCTACGGTTAGTTCATAGGAGCTGTGGCATGTTCTGGGACCTTTTGAACTCCGCTCAAGTGTTGAGCTATCTGGGAAATTTTGCGTGTTTGCTTATTCGATCGGAAAGTTTAACATTGTTTAGTTATCTGGAATGTGATGCAATATGTGGAATTCATATAGTTGGGCAAGAAATCTGTAATATGTGATATTTCGGGTTTATGATGTCTAAGGTGATTGTGGATTCCAAATGTTGTAGTTTTCACTTTCTTTTCTGCAACCGTAAGTGTAATATGTGGTGTATCGGCGGTTTCGTTGCTATACATCAACGACAATTGGGATACACATATTTACTTACGTTGATGACATGTGATGTTATGTGTTGTTATGATATGTTATATTGGATCGTCGTGATTTGAATAGCCGGGGGTTTTATGTGAGATGGGGGTTTTTATTTTCATTCATGTAAAATTCATTGTATGTAATATTCTTTTATTGGGGCACTTCCGGGTTGAGAATGATGTCACCATTGTATATTATTTACTTTTCCGCATTAGGATAGACCCAAGGAGGGGAGCACAAGTAACCGGGTTCTAAGGTCCAGTGGGAGGCCATCTCGAGGAGGCGAGATCAGGTCTCCTAACCCTAGAATTATGAGGGTTACTTGCCACTCTCGTAGGGGTCTAGGGATGTGGGTTTGGCTATTCATCGTGACCGTGGAATCCGTGTTTTATACAGGCTCAAAATAAAACACGGACCTCCTAGCATATCCAATATTTCATATGTTATCTTCTGCTGCTGATATTCTGTGACGTGAGCATTTTATATGCGTGAGACGAATGCTTTATTATTGTATATATGATATTTAATAAACGTTGTTTATGTTTTGCACCCGCGCTAGTCCCGCCCCGGTATGCCGTTAGTTAAGTAACCTAACGGTGCATAACGGGATATTGTAGCGAATGCGGATGGCATAAGCATACGTTGTATTTTCGTTTCTTCTGTGATGCTTAGGGAAGCATAAATGATGGAACGTCATTAATGAGATTAATGAAATAAAATAAATCTAAAAGATATTGTAGAATCAAATTTTCAAAAAGGGTAGCTCTAGTTTTTTCTTTGAATAGCAGTATTCCTTGTAGAATATCCAGCACCTTATTCGATAAGGAAAGAGTCGAGATCCCTTCATCGGGAGTGACCTCTTTAGCGATACTAGCAGATGCTACAACTCACTCGGTTTTATTTTTGATTGCTTCTATAGTTCTTGCTATTCATAGTGGTATTTGAGAAATATCTTCCACCTTATTCGATAAGAAAAGAGCCGAGATCCCTTCACCGGGAGTGACCTCTTTAGCGAAACTAGTAAAAGCCTCAAAAACACTCCTTTTCAAAATCACTTTTTTCTACAACGATATCAAGTTCATTACGCAAAAGGTTTTCTGAAAAACCTGTCGTAACCCTCCGTCATTTTAGGAAATAGAGTACTTAGTATTCGTACTGTGTTTGTTGACCATAGTTAAGGCGCAGTGTACGGTAGATGAGTGATGTCTTCTTACATAGCATATGATGTGATTAATTAGGACAGTCATATGACTTTGTTGACCATAGTTAAGGGTCATGTGGGTGGGTCTAATTAATCAAGAAATGACGGGTAGAACTTGACTAGTGCTTATGATTTGTTGACCATAGTTAAGGTCATAAGTCACTAGGGGTAAAAATATTATCGGGAATTTCAAGTGTTGAAATTTGCAATGAGATTGCATACTTTCTATGAGTTAGTTGGATTCTGATATCCACTGGGAGTAAGAGTTACTCCTGGGAGAGTTTTACACATGACAATTGGCCGATCAAGTAGGTGTCTAGAAAGGTCTTAACGGGGTTATGCCTCTGGGAAAATGATGTTTATTTTAATTAGGTCCGTGCAAAAGCACGAGGAACCTCTCTCAAAATACCAACACTGACCTAGCTGAAAGATTGGCGAACTTGTAAGGTGTAATTAATCCCGGCTAATCTTACCTTTTAGGGTTTGAAGGAAGATTTGATAAAACCAGTGGGAGCCATCCTGATTAGATAAGATAATAACCAATTTAATCTTGCAAGAGCATACGCTAAAGTGTTTTTTTCTCTCTCTCTCCAGGTAGTTGTTCCCCGCCGAAAGACGCGGCGCGACGCGATAAACGTCTAGCCTGAATTTCGGGACAAATGCTAATTGGTGCTATCCGTCCACCTCTCCGAAGATGCCAAGTTGATTTATGGCACCATATATTGAAGGTTTAAACGGATGCGGCCGATGTAGCAGACTTCGTCAGATTCCCCCTCGTTGATGAGGGGTTTTTGATTGTGGGGACGCTCTTCCCTGCAGGCGTAAGCCCCTGCAGTTAATTACGCTACCGCATCGCGGTAACAACTTTCTCCTTCTCCAGATGGTCACTTCGTGTCGTGTTTGTTTGTTTTGTTTTTCGTTGCCCGTGGATTGTATACGGGGATTAATTTATGTTGTCGCCCGTAGGCCGTGGATTAGTCCAAATCCGTATCTTCTTAGATTTGGGTTTGGGGTTTGGGTTTAAAGATACGTTAGTCATCATTTGGGACTAAGATCAACTTAAATGTATGTTAAGGATACGTTAGTCTAATTTCTAGACTAAGATCAACTTAACGGGATCGTTTAGATCCAACAAGAGAGCAATTGAACTCTATTGTTTAGTTTAGGGACATTGCGGTCGATTAGTTTAAGGACATTACGGTCCAATGTTAGTTTAAAGACATTGTGGTCGATTAGTTTAAGGACATTACGGTCCAATGTTAGTTTAAAGACATTGCGGTCGAAGGTTAAGGACATCGTAGTCCATGGGTTTAAAGGGACCCCATAGTCCAGGTTAAGGACATCATAGTCCGTGAGTTTAAGGACCCCACAGTCCAGGTTAAGGACATCGTAGTCCGTGAGTTTAAGGACCCCACAGTCCGTAAAGTGTTTGGTTGTCGGGACCCGTCACCTTTCTGAAGACGTTGAAGGATTACAACGACAAATATCAGAGGAGTAAAGAGATGTACTATTAAACCGGTGTGAATTGGTTGAAAGATCTGTAGTCCAATTTGGAGCCAAGATCTGTTAAAATATTCATGAGCGGATGGGCTCAATTAATATGGGTTGAGGACTTATGGCCAATCTTTGGCTAAGTCCAACAAATGTTTAACATTTTTATTCTGGCTAGTGAGCCTTTATTTGGGCTTGGCCATTTTAATAATGATGAGCATTATATCTTGGCAACAAAATCTTTTCTTTTGTCTAGTATTGAATGCAGAGCATTCAGTAGAGCTCTGGCTCATTAAAGAACAATTTGTATTCTGTCAGTGCAACATATTGTGCGCTAGGCGCTTTGCGCCAATGCAGTGCGCTTTTGCCATGTGGCGCACATGTAAGGGGCAAGTGTTGTGCTAGGCGCCAGATGATGAGCGCAGATGCCAATTTGTGAGCGCTGAGCGCTACTCCATGAGCGCATTGCGCTGGCGTATACGTGAATGACACGTGGTACGCTTGGCGGTGAGCGCCAGCCCATGAGCGCAGTGCGCTGTCTAAGAAGCGCAAAAGCACAAGATATTTAATTGGCGCACACGTGGTGCATTTGGCGCTAAGCGCCGATTCAGGGAGCGCAGAAGCGCAGTTCAAGAGCGCAAGGCGCAGTTCAATAGCGCAAGGCGCAGTTGATCAATTTTATGATCTGGGAACAAATTTATGTTCTTTTAGAAGAGACTTTGTCTCAAGATTCAAGAACAACAGATCTTATTTTTTTTTTTAAAGGGCTTGCCTTTATAGATCCATGATCTTTAAGAAAATTTAATAATTTTCTCCCCCTTTATGATGAGATGTTCATGATCTCAGAAAGACAGTTTGTCTTATAGATGTATGATCTGTGAAAGAAGTAAGTACTTCTCTGTTTTTATGATGAGATCTTTTTATCTTTTTATAAAAGATCTTGGTCTTTGTGGATCTATGATCTTTTAAGAAGATAATTCTTCTTTTTAATTATGAGATGATTCCATCTCTTTGTTCATCATTCATCATCTTTACCTTGAAAAAGTATCTTCTTGCAAGAGCTTGCTCTCTTTCTTTGAATTTTTTCAAAGTTTATGTTGGAGTTTTTCTATATCAGACTTGAAGTCTTGAGGCCTTTATATAGGGCAAGCTGATTTATTGAATCAGTTAAAGAGATCTTTCTCTGATTGATTTGAGGATGTTTCCCACCGTTGGATCTTTGATCGTAGGGTTTCTGTTTTACAGAAGGCAATCTTCTTGTTTTTAACAAGATTGTGAAAATCTTTCCATAACAGAATTTTAATTCTGATTAATTAATGATTTATCATTATTATTAGATCTTTTGATCTAAGGGTGGGGAATTTTTTTAATTCCAGCGCTAGCGCACCACTGCTTTGCACGTGGTGCGCTGCTCAGAATGCAGCGCACTTTGCGCTAGCGCACCTGTGTTGGACACGTGGTGCGCTGCTCAGAGCGCAGCGCAGTCTGCACTAGCGCAGCTGTGTTTAACACGTGGCACGCAACACGCCTGGCACTAACGCACACATGGTGCACTTCCTAGGGCGCAACGCACTTGGCGCTAGCGCATCCGTGTTTGACACGTGGCGTGCAGCGTGCCTAGCGCTAACGCACTCATGTTGTGCTGCCTAGGGCGCAGCACACTTGGCGCTTCATCTGAAGCGTTGCTTCGCTTCTAATCTTGAAATTTGAACAGAGCTTTGCTCTAATTGGGGAAACAAATGCCCCCCCACCATTGCGCTTACGTGGCCCACTCTTGAGTGCAACGGTGGCAGCATCTCCACCATTGGATCAACTTTTTAGAAGTTGAAACGGCTGTCAATGCCTATAAATAGGGCGTTTGGCCCTCTGAGATGACCATTGTTCATCTTCTTTCTGAGAATTATCTCTTCTTCAGAGCTGCTCTCTTTTTAAAGAAAGTTAAGAGTTAAAACTCTGTCAGATTTTTCTAGGTGAAGATTAATCTTTGAAGGGATTAGTTAATAATCTAGAGTTTCACTCATTAATAGAGCCTTGCTTTCCACAGATCTTTTCTAAAGAAAACCCTTTTAGGGTTTCATCAACAGAGCTTTGCTCTCTTGAATCATGTTGATTTGTTAATTTTTGATGAATAACTCTTAAGAGTTTTATTCATGGATATCAAATTCATTAAAAGCTTTGCTTTTAGGGTTCCTGATGGGTTACTTCATCTTCCTCGCAGAGCATGACACTTAGCATTCTCGGGGAATTTCTTTAAATTCCTCTCATAATTGACTTTGATAGGTGTCACTTCTGTCCGCAGAGCATTGCTCTCGAGGAGTTTAACTCCCAGACCCGAGGGGTCGCTCATTAAATGAGATTCCTTTTTTATGATTTCTCGCAAATTCAAATTTGTTAGGTGTCATAATTAGAATTTGTTTTCTCCATGGGGATATCAAGAGTCATTTAAATCCCTATGCATGTTTTTCCTCATTACTAATCTTTCAATGATGTTTCTTTTCAGGCATTATGGTTGTTCATTTGTATAGTCTGAATGAGTTTATCTCTTATGAGGATATTCGCATACAGGGCCGTTGCCAGAACCAAGAGTTTACAGATGTCCAATGTGCGGAGATTATGGCTCATTTGTATGCACACAACGGTTGGTTGCTTCCTCGTCGCTCTGCTCTCTTGAAAATCGTAGTGGGAGCAATTTGGGGAGCACTTCCTGGGTTTTACGAAGCCATGCTGCTGGGTGCGCTGGATGATGCTGAAGACAAGGTGCAGTCGGTGTACCTGTCGGGCCTGATCTCGAAGAAGCGTCGAGATAAACTCATTGATATTCTGCATCAAACTTTCCAACAGACGACGATAATTTCTTCTTATTAAAGGGAAGGGGCCATTGGCGAGAATCTCGACACCCGCGATCGCGAGAGGATGCACACGAGAATGGTCAGAAAGGCCACAAAGATTCTAGACGGACTTACTTTTGAATTCCTCAATCCATGCCGTGGATCTGAGGTTTTACCATTGTAATTATTTTGATGATGTTTTTGTCTACTGCTTTCATGATTGTAAGAACTTTTTCGAAGTATGAATAGCAAATTCCTCATTTCCGTGTGTTTATTTTATGCACTAAATCTTTTGCACATGCATGAATGGGTATGCTTCGAACGTTTAACCGAATGCGAATCAAATGTTCTCTTTATTGTCTCTTTCTTCTCTTTTCTTTGTTGCCGTCATGTTACCTTAGTGAGCGTAGCCTATAGAAGATAGAGAGAGCATTCTGTTTTGAATTTCTTTAAGAGGTAGTGATGGCTTAGGAAGCAGGTTCAGATCTGCTACCTAAGACTATTCAACTTCATGAGCCGTGAGGGTCTCATAAAGACTTTTCTCCCTACAAGTAGAGAGGATCTCATAGGTGTATTTTCTCCTCATGAATCGTGAGGATTCCTAAGCTCGTTTTCTCTCGTAAGTCGTAAGGATCTTACAAGAGAGTTTTCTTCCTTACGGGTCGAGAGGACCTGTAAGTGATTGATGGTGCTTGACATTATCAGCATTTCACGGCGTCAGAAGTTTCTTCGAGCGTTTCCCACGGGGTCAAGGTTAACTTTGGTCGTGTTCCACAGAGTCGTTGGATGACGTATTTCCGAGGCGGGGTCATGTAGATGACGTATTTCCGCGACGGGGTCATATGGATGACGTATTTCCGCGACGGGGTCATGTGGATGACGTATTTCCGAGACGGGGTCATGTGGATGACGTATTTCCGCAACGGGGTCATGTGGATGACGTATTTCCGCGACTGGGTCATATGGATGATGTATTTCCGCGACGGGGTCATGTGGATGATGTATTTCCGAGACGGGGTCATTTGGATGACGTATTTCCACGACGGGGTCATGTGGATGACGTATTTCCGAGACGGAGTCATTTGGATGACGTATTTCCGCGACGGGGTCATGTGGATGACGTATTTCCAAGACGGGGTCATGTAGATGACGTATTTCCGCGACGGGGTCACATGGATGACGTATTTCCACGACGGGGTCATGTGGATGACGCATTTCCGAGACGGGGTCATGTGGATGACGTGTTTCCGAGACGGGGTCATATGGATGACGTATTTCCGCGACGTGGTCATATGGATGACGTATTTCCGCGACGGGGTCATGTGGATGAGGTATTTCTGAGACGGGGTCATGTGGATGACGTATTTCCGCGACGGGGTCATGTGGATGACGTATTTCCGTGACGGGGTCATGTGGATGACGTATTTCCGAGACGGGGTCATGTGGATGACGTATTTCCGAGACGGGGTCATTTGGATGACGTATTTCCGAGACGGGGTCATGTGGATGACGTATTGTCTGCTGTAATGAGACGAATATCGAAGTGGTCTCCAGGTTGTCTGGGAACCATCGAGATTTAGAGTAGGTGCTTTTCCATAACTCCAGGGCTGATTGCAGCGTCTGAATCCTGCTGGAATGGAGGGGAACGTTGTTGATGATCTCTAGGCTATCCTTGAACCGTCGAGATTTGGCTTTGTTTTCTGATGGAGCCTAGGGAGGGAAGGTGTGATTCCCTCTTCGTTTGCGCCCCTGGATTTTATACAGGGATTGATGTGATATCACCTGTAGGGCAGAAAATTTCATTTTTTTTCTTTCCGCGATGCTCTATCATTTCAGCTTTTATATCGTGAAGGTCGCGATTGCCCAATCATTTCGGCTATTTTTCGCGGTGCCCAATCATTTCGGCAATTTATTTTATTTTTACTCACTGCTTTTTATTGCGAGTTGCCCAATCATTTCGGCTATTTTGCACGCATACATTTTTACTTGCCGATTTTGTTGCAAGTTGCCCCCTCATTTCGGCTATTTCGTATGCATGTGTGGCTTGCTAGGTTCTTGCTGCAAGCTTGGAATTAGACATCGATTTCGGCATCAGCACCGCTACAGCTGGGATATTTCCAGGAGCGAATCATCATTTGCTTCTGTCGATGTCGAACAAAGGTGGCTTAGCGAACAGGGTTAGGATCCTGTCGACTAAGGCTTTTGACTTCATGAGCCGTAAGGGTCTCATGAAGGTATTTCTCCCTACGAGTCGTGAGGATCACGTAGGTGTGTTCTCTCCTTAGGAATCGTGAGAATTCCTAAGTGTGTGTTCTCTTATAAGTCGTAAGGATCTTACAAGAGTGTTTTCTCCTTATAAGTCCAGAGGACTTACAATGGTTGTTCACCATGTAGACATATCCCTAGTCGCGGGTAGGACTTTGTTAGGGAAATGTTTTTTCGCGCCCGTGAATTGCATACAAAGGTCAATACTGAACCGCTTGTAGGGAAAAATTTGGAGGTTGTGGTTGCCGCTTAAGAACAGGTTCAGATCCCTGTAGCTTAAGACTTTTGAATCTTATGGGCCGTGAGGGTCACATAAGAGAGTTCTCCTTACGAGTCGTGAGGATCTCGCAAGTGTAATTTCTCCTTAGGAATCATGGGGATCCCTAAGTGTGTTGCTCCCTTGTGAGTCGTAAGGATCTCACGCAGGTGGTTTCTCCTCACAGGGTCGAGAGGACCTTGCAAGTGTCTTTTAATGAGATTGCGCCCTTTCGGGTTTTCACAAAAACTCAAAGGTAGACCTGCTGTTTTTACTCACGGAGCCCTTCCGGGTTTTCATCCGTGGCCCTTTTGCTTATGGACATACCGTTTTCTTCTTTTTCTTTTCTTTTATTCTTTTTTTTGTCAGCCTTAAGATGCTGCAGTCCACAGTAGTTTATCGACGTCTCGGTCAACAGCTAGTTTAAGGACGTTTCGGTCCATTGTTAGTTTAAGGACGTTTCGGTATGTTGTTAGTTTAAGGACGTTTCGGTCCGTTGTTAGTTTAAGAACGTTTCGGTCCATTAGCCGGCTACTACTTATAGAGTTTGGGCTTAGGAAGGTAGCGAGCGGACATAGTCATCGTCATCTATCATTGACCTAGGACGTGACTCGTCAGGCGTAGTACTTTTTCCGGAAGCGACCATTTATTGGCCTGAAGGGCCTTTCGCCATGCATGTCCATGAGTAGATAGGCCCCACCCTGGTAGACCTTGTCTATGATATATAGGCCTTCATAATTCGGCTCGAATTTCCCCCGTTTGGCGTGATTAGGGATCATAGGTCTTTTGACCACTACCACGAGTTCACCTTGGCGGAATGTTCTCGGCTTAGTCAATTTTTCGTATGAGCGCGTCATCTTTGCTTTATAAGACTCCAGATTTTGTTGTGCCATGAGCCGAGTTTCATCAAGGGCATCGAGTTCCTCAAGGCGAAGGTGGGCATTCTCTTCGTCCGTTAGCTCGTAATGAACTGCCACTCATAGAGAGGGTAACTCTATCTCGAGGGGAAGTACCGCTTCCGTGCCGAACACCAATGCATACGGCATTGTGTTAGTGACCGTTTTAAACGAGTTCGATACGCCCAGAGAGCTTCATGCAGTCGTTCATGCCAATCCTTCTTATTTCGAGACACCATCTTTTTCACGATCTTCGTCAAGGACTTGTTGAAAGTCTCAGCTAGAACGTTAGTTCAGGGATTATAGACTGAAGAGTATCTCCAATCTATGTTATGCTGTTGTGCGAAGCGGGTGATCTTGTGGCTTCTGTAGGCTGGCCCGTTATCGGAGATAATCCGTCACGGAGTGCCAAACCGATAAATGACGTGTGTCTTGAAGAAATGGAGGACATTCTCCGTCTTCACTTCTCTTAGCGGTACTGCTTCTGCCCATTTGGATAAATAATCAGTTGTCGCCAAAATGAATCGAGGTCCTCTGGACGATACTGGCTCAATGGGCCTGATTATGTCAGTCCCCCACATTTCGAACGGCCAACTAGCCACCGTTGGATGTAGTGGATTTGGATGCTGATGGATAAAGTCTCCGTGAATCTTGCATGAGTGGCACTACTTTGCGTATTCGAGGCAGTCCTGGATCATCGTGGGCCAATAATAACCCATCCGTTTTATCTTCAGCTTCATCTTCGGGCCGGCCTGGTGAGAACCGCAGAGTCCGTCGTGAGTTTCTTGGATGACTCTCTTTGCCTCTTCAGGTCCCAGGCATCTTAGCCACAGAGAATCAAATGACCTTTTATACAGAGTATCATTGACGAAAGCAAAATACAGAGCTCGTTTCATAAGCAGATGTCTTGAGGATGCATCTTCAGGTGTTTGACGGGATTTGAAGTAGTCTATAAAGACTTCTCTCCAATCCTTAGCCTTTTCCTGGTCTTTTATTTGTAGAGTCATTTTCTTGGTCGCTCCCTTTTCTTCGGACGACTCCGGAGATATTTCTGCCGGTGCAAGAACCCGACAGCTTTGCACGACGATTCTCACGTCATCGAGGTTTTCGTCAGCCAGTTCTTTAGCGAGCTTGGCTAATGCATCCGCTTTGCTATTTTCCGCACGCGGTATGCTTTCTAGGGTGTAGGAAGGAATTTGAGTCAGCAGTTGCTGTACTCTCTCGCCGTACTTCACCAACTCTGGCTTGCACGTTTGGAAGTCGCCGTTTATTTTACTAACGACCAGTTGGGAGTCTCCGTATATGAGGAGGTTTTCAATTCCCATGTCGATAGCGATCTCGAGACCTGTTATCAAAGCTTCGTATTCGGCTTCGTTGTTCGTCCTCGGCTCTGTTAAGGAGAAGGCAAAGCGCATTATCCCTCCTCGTGGAGTCACGAAGATGAGGCCTATCCCGGATTTGATTATAGGGGTGCTTTGTTTGCGCTTCTTCATGGAAGACGCCCCATCAAAATAGAGTTCCCATTGGGTATCATTCTCTCTTATCTCCCTGTCGATCATGTCAAACGCATGTTCGTCTGGCAATTCACAGTTCAAGGGAGAGTCGGCAGGTATCGGATGCTCAGCGAGGAAATCGGCGATGGCCTGGCCTTTCACTGCCTTAAGAGGCCGATAAGTTATCGAGAACTCCATCAAGAGCAGGGCCCATTTAGCGAGCCGCCCTGTTAATATGGCTTTTGACATCAAATACTTGAGAGGATCCACTTTTGATATGAGATGGACCTCATGTGCCAACGCATAGTGTCTGAGGTTCGTTATTGCGAAGATCAACGCCAGGCAGTGTTTTTCAATGGGAGAGTAATTGCTTTTTGCTCCCAGGAGAACTCGACTCAGATAGTAGAGAGCTCTTTCTTTCCCTTGATCGTTCTCTTGTGTCCACAACGCGCCTCCTTCGAGGGCTGTTGTGTACAGGACGAGAGGTTTTCCTTTAATGGGAGCGGCCAGCACTGGCGGATTCTGCAGGTATTTCTTGATTTCGTCTAGTGCGCTTTGGCATTTGCTATCCCAGACCAAAGGGGTTCCCTTCTTCATCAGGTGACTGTAAGGACAGCACTTGCCGGAAATATTGGCTATGAATCGCCGGATATATGCGAGCTTTCCTTGGAGAGACCGCAGTTGCTTGAGAGCCTTTGGCGGAGGAATTTCCATAATCGCCTTGATCTTTGACGGATCTATCTCTATGCCTCGGTGTCGGACGATGAATCCTTGGAATTTGCCCGAGGAAACTCCGAACGCACATTTGAGAGGGTTCATCTTCAAGTTGTATTGCCGAAGGCGTTGAAATACGATCTTCAGATGCTCTAGATGTTTCTCGTATGATTTGCTTTTAACTATGAGGTCGTCGATATAACATTCGACGATTTCATGTATAAGGTCATCGAAAATCTTCGTCATGGCCCTCTGATAGGTGGCCCCGGCGTTCTTTAGACCGAAAGGCATCACCTTGTAACAGAATGTGCCCAAAGGGGTCCGGAAAGCGGTGTGCTTCTGGTCCTCGGGATGCATCTTTATCTGATTGAATCCTGACGAGCCGTCCATGAAGGAGAAAACTTCATGAGTAGACGTATTATCTATCATCAGCTCAGTGACTGGTACCGGGAAGTCGTCCTTCGGGCAAGCTTTGTTGAGATCCCGAAAGTGCACACATATGTGCACCGTCCTATTCTTCTTCATTACTGGGATAATGTTGGCGATCCAGTCACGATACTGAACCTCTTGGATGAAGCTAGAGTCGATTAGCTTTTTGACCTCGGCGTTGATGCTCATCTCAAGCTCGAGTCGTATTCTTCTTGGCGCTTATTTGATCGGCTTGACGTCCGGAGATATTGCCAATTTGTGCACAGCAATCTCTGGATCTAAGCCTGGCATCTCGGAATAGTTCCATGCGAAGCAATCTCTATGCTGCATAAGCACGTCCTTTAGCGCAGCCACCCTTTCTTCAGACAACAGCTCACTGACGAATTTCGGCCGTGGGTCACTTGCCGTTCCCAAATCAATTTTCTTGAGGTTATCTGCAGTAGTATGTATTCCATCTTCCAGCTCTTTTGGCGCCGGTGGAAACTCTGAGATTACCTCGTCATCATCGTTTTCGAAGCACCGGGAGAGGTCATCCATATTCTCGGGCTCTTCTTCTGACAACATTATCATATGACAAGTACGAGATCGCTTCCAAGACCGATGTTGATCCAGCTCTACTCTCGTGGCTTTGGGTTCATGATTCTACGGCGGGGTTACCCTCCAGCTGCTGGATAGAGAGAACCTTCCTTGCTGATACTGGTCTTCGACCCAATTCTTGAATGTGAAGCAGTCTTCAATAGGATGTCCTATTGCCCTATGATAGGAGCAATAATCCGGGTGAGAGACTTCGCCTGTTTTCTCAGGGTGCTTAGACTCCGGGAGTGTCGTCATCTGATGTTTTTTGACAAGATCGAATATCTTCCTTGTCTTGTCTTGAGGAAAAGAATATTCTCGACCCATCTTCTTTATAAGAGACGAATCCGGATTGTTCGATTCCCGACTGAGTGGTCTCTTGGTTCCGCTTTGTCACTGTCGAACTCCTTTCCTGCTTTTTGGTTTATTTCTGCCTCTGCGTCGGGCCTTTTGTACAACGGGTTGACAAGGAGAAGCATTTTCATTTTTCACAGCCTGCCGAAGGAGGCATTACGTCCTGGCTTTCATGTAGATGGCCATTTCGCGATTATGGTCGTCTCGAACCTTTTGACCTGCTTCCCTTATAAGCTTGTCCATTTGTTCTTTGAACGACGGGCTTGGCATTTTCACGGCGGGAGCTCGTTCTGGTTCAGGGTTAGTATCTTCCCACAGAGCATCTCCTTCTTTATCAAAGTCATGTATGACGTAGCAGTCGCGGAATAGCCCCCGTTTCTTGGATTGAACATACCCAAGCCCGGTCATTTCCATTCTCCCGTTAGGCAACTTTCGTTGAGTTCCGGGAACGTTCCAGATCCTGTTATAGAACCGTACTTGTCGCGCAGTTTGCTTAAGGGGTACACCTTAGCGTCTCAAGAGTCTCTTTAGTCCGTCCGTGTAATATCTGGGCAAATGGATGGGCTGGAGCCTGTCAAGTGTAAAATCCGCATCATGCCAAATTTCTTTCTCCACTTTGGTTTCCTCGGATCGGTAGAATAGGATCGCCTTTTCACCCTTTCGCCTGGGAGGGACGTAGAATGTCTGCAGTTCTTCCACACTGTAGGTATTAAGCGCGTCTAGCTCTTTATGCTGCTTTGGCGGAACCATGGAAACTTGCAAACTTTGATCTTCATCAGCGAAGACTAGTATTGATGGCCGAGCGGAGAATACGGTATTGACCTCATCTTCCGATTCGCTGTCGAAGATCAACATAGGAGTGGATGGTCCCGGCTTGTTGCGCTGGGGCGGTCCTGAGTAAACTATCTCTTCTTCCTCCTCGGTATCACTCCCGAAGATCGGAATAGTTGTGATAGCTTTGTCCTTGCCATCCGGTTTGTGACATCTTTCTGTGTCCTCAAAATCTGGTAAGAAGTATTTTGCATCTTCATACTTTCGGACTTCGTTCACAGAGAACGGGTTTAGTTCCCCTGTCACAGTGTACTCGAGACCATCCTTGAAATACTTCATGCACTGGTGTTGCGTAGAAGGGATGATGTTGTACTTGTGTAACCAGGGTCGACCGAGCAAAGCATTGTAGCATGTCTTGGCGTCAATGACGTGGAACTTGATGTCCGTGACGAGCAGCCCAAAGTGTAATATCAATATTACAGATCCGAGCGTCCGTGATGACTGGGAGTCAAACCCGGAGATGGTGATTTTATCACGGGCGAGGTGTTGAACACTCATGCAGATTTCCTTTAACACCCTTACGCTAAGGAGATTGACGGAGGACCCATTGTCGACCGGGATTTTACCTATCTTGATGTCATGACAGTATCCGGAGACATATAGGGGGCGGTTGTGCTCGCATGTCCCAAGAAGGAGATCTTCATCACCGAAGGTGATATCGGCTGTGTTCACTTCTTCCAGCTCGTCCTTCATCTTTTCTTTGGCGAGAAAAGCTTGGAATTGCTCAGGCTCTTATAATGCCTTGATCAAAGAATCTCTCGCTTCTTTGGATAGCAGAAGGGCGTCGAGAATGCTTAACTGCGAAGGTAGCTTTCTCAAGTGTGCCAGAACGTTGTAGTCCACCCTACTTTTCTTTGGCGGGTCCTTGGCTGTCAGCTTTTCGACGGCTTGGTCATCAAGGATGATATCCTCAGGGACTTTTTCTTTTCCCTTATTTTTTCTATTTGACCCACTGTTCGAGAGCCCAAGATTCTTTTCGGGCAGCGTACAATTGCACAGCTGAATATTTTCACAGGTCTTCGGTTCTTCCTCTTTTCCCAAGGTGGACTCCTTAAAGAGAGGGTTAAGAGTCATTTCCTCGTCAGAGTCGCTCCCAAAGGTAAGAAGTTGGGATCCCCCGGCGTTGACCGTGCGACAGTTGCCGGCAGTTCTTTTACGCTCCTCGGTCGTACTTCTTTGCTCCCGACGAGTTTTGTGTTTCATCCGCTTGAAATGTTGCCGGTGAGCAATATATCCCTGCCACCATCTTTTAAAAGCATTGCACTCTTCGGTGGGGTGCGCAATCTTTAGATGATATAAGCTATAGCTAGGATGTGTTTCTGCTTCACCAAGAATATTTCCTTCGGAGGGTGGCAGCTTCATTCCCATTGATACGACTTTGGCAAACCTCTTCCTTGTCTTGAACCTGTTTTTATTTGCGATGGATGCACTTTGATCTGGCGGGAGTGTTTTAACCCTTTCGTCCAGTCATCGACGTTTGGCCTTTTCAAATATGGCCATCTCACGCTTTCGATCAGCTTTGCTTTTTGTAAGAGCTTCGTTCAGGAATGCATCAATCATTACGTCCGATGGACCTAGAAGTTCCGGTTCAGGAGTTACCCCCAGTTCCTTTATTTAAGGAGCTTCTTCATCGTCTATCGACGAGTGAGAGATCACATGGCAACTTGCCACATAATCCTCAGATTCATCCGATGAGTCTTCTCCATTATCGTCATCTCCATTATCGTCATCTCCATCCTCAAGGATGTGGCTGAGAAACTCTTGGAGTGTGACCGGAGTCCGTGCCTTCTGATTATATTCTTCCAACGCGTCGATGTATTTTTGCAGGTCCGTGCGCTTGTCACCAGGCTTCACGGGCTTTTTGGTCTTCTTCTTTTTCCTCGAAGACTTTGACGGCTGTGTGTGAATGCTTTGGCCATCACCACCGATTTTTGTAGTTGGGCACGGCTTCAGCATCCCCTCGATGATCTCAGGTTCCAGTGGATTCTTCCACCTAATTGCCGGGCATGTTTGGAGAACCTTCAGTATTCTTTTAGTTTTGGTTGAAAGGACAACCTCCCATGGAGCTTCTTCTACGAAAGAACACGATGCCCCCGGTGTATCCGTCTTCTTGGGAGTGTGTGGCCGAGGCGGGTTCACCTTCCAATTCTCGGATAATACGAATTTGCCCTGTTGGTACTGATCTTCTATCCAGCTTTTGATGATGTAACAATCTTCGATCGGATGGCCCAACATTCGGTGATAAGGGCAATAGTTAGGATTGCTAATGTCGCCTGGTTGCGCTGGGCGTCTTGACTCAGGCAGATTGATGAGCCTGTTGCGCAGCGCAAGCTCGAATAACCTCTTCGTCTTGTCTCGAGGGAACGAGTAAGGGCGTCTCATTTTATCTTCAAGAGATCGAGTTCTATTATTTTGGCGATCGAATGGTCTCAGACCACTGGGCTGCTGTTGAATATTGGCGACGACGGTCGCTTTCCCCTTTCCCTTCTCGTTCCGAGGCTTCGGCTTTGGAGGAGACGGTCTATGACCTATCTGGTCCATTTGGGCCAGCTTGTCAATCATGGCCTGGAAAGTAGTCGGCTTGAAAAACATCATGAACTGGGAGATGGTCTCCTGCGGATCAAGAGTGCCCACGAACATGCCCACCGCTGGTGCTTCTTCGATGCGTTGTTCGCATTTCAACCACAGGTTCCGCCATCGTATTACGTATTGAACCCATGTCTTGCCTGGCTTTACCCTGGCGTTAATCAATGCGGTAATCAGGGTGCGCTCGCTAGCGCTTGTGAATCTTTGCGTAAATAACAGCTTCATCTCTGCAAATGTCTTGACAGAGTCATTCGGGAGTTCAGAGTACCACTCGAATGTCGTTTCTGACAAGCTGCCGACGAATTGGCGAAGCAGCAATTTATCATCACCTCCGGTGTTGCCACATAGAGCCCTGAACTGGGCGACATACTGGTGAGGATTGCCCGTCCCTTTATATACATGAAATTTAGGGATCGTATATCCCGGCGGATACTTTATTTGGTCATACCAGCCTGGATATGGTCGCCCAGTTTTAACAACTTGGCCGGCCTCTTCATTCGCCTGGTGAGCTCGTATTTGCTGAGCAATGTAGTCATCTAAAGCGGCCTTGGAAATGGTTTCCTCTTTGGCTGTTGAAAGAACCGGAGAAGGATTCGATGTCTCTCCTCTGTCGTCTTCAATAATGATCGGAGGGTCTTCAACTGGAGGTTCTGGCTGTAACATCATCCCAGCCATGTCTTGGAACAAGAGAGCCATTCGTTTTATATTGGATGCCTATTCTGCAGCCTCTTTTTCTTTCCTCTTGAGCATTCTTCGGAAGAACTCGGTGTCAAGTCTCTTGTTCCCAACGCTACTCCGAGGTTTCTGGATTTTCTTTTGGCCCAGTAAGTGCGGCCATTGCAGTCAGCATTTCCTGAAGCTTCTGCTGCTGTTGTTCCTGAGCCTTCGTTATTGACCGGGTAAGCGGTCGATGACCTGTAGAGGCACGGCTTTCCTCTTTTCCAGAAGCTATATAAACAGTATGCACCATCATGCCCCCAGACTTGGGGTGTTTAGATTCAGCGTCTTTCCGGTTCACCGCAGTCACAGGAGCTTTCTCTTGCCTCCTTCTCGTTTGAGCTGTTGAAGTCGAGGGGGCCGTCGCAGCGGGCACCCAGGTAATTGTTGCCTTTTGTGGCTTGACAGGATGGTTATGTTCTTGCCGAACTTTTATCTTTTTCTGTCGGCGAGAGTAATCTTGATCAATTAATGAGTTCTGAACCTGTCACCAAACTTTGTAAATTTTGGAAGAAAGCCGCTGAGGGGGTTGTTCTGGCTTCGCCTTCGGTGCATTCTCCACTGGTGGAGGAGATCTCTTCAGCACTGCAGTAAGAGAGTTTCTGCGCACCTTATTAAGCAGTTCAAAGTTGTTCCCGGTTGAAACAGCAGCATTGATTTCCACCATCGGAGCTGGTGGAGTTAGCCCAGAGGGGGAGTTGCCCCCAGCCTTCCTTACTCGGCGCCAGTGGCGACGGCGAGCATGTCGTGCAGATGGTGTTGGTTCAGCTATGGGGATGGCTTTGTCATGCCCCCTGTTCTGGTGAGGCACTGCTGGTACCAGCCTCTTGAAGATCGACGTCCGTTGAGCAGCAGTATCCAATCTGTCAAAGACAGACCTTTGAGCAGGAACGGGAGACGGAGTGGCCAGCCTCGTAAAGACTGATCCTTTGATGGGAGAAGCTTCTTTAGTGACCTCGAGAGCAGAAATGGCTATCCGTTTTGGGATGGACAATTCAGGTATCGTGGGCTTCTTGGCTGGCCCATTGGAGTTCAGGATCAGCCTATCGAATATTGATGCTGCTGGTTTGGCATTGGACGACCCGTTGAGAGGGGCCATGGTAGTAGTGAGCCAATCAAAGACTGACTTCTTCTGCGCTTCTTGTGGCAGCGGGATGTTAATGCTTACTGGTGGGAGCATGGTCCCGAAGAATAACCCGGTGGTAGCCTGCATCACCTGCTCTACCGGCATTGTGAACAGGGAGGCCGCCTGGGGCCCGTAAGTTACACCTCCAGATGAGGTGGAACGGAAGTTGCAGTTGCAGCTGGAACATTTCGTGCATGTAGACGCCATTGATCTTTCGTTTTCTGCACAGAGCAAGACACAAAATCTTAGTACCTCGAACCCAAGAGCAACCATATCAAACCGCGATTCGTTCGCGAACACGACACATGAAGTATGGAGTGGAAAGAGGAAAAGGTCCTACCGGGCGTGCCAGAATCTGTTCCCCGCCGAAAGACGCGGCGCGACGCGATGAACGTCTAGCCTGAATTTCGTGGCAGATGCTAATTGGTTCTATCCGTCCACCTCTCCGAAAATGCCAAGTTGATTTATGGCACCAGATATCGAAGGTTTAAACGGATGCGGCCGATGTACAGACTTCGTCAGATTCCCCCTCGTTGATGAGGGGTTTTTGATTATGGGGACACTCTTCCATGCAGGCCCAAGCCCCTGCAGTTAATTACGCTACCGCATCGCGATAACAACTTTCTCCTTCTCCAGTTGGTCACTTCGTGTCGTGTGTGTTTGTTTTGTTTTTGATTGCCCGTGGATTGTATACGGGGACTAATTTATGTTGTCGCCCGTAGGGCGTGGATTAGTCCAAATCCGTATCTTCTTAGATTTGGGTTTGGGGTTTGGGTTTAAAGATACGTTAGTCATCATTTGGGACTAAGATCAACTTAAACGTATGTTAAGGATACGTTAGTCTAATTTCTATACTAAGATCAACTTAATGGGATCGTTTAGATCCAACAAGAGAGCAATTGGACTCTATTGTTTAGTTTAGGGACATTGTGGTCGATTAGTTTAAGGACATTACGGTCCAATGTTAGTTTAAAGACATTGCGGTCGAAGGTTAAGGACATCGTAGTCCATGGGTTTAAAGAGACCCCATAGTTCAGGTTAAGGACATCATAGTCCGTGAGTTTAAATACCCCACAGTCCAGGTTAAGGACATCGTAGTCCGTTTGTTTAAGGACCCCACAGTCCGTAAAGTGTTTGGTTGTCGGGACCCGTCACCTCTCTGAAGACGTTGAAGGATTACAACGACAAATATCAGAGGAGTAAAGAGATGTACCCTTGAACCGGTGTGAATTGGTTGAAAGATCTGTAGTCCAATTTGGAGCCAAGATCTGTTAAAATATTCAAGAGCGGATGGGCTCAATTAATATGGGTTGAGGACTTATGGCCAATCTTGGGCTAAGTCCAACAAATGTTTAACATTTTTATTCTGGCTAGTGAGCCTTTATTTGGGCTTGGCCCTTTTAATAATGTTGAGCATTATATCTTGGCAACAAAATCTTTTCTTTTGTCTAGTATTAAATGCAGAGCATTCAGTAGAGCTCTGGCTCATTAAAGAACAATTTGTATTATGTCAGAGCAACATATGGTACGCAAGGCGCTTTGCGCCAATGCAGTGCGCTTTGGCCATGTGGCGCACATGTAAGGGGCAAGTGTTGCGCTCTGCGCTAGGCGCCAGATGATGAGCGCAGATGCTAATTTGTGAGTGCTGAGCGCTAGTTCATGAGCGCATTGCGCTGGCGTATACGTGAATGACACATGGTGCGCTTGGCGCTGAGTGCCAGCCCATAAGCGCAGTGCACTGTCTAAGAAGCGCAAAAGCGCAATCTATTTAATTGGCGCACACGTGGCGCATTTGGCACTGAGCGCCGATTCAGGGAGCGCAGAAGCGCAGTTCAAGAGCGCAAGGCGCAGTTGATCAATTTTATGATCTGGGAACAAATTTATGTTCTTTTAGAAGAGACTTTGTCTCAAGATTCAAGAACAACAGTTTTTATTTTTTTTTTTGAAAGGGCTTGTCTTTATAGATCCATGATCTTTAAGAAAATTTAATTATTTTCTCCCCCTTTATGATGAGATGTTCATGATCTCAGAAAGACAGTTTGTCTTAAATATCGATGATCTGTGAAAGAAGTAAGTACTTCTCTATTTTTATGATGGGATCTTTTGATCTTTTTGTTAAAGACCTTGGTCTTTGTGGATCTATGATCTTTTAAGAAGATAATTCTTCTTTTTAATTATGAGATGATTCTATCTCTTTTTTCATCATTCATCATCTTTACCTTGAAGAAGTATCTTCTTGCAAGAGCTTGCTCTCTTTCTTTGAATTTTTTCAAAGTTTATGGAGGGCTTTTTCTATATCAGACTTGAAGTCTTGGGGCCTTTATATAAAGCAAGCCGATTTGTTGAATCAGTTAAAAATATCTTTCTCTGATTGATTTGGTGATGTTTCCCACCGTTGGATCTTTGATCTTAGGGCTTCTGTTTTACAGAAGGCAATCTTCTTGTTTTTAACAAGATTGAGAAAATCTTTTCATAACAGAATTTTAATTCTGATTAATTAATGATTTATCATTATTCTTAGATCTTTTGATCTAAGGGAGGGGAATTTTTTTAATTCCAGCGCTAGCGCACTCTTGCTTTGCACGTGGTGCGCTGCTCAGAGCGCAGCGCACTTTGCGCTGCTCAGAGCGCAGCGCACTTTGCGCTAGCGCACCTTTGTTTGACACGTGGTGCGCTGCTCAGAGCGCAGCGCAGTCTGTGCTAGCGCACCTATGTTTGACACGTGGCGCGCAGCGCGCCTAGCGCTTGCGCACACATGGTGCACTTCCTAGGGCGCAGCACACTTGGCGCTAGCGCATCCGTGTTTGACACATGGCGCGCAGCGCGCCTAGCGCTAGCGCACTCATGTTGCGCTGCCTAGGGCGCAGCGCACTTGGCGCTGCATCTGAAGCGTTGCTTCGCTTCCAATCTTGGAATTTGAACAGAGCTTTGCTCTAATTGGGGAAACAGTAGCGACCATATCAGGCCTTAATCAAGATAATAATATGAATGTATTGACTGAACCCGCTTGTTATACTGAGCAGGGGAACGTTGGTTCCGTTCTTTCTTATAATTGTTATAAGACTGAGCAGGGAATAAGGACATATCTGGATTTCACGCCGCCCAAACGAAGAATAAGCATGTCGATGCATCTTCTTTAGGTGTGTTTGTTATCGAGAACTATTTCTCAGTTCACTCTACGTCCTGGATATTAGATACCGGATCGGGATACCATATATGTAATATGCTACATGGGCTAAGGAAAGGTAGGGAACTGGGAATAGGTGATCATTCCATAAGAGTAGAGAATGGTGAAAATATGGCATCCAAAGCAGTTGGCGAATATCATCTTGTATTACCAAATGGTAATACATTGATTCTGAACGAATTCTATTACATTCCGACCCTGATATGCAATCTTATATCAGTTTCTTTATTAAGTAAAGAAGGATATAATTTTTTAGTACAAGATAATGTTATGAACATCTTCCTAAATCAAAAGTTGATTAGATCAGGCTCGTTAAATTATGGTATATACGTTCTAAATCAAACTACAGTTCTTAATGTACAGAACACACACAAGAGGAAGAGTTCAGAAATGAACGAATCCTTCTTGTGGCATTGTAGACTAGGTCATATCAATGTGACATGACTAACTAAGTTACATAAAGATGGATATTTGAATACATTCGAATTATCATCTTATGAAACTTTTCATTCATGTCTCAAAGGCAAAATGACCAAAATTCCGTTTAGTGGACACGGAGAAAGAGTTACGGTACTCTTGGGACTGATACATAGTGATGTATGCGTTCCCATATCTACACATGCCAGGAATGGTTCCTCATACTTCATTACATTCACTGACGATCTCTCAAGATACGGACATGTGTTCCTGTTGAAACACAAGTATGAAGCTTTTGAGAAATTCAAAGAATATAAACACGAAGTCGAGAACTAAACGGGTAAAAGTAATAAGATCCTTCGATCTGATCGAGGAGGAGAATACTTGAGCAATGAGTTCCGGAACTATCTAAAAGAGAATCGGATTCTCTCTCAGCTTACTCCCCCCTATACACCACAGCACAACGGTGTATCAGAACGGAGGAACCACACCCTATTAGATATGGTGCGCTCAATGATGAGCACCGCTGAGTTACTTATTTCCTTTTGGGGTTGTACGCTGGAGACGGCCGTATACCTATTGAATAGAGTTCCAACCAAATCGGTGCCTACCACTCCATATAAGATATGGAATTAGAAGAGACCATCTCTTAAATGGGTTAAGATATGGGGTTGTCCGGCCTATGTTAAAAAGCAAAATCCGGACAAGCTCGTGGCAAGATCAGGTCTATGTAAGTTTGTGGGATATCCAAAAGATTCCTATGGATATATCTTCTACCACAGCGAGGAACAAAAGGTGTTTGTTTCTCAATATGCCACCTTTTTAGAAAAGGAATTTCTTGTAAAAGAAATTAGTGGTGAAGAGGTAGAGCTGGAAGAAGTTCCAGCAGCACAAACTACAACTGATGATTTTTTGGAACCAGAGGATTCAGTAGTTCCTGACGAATCTCGGCCGCTCCGCCGATCTAGTAGGTTTCCTCATCCACCTGAGGGATACTACGGTTTTCTTATTGATGGTGGGAGCGAGGATTGCATCATGGAAGATGATGACCCAACTAGCTTCGAGTAGGCCATCGCGAGTGGGGACTCTGTGAAATGGCTGGATGCAATGCGATCTGAGATGGAATCTATGTACACCAACAAAGTATGGACTTTGGAAGTTGCTCCTGAAGGGGTAAAACCCATTGGGAGAAAATGGATCATTAAGAAGAAACTTGGTGCAAATGGAAAAGTTGAGACTTTCAAAGCTAGACTTGTTGTAAAGGGTTTTCGTCAACGACCAGGTGTGGATTATGACGAAACCTTTTCTCCAGTGGCTATGCTTAAGTCCATCCGGATCCTACTTGCCATTGCTGAATACCATGACTACGAAATCTGGCATATAGATGTTGAGACCGCCTTTCTAAATGGTGATTTAGAGGAGTACGTGTACATGACTCAGCCAGAGGGCTTTGTAGACAGTGGGAGCAGCGGAAAGGTGTGCAATCTGCTTAAATCCATCTACGGGTTAAAGCAAGTATCGTGGAGTTGAAACATCTATTTTAATGTTGTAGTCAAAGAGTTTGACTTCATCAAGAACGTAGATGAACCTTGTATTTACAAGAAGGTGGCAGAGAGTAGGGTTGTCTTCCTCGTATTGTACGTGGATGACATACTCTTGATAGGAAATGATGTTCCTATGCTGCACTCGGCCAAGCTCTTCTTATCACACAGATTCTCAATGAAAGATCTAGGTGATGCCTCCTGCATCTTGGGGATTAAGATCTATAGTAATGGATCTAAATGGATACTGGGATTGTCCCAATCCAGGTATATTGACACCATACTAAAGAGCTTTAGTATGGAAGAATCCAAGCGTGGGAATTTACCCACGATCTCTAGACTCACTCTCTCCAAAGAGATGTCTCCTAAGAGATGTCTCCTAAGACTAATTTGGAGAGAGCTCGCATGCAAGGGATCCCCTATGCTTCGGCAGTAGGCTCTATCATGTATGCGATGCTATGTACCAGACCCGATGTAGCATACTCACTAAGTGTAGTGAGTAGGTATCAAGTAGATCCAGGAGAGAGTCACTGGACAGCTGTGAAGAATATTCTCAAGTACTTGAGAAGGACTAAAGAGATGTTCTTGGTGTATGGTAACGGAGAACTCCAGGTGGAGTCCTTTACCGATTCGAGCTTCCAAAGTGATAAGGACGACTCTAAGTCACACTCGGGACTTGTCTTTACCCTCAATGGAGGAGCGGTGTGCTGGAAGAGATCCAAACAGGAAACCATGGCAGATTCAACGATGGAGGCTGAATACATCGCCGCCAACGATACTGCCAAAGAGGCTGTCTGGATGAAGAAGTTCATAACTGAACTTGGAGTGGTTCCATCCATTTAATATCCAATACCTTTGTATTGTGATAACATTGGAGCTGTGGCTTTGGCCAAGGAACCCAGGTCCCATCAGAGATCCAGGCATATTCTGAGGCAGTATCACCTGATCCAGAAGATAGTTGATCGCCGAGAGATCGGGGTCAGGAGAGTTGACATGAAGGACAACACTGCGGATCTACTCACGAAGGCCATACCCCAGATACAATTTGAGAGACTCTTCGGGATGTTGGGTATGAGATACTACAACAGCTGGCCTTAGTGCAAGTGGGAGATTGTTAGTTATGTATATGCCCTAGAGGCCATTGTTGTACATATGATGTATATAATAGTGGATGCTTAGATATATATAGAGATGACATTCTTGCTCGAAATGATAGTATGCTATCTGGTTTCACTTTGTCTTAACATGTTGACTTGTATTGGTTTACTGTCTTGCTCTCACATATTGATAAAACCCTTGGGATATGTACTTGACTACTAGTACTATGATGCAGGTCATACTAGTAGGGCCAGGGTAGTCCAAGAGTACATCCTATAATTGTTCATAGTCGAGGGTGTATTGAGACAGGGCATCGATACTCCAGAGTAGACTAGCGTATACGCATCTTGACCCATATGATAGGCGATGGATGATCCTACATCCATTGGTGTTTGACATCAAAGATGGTATATGGGTGCTCAGTGGAGACTGGGTACACTGAACGGACTCGCCGAGAACTCCTAGATGGTATTATACCTATCGTCAGATAGCAGTTCTCTGGTGACACTGGTACAGGTTAGTCTGTAGACCCGAGATTGTCATAGAGTCTTGTGTGATTCCCACTGTGCTTTGATTTCCACCTTACCACGTTCATGAGAATGTGCAAAACGGTGGCTTTTGGGTACATTCCCGAATCACATGGAGGCAATGAGCGATAGGAGGGGTTTCGTCTCTCCCGGTATTGGGGGTTGATGTTGCGCTGTGTTCGATTGGCTATAACTGGAAGTCCCTAGCTAGGGCTGATATGGAGATCTACTGCTAAGTGTTATCAGTAGTTTCTCGACCCGTTATGAGCCTCACATCGACACGACTTATCGGTTACTGGGGTCTGACGTTTACCACCCCTAGACTGGATATGCGACATATCAGACGAAGAGACCGGACTGTACGGTAGTATTACTAATTGGATTCACAGGAGTGTGTGCAGGCTTGCTTGTTGATCTTCTGATCGCTCAATACCCGGGTGGCTGTTACGTTTAGCTGACCGCTTGCAGCTTGTGGGTGTTTGATATGATCATCACCTATTGCCGGCGTATTGACGAGTCTTTAGAGTCCTATACAGAGGATTCCTGGCTTAGGAGAAACGGAGTAGAAGCACATATGTGATTTGTGCGGGACCTAGATTGATACGTGTATGTGATACTGTATTCTATTCTCGCGATATGTGATATCAGCCGGGTATATATGATATAGTTGGGTTATCAGATCAAGTGTTGATTCGATAAAATGATACATATTATATTGGTCGGTTATATGTTATATAGCCGGATTATTTAATCAAATATTGATTTAATAATTTAATGTATAATTATATATGTGATATATTGCATTACATTAACTAATATAGGCTCACTTAAATGATTCTTTTTCTCACTTAGGATGTATTGATATATATGTGATATATGTTAAATTTATTCTTTTCTTTTGTTACAAAATATTATATATGTGATATGTGATATGTGATATGTGATATTGTAACATGCTACGTTATACATGCTACTTGGGTGTATGAGAATGATACCATTGTTTATGATAATGTTATGTTTATATTTATTTTAGATAATTTAAAACAATTTGGAATTGTGTCATGGTTGAGCTTGGATGAAGCATGCAGAACCATTGACTAAAGTCCACTTGTTTTGTTTGCATCTAAGATATTTATTAACTTAACCCTTACCAATTAGCCATGTTCTATTCTCTACAAGGGTTAAGGATGACACATTATTAACTCAAGGTTGCATTTCTAACCTCATCAATAATTCATTCATCTTCTTCTTCCTCTTTCATTCTTGCTCTCTAGCTCTTGAGAAAAAGAAGAATAATTGTGAGAAATTGAATTATAAAGTGAGCAAAATTCCTACTTCATCATCCTCTTCTATACTAGCAATATATATTAGTGTGTTAGCTTCACTAATCCCTAATTAGTGAAGAGATAGCTTGGGTTTTGACTCCTCAAGGTAGATCTTCTTTGATAGTGAAGACTTCAAGCAAGTATGGATCATTCACCTCATGGAGCCTTTCTAGAGTCCGGGAGCTTGATGATCGCAGCGAAGGGACCACAACTTGGAGCTTATGAAGCGAAGGAATGGACTACAAAGGCTGTAATCCCTATCACTTAGTAGTAAAGATGTTTACTTGATGTTCTAGTTTGATTCTCTAGTTAAAGATCTTGTTTAGGGTTGTTTAAACATGACAAATTTTTAAAATTGGCATGGATGATGCCACCCGAAACCTTACTGTCGTGATAAATAACCCTACAATTAGAAAGGCTCGCGCAACTACAACCGCGTTGCATTCTCTCAAGAAAGTATGGACAACTGCTCGTCGTTTCAGTGGAACCGTGAGATTACCGGCCGAGACAAAATCCTTGTGATCAAGTAGCATCCGCCTTTCTTCTTTGATAACGGTGCCCGTCGCATACTGATACAGGCTATATAGGCATTGGACACCTTCGGAATATGACTCGGCTCAGTAATCAGAAAATAATACCTTGTATTCAGCCGCATAAAGTGATGCACCACGTTGCGGACGATCTCCTCTGAAGCAACCGGATCGACAAGAAATGCTTTGAGGGGAACGCCTTGGTCATAGCTGGATTGTTGAGCAAAGCGATACGGGTTATACCTCATGAATAACACCGAGGCATTTTGCCTGAATACTAGGAAACCCGGCCTGATGGAATACAAATGCACGATTTCCCGGGCCCTTAAAGTAGAAACCCCATCCTTGAAGACATCATGAAGCGGCTGGATCACTTTGGAGGGTTCTTTACAAATGGTCAAGACCCTATCAACAAAGGTCATGCTGTCCCCAACCATGCACGGACGCAGAAGCAATCACCGAGCCTCTCGCTATGGTGGATCCGGAGAAGAAGCGTCGACCAATTGCATGACCCGGGGGAAATTGTACCCTTTATAAAATTTAGGCCGCTTATGCATACCAAAGGCACCCAACACCTGCATATCAATCCATAAGGTGAAATAATGTGAAGGGAGATTTACGGGCTTCAAACCTGACTGGGTGGAGTCGGCTACTATACTTAGGCCATTATACAAATGGGCCAATCTTGCAACCCTAACAGCCATACGCGTCCCCGCCGCAACACAATGAGCTGGATAAAAAACAGACGGTCTCATAGAGTGAGGATGCATTGGGAGTGCAAACCAGCTCAGCCACAAACTAATAAAGCCCACGAAAAACGTTTCCTCGTCAATGTCCGGAGCAGCAATCTCTGCAAAAGGAACTATGGGGGTGTCCGGAATAAAGAACTGCTTCAAATCTGCATCTGCAGTTGGCAATTTATCCAAGACAAACCCAAACGGATCATCAAGCTTGGCAAACCTCATAGCCTTCTTCGATAAAACCTCCGGACGAAGGAAACGGGCGACAAAGTCCGTGAAGCTAACCCCATCCCCCCCGGACTCTAAAAACAAGTTTTCATAGATATTCAACACTTTGATCAGACTCGGGAACTTGTGTTGGATACCATTTTCCAGAGTAAAGCCTATGAATACCGATTCGGTGGCAAAGATATACTCGTCAGGAGGAAGTATCTCCTCATAATGCTCCCCTCTGACGGGTAATCCGGAAATATCTGCGAATTTTTCCAGCGAAATCGATACTTCCCAGTCCGATAATAGAAACGTGTGGGTCGAAATATTCCACTGTTCCAAGAAAGATTTAACCCACCATACATGAGGAGTGTGGTAATAGAAAAGAGATGAGTAGACCGCTGGGTATAATCCGGTTTTTAGCAACAACGATTCTTGGCCGATAAGATGTAGCGGGCCCACTAGAGATAAACCTGACCCCAAGGATGCGCCTCTCCTTGACACATGCGACGCCCCAAAATATCTAAGGCCGTCGGCGGCTGGACTGGTATCGATGTCATGGAAGGTTGAAGACGACCATCCACAATCAAATTGACATCTTCCACAGCATAAGCAAACTGCGGAGGGTCAACATAATGAATCGAAAGGATCGGTTCTGATGGCGGCTCACAAGTAAAGCCACGCCGACCCCGGATAATATAGTTGTACCACGCTCTCCATAGATGAAGAGATTTTCGTTCTGGATCGTAGTCCCGGATTAAAGCAAGGACTTCACGATTAGTAGGGGCGTCGGCAAAAACATTCTCCGAACGAACATAGGGTAAAAAGGAACCAGAAACCATGGTATTTGAAAAGAAAACCCGATGGAGGGTTAGCTATTGAAATACTAAAGTCATTAAAGTCTAAAAAAATAGTGGGCCCCACAAAATCAAGATGGTGGATCATTAATGATGAGATATGTGCCTATTATGAGAATCCAAAAGGATTTTCATTAAATGAATAGTGCTCATTAAACAGTGGAGTTAAAAACTCCTAATATTCTCCGAAAGACAGGTTCTTTAAAACAAACAACAGATTCAAATTTATGCAAAAAAAGGAAGGGATTAAAATCCCAAAAATTCTAGAGAAGGAAAAAACATCCAAGAACAGTAAAGGGAATAAAATTCCCAAAGTTCTTAAGATCCAAAGCAAAAAAATGGAATTAAATTCCCCTAAATAGTGGGATTAAATCCCAGAGAGTCCCATGTTAGAAAAACTTATGGGTTAATCGATGGAATCAAATTCCAGAAAAATGTCAAGATTGACAACAGGGTAAAACCCTAAGAAGGAGAATCAAAGATTCTCAAGTCTTGGATGAGGACATTAACATCCACGATCTATAAAAAGAAAGGTTTTTTTAGATCTCCAAGAGATCGAGAGAGAGCTAAGCTCTGTCGAATCTGATAATGAACTTAAAATCCAAAACTAAGAAAATATATATGCTCAAAAAGGGTTAAGAGCTAAGCTCTATTCATAGTTCTTACCAAGAAATTTGGCAGAGTATACTCCATTCAAAAGAGTTCTGGTAGACAGAGATCTAAACTCTGGAAAACGAGAATTAAATTCTCAAAAGAAAGGAAGGTTCAAGAAAAAAGATGAACAAATAGCAGTTATTTCAAGGGCCTAAGGCCCTATTTATAAGACATGGGAGGAACGGTTCAACTTACTAGGTGATCCACGGCGGTAAAAGTGACACCGTTGCACTCATGTGTAAGCCACGTGAGAACAACGGTGGGGGGCATTTGTTCCCCTAATAATTAAACATAATAAAAAGAGCTAAACTCTGTTAAAATCCAATGAGACACCGCCTCTCGTGCTCCACACGAGAGCGCCAGCGCCAATCTCTTATAGTATTAAATTCTATAGCGGTGCCGCACGTGAAGTTCACGTAGGCGCCAATGTGCATAGCACAGGAGTGTCTATCATATATAAGAATTAAATTCTTAACTGGCGCCCACGTGCATAATATGTGAGCGTCGACGCCCAAATTAAAAACAGGTAGAATTAAATTCTATATGAGAGATATTTCCCTAAAATCTGGGATATTCTCTATTAAACAGAGCCATTAGATCAAAAATCCAATGGTGATGATAAATCATCAAATAATAGAATTAAATTCTACTAGGAGAAAATATTTCCCTAATCTTTCCAAGTGAGAAAGATATTCTCGGTAGGATCAAAAATCCAATGATAGAATTAAATTCTATTTTGGGAATATATTTCTCCAATTTTTAAAAACAAAGAAAGATTGTTCTCTGTAAAACAGAGAGCCATTGGATCAAAAATCCAATGGTGATCAAAAATCATCGTTTAATAGAGAAAATTCTATATGGGAAAATATTTTCCCAATCTTGTTAAAAACAAGAAAAGATATTCTGTAAAACAGAAATTCTTGGATAAAAAATCTAACGGTGGATAAAATTTCCCAAATAATCTTTAAGACCAATAAAATCAATTGGAATCTCTTAATGAAAGATTTTCTCAAACTAATTAACAAACTTGTCTCTCCTATATGAAGGACCCGAGACTTCAAGTCTCGAATAGAGGATTAACCCCATAAGTTTCTCCACAAAAAGAAAAATAGAGAATTTAATTCTCAAAAGAAGAAGGAAATCTCCTTCTTTTCAAACTCTAGGTAAAGAAAAAGAAAAGATCAAAATATCTCCTTTGCCTAGTATAAATGGAAACAAGGGTTTAACTCTTCATACAAGAACTTAATTCTTCCGCTGATTTGAGATTTGCAAAGAAAATCTCCCCACAAGTTGAGAATTTAATTCTCATCGGGGAGACTCTGTTCTTCAAACTCAAAGTCTGGGGGAAAAGAACTAGGTTAAAAAAAGAAGAAAAAGAACCTATGTTCTGAGAATTTAATTTCTCTGAAAATAGGGTTAAATCCTAAAAAGAAACTTAATGCTTATAAAAGAAAAAACATAAAAACTTAGTTCTTAAAGAAGGTTTGATCCTAGAGCTTTAAAACAAAAATCTTGGTGATCATTAATGGTCAAAATACCATTAATAGAGATTCAATCTCTAAAAAAGAAAAGGAATTAGCGCCTCACGTGCTTTCTATGTGGGCGCCCCAACAAAGGGCTCAGCGCCTCACGTGAAAAACACGTGGACGCCCATAACAGAAAGCCAGCGCCTCACTTGAAATACACGTGAGCGCTGAGTAAAAGTGCTTAGCATTTCATATACAGCCAAAACGGCTGAGTGCTTAGCACTGATTGGGCAGCGCCCAGCGTCTCATGTGAAAAACACATGAGCGCCCAAACAAAACAAAATGAGACAGCTCCGCACATTCTCCTCACGTGGACACCATACAAAAGTGCTTAGCACTTCATATTCAGTCAAAATGACTAAAGTGCTTAGCACTTATTGGGCAGCGCTCATGACTGAGTGTTTCACATGATACACATATGAGCGCCAGAGCACCAAACAAGTGCTTAGCACTTTTGCATAAAAAGAAAAGAGCTGAGCAAATAGAACCCAAATAAGTGCTTAGCACTTTTGAATAAAAGAAAAAGATAGAAGAAAAGACTGAGCAGACTAAGCCCAAATTGGCTAAAAGTCTCTCTCTGAAATTTCTAGCATCTGAGCCCAAATACTCTATTGTTGGATCTTAATAAAAAAATAATCTTTGAAATGTTGCTAAGTTGATCTTAGTCTCAAATAGGACTAACGTATCCTTAGTTAAAAATAAATTGGGCCTAAATGCTCATATATTTAAGTCGATCTTAATCTCAAACTAGATTAACGGTCCTTAAACCAAACAAAATATTTTTGAACTAAAGGAAAATATAACTTAACTTTAAAATCCCAAATCTAAAATTATATGGATTTAGACTAATTCGCGCCTTACGGGCGACGACATAAAATAGTCTCCATAAACAATCTACGGGCAATCAATATAAACAAAATACACACGACACGAAGTGAACTGCCGGAGAAGGAGAAAGTGGTTATCGCAACACGATAACATAATTAACTGCACGGGCTTGCGCCTGCAGAGAAGAGCGTCCCCGCAATCAAAAACCCCTCATAAATGTGGGGGAATCTGATGAAGTCTGTTACAACGGTTGTATCTATCCAAACCTCCGATATACGGTACCATAAATCAACTTGGTAGTTTCGGAGAGGTGGATTGATATGTCTAAATAGCATCTACCCCAAAATTCAGGCAATACGATCCATCTCAGTTCGTCTCTGTTTTTGGCGGTGAACATGCATCGAAATGATTTTCCAATATTAAAATCTTAAGCCATACCTATCTACACACACAAGCATGCTTTATGCCGCCTCACTTTCCACCTCATTTCCATTTATTTTTCTAAATAGAAAAATAAATATGGGGTGTCCTTCTTCTAGAAGCATTCCCATATAAATACGGAATACTTCACCCGGTATATGTATCGCTACATATATGCATATCCGTATAAAAATACGGATAGCACCAAAGAGAGAAAAAGAATAGTGAACAATAATACTAATATATATATATATATATTATTAAATCAAAACCTTATTTAATAATCCGGCTTAATCATAAGTCGGCTAGTATTATCAATCGTCTGATTAAAGTCTGTGTATCTTATATATATATTTAATCGGACCCTGCATGTATCAACGTACGACTCCTACATCTATCGCCTGAACCATGAAAACCCTCTGTGTGGGACTCTAAAGACTCGACAATACGCTAGCAGTGGGTTTAACCACAAGCACGTCAGCGGCACTAACTGTACATAACGGCTACCCAGGTACTTACTAAAAGGGGTGTTTATAATCAAGTACGTCCTTATCCTCCTGAGCCTGAATGTGACAATCTCCATACAGTCCGGTCTTTTCGTCAAAGAGTATCGCATATCGGGTCTAGGGGATGGATAACGTCAGACCCATACTAACCCGATAAGTCGTGTCTGAGTCAAGCTCATCACCAACAGAGATACTACTGATCAACTATCAGTAATCCACCGTGGCCATGGATTTCTAGTTATAGCCAACTGAACACAGCGCGACATCGACTTCTAATACCAGGAGAGACGAATCCCTGACAATCGACCACTGCCTCTATGTGGCTCGAGACTGTACCCAACTAAAACATGTTTGCACGATTCCTTTAAGCCGTGGTAAGGTAGTAATCAAAGTACAATAGGAACTCACATGAAACAAATGACAATCTTAGGTCAAAAGACTAACCTGTAATCATGCCACCTGACAACTTCCATCTGACGATAGATATAATACCATCTAGAAGTTCTTGGCAAGTCCGTCCAGTGTAACCTCCAGTGAGCACCTATATATTATCTTAGGTGACACAACATCAATGGCTTGTGAGACTGGCCACTGCCTCTTGTCGGGGTCTAGAAACGTATACGCTAGTCTACTCTGGAATATCAATGCTTGGTCTCGATACTCTCACGACTATGGACATTTAAGTATGTGCTTATGGACTACTTAGCTCCTACATATATGAACGCCATCATAATGCTGGTAGTCAAGCAAGAATCTTATGGGCTTCATCAATGATGAAGACAAACTGTTAGGAATATGTATGCTCTAGAGTCCATTATTGTATGATATAGTGGATGCTTGGACATATATATAGAGGACTTTCTTGCTCGACATGATAGTATGTTATTTGGTTGCTCTTTATCTTAACATGTACATTTGTATTATTATATTATCTCTCTGATACATGTTGATAAAGCCCTTAGGATGTAGACTTAACTACCAGGATTATGATGTAGATCATACTAGTGAGACCTTGATAGTCCACAAGCACATCCTTTAATAGTTCCTAGTCGAGGGGATATCGAGACAGGGCATCAATATTACATAGTAGACTAGTGTGTGCGTTTCTTGACTCTGTATGGGGTGATGGTTGATCCCACAACCATTGCTGTTTAACATCAAAGATTGTACACAGGTGCTCATTAAAGAATGGGTACACCGAATATGACTCGCTGAGAACTCCTAGATAGTACCATATCTATCGTCAAATAGCAATTCTCTGGTGACACTGGTACATGTTAGTCTGTATACCCGAGATTGTCATAGTGTCTTGTGTGGTTCCCACTGTGCTTTGATTTCCTTCCTACCACAGCTCAAAGGAGTCGTGCAAGCAGGTGGATTTTGGGTACAGTCCCGAGTCACATGGAGGCAGTGAGCGATAGGAGGGGTTTTATCTCTCCCGGTATAAGGAGTTGATGTTGCACTATGCTCGATTGGCTATAACAGCAAGTCCCAACCCAGGGCTGATGAGATTTACTAGTATGTGTTATCAGTAGTTTCTCGAACCGTTATGACCCATACATCGGAATGACTTATCAAGTTACTGGGGTCTGACATTTTCCATCCCTAGACTCGATATGCGACTGTCACGACCCGAATATGGTACGTGACCGGCACTTAAATCACGTGACATCTAAAGACGTCGACGCGGTTCAAGTAAGCCAAAACCAGGAATCTAAACCCTTTTTAAAATATTGGAGGTGAAGTTTAAATTAGTCATTAGGTGAGATCATTTTAAAATAAACATTTAAGTCCAACTAAGTATATTTGAAAAGCATCTCTGACGTTTTAAAATTCGACAGCACCTCCCTTGTAAATTTTGCATAAAACCCGATACAATATAACAATAAAAATAGCATCCCAACGGGAGTTAGCTTCCACGCCCAAACAGCGGAGCAACCAAGCAAACACTATACGACGCACAATGGCGAAGAAAAGAAAAGTGAAGCAACATCAACAATATAAACAGGTCGACTCCAAGGAGTACGGCGCCCACAACATACCAACTCTAAGTCTCGCTTCTAATTCCATAATATACAAGTTCTAAGTCGATGGATTTTTACTAGATACAAGAAGATATGAATATACAAGTGTGAGTACGATACAACAGTAACCCACCTATTAAAGAAATCACCGAAAGGAATGTGTGCCCCAAGCCGCTGATAATCCAAGCGGTAAAACCTGCAAGAAACTGTGGTACAACGGGGGTGGGTTGCCAACTCAGTGCATAAAAGTACGTCACAAGGTAGAAATCGAAATGTATAACGATACCTAGGTTATAAGTATAGTACTATCAAATCCTGTACTAATATAATATATGATATGCATATGTATCATAATGCAATCCTATCTATCACATGAATGCAAAATGGAATATATCATATGCAAATGACCTGTATCTAAGTATAAGCCCATAAGTAGCCGAAAATATATGTAAAACCTCTTCTTTAAAATACCCATGGAATACATATATCACGGCATAAAAGCAGACGTGATAGTATGAATATAATAGGTATCTTATTTAATATATACGTCTTGCTGTTTTAGTGAAGAGTGTTAAGAGGTTTACAATTTAAAAGATCCCAGTGTCATATCAGACACGTCAAAATAATAAGGCTATAGCTCGATTTTGAAATCCTTTTTATATGCAATGACCCGTAAAAATATGTGCAGGTACTATCCCCCGGATCAGTCATGGTCGGCTATAATAACTCATAACATAACTGTATATCTCATATGATAGCAATATATCAACATCTGGATGTCCAGCATCGACACCCGAAATCAGAAATCCTTCGTGTCCATCACCGACACGCAAATCCTCAATTCTCTCGTGTCCATCACCGACACGCAAATCCAGATATCGTCGACACTATTTCAACAGATGATCGCCACCCGGTATCCCTGGCCCCGGTCAGTGTCCCCTGGATATCCACCGTGCTCAAATCTAGCCCCAGTCAGTATCCCCCGGATATCTGCCGTGCACATCTCTATCTTCGGTATCGAGTGCCCTGGCCGCTCCACCTGTTCATTTTTGGGCTCGAGTTTCTTTGATGTTCCGGTGTGTTGGTTTTAGGGTTTCAGGTTATGTTTGTTTTGCCCATATTGTATGTGATATTATCTTTGTATTAGGGCAATTCGAAGTGTTTCGAAGTCGTAATTTAACATCGTTTATAGGTTTAAGTTTGATATGTGATACAATATTTGGAATCCACAATAAATTAGTTTTGTGAAAACTAGTTTGTAACTTGTAAATCTAGCATTTTAGTCTCTTTTGATCAATTGCCATGGAGTTTTGATTCGGATCAAAACTCCGTCGCAAATCGTGTATCGTACACAAATACTCGCCGGGAAATACTACTAGATAGCCATGCCCCATAGCCCCGACCAAGTGACTTAGGAGAACCCCATTGCCAAAAGCATCCACTCGGATGCTCGCGCCCACGGTGTTCCGCCTAAGTCCACTTCGTCGACGGCATAGAGGGTGCGGCCATCTACTAAAGTTCCGACGAGCATTCGATCATTTATCGGGAATCATGTTGAATTACCCGACTAGTTATTGAAAAGTGTTTTCAATTCGAGACTTAAATGGAAGGTTTATTGGGTTAGGGATGAAATTCGGAATATGTGATATTCCGGGTTTATGATGTCTAAAGTATATGCGGATTCTAAATATTATAGTTTTTCATTTCTTTTCTGTGACCGTAAATGTAATATGTGGGGTATCCCCGATCTCGTTGCTATATGTCAACGGAATTCGGAATACGCATATTTACTTACGTTGATGACATGTGATATTTATATGTTGCTGTGATATGTTATATTGGATCGTCGTGATTGAATAGACGGGTTTTTTTTACGTGAGATGAGACTTTTTGTATTTTCATTCATGTAAAATTGTATGTAATATTCTTTTATTGAGACACTTCCGGGTTGAGGATGATGTCACCATTGATGTATATTATTTACTTTTCTGCATTAGGATAGACCCAAGATGGGAAGCACAAGTAACCGGGTTCTAGAGTTCAGTGAGAGGCCATCTCGAGGAGTCGAGACCGGGTCTCCTAACTCTAGAATTGGCAGGGTTGCTTTTCGCTCTCGTAGGGGTATAGAGATGTGGGTTTGGCTATTCATCACGACCGTGGAATCCGTGTTTTTCATTACTGGCTTAATTTAAAACACGCACCTTCTAGAATATCCAATATTTCATATATTGACTTCTGCTGCTTGAGTTCTGTGATGTGATCATATAACGCGAGACGAATGCTATATATATATATATATATATATATATATATATAATAAACATTGCTTATATTTTGCACCCACGCTAGTCCAGCCCCCGCTCTGCCGTTAGTTAAGTAACCTAACTGTGCATGACGGGGCCCCGTGGCGAATGCCGATGGCATAAGCGTACGTTCTATTTTCATTTCTTCTGTGATGTTTAGGAAACATAAATGCTGGGATGTCGTTAATGAGATTAATGAAAAGATAAGAAACCTAAAGATGTTATAAAATCAAACTTTTCAAATAGGTAGCTCTAGTTCTTGCTTTGCATAGTGGTATTCCTTGATGAATATCCAGCACCTCATTCGACGAGGAAAGAGCCTAGATCTCTTCACCGGGAGTGACCTCTTTAGCGAAACTAGCAAATGCTACAACCCACTCGGTTTGTTTTGAAAACTACACAATTTTAAAAGCGGATCTTAAACCACTCTTTCTCAAATCACTAGATTCTACAGCGATATTAAGTTCATTACGCTAAAGGTTTTCTTAAAAACCAGTCGTAGCCCTCCGTCATTGCAGATAAGGACTATTTAGTATTCGTGTTGCATTTTTTGGCCTCCATCAAGGCGTAGTGTGCGGTAGATGATTAGTACTTATCTGCAGCATGTGATGCGATTGGATTAGGGTAGTCGTGCGACTTTATTGGCCTCCGTCAAGGGTCGTGCGGGTGGGTTTAATTCAATCATAAAATGACGGGTTGAACTTGACTAGCGGCCTATGGTTTGTTTGCCTCCGTCAAGATCATAGGTCGTTAGGGGGGAAAATCAGATATTAGGAATTTCAATTGTTGAAATTCGCAATAAGATTGCATACCTTTTATGAGATAGTTAGATCCCGATACCCACTGCGAGTAAGAGTTACTCCTGTGAGAGTTTTCCACTTTACAATTAGCTGATCCAGTAGGTGTCTAAGAAAGGTGTTAACGGGGTTATGCCCTTGCGGAAACGAGGTTATTTAATTAGTTCCAGGCGAAAGCATGGGGAGACTCCCTCCGAGTACCAATACTTGCTTGGCTGACCGATTGGCGAACTTATAGGGTGTAATTAATTCCGGCCAATCTTACCTTTTAGGGTTTGAAGGAAGATTTGATAAAAACAGTGGGAGTCATTCTGATTAAATAAGATAATAACCAATCTAATCTTGCAAAGAGCGCACGCTAAAGTGTTTTCTTCTCTCTCTCTCTCTCTCTCTCTCCAGGTAGCGACCATGACATGCTTTAATCAAGATAATAATATAGATGTATTGACCAAACCCACTTATTATACTGAGCTGGGAAACGTTGGTTCCGCTCTATTTTATGACTGTCATAACTCTGAGTAAGGAATAGGGGAATATCAGGATTCCCACGCAACCTGAATGAAGAAAGAGCATGATGATGTATCTTCTTCGGGTGTGTTCATTACCGAAAATTGTTTCTCAGTATGCTCTACGTCCTGGGTATTAGATACCGGATCAGGATCCCACGTTTGTAATTTGTTACATGAGTTAAGAAGAGATAGAGAATTGGGAAAAGGTGATATGTCTCTCAAAGTAGGGAATTGTGCAATTGTTGCAGCTAAAGCAGTTGGCTAATATCACCTAGTATTACCAAATGGTAATACATTGATGCTGAACGACTGTTATTACGTACCAAAGATGATGTGTAATATTATATCAGTTTCTTTATTACATAAAGAAAGATAAAATTTTGCATTAGAGGATAATGTTATGAACATTTTCCTAAATCAAGTATTGATTGAGTTTAGAACATTGTGTAACGGTATATACGTTCTAAATCAAACTACAGTTCTGAATATACATAACACACACAAGAGAAAAAGTTCAGAAATGAACGAAGCCTTCTTGTGTCACTGTAGACTTGGTCATATCAATGCGACCAGACTAGCTAAGTTGCATAAAGATGGATATTTGAATCCGTTCGAATTTACATCTTATGAAACTTGCCAGTCATGTCTCAAAGGCAAGATGACCAAAACTCCGTTTACTGGACATGGAGAAAGAGCTACTGAACTTTTGGGACTGATACATAGTGGTGTATGTAGTCCTATGTCTACACATGCAAGGAATGGTTCCTCGTACTTCATTACATTCACCGATGATCTCTCAAGATTCGGACATTTGTTCTTTTTGAAACACAAATCTGAAGTTTTTGAGAAATTCAAGGAATATAAGTACGAAGTTGAGAACCAGACGGGTAAAGATATTAAAATCCTACGATCTGATCGGGAAGGAGAATACTTAAGCACGGAGTTCCGAGACTATTTAAAAGAGAATGGGATTCTCTCTCAGCTTACTCCTCCATATACACCACAGTACAAAGGAGTGTCGGAGCAGAGGAATCACACCCTATCAGATTTGGTGCACTCTATGATGAGTAATACCGAGTTACCTATTTCCTTTTGGAGTCATGCACTTGAGACAGCTGCATACCTATTGAATATCGTTCCCACCAAATCCGTGCCGACCACTCCATATGAGATATGGAAAGGGAAGAGACCATGTCTTAATTTTATTAAGATACGGGGTTGTCCGGCATATATGAAAACACAAAATCCGGACAAGCTCGAGGCAAGGTTAGTTCTGTGCAAGTTTGTTGGATATCCCAAACATTCATGAGGGTATATATTTTACCACACAAAGGAATAAAAGGTGTTTGTTTCTCGACATGCCACCTTTTTAGAAAAGGAATTTCTTGTGAAAGAAATTAGTGGTAATGAGGTAGAATTGGAAGAAGTTCCAGCTGCACAAACTACAACTGATGATTTAGTGGAACCGGAGGATTCAATAGTCCCAGACGAATCTCAGCCACTCCGCAGATCTAGTAGGGTTCCTCATCTACCTGAGAGATACTACGATTTTCTCATAGACAGTGGGAGCGAGAATTGCATCATGGAAGATGATGACCCAACTAGGTTCGAGCAGGCCATCACAAGTGAGGACTCTGTGAAATGGCTGGATGCTATGCGATCTGAGATGGAATCCATGTACACCAACAAATTATGGACTTTAGAAGTTGCTCCTGAAGGGGTAAAACCCATCGGGAGCAAGTGGATCTTTAAGAAGAAAATTGGTGTAGATGGAAATGTTGAGACCTTCAAAGCTAGACTACTAGCAAAAGGTTTTCGTCAAGGACCAAGTGTCGATTATGATGAAATCTTTTCTTCAGTGGCTATGCTTAAGTCCATCAGGATCCTACTTGCCATTGCTGCATACCATGACTATGAAATCTGGCAGATGGACGTCAAGACCGCTTTTCTAAATGGTGATTTAGAAGAGAGCATGTACATGACACAGCCAGCGGGCTTCGTAAACAGTGGGAGCAGCGGAAATGTGTGCAAGCTGCTTAAATCAATTTATAGATCAAAGCAAACATCGCGAAGCTGGAACATCTATTTTGATGTAGCGGTCAAAGAGTTTGACTTCATCAAAAATGTAGATGAACCTTGTATATACAAAAATATTGTAGAGAGTAAGGTTGTCTTTCTCGTATTGTACGTAGATGACATACTCTTGATAGGAAATGATGTTCCTATGCTACATTCGGTAAAGCTCTTCTTATCACAAAAGTTCTCCATGAAAGATCTAGGTGATGCTTCCTACATCCTGTGGATAAAGATCTATAGATAGATCTAAAAGGATGTTAGGATTGTCCCAATCCAGGTACATTGATACAATACTAAAGAGATTTATTATGGAAGATTCAAAAGATGGTAATTTACCCGCTTGCCAAGGAATCACTCTCTCTAAAGAGATGTCTCCCAAGACTGATTTGGAGAGGGCTCGCATGACAGTGATACCCTATGCTTCTGCAGTTGGGTCTATCATGTATGCTATGTTATGTACCAGACTGGATGTAGTTTACGCACTAGGTGTAGTGAGTAGGTATCAATCAGATCCTAGGGAAAAGCACTAGACAGCTGTGAAGAACATTCTTAAGTACTTGAGAAGGACTAAGGAAATGATTTTGGTGTATGATAACGGATAACTCCAGGTGGAGTTCTTTACCGATTCGAGCTTCCGGAGTGATAAGAACGACAACAAGTCGGTCTCGAGTTTTGTCTTCACTCTCAACGGAGGGGCGATATGTTGGAAGAGTTCCAAGCAAGATACCGTAGCAGACTCGATAATGGAGGCTCAATACATCGCTGTCAACGATACTGCCAAAGAGGCTGTTTGGATGAAGAAGTTCATAACTGAACTTGGTGTGGTTCCATCCATTGAGCATCCAATACCTTTGTATTATGATGACAATGGAGCTATAGCTTTGGCCAAGGAACCCCAGTCCCATCAGTGATTCAGACATATTCTTAGACGGTATCACCTGATCCTGGAGATAGTAGGTCGCCAGGAGATCGAGGTCAGGAGAGTTGACACGAAGGACAACAAAGCAGATCCACTCACGAAGGCCCTCCCCCAGACGCAGTTTGAGAGACTTTTTGGGATGTTGGGTATGTGATACTACAACAACTGACCTTAGTGCAAGTGGGAGATTGTTAGGAATATGTATGCCCTAGAGGCCATTATTGTATGATATAGTGGATGCTTGGACATATATATAAAGGACTTTCTTACTTGACATGATAGTATACTATCTGGTTGCTCTTTATCTTAATATGTACATTTGTATTATTATACTATCTCTCTGATACATGTTGATAAAGACCTTAGGATGTAAACTTGACTACCAGGACTATGATGCCGATCATACTAGTAGGGCCTTGATAGTCCACAAGCACATCATTTAATAGTTCCCAGTCGATGGGATATCGAGACAGGGCATCGATATTCCAGAGTAGACTAGTGTGTACATTTCTTGACTCTGTATGAGGCAATAGTCAATCCCACAACCATTGGTGTTTGACATCAAAGATTGTATACAGGTGCTCATTAGAGAATGGGTACACCGAACAGGACTTGCCGAGAACTCTTAGATGGTACCATACCTATCGTCAGATAGCAGTTCTTTGGTGACACTGGTACAGATTAGTCTGTAGACCCGAGATCGTCATAGTGTCTAGTGTGGTTCCTACCGTGCTTTGATTTTCTTCCTACCACGGCTCAAAGGAGTCATGCAAACAGGTGAATTTTGGGTTCGGTCCCGAGTCACATGGAGGCAGTGAGCGATAGGAGGGGTTTCGTCTCTCCCGGTAGAGGGAGTTGATGTTGCGCTATGCTCGATTGACTATAACAACAAGTCCCTGACCAGGGCTGATGAGATTTACTGGTAAGTGTTATCAGAAGTTTCTCGAACAGTTATGAGCCATATATCGGCATGACTTATCATGTTACTAGGGTCTGACGTTTTCCACCTCCAAACTCGATATGCAACATATCAGACGAAGAGACCGGACTGTACAGTAAGTGTTGCTTATAGGATTCATGGGAGTTTGGACAAGCTTGCTTGTTGATCTTCTATTCGCTCAATACCTAGGTAGCCGTTACGTCCAGCTAGTACCGCTGACGACTTGTAGGTAACTGATGTGATCATTACCCACTGCTGGCATATTGACGAGTCTTTAGAGTCCCACACAGAGATTTCATAGTTCAAGCGAAACGAAGTAGGGCACATGTGCTGATTGTTAGTTACATGTATGCCCTAGAGGCCATTACTGTACATACGATGTATATTGTAATGGATGCTTGGACATATATAGGGAAGACTTTCTTACTCGACATGATAGTATGCTATCTGGTTGTACTTTATCTTAACATGTACTCTGACTGTCTCTATGTTACATGTTGATAAAGCCCTTAGGATATGTACTCGACTACTGGGACTATGATGAGATCATACTAGTGGGGCCACGGTAGTCGACGAGTACATTCTATAACTGTTCCTAGCCGAGGGTGTATCGAGACAGGGCATCGATGCACCAAAGTAGACTAGCGTATACGCATCTTGACCCATATGATGGGCGATGGATGATCCCATATCCATCGGTGTTTGACATCAAGGATGGTGTATGGATGCTCAGTAAAGACTAGGTACACTGGACGGACTCGCCGAGAACTCCCAGATGGTATTATACCTCACGTCAGATGGCAGTTCTCCGGTGACACTGGTACAGCTTAGTCTGTTGACCCGAGATCGTCATAGAGTCTTGTGTGATTCCCACTGTGCTTTGATTTCCATCATACCACGTCCAAGAGGGCGTGAGAAAAGGTGGCTTTTGGGTACAGTCCCGAATCACATGGAGGCAATGAGCGATAGGAGGGGATTCGTCTCTCCCGGTATAGGGAGTTGATGTTGTGCTGTGCTCGATTGGCTATAACTGGAAATCTTTGGCCAGGGTTGCTGATATTTACTGGTAAGTGTTATCAGTAGTTTCTCGAACTGTTATAGACCTCAAATCGACACGAATTATCGAGCTACTGGGGTCTGACGTTTACCACCCCTAGGCGAGATATGCGACATATCAGACGACGAGACCGGACTGTACGAGAGTGTTACTGATTGGATTCACAGGAGAAAGTACAGGCTTGCTTGTTGATCTTCTGAGCGCTCAATACCTGGGTGGCTGTTACGTTTAGCTGACCGCTTGCAGCTTGTGGGTGTTTGATATGATCATCACCTACTGCCGGCGTATTGACGATTCTTTAGAGTCCTACACAGAGGTTTCTTGGCTCAGGCAAAACGGAGTAGGAGAACATATGTGATATATGTGGGACCGAGGATAATGCGGTATGTGATACCGTATTGGATTCTCGGGATATGAGATATCGGCCGGGTATATGTGATATAGCCGGGTCATCGTATTAGTCGGTTATATGCGATATAGCCGGATTGTCGGATCAAGTGTTGATTCGATAATTTAATGTATAATAATATATATGATATATTAAATTACATTAACTAATATTAGCTCACTAAAAGATTCTTTTTCTCACTCGGGTAATACATTGATATATATATATGCGATATATGTTAATTGTATTATTTTATTTTGTTACAATAAATATTATATATGTGATATATAATATTTTAACATGATGTGGTTATTAATGTAACATGTTTAGTGGAGATTAAACGAGGTTATGGTTTGATTTGGGTTAATCTCTTCTAGAAGTTTCTAGAAGCTTTCAATTTTTGTTTTGGAAAAGATATTTTGCAAGATATTTCTTTAACTCAACCCAAACCCTAACCCTAGTTAATTCTATACAATGGTTACTTAAACCATGGTTGCATTTCTAACCTTATCATAACTATCATTATTCATCACAAAAGGATTCTAATGAATTATTCTTCTTCTTCTTCCTTCTTCTCTTCATGGAAAAATCTTTCTAGCTTTTTCTAAGTGATGATTATGTATGAGAAAAAGATTATAAATGAGAGCAAAAATCCTGCTTCATCATCCTCATCTATCCTTGCCTTTTAGATGAGAGTGTTCACTTCATTTAGTGAGTGTTAGCTTGTGTTAATGAAACTTCAAGGTAGATCATCTTTGTTATCGAAGATCGGAAGCAAGACTACATCTTTCTCTTCGTGAAGCCTCTCGAGAGTCCGGAACACGATGATCGCAGCGAAGGGACCTCAACACGGAGCTTAAGAAGTGAAGGACTAGATCTACAAAGGTTGTAATCCCTCTCACTTAGTGTTAAAGAGTTTAACATGCTTGTTTTCACCTAAACTCTAGTATAAAGATCCGGCCTTGGGTTGTTCGGCACGGCTAAAATTTTAATCGGACATGGTTGATACCTCGTAGACCCTTGTGAGCGTGTCCAGCAACCCTACAGTGGTATCAGAGCCAAGATAGAGCTTTAGGCGAAGTCTAGACGAAGTTTAAAGTCCGATCGAATCCGGAAACCCCGACGATTACCCTTCTCTGGATATTTTTTAAAACTGTTGATTTTTCCACATTAAAAATACTCAGAAAAATCTGCAGGGTATTTTAGGAATTACTGTGAAACCCGACCCCCTAAATCACCCAAAGCGCCGCGGAACCGCGGCCGAACCAGGGTATTGGCGGCGGTTCCGCGGCAATAAATGATGATTGATGGATAAGGTTTGCACAGTAATAACCGTTGGTACTTCCTGATTCTTCTGGGAATTTTTAATTCTACTCAAGAGTTGAGTTTTCTAGGGTTGTATTGGGGACTCGTTGATTTGATCGGATAATTTAACTTTGTTTAGTTTGTCCGGGTAATTTTTAGATCGTGTTAAAAAGTTCGACCGGATATCAATAACTCACTTTTCCCCTGCCGAAAAATTTCCAAGCGTTGGATTTTTTCGTAGTTTAGGAACGTTCTAAGTCGTGCAAGTAACACGGTGGACTCTCTAGAAGACAACAAACCTTAACTCGATTATGTGACCGTCTTGAACTGCCTCTAAACCTCAGGGTTTTGGGCAGTACGACGTGCCACATGTGAGGCGTTGGCTTGACCCTTCTACGGCTGGACCATTAGTACTGTGGCATGTGATGGATGTTTTTAAACTAATTTCAAGAGTTGAGAACTATTTGGGAAAACTTGGATGTTTGATTATTCGATCGGAAAGTTTAACATTGTGTATTTATCTGGAATGTGATACAATATTTGGAATCCACAAATAGTTATGAGATAACTGATTTGAATATTATAAACATAGCAGTTTAGTCTCAGATGATCGGTTGCCACGGAATTTTGATGTGATCAAAAGTCCGTCGCAATCACGTAGCGTACGCGGATACTCGCCGGGTAAACTTAATAGACAGCCGCGCCCCATAGCCCCGACCAAGTGACTGTAGGAGAACCCCATCGCCAAAAGAATTCGTTCGGGTGCTCGCGGCTGCGGTGTTCCGCCTTAGTGCACTTCGTCGACGGCATCCGGGGGTGCGGCCGTCAACTAAAGTTTGCGACGAGCATTCGATCAGGATGTCGGGAATCTTGTTGAATTGCCCGACTTGATATTGAAAAGAGTTTTCGATAATGAGACTAAAATGCGGGGTTTATAATTGTTATGCATGAGATGTCTAAGGAATTCATTTGGTTAGGCATGCGTTGTCTAAAGAGGTTGCGGATTCCAACTGTTGTAGTTTTACACTTTCTTTTCTGTGACCGTAAGCGTAGTATGTGGTGTGTCGTCGGCTTCGTTGCTATACATCAACGACAATCGGGATACGCATACTTACTTACGTTGATGATATGAGATATTATGTGTTACTGTGATATGTTATATTGGATCGTCGTGTTTTGAATAGCCGGGGGTTTTATGTGAGATGAAAGTTTTTCTTTTTCATTCATGTAAAATTCATTTGTATGTAATATTCTTTTATTGGGACACTTCCGGGCTGAGGATGATGTCACCGTTGTATATTATTTACTTTTTCACATTAGGTAGACCCAAGGCGGGGAGCACAAGTAACCGGGTTCTAGGGTCCAGTGGGAGACCATCTCGAGGAGTCGAGACCGGGTCTCCTAACCCTAGAATTGGCAGTGTTGATTGCCGCTCTCGTAGGGGTCTAGGGATGTGGGTTTGGCTATTCATCGCGACCGTGGAATCCGTATTTTATACAGGCTCGTATTGAAAACATGGACATCCTAGTATATCCAATATTTCATATATGTTCTTCTGCTGCAATGTTCTGTGATGAGATCATATTACTGACTGAGACGAATGTTTATATTATATATATGAGATATATGTTGTATTGCAGATTTCGTTTCAAATTTGATGCTTGTAAAGCATATTAAAATGGGACTTCATTAATTAGATTAATGAAAATAAAAGAAACCTAAGATGTTGTAGAAACTTGTTTAAAAACTGGTAGCTCTAGTTCTTGCTTTGCATAGCGGTGTTCCTTGTAGAACATCCAGCACCTTATTCGATAAGGAAAGAACCGAGATCCCTTCACCGGGAGTGACCTCTTTAGTGAAACTAGCAGATGCTACAAACTCGGTTTGTCTTTTGATTGCTTCTATAGTTTTTGCTTTGCATAGTGATATTTGTGAAATATCCTGCACCTTATTCGATGAGGAAAGAGCCGACGATCCCTTCACCGGGAGTGACCTCTTTAGCAAAACTAAAAAAGCCTCAAAAATACTCCATTTAAAATCACTCGATTCTACAACGATATCAAGTTCATTACGCAAAGGGTTCTCTGAAAAACCTGTCGTAGCCCTCCGTCATTTCAGATAAGTACTTCATAGTATTCGTGCTGCATTTGTTGGCTTTCGTCAAGGCGTAGTGTGCGGTAGCTATTTATGCTTATCTGTATAAGCATATGATGCGATTGAGTTAGGGTAGTCGTGCGACTTTGTTGGCTTTCGTCAAGGGTCGTGCGGATGGGTTTAATTCAATCGGGAAATGACGGGTTGAACTTGACTAGTAGTCTATGGTTTGCTGGCATTCGTCAAGGTCATAGGACACTAGGGGAAAAATATTATTGGGAATTTCAAGTGTTAAAATTTGCAATGAGATTTCATACCTTCTATGAGATAGTTGGATCCCGATATCCGCTGCGAGTAAGAGTTACTCCTGGGAGAGTTTTACACATTACAATTAGCCGATCAAGTAGGCGTCTAGAAAGGTGTTAACGGGGTTACGCCCCTGGGAAAATGAGGTTTACTTTAATTAGGTTCGTGCGAAAGCACGGGGAACCTCCCTCAAGTACCGACACTGGCCTGGCTGAAAGATTGGCGAACTTGTAGAGTGTAATTAATCCCGGCTAGTCTTTCCTTTTAGGGTTTGAAGGAAGATTTGTCTAAAACAGTGGGAGACATCCTGATTAGATAAATTGATAACCAATCTAATCTTGTAAAAGCGCACGCTTAGTGTTTTCTTCTCTCTCTCTCCAGGTAGCGACCATATCACGCATTAATCAAGATAATAATACGGATGTATTGACCGAACCAGCTTGTTATACTGAGCTGGGGAACGTTGGTCCCGCTCCAACTTATAATTGTTATAAGACAGAGCAGGAAATTGGGGAATACCAGATTTCCCGTGCCGCCCAAATGAAGAAAGTTCATGTTGATGCATCATCTCCGGGTGTGTTCATTACAGAGAACTGTTTCTCAGTATCCTTTACGTCCTGGGTATGAGATACCGGATCAGGATCCCGCATATGTAATCTGTTACATGGGCTACAGATAGGTAGAGAACTGAGAACGGGTGATAAGTTTCATGAGATAGAAAACAGTGCAAGCGTTGCAGCCAAGTCTGTTGGTCACTATCACCCTGTATTACTAGAATACATTGATTCTGAACGAATGTTATTAGATACCGAACCTGATATACAACATCATATCAGTCTCTTTATTTGTAAAGAAAGGATATAATTTTGTATTGTTGGATAATGTTTTGAACATTTCTTATATCAAGAGTTGATCGGTTCAGGCACGTTATCTAAAAGCATTGACGTTCTAAATCAAACTACAGTTTTTAGTATACAGAACACACACGAGAGGAAGAGTTCAGAAATGAACGAATCCTTCTTGAGGCATTGTAGACTAGGTCATATCAATGCGACCCGACTAGCTAAGTTACATTTAGATGCATATTTAAATCTGTTTGAATTTACATCTTGTGAAACTTGCTGGTCATGTCACAAAGATAAGATGACCATAGCTCTGTTTATTGGAAACAGAGAAAGAGTTAGTGAACTCTTGGGATTGATACATGCTGATGTATGAAAGTCTCCTGTCTACACATGCCAAGACCGGTTCTTTGTACTTCATTACATTCTCTGATGATCTCTCAAGATTCAGACATATGTTCCTGTTGAAACACAAGTCCGAACCTTTTGAGATATTCACAGAATGTAAGTTAGAAGTAGAGAACCAAAATACGGGTATAAGTATTATGTCCTTTGATGAGATCAAGGAGGAGAATACTTGAGCACGGAATTCCTGGACTATTCTAAAGGAGAATGAGATTCTCTCTCAGCATTACTCCTCCGTATACACCACAGCACGTCGGTGTATCGGGACGGAGCAATAGCACCCTATGTGATATGGTGTGCTCTATGATGAGTACTACTGAGTTTCCTATTTCCTTTTGGGAGTTATGCACTTGAGAAGCTGCACACCTATTGAATAGGGTTCAAATCAAATCAGTTGCCTACCACTTCATATGTGATATGGAATGGATAGAGCCAATACTTAAGTATGTTAAGATTTGGGGTTGTCCGGCCTATGTCTAAAATCATAATCTGGACAAGCTCGAGGCAAAGTCAGTTCTGTGGAAGTTTGTTGGATATCCCAAGCATTCGCAAGGGAATATCTTCTACCAAACAGAGGAACAAAAGATGTTTTGTTTCTCAGCATGCCACCTTTGTGAAAGGGAATTTCTTGTGAAGAAATTAATGGTCATGAGGTAGAACTGGAAGGAGTTCCAGCAATACAAACTATAGCAGATGATTTGGTAGAACCGAAGGATTCAATAGTTTCCAACGAACCTCGGCCTCTCCGCCGATCTAGTAGGGTTTCTCATCCACCTGAGAGATACTTCGGTTTCTCTATGACAGTGGGAGCGAGGATTGCATCATGAGATGATGACCCAACTAGTTTCGAGCAGGCTATCAGGAGTGGGACTCTGTAAGAATGGATGGATGCTTATCGATCTGAGAAGGAATCCTTATACACCAACAAAGTATGGACTTTGGTTGCTTTATCTGAAGGGTTAAATCCCCATTAGGAGCAAGTATATCTTGAGAAGATTACTTGGTGTACATGGAAAAGTTGAGACTTTCAAAGCTATGCTTAAGTCCATCCAGATCCTACTTGCCACGGCTATATACCATGACTACGATATCCGGCGGTTGAGTGTCATGACTGCTTTTCTAAATGATGTTTTAGAAAAGAGCGTCTATAAGTACACAGCCAGAGGGCTTCGTAGACAGTGGGAGCAGCGGAAACATGTGCAAGATGTTTTATGTGATAAAACAGGCATCGCGGAGATGGAACATCTGTTTTGATGTGGTAATCAAAGAGTTTGACTTCATCAAAATGGTAAATGAACCTTGTATATACAAAAAGGTAGTAGGGAGTATGGTGGTGATCCTCGTAGAGTACGTGGATGACATACTCTTGATAGGGAAGGAGTTTCCTATGCTACGCTCGGTCAATCTCCGCTTATCACAAGGATTCTCCATATAGGATCAAGGTGATACCTCCTAAATCCTAGGTTTTGGATCTATGAAATAGATCTAATTGGATGTTAGGATACTCACTAGTTGTAGTGAGATGGTATCAATAAATCCTGGGGAGAATCACTGGAAAGGTTCCAGGGTGATAAGGACGACTGAATGTCAGTCGCAGGCATTGTCTTTACCCTCAGTGGAGAGACGGTATGTTGGAAGAGTTCCAAGCTAGATACCGTGACTTACTAGACGATTAAAGGCAAGGTACATCGTTACCAAGGATGCTACCAAAGAGGTAGTCTGGATATATAAGTTCATGAGATGAACTTCGTTCCAACTATTGTGTGACAATGGAGTTGTGGCTTATGCCAAGGAACCCCCGTCCCATCAGAAATCCAGATTTAATTTCTTAGGCAGTATCACCTGATCATGGAGATGGTTGATCTCCAGGGAGATCGAGGTTAGGAGAGTTGACACAGAAGACAACAGCGCGGATCCACTCACGAAGGCCTTTTTCCCAGTAGAGACTTTTATGTGATGGTTAAGTATGAGATACTTCAACCACAGCTAATTGTTGGGTATGCGATACCACAACAGATGGCCCTAGTGCAAGTGGGAGATTGTTAGTTATATGTATGCCCTAGAGTCCATTACTGTACATACGATGTATATTGTAATGGATGCTTGGACATATATAGGGAGGACTTTCTTGCTCAACATGATAGTATGCTATCTGGTTGTACTTTATCTTAACATGTACTCTGACTGTCTCTATGTTACATGTTGATGAAGCCCTTAGGATATGTACTCGACTACTGGGACTATGATGAGATCATACTAGTGGGGCCACGGTAGTCGACGAGTATATCCTATAACTGTTCCTAGTCGAGGGTGTATCGAGACAGGGCATCGATGCACCAGAGTAGACTAGCGTATACGCATCTTGACCCATATGATGGGCGACAGATAATCCCATATCCATCGGTGTTTGACATCAAGGATGGTGTACGGGTGCTCAGTAGAGACTGGGTACACTGGACGGACTCGCCGAGAACTCCCAGATGGTATTATACCTCACGTCAGATGGCAGTTCTCCGGTGACACTGGTACAAAGTAGTCTGTTGACCCGAGATCGTCATAGAGTCTTGTGTGATTCCCACTGTGCTTTGATTTCCATCATACCACGTCCAAGAGGGCGTGCAAAAAGGTGGCTTTTGGGTACAGTCCCGATTCACATGGAGGCAATGAGCGATAGGAGGGGATTCATCTCTCCCGGTATAAGGAGTTGATGTTGTGCTGTGCTCGATTGGCTATAACTGGAAATCCCTGGCCAGGATTGCTGATATTTACTGGTAAGTGTTATCAGTAGTTTCTCGAACTGTTATAGAACTCAAATCGACACGACTAATCCAGCTACTGGGGTCTGACGTTTACCACCCCTAGGCGAGATATGCGACATATCAGACGACAAGACCGGACTGTACGGGAGTGTTACTGATTGGATTCACAGGATAAAGTACAGACTTGCTTGTTGATCTTCTGAGCGCTTAATACCTGGATGGCTGTTACGTGTAGCTGACCGCTTGCAGCTTGTGGGTGTTTGATATGATCATCACCTACTGTCAGCGTATTGACGATTTTTTAGAGTCCTGCACAGAGGTTTCTTGGCTCAGGCAAAACGGAGTAGGAGCACATATGTGATATATGCGGGACCGAGGATAATGCGGTATGTGATACCGTATTGGATTCTTGCGATATGAGATATCGGCCGGGTATATGTGATATAGCCGGATCATCGTATTAGTCGGTTATATGCGATATAGCCGGATTGTCGGATCAAGTGTTGATTCGATAATTTAATGTATAATAATATATATGATATATTAAATTACATTAACTAATATTAGCTCACTAAAAGATTCTTTTTCTCACTCGGGTAATACATTGATATATATATGCGATATATTTTAATTGTATTATTTTATTTTTTTACAATAAATATTATATATGTGTTATATAATATTGTAACATGATGTGGTTATTAATGCAACATGTTTAGTGGAGATTAAATGAGGTTAGGGTTTGATTTGGGTTAATCTCTTCTAGAAGTTTCTAGAAGCTTTCAATTTTTGTTTTGGAAAAGATATTCTGCAAGATATTTCTTTAACTCAACCCAAACCCTAACCCTAGTTAATTCTCTACAATGGTTACTCGAACCATGGTTGCATTTCTAACCTTATCATAACTATCATTATTCATCACAAAAGGATTCTAATGAATTATTCTTCTTCCTTCTTCTCATCACAAGAGTATGTGATACCGTATTCTAATCTGGCGATATTTGATATCGGTTAGGTTATATGTGATATAATCCGATTATTGAATCAAGTGTTGATTTGATAATTTGATATACAGATAAAACATATTAGTCGGTTATATATGATATAAGCGGATTATTGAATCAAGTGTTGATTTAATAAGTTGATATTTATTTATATTTGATATATTTATATATTAACTAATATTAATGCTCACTAATTATTTTTTTCTTCTTAATATATATTAATATATCTATATATATATGTGTGTGTATGTGTGTGATATATATGTGTGTGTGTGTGAACATGGATTAATCTATTTTGTGAAAATAGATTAAGAGGTGGAAAATAGGAGATATTTTGGGCATGGGTGAAACATGGCTTTGTTGATTATTTTATTAGTTTGCCATCACTATAGAAGCATGGTTGTATGTATTATTGGTTTTTTAATTCATGCTTCAATAAGTGAGTGAATTTTTAAGCCATTCTTCACACTTGCTCACTTAACCCTAGCTCATTTTCAAGCTCTCATTTTTCACTCTTCCTCCATGTTCTTCTTCCCCTCTAGCATTTCTTGAGTTGAAGAAAATTAAAGAGAAATAAAATTCTAAGTGGGCTAAAACACCTACTTCATCAACCTACTCTAAATTAGCACTTTAGATTAAGTTGTTTCCTTCACTAATGCATGACCTAGAGAAATTTCGGATGGATCATCTTCGGGTTGGAAGATCAAGAAGCAAACTCGCTTTTTTCTTCAAGTGGAGCCAAGAGGAGTCGTAAGAACTACTACTTGGAGTTTTAGAAGTGAAGGACTTGGTCTACAAAGGTTGTAACCTCTTTCACTTAGAGTAAAACTTTTATATCATGCTTAAACCCTAATACTTTAGTTAAGATTCTATGTTAGTGTAGCTTAGCACCCCATAAATTTGAAAATTGCATACTTGATGCTGGTATTAACCTAGTGGTGGTGCTAAGACACACTTTCACAAACTAGATAGTATACTATCATCTCGAGAAAAACTGTTATACCTGTTTAGGTCCTCAATTATCATAATCGCTTATTTGCAATCACAATAATTGCCTTGAGGGCATTATATCCATCACAATATCTGGAGCTGCAATTTCTGCAAAGGTAGTGACGGGGGTGTCTGGAATGAAAAATTGCTTCAGATCCGTGTCTGTAGTCGGCAGCTTGTCTGAACCAAACCTGAAGGGATCATTAAGTTTAGAAAACTTCGCGGCCTTCTTCAACAAAACATCCGGACAAAAGAACGGGCGATGAAATCCGCAAAACCGACCCCGTGTCCTCCTGACTCTAAGTACAGGCTTTCATAGATGTTCAGCACTTTGATTAAACTCGAGAATTTGCGTCGGATAGCATTCTCGAGTGTAAGACCGATGCCGACTGATTCGGTGGAAAAAGTATATTAGTCGGGAGGAAGTATCTCCTCATAGTGCTCCCCCCTGATGGGCAATCTAGAAATTTTTAGGAATTATTCCAAAAAAAAATCGACGCCTCGCGGTCCGATAATAGAAACGTATGAGTCGATTCCAAAAAGGACTTAACCCACCATACGTAAGGAATATGATAATAGAACAGAGATGCGTAAATCATTGGATATAGCCCAGTGTTTAGCAGCAGCGACTTCTTGGCAGATAATATATAGCGGGCCCGAGCAGATAACCTGTTGGATGACGGGGGGTCAGTTCTATAGTGTAAACCTGATCCCACGGCCGTGCTTCTCCGGGGCATATCCAATGCCCCCAAAAATCTATGGCCATCGATGGTTGGACCGGTATCGATAGCATGGATAGTTGAAGACGATCATTCACAGTCCAATCAATTTCCTCTACCGTATAAGCATTCAGTGGAAGGTTCGCGTACTGAATCGGAGGCATTGGCTCTGACAGTACCTCGCAAGTAAAACTGCATTGTCCCCGGATGATCTAAATGTATCATGCTCCCCATACATGAAGGGATTTCTGGTCCGGATCGTGGTCCCGAATTAGAGCGAGGACTTCACAATCAGGAGGTGCATCAGCAAAAGCGCTTTTTGATGATACATAAGGGAAATAGGACCCCGAAACCATGGTACCTGAAAAGAAACCAGGCAGAAAATTAGCAAAAAATGCTAAAATCAGTGAGTCCAAAAAAGCTAGTGGGCCCCACAGAATCAAGATAATGACTCATTAATGATTGGAACATGTGCCCAATTGGGAAATCTAAAAAGATTCTCTGAATCTGGTTTTAATAATAATAAAATTTCAGAGCCGGGCTCTGTTTTATAAAAAATGGTATAAAATACCAAAGATTTCCCCAAAAGGAAAAAAGATCAAGATTAGGGCACAACTCTACAAAATAACTAGAGTTAAGTCCTAAAAATCCCCAGCAGAGTTGCCTTTTTTTTTTCCAGAGCAAACCTTTGTTGAATAAAAACCTTAAGGAAATCCCCAAAGAGGAGAAAATCTGAAATTAAAATCAAAACTAAGTTCGGTGATAACAAGTGAAATTAAAACTTCAAAAAAATCCCCAAAGGGGTGATGATTTAAGATTGAAAATTAGAACTAAGTTCTGTGATCATAAATAAAATCAGAACTTCAATAAAATTTCTAGAAGTAAGCTTTATGAGATCTTCTAAATTTTTTTTAAAAGAACAATGTTCTAAAGAAAAGAGCTAAGCTCTGCTGAAGAAGGCTCTTACTAAGAAAATTTTGGCAGAGTGGATCTACGATGTAGATCTGTGGAAAAAAATGAAGAATCAAATTTCAAGAAAACAGAGTTATCTCTGATGGAGTATAAAAATTTCAAGGAAAAAGAAAGATAGAGACGCAGCTGTCACCTAGGGCTTGAAGCCTTATTTAATGTGATGGGAGTCGATTTAGATTCTCCGAATCCCAAAACGGATTGGATGGCTCAAAACTGAATACCGTTGCACTCATGTGCAAGCCACGTGAGAACAACGGTGGGGGGCATTTGTTCCTTCGTATAAAAATGATTATTGCTTAAAAATAATAAGGCAACGCCTCACCTGAAACACCCATGAGCGTCGGTGCCAGTCTTCAGTAGGATTAAATCCTATACCAGCGCCTCACATGAAAGAAACACGAGCACTAGCATGCAAAGCACGTAGACGCTTGATCGAGTCCTAGGACCAGCGCCTCACGTGAAAAGCACGTGAGCGCCGGCGTGCATAGCACGTGAGCGTCAACATCCAAATTAAGGTGGGTCAGCCGGGATAGAATTAAATTCTACATGGAAAATATTTCTATGAATATACTCTGTTAAACAGATCCTTTGGATCAAAGATTCAATAATGATTAAAAATTATCAATAGATAGAATTAAATTCTATATGGGAAAATATTTCTCTAATCTTTCTAAACTAGAAAGATATACTCTGTTAAACAGAGAACGCTTGGATTAAAAATCCAGTGGTAATTAAAAATTACTGTTTGACTTAAAAGACAGAATTAAATTCTATGCATGGGAAATATTTCCCTAATTTTATTAAAAACAAGAAAATATATCTGTTAAATAGAAAATTACTGGATCAAAAATCCAACAGTGGATAAAATTCCTCGAATAATTTTTGAAACCAATTAAATCAATTGGTATCTCTCAATGAGAGATTTTCTCAAAACTGATCAATAGTTTGCAATCCCTATATAAAGGATTTGAGACTTCAAGTCTTACACACAGATAGAGAGACCTCCCCCCATAAGCTTTTGTAGCTACAACCGAGAATTCAATTCTCTTGCTGAAGAAAAGTCCTTACTACTCTCAAAACCCTAGGTAAAGAAAATAGAGACCAAAATATCTCTTTTGCCTAACACATAAAAATATACAAGGGTTTAACCCTCCAAAAAGAACTTAGTTTTTTGTTTAGATCTGAGATCCGCAAGGCAAATCTTCCATTAATCGAGAATTTATTTATCATCAGGATGGTTTTGTTCTTCAAACTCAAGATCTAGGGGAAAAACTAGGTATGAGAAAAAATAAAAGAGAAAAGAAGATGTAGGTTATATTAGGAATTTAATTTCGTTGAAAACAGAGTTTATCCTATATGAAGAATTTAGTTCTTACAAAATAGAGCAGAAGAACTTAGTTCGAAATATGATCGCCAGATTCTCAAAACAATGATCTCGGTGTTCATTAATGGCCAAAACGCCATTAATAGAAATTTAACTTCTTTTAAAAAAATTAAACAGAAAGTAAATCTCTAAAGAGCTTAGCGACTCACGTGTTTTACACGTGAGTGTCCGAAAAGAAAACTTAGCTCCTCACATGATAGCACGTCAGCGCCAGAAAGCACGTCAGCGCCAGAAAGCAAAACAGATTGTGCTTAGCACAATTGCAGCGCCTCAGGTGAAACGCACGTGAGCGTCAAGAAACGCAGCGCCTCACGTGAAACGCACGTGAGTATCAAGAAAGGGCTGAACAAAAATACTTAGCACTATATATATAGTCAGAAGACTAAGTACTTAGCACTGCTGAACGAGAGAAAAGGCCCAAGATTGAGCCAAAATTGACTAACTCTCTGAAATTTCTTTGCAGCCGAGCCCATATGCTCTGTTGATGGATCTTACAAAAATTTAATGATCCTTAAATATATTTCTAAGTTTATCTTAGCATCATACAAGACTAACGTATTCTTAGTTAAAATAAATCGAGCCCATATACTCATATATGTTTAACTTGATCTTAATCTAAAATCAGATTAACGGTCTTTAAATAAAATAAAATATTTTTTGAACTGACGGAATATACAATCTAAGTTCAAACCCCAAATCCAAAACATATGGATTTGGACTAATCCGCGTCCTACGAGCGACGACATAAAACCAGTCTCCCTATACAACCCACAGGCAACCAAAATAAACAAAAACACAATACGACACGAAGTGACCTACCGGAGCTGGAGAAAATTATTATCGCAACGCGATAACGTAATTAACTGCAGGGGCTTGTGCCTGCAAGAAAGAGCATCCTCACAATTAAAACCCCCTCACAAATGAGAGGGAATCTGATAAAGTCTGCTACATCGGTCGCATCTATCCAAATCTCCGATATACGGTGCCATAACCCAACTTGGTATTTTCGGAGGGGTGGATATATATGTTCCAAATAGTATCTGCCCCCAAATTCATACTAAACATCCTCTGCGTCTCAGTTCAGTTTTCGACGGTAAACACCCACTTTTTTCCATTCCACTTTCTTACTTTCTTAAGTTCTTTTATTTCTCCAATCGCCGAACACGCCCCTGGCTCCTCCAACCAAACATGCCCTTTTTTGGATCTTTTGTGGGTTCCAGTTCTCACTGTTTGGTAGGCACAACAATAAGTCTTAATGCACAAAATCTCTTGATCCTTTGCAACAACAACAATTGAGCCTTTTATCCCAAGCATATGGGGTAGGCTGCATGAACCAACATGAGAATCACGCTGGGTCCAGTACATGAATCCTCCGCCTCCACTCACTCCTATCGAACAATATACTTTCATTGAGGCTTTTGGCAACCATATTATTTCGTATCACATCCATCCATGTTTTCTTCGGTCTCCCCTTTTCCCTTTTGTCATTGCCCATATCGAGAGTATCTATTCGTCGAACCGGTGTTTCCATAGGTCTGCGCCGCACATGACCAAACCATCTTAGCCGGTTTTCCCGTATCTTCTCCTCCACAGGTGCTACACCAACTTTTACACGAATATCCTCATTTCGCACCTCAACTTTTCTAATGTTACCGCACATCCAACAAAATATGCGCCTCTCCGCTACATGCATCTTCTGTGTATGATGCTTCTTAGGAGCTCAGTATTCTGTACTATATAATAAGACATGCCGAATAGCGCTCCAATAAAACTTCCTTTTCAATTAATGGAAAGTTACGATCACACAAAATCATTGTTGCACTTCTCCATTTCAACCAACCAGCTTGGATCCTTTGATTAACATCACTATCGATCTCCTCATCCTTTTAGATAATGGAACCTAGATATCTAAAATCTTTGGATCCTTTCCATAAATCAGATTTTTTTGGTTATATTGGCAGTTAAGATTTGTGTTGTTTTACACCCGCTGTTCAATTCCATGTTTGTATGTGAAAAATAGTTCTTGCCCTTTTGAAAAAAACACTGAAGGCTTGGGTCCTTAAAGTTTAAAAGGCTTGACAAAAATATTTAAGGCATACCTTTTATGTTTGAAGATACCTGGCCTTTGACCGCTTTTAAATTAAATACTCACAATTTTCTTCTTTATTAATTACTACATAGCATGTTGATTACTACACATAGTACATGTGATAGTTAATTAACATGTAACGTTTTGAAAATCGTTTCGGTGAAATTTCGAAAAAATCGGTAAAATAAGGGGGTTTAAAGTCAAAATACAAATATCTTATTATAAAAATTAAATATACATATTCTAGCTATATAATTGCTATTATTTGGTGTTTATTGAGCCGCTGGTGAAATTTTAAATTTTCAAAAAAAAATATTATTTTATTATTATTTTAAGCCGTCACTAATACATTTAATTAGGGAAAATTACAAATTGGAATGAGTTGAAACAAATTTTGTGCATCATAAAACATTAAATAAAATTTTATCATGTGGTTTTTGGAACGAAATCATTTGCCAAAACGGTTTAGAAATTATTGAAGAAAAAAGGCTTTTTTTTAGCGTAAATGGATGCTTGGGGTATTGTATTTATCATTTTTCATCACCCCACACCCGTACCCATACCCACACACCCCCACTTACTCCTCCCCATGGCTGAATTCAGTAGCCACCATATTTTTCCCCACTTGATTTTCAAAGGAAAAGAAATGAAAGAAAAGAAAAGAAAATGGATAAATTAGTTAGACTTTTGACCTTGAATTGACTTTGACTTTCTCCCCCACTTTCTCTACATCCCTCTCTCTCCTCCCCCCCCCCCTCAATTTCTGGTCGACCCCTCCCTCTCCTACAGCAGCAACAGCCCCCCCTCCCTTTTCTCCTTCTCTTTCCTCTTCAAAACATCTTCAAAAATTGCCCCAAAATCCATCAAAAAAATTCCAAAACCCAAATACAACTCCTACCCATTTTAGCTTAGCCCGTATAGCATGGATCCTTATGAAAAGGGGGCATTTTGGGAGGCCATGGATGTTTGTGGATCTTCATATGTTTTGGGTATAATTCTAAACATTTTTGTTTCTTAATTTGTTACTAATTTCTTAAGCTAATTTAATTAAGTGTTAATTTGGATATATGAGTTTAATTGCAAGTTTTGGAATTCAAGTTATGAATTTGAATGCAAGTTAGGGTTTGTAAAATTGGTATATGGTTGTGTGTTATATTTAGGCTTTTTGTCATGTTAATACAAGATTAGTAGCTAGTGCTAATGGTTAGTTTAAAAAAAAATGTGTTAATGTGCTAATTTGCCTACTAGATTTTTGAATTTGGTTAAATACTTGGGATTAAAAATGTGTTTAGGTTTTTCATGACTTCATTAAATTTATTAAGTGTGGTTTAATACTTTAGATCATGCAAATCTAAGCTAGATTGTAGTTTGTGCATTTTTGCTTTGAAATTGTTAAAAAGGGTATTTTTGTAAACTAGAATATTAGGGTTTTTGGAATTTAATGAGATTAAATTCCGGAAATTGTTTATATGACTTATTTAAGATATTTAATAAATATATTGGCCGCTACATTCATTTAAACATCATGTTTTTTACAAAAACGGCTAATTGTGCTTACTAGATTTTCGGAAAAATGACTTTTTAAGTGAAATTGGGGTTTTTGTGAGTTTTAACCTAGTTTATATTAAAATTAGTGTTCGTGAATGTGCAAATGAGTGTGATTGGATTTTTCTCGATGGTTTGGCGTTTGTACGCCGACATCGAGGGTTTTTGGGTCGATTTGTGAAGCAACCATAGGTTTTGACCCATGTGAAATTCGTGCGTCGTTTTGGTCATGAGGCGGATTTTAATGAGATATGGTGCGTTATGATATGTAGGTACCCCATGTGGACTTCGAGACGACAAGCAAGCGCGTGGCGACGTCGGCACCGGCTAGCGAAGACCAGGTGAGTAGATTTATATCTACGGGGAGAAGTCGGGTGGATGGCGTATAGCACCCCCGCAGTCCGTGGTGGTGTATACGGATGCGTATACACACCAACAATTAGTATATGTTATTTGGGATTAATAACGTTGCTTAGGATGGATATTGGTGTGTTGGATTACCTTAGTGTTGCAAACCCTAGGGTAGTGTTGCACTACACATGCACACATACATACTTGCATACATTCCTATTGATATGTGCTCATGGGATTCTTTATAGTTATGTGTTCACATGGGTATGGGACTATGTGTTCACATACGGATTGAGGATGATACTTGGGGTTGAGCTGAGTCGATGAGATTTGATTTGAGGCCGTGAGATCGGTGATATAGCAGGGTTCGTATCTTAGATACGACATGACGTTGTAGCGGGTCCTGGACGTAGTTTTTACACACGTGCATGCATACTTAGGCGATATCAATATTGTACTAGACGTAGATCAGTACCAGCTCATGATATTGATAAAGAGGATACCAGGTGAATAGTAGATGAATGTGGTGTTGACGTTGAGCCTGGCAGGGGACAGATTACCTACCGGTGATATTACCCGACGCGTCGGATATCCGGAGGATACCGTCGTGGTCTTGAGATGGATGGTAGGGGCCGGTCTGGACTGACGGCGCCCTAGATATTGAGATTGAGACATTGATATTTCGAGACAGTGAGATTTATGTTTTGTGTCGATGCTAGACACTGTTGATACTGATTTCATTTATGATACCTCAGTTTAAAAATACGAAGGAAATCTCACTAATTTATGAAAACAGTTTCTTCATTTACATGTATTCTGTTTTCATGCATTCATACCTCATTCATATGATATATTGCTACCTGAGGCACTGACACGGGCACATGAGATTACACTCGGGTTAGATATTTACCCTAGCCTTGTTATAGGCTACATGTTATATACATTTTTGAGGCTATATTATGATCATTGACCTAGGATTGCGTTATTTATGCGATTTCTGTGTGTAGATGTTTTTCTATTCACGAGTTGGCAACCCACCCCCGTTGTGCCCCAGTTTCTTGCAGGTTTTGCAGTACAGGTTTAATTACGGCTTGGCGGGCTCAGTTTCATTCGGGTGACTTGCTAGTAGGTGGGTTTTTCTTGTATCGCACCCATCATTTTACCTTGTATAATATTATTCAGTTGTATCTAGTAAATTCCATCAACCAAACATGTATTTTTTTGAGATAGAGACCAGTGGTGTTATTCTTTCGACCCTAGAGTCGCTCGTTATATTTCTGGTGGTTTTGAGTTTCCTTTTGAGTTTTGATCCTCGCCGTTGGCGTTGTATATTATATTGCTTGTGTGGTTGTGACCGTCGATTGACGAAGAGCTAGCTCCCGCTTGGGGATGCCTTTTTCTTGATTTCGTATATTATTCATGTTGTATCCCGTTTGGGGGCCAGTATTTACAAAGGAGACTCTGCCGAAATTTTCAGTAAATTTTTGATGTTTTTAAAAACCGCATAATTCGGCTTATGCTATTGAAACTACTTGCTTTAAGTTGGTTTTTTCCTGCACTCTACTACTTTTCTTGGTTTGGATTTCTGGGTTTTCGGTTTACTTAGATTACGTACGCCTCGAGACGTTCGTAGTTTAAGTGCCGGTCATGTTCCGTACTTTCGGGTCGTGACAAAGTTGGTATCAGAGCGTTAGGTTTTACCTTCAGAGCGTAGGATGACCCTTGGTTGATGGAATAGGTGACTAAAGTAGAGTGACGTACCGTTGGTATGTTCCGCGGCATATTTACGACACGCCACTCCACTTAAGAAGCCTTAGGATGTACATTTCCTTGTTCAGTATTATATTCCTTCCTGATCTAGCCTCATCGATACCAGTTTGGTTTTGCTGCCACGATTACGGGCAGGGAGAGCTACGGCTAGAGTTGCGGTCAGCACGAGCTCGGCACGAACGAGGACTGACCAGGGCATGATTCCGGCGACACCCGATTGTGGAGAGGTGTCTTTTGACTGTGTTTCCGCGCCACGAGCGTTTGGCGGATCGCCTTTATGAGGTTACTCGGATGTGTTGATCGACATTAGAGGATTGAGCCAATGATAGAGGCCAGCCAGATCTTGATGACCGTTGGTGTGTTGCTTATTCATGATGATCGAGGCACTATTCAGCGTGTCGACGAGCGAGCCAGTTATTGCTGCGAACGACGAGGTATTGCCCCAGATGCTGGAGTTAGTGCAGAACGAGTTGTACTAAGAGATGATAGAAGGTTGCTAGTCATCGTGGATGAATGACTAGGACATGTGGATCGTTCGCCTAACCCGATGCGAGGTCATCAGATATATTGATTCCAGCTAGAGACGACTTCACGTGGAGACGTTGGGAGTCGACAGAGACGATCGAATGTCAGAAACCTATTATTCCAAGTTTAAAGTAGTCGGAAAGACATGCAGGCATTTCTATGGTCCCTCTAGAAGAATGAAACCCTAACTCGACTTAATGACCGTGTGAAAGCCTTTGAACCTTCGGGTTTGCGGCAGTTCTACGGCGCCATTAGTGAGGCTTGGGTTTGCCCTTCTACGGCTGGACCACCGATACTGTGGTATGTACTTGATACTATTAAACTGTGCCCAAGAGGTTGAGCTCTTAGGGGATTATGAGGTTTTGACGACTCGATCGGATGACTCGACTTAATTCGGATGCTAGGTGGTGAGATGCATTCTTGGGAGACTCCAGATACGAGGATAGCCGTTGGAGCTCAGTCCATGCAGCCGCGACGAGACGAGTCCAAAGCAGACGACATTAGAGAAAAGTGGAGTAAGAGGTTCGCACCAGATCTAGATGAGATGACGTTCTACTCCGCCGACATCAGAGAGGCGATGCGCATGCCGAGGCATGGTATTTGGACTTACCTTCCAGAAGGAGTCGCGATGAGTATGCAGTCGTTCCAGAGCAAGATGCAGATATAGGAAAGGACAATGACTTCCGGACAGTTGGCAGGGACGAGACATGGAAGAGACCGTGAGCAGGATTCCTTTCAGGACACTGCTGCAATGATACTTGCACCCAGGATCAGATGTATCACGTACATTCAGAGAACCAGAGGCCGACGCCAGTAATATGCTGTCTTACGAGTGGTCGCGATGATTGACCAAGAGATGACCAGAGAAATGCCAGAACGGAATCGTCCCCGTTAGCACACCTGACAGGACCGATGAGCCGATGGACCGAAAGATTGGTAATTCACAGTGAAGACCTTGACCCAGGAGTGGTCATGGTTACGCACGCCAGCAGGACAGAGTTCATGATCATCGACGAGACGTCCCACTAGTGACCGCGACAGTTGGCCGAGATTCTTAGAGGATGCGCTTGAGCAGTACTATTCCGCCATTATTGATTTCGATGTTTTGGGTGATTTATTCGTATGATTTGATTTTGATGATTGAGGATTTACGATCTTTGCACAGTGTTGCACTTGGTATCGTTTTCGTGCTTCAGTTTCACATGTTTGTGATTTTACGATTTTAAACAGTTGAGTTGGTTTTGTGCGTATGCATGCACACGATTTCGTTCCTGCACTCGGTATAGTTTATATATGCTTGCAGTGCAGTGATACGCCTTTTGTGCACTTAGATGCACTGGACTTCGATTTCGATTGTGATACCCGATATTTGTTTTGTGCACCTTGTGCACCTGATTGATTTTGCGCACGTTCGGCGCTTGATATTGGATTTCATGATTTCGTGCACGATAGATGCACCTGATTTTGCTGTCAGGCACACATGTTGCCTACGACAGATGTTTCGTGCACACCCGATGCACTTAGATCTTGTTTCTGTGCACTTGTATGGCACGTATATGGATTTTGATTTCCGTGCGCACCAGACGCACGTAGTATTCATACGCGTATTTTGCGATTGATTTTTTTTGTTATAGAGCAGTACGTTTTTATGATATTGCTATGTATTTTCGTACTGAGCAGGACTAGTCAGAGGACAGTACCTGAATATATTTTGCATGCATTGATAGTTATTGAAGGGATTTCCAAAAAGCGAGCTATAGCCTCAGTATTTACCTACGTGTCTGATATGACGCGAAATGTTTAAAACAAGGAGACCCTTCTAAATTGTTTCCAAAACGGCGGAACGTACTTTTCAAACAAAGGTATATATGTATATAGTTATTTTCTTAAGATAGACGTCTGCCACTGTGCAGTGTTATATGCGTTGCACAGCGACTTAAAGAGATTTGGCATGCATTTCCTTCAGATACTTACAGATATAGGTTCGATATTTACATGTATGATTTCGAGTTATATCATATGGGTTTTGATTTGGATTTGGCATTGATGTCTTCTCCATGACTCCGATGATTGCGGGATGCTTGACGGAGTTTCGATTTGAGTTATATGCTCATTTTTCAAGCGCATGCGCTGCGCTACGATTTGTTTTATGTAGTTACAATTTCGGAGCCCCGACGACTTGATGGTTTTTCTTAGATGTTTTAATATTTGGGGGAGTTTGAATTTAAATTCGGAGACCGAATTTCTTTAAGCGGGGAAGATTGTAATGTTTTGAAAATCGTTTCGGTGAAATTTCGAAAAAAATCGGTAAAATAAGGGGGTTTTCTGTAAAAAGTCAAAATACAAATATCTTATTATAAAAATTAAATATACATATTCTAGCTATGTAATTGCTATTATTTGGTGTTTATTGAGCCGCTGGTGAAATTTCAAATTTTCAAAAAAAAATATTATTTTATTATTATTTTAAGCCGTCACTAATACATTTAATTAGGGAAAATTACAAATTGGAATGAGTTGAAAAAAATTTTGTGCATCATAAAATATTAAATAAAATTTTATCATGTGGTTTTTGGAACGAAATCATTTGCCAAAACGGTTTAGAAATTATTGAAGAAAAAAGGCTTTTTTTTAGCGTAAATGGATGCTTGGGATATTGTATTTATCATTTTTCATCACCCCACACCCGTACCCACACCCACACACCCCCACTTACTCCTCCCCATGGCTGAATTCAGCAGCCACCATATTTTTCCCCACTTGATTTTCAAAGGAAAAGAAATGAAAGAAAAGAAAAGAAAATGGATAAATTAGTTAGACTTTTGACCTTGAATTGACTTTGACTTTCTCCCCCACTTTCTCTGCCTCCCTCTCTCTCCTCCCCCCCCCCCTCAATTTCTGGTCGACCCCTCCCTCTCCTACAGCAGCAACAGCCCCCCCCCCCCTTTTCCCCTTCTCTTTCCTCTTCAAAACATCTTCAAAAATTGCCCCAAAATCCATAAAAAAAAATCCAAAACCCCAATCCAACTCCTACCCATTTTAGCTTAGCCCGTATAGCATGGATCCTTGTGAAAAGGGGGAATTTTGGGAGGCCATGGATGTTTGTGGATCTTCATATGTTTTGGGTATAATTCTAAATATTTTTGTTGCTTAATTTGTTACTAATTTCTTTAGCTAATTTAATTAAGTGTTAATTTGGAATTTAATTAAGTGTTAATTTGGATATGTGAGTTTAATTGCAAGTTTTGGAATTCAAGTTATGAATTTGAATGCAAGTTAGGGTTTGTAAAATTGGTGTATGGTTGTGTGTTATATTTAGGCTTTTTGTCATGTTAATACAAGATTAGTAGCTAGTGCTAATGGTTAGTTTTAAAAAAAAAATTTGTGTTAATGTGCTAATTTGCCTACTAGATTTTTGAATTTGGTTAAATACTTGGGATTAAAAATGTGTTTAGGTTTTTCATGACTTCATTAAATTTATTAAGTGTGGTTTAATGCTTTAGATCATGCAAATCTAAACTAGATTGTAGTTTGTGCATTTTTGCTTTGAAATTGTTAAAAAGGGTATTTTTGTAAACTAGAATATTAGGGTTTTTGGAATTTAATGAGATTAAATTCCGGAAATTGTTTATATGACTTATTTAAGATATTTAATAAATATATTGGCCGCTACATTCATTTAAACATCATGTTTTGTACAAAAACGGTTAATTGTGCTTACTAGATTTTCGGAAAAATGACTTTTTAAGTGAAATTGGGGTTTTTGTGAGTTTTAACCTAGTTTATATTAAAATTAGTGTTCGTGAATGTGCAAATGAGTGTGATTGGATTTTTCTCGATGGTTTGGCGTTTGTACGCCGACATCGAGGGTTTTTGGGTCGATTTGTGAAGCAACCATAGGTTTTGACCCATGTGAGATTCGTGCGTCGTTTTGGTCATGAGGCGGATTTTAATGAGATATGGTGCGTTATGATATGTAGGTACCCCATGTGGACTTCGAGACGACAAGCAAGCGCGTGGCGACGTCGGCACCGGCTAGCGAGGACCAGGTGAGTAGATTTATATCTACGGGGAGAAGTCGGGTGGATGGCGTATAGCACCCCCGCAGTCCGTGGTGGTGTATACGGATGCGTATACATACCAACAATTATTATATATTATTTAGGATTAATAACGTTGCTTAGGATGGATATTGGTGTGTTGGATTACCTTAGTATTGCGAACCCTTGGGTGGTGTTGCACTACACATACACACATACATACTTGCATACATTCCTATTGTTATGTGCTCATGGGATTCTTTATAGTTATGTGTTCACATGGGTATGGGACTATGTGTTCACATACGGATTGAGGATGATACTTGGGGTTGAGCTGAGTCGATGAGATTTGATTTGAGGCCGTGAGATCGGTGATATAGCAGGGTTCGTATCTTAGATACGACATGACGTTGTAGCGGGTCCTGGACGTAGTTTTTACACACGTGCATGCATACTTAGGCGATATCAGTATTGTACTAGACGTAGATCAGTACCAGCTCATGATATTGATAAAGAGGTTACCAGGTGAATAGTATGATGAATGTGATTTTGACCCGTACCCAGAATTGGGGGATGCCGTACGACGGATTTACGTACGAGCAATATCTTGATGATTGATCCGCACTCTTGACTTGGGATGTTTGATTATAGATATGGTATCGGATATGATATTATTGAGGCGGGATCACCGACTAATATATATACAGGTATGTATATGTATCGACTCAGACGTTAGGCGGTTTCCTTACCTGTAGTTCAGCTTGTTAGTTCAGCCGTATAGTTTAGTGTAGCTGTTAGATTAGATTAGACTCCTACCTATTTCAAAAACTAACGAATCGTGGGTATTTTAAAAGACAGCCCAAGGGATCCTACGGATATTTCAAAAGACTCATCTTTTCATAAAAACACCGTAGCCCCTATTTTCAAAACCCCATGATTTATGTTATTTCAAATGGCACCATTTGTAGGATTTATATTAGATTATTACAGTTTAGTTATCGTTGTGTCTAGTATTCAGCTCCCGCTCATTTTTACTGTTCGCTCCGCATCGCATACTTATATTATAATTTCTTATTGCATTATTAATAGCATGCTGTTAGGACACCAGCACCATTACCGATGATGCGTATATACCACGTACACCTACTTGCCGGCTCACACTTATCTTCATCGGTAATTGCCATGTCACGTACACTTTAGAGAATATATTTGCTTGACTTAGCTTGTTAGTTAGTAGGTTGATATGATATTAGTGTACCTGGGTTATATGCCAGTTTAGACATTGTAGTTATTACTTGTCACTTCATGCATACTGTTATTCCATTGTTCATGCCTAGTTATTAATCATACATTGCAACTTGGTTATTGATACCATATACATTCATTAGCATTGACATATGAACTTGTGATGATTTCTTGAGATTTATGATATTTCTGGATTTCGGGGGAAAGCCGCAAAATTTCTAAACTTATTAACCTTTTAAAATATGTAAATTGCGGTTTTCTAGTGATGTAAGTGTCGTCCACCATGAGTTTGCTGTGGTTTTCGAGATCCGTGTCGAGGAATGGAGGAACCGTCACGGGTACATGGTGGGCCCGGTATGGTACCCCGGGGCAAGATGAATGTGGTGTTGACGTTGAGCCTGGCAGGGGACAGATTACCTACCGGTGATATTACCCGACGCGTCGGATATCCGGAGGATACCGTCGTGGTCTTGAGATGGATGGTAGGGGCCGGTCTGGACTGACGGCGCCCTAGATATTAAGATTGAGACATTGATATTTCGAGACAGTGATATTTATGTTTTGTGTCGATGCTAAACACTGTTGATACTGATTTCATTAATGATACCTCAGTTTAAAAATACGAAGGAAATCTCACTAATTTATGAAAACAGTTTCTTCATTTACATGTATTCTGTTTTCATGCATTCATACCTCATTCATATGATATATTGCTACCTGAGGCACTGACATGGGCACATGAGATTACACTCGGGTTAGATATTTACCCTAACCTTGTTATAGGCTACATATTATATACATTTTTGAGGCTATATTATGATCATTGACCTAGGATTGCGTTATTTATGCGATTTCTGTGCGTAGATGTTTTTCTATTCACGAGTTGGCAACCCACCCCCGTTGTGCCCCAGTTTCTTGCAGGTTTTGCCGTACAGGTTTAATTACGGCTTGGCGGGCTCAGTTTCATTCGGGTGACTTGCTAGTAGGTGGGTTTTTCTTGTATCGCACCCATCATTTTACCTTGTATAATATTATTCAGTTGTATCTAGTAAATTCCATCAACCAAACATGTATTTTTTTGAGATAGAGACCAGTGGTGTTATTCTTTCGACCCTAGAGTCGCTCGTTATATTTCTGGTGGTTTTGAGTTTCCTTTTGGGTTTTGATCCTCGCCGTTGGCGTTGTATATTATATTGTTCGTGTGGTTGTGACCGTCGATTGACGAAGAGCTAGCTCCCGCTTGGGGATGTCTTTTTCTTGATTTCGTATACTATTCATGTTGTATCCCGTTTGGGGGCCAGTATTTACAAAGGAGACTCTGCCGAAATTTTCAGTAAATTTTTGATGTTTTTAAAAACCGCATAATTCGGCTTATGCTATTGAAACTACTTGCTTTAAGTTGGTTTTTTCCTGCACTCTACTACTTTTCTTGGTTTGGATTTCTGGGTTTTCGGTTTACTTAGATTACGTACGCCTCGAGACGTTCGTAGTTTAAGTGCCGGTCATGTTCCGTACTTTCGGGTCGTGACATAACATCTATGTGTAGTGGTTAATAGTTATGCGTAGTGTTTTGAATACGGTGATTTGACCGGTTTACCTGACATCTATATGAAGGCACATGGAAGACAGAGAAGGATATTATTGGTATTTGATAGATCGGAGAAAGTCTTAGAAAAAATATTCCATCGAGCATGTTGGATAAGAAAAGATTTCATGTCCATTAATAATTCTAACAGTCAATTCCTTGTAATCTGCAGTAGTTTCATTGAATAAAACACTTTCAATCTTAAAGGTACAGAAACAACAAGATACTCAATAGATCAAATGAGAAGCCAAAACTTGCTCTCTCATTATGTTGGTACAAGACTTTTGTGCACGTGTGTTGCAAGTGTCAAATGTAATATTTCATATCTTTTAAAATGAGTATATATGTAAATTTATAAATAATGAGGGTTTATGTTTAAATGTGCATTTCATATAAGTGAGAATAAGTATAGATCTAAATTGGTAAATATTGAGAGTTTATGTGTAAATTTACATTGCAATTTTTTGTCCTCTTCCTTAATGAGATGAAGGCCATAAGAGAAGAGGATTTTTATCCATTTTCTTTGAATTTTGGAGAAAAGAGAGGACCTCACCAAGGAGATATTTGCATTATAAAGAAAAGATTTGCATTACATATATATATATATATATATATATATATATATATATATAGAGAGAGAGAGAGAGAGAGAGAGTATCATAGGAGGGAATTTCCTTCTATGGCGTCGAAAAAATACAACTTCCATCGTTTTTTCCGACGATCGGCACTTATCATCTTCATCGTTATCATCTAAGATGTGGGTACACCAAATCTCTCTGTTATTCTCATATATATATTAAGAGAGATGATATGGAAGGTTATAGATAAACAATTAATTGCTTTTTAGGGAGGAGAGAAAGAAAGAGAGATGACGTGGAGGGCTTGAAAGGTGGGAGAGATGATGTGAAGGGCTCGAAATGTGAGAATTTTTCTCATTTTTTCTATTTTTCTAGAAAAAATAAAAAGGATAGATCTGTAATTGGCTAAGTCCCATGCAGCTGAGCCCAAATGCTGTTGTTGCATTACATATAGAGATATATTCATCTTTTATGCATGGACTAAAAACTGACTTGAGCGCCGAAAGGTTGTAAACGGAGTAAGATTTTGATGTCCGTCACCACTTTAATTTTTCATTTTGTTATTCCATCTGCATATTCACTAGTAAAATAGGGGGTTGCCCCTACGGATAGTGTAATCCGTAGGGGCAAAAATAACTTGGACCTACGGATATATCCGTAGGGCTAAATGGTTGCCCCTACGGGCAAAGACGTCCAAGAATAAAAATATTAATTCTTAATTAGGTGTTTGCCCCTACGGAGCCGCAAACAAAGGACCTACGGATATATCCGTAGGGGCAATTAAATATCGATTTAATAAAATCCCAGATCTCGATCGCCTACGCTCATTTCCCTCTCTCTCTCGATCGGGCGCGAAAATAAGGTTAGGGTTTCGTCGCCACTGGAGTTCGATCGCCTACCCCAATGCGCCACGCCGTCGCCGCCAAGGTTGTTCTCCTCGTGGCCATCGCCGGTTTCGTCGCCACTGGAGTTCTCGTCGCCACCGCGGTTAAGGTCGTCGCCACCGCCGTTCAGATCGTCGCCCCTGCCCCAGCAGCCGTTCAGGTGAGTAAATCTCGAGGTAAGTTAAAGAATTTATTGGATTATTTTGGGCTTAAGGTTCATGGCGCGCGAGTTGGCCTGGGTTGGGCTGGGGTCGCGGTCGCAGTCGCGGTCGGGTTAGGGTTGGGGCAGGGGCTGGGCTGCGGGGTCGGGTTCGGGGTCGGGGAAGGGGAAGGGGAAGGGTTAGGGTCGGGGTCGGGGTCGGGGTAGGGTTAGGGTCGCAGTCGGGGTCGGGGTAGGGTTAGGGTCGGGGTCGGGGTCGGGGTCGGGGCCGGGTAGAATTTATCAAATTTTTTATTGGGGGTGCGGCTGGGGCTGCGGGCTGGGGCTAGGGCTGGGGAAGGGGAAGGTCAATTTATCAAATTTTTAACAAGATTTGTATTAGTTTGCAAGAACACTTAAGTTTATCACAAAATATTGTTTGGGTTTTCGATTTATATCTTGAGAATAATGGAGGAAAGATGCCATAGTAGGGAATTCCCTCCTATGGCGTCGAAAAAATACCCCCTCCATGGTTTTTTCCGACGATCGGCACCCAACATCTTCATTGTCATCATCTAAGATATGGGTATACCAAATTTCAAGTGATTCTACAACTTTTTCACCGTTGATTTAGCAATGTAAAAAGTTCTATTGTCGGCAAACCGTTAATTTTGAACCCACTAAATCAACGGTGAAAAAGTTGTAAAATCACATGAAATTTGGTGTACCCACATCTTAGATGATGACGATGAAGATGGTGGGTGCCGATCGGCGGAAAAAATTAGGGAGAGGGTATTTTTTCGACGCCATAGGAGGGAATCCCCTCCTATGGCCTCTTCCCTCCATTAATCTCTTATATCTTTTAGCGGTATGTATCCGTTGTCCCAAATTTTGAATTATCTTATACTAGTATTTATGCATGTGCAGATCTTCTTTATCCTGACAAAAGATCCATATCCATTATCTTAACTTAAAATCCTTTAGAGGGTGCTAATCCTAAATAACAACAAAATGATGTTAAATATTTCATCCGATTTTCACAAGATCATACTTGAAAAAAATGCAACTACTTTCACAATTTCACAATCCTAACCAACTCCCAATTTATTATGGTATTCGATCATAACTTGAGAACAAATTCTCTTTTCTATTGCCATCCCATATCAAACCCTAGAATCGTGGGCCATTTCAAATTACACCAAATTGAGGCAAGAATTGGATGAAACCAACATAACCAACAATAAAGAGCTTTATTTGGTAATATATATTGATGAACAATGGTTGCTGTGTTAAATCCAACCCTCACATCACATGCATATCAATAAAGGAGAGGACTGACCAAAATGTTGAATTTTAACAATTGTGAAAGTTCTTCGGTCAGGATGTAACAGAAATAAGGAAAAAAAACCTAAAATATTTTTCACAAAAAAGAAAAAGCAAGCTTCTCTCCCATATCATTAACAAAGCTTATCACTTTTGATTCTCGAAATTATTTTACATTATATTTTCATTCAAAACGTTTTGCTAGTTTGCTCACCAGCTGTTTGATAAAATTCCTAAACTATTTTTACTTTCCTTGCTCACAATTGCTCTTGACTACGTACAAATCTTGAAAACCCATTAACGCTCTTGCAATAATATGCAAAATCACATGAGGATTCACATTCATCACCACCACCTAAGGCTAGGGTTTGGGCTGGGGCTGCGGCTAGGGTTGTGCGTCCTCAAGAGGGCGATCATAGGATCGGTGAAGTGAGGTGGCTGGATATGAGATACGATGGATTTCCATGTGTTCAATGGAATGCTGAGGGTCAGAGTCGGTTATTTATATATCTCCCAAAAAAGAATGAGTTTGTTATCAAAGGTGTATTGATTTCTACATCAAGGAATATCAGTTATATGTCATTCAGTGACTAAGTCTGTTTCTGGCCCAACCATATTTATGAATCCTTTCTTCTTTTTCCTTCTTACGTATATTTACTAGTTCAGACTGTATGCACCTCTGCAATCAACGCCGAGAAGTTATACATTATAGGTTAATAGACATATGCTATGAAATCACGGTGCATATCGAATTCATGATATGTTATAGTCCCTCATTATTTTTACTGTGGTGAGAAAGCAGTCGCTGGTGGCCACAAGCCATAGAATTGGCAGTTGTCCTACCTAAAATAACAACTTTTATACTAAAAAATTATGTATGCCATTAGTTAGTAGTTTATGTTTTTTAGACGCAAAAGCCATTTGAGAAATACTTTTCCAACCCACTATTAATCCATATTCTCAATATAGTCATTGAATTTGCACGCGCACATAATAAGAAGGAGAAGACAATAATGTGGCAGAAGAAGAAGAAGAAGACAGTAATGTGGCAGAAGAAGAAAAAAATGACATTCCTCGTTCTCTGTTTCAGCATCAATCTTCTGATATGAACTAATGATGGCTTTCACATAGGCTTTTCCCTTTAGAGACTTCTTAGTGTCAAATGGAAAGCATAAATCAGATTTTTGCAGGTCGGGTTCTTCTATGACTTTCAAGAGTCTCAACTGATTCTGTTAATTATACTCTAGTTGGGTGGTACTTTTACAACTTCTCACTGCAGGTGCGCTCTCTAATATCCATTTTGAATGTAATATTATCGATATTCAAAATAGATATTAGAGAGCGCACCTGCAGTGAGAAGTGAGAAGTGGTAAAAGTATCACCCAACTAGGGTGTAATTTACAGAATCAGTTGAGACTCTTAAAAGTCATAGAAGAACCCGACCTGCACAAATCTGATGTATGCTTTCCATTTGACACTAAGAAGTCTCTAAAGGGAAAAGCCTATGTGAAAGCCATCATTAGTTCATATCAGAGGATTGATGCTGAAACAGAGAACGAGAAATGTCATTTTTTTCTTCTTCCGCCACATTACTGTCTTCTCCTTCTGCCACATTACTGTCTTCTCCTTCTTATTATGTTCGCGTGCAAATTCAATGACTATATTGAGAATATGGATTAATAGTGGGTAGGAAAAGTATTTCTCAAATGGCTTTGGCGTCTTAAAACCATAAACTACTAAGTAATGACATACATAATTTTTTTAGTATAAAGGTTGTTATTTTAAGTTTTTCCTTATAGAGATATGATCTAACTGCATCTATCAACTATAAGTGTGCAGAAAATTATGATAAGAAATCATAAGAAAGGGTCGTAGCCATGCATAACCTTGAATCTACATACCAAATCATGCAAAAGCATGCACTTATTGTCATCTTGCCTTGGAATATAAAATATCTTGGAAGACTATAAGCGAGCATTTAAATCTTGTTAGCTTTTGACTTCAACATATATTTTTCTCAAGTACCATAAAATATACTTGCTCCGTATAAACCGTTTTCAGGAAGATGGATTAATAATGACAAATTATCCATTGTGACTCACTAGGTTAGAATTTTCTCTTCTATTAACCATCTTTCTAATCAGCTTGGTAAATTTATTCGGAACCGGCTGCGAATCATTAAAAGACATGCATAAGAAAGAAAACTAAAATACAGATATATAGTATACCGATACATCGAAACTTCATAGTTGCGATGGCAATCCAGAAATATTTATTTCTACACACGTGGTGCGCGTGCGAATGCGTCAGGCATCATGGACAAATATTTCAGAACATGAAAAGTATTATTCGTATAAAGTAATTAAAATTTTTAAACACCTTGGGTAGATATTTTCTTAGTTGATACAATCATATCATGATGACTAAATTTAAGCTATTATACATATGCTTATGTATTTTTCTAATCTAATATATCACACACACACAGAGAGAGAGAGGGGGGGAGAATACCAGGTAGATAGAGAAATCAGTTAGCAGGATCCTGAAGAAATGGAGTCCACAGCATTGCTCATCATCATCATCCGTGATCCCTTTGAAAAAATATTATCAAAGGGATCATGGATGATGATGATGAGCAATGCTATGGACTCCATTTCTTCAGGATCCTGCTACCTGATTTTTTTACCTACCAGGTGTTCTCTCTCTCTCTTTCTGTGTGTGTGTGTGATATTTTAGGTTAGAAAAATATATATGCATATATATAATAGCTTAAATTTAGTCCTCATGATATGATTGCATCACCTAAGAAAATATCTCTACCCAAGCTTTTTAAAAGTTTTAATTACTTTATACGAATAATACTTTCCATGTTATGAAATATTTGTCCATGTTGCCTGACGCATTCGCACGCGCACCACGTGTGTAGAAATAAATATCTCTGGATTGCCATCGCAACTATGAAGTTTCGATGTATCGGTATGCTATATATCTGTATTTTAGCTTTCGTTCTTATGCTACTCTTTTAATGATTCACAGCCGGTTCCGAATAAATTTACCAAGCTAATTAGAAAGATGGTTAATAGAAGAGAAAATTCTAACCTAGTGAGTCACAATGGATAATTTGTCATTATTAATCCATCTTCCTGAAAACGGTTTATACGGAGCAAGTATATTTCATGGTACTTGAGAAAAATATATGTTGAAGTCAAAAGCTAACAAGATTTAAATGCTCGCTTATAGTCTTCCAAGATATTTTATATTCCAAGGCAAGGTGACAATAAGTGCATGCTTTTGCATGATTTGGTATGTAGATTCAAGGTTATGCATGGCTACGACCCTTTCTTATGATTTCTTATCATAATTTTCTGCACACTTATAGTTGATAGATGCAGTTAGATCATATCTCTATAAGGGAAAACTTAAAATAACAACCTTTATACTAAAAAAATTATGTATGTCATTACTTAGTAGTTTATGGTTTTAAGACGCAAAAGTCATTTGAGAAATACTTTTCCTACCCACTATTAATCCATATTCTCAATATAGTCATTGAATTTGCACGCGAACATAATAAGAAGGAGAAGACAGTAATGTGGCAGAAGGAGAAGACAGTAATGTGGCGGAAGAAGAAAAAAATGACATTTCTCGTTCTCTGTTTCAGCATCAATCCTCTGATATGAACTAATGATGGCTTTTCCCTTTAGAGACTTCTTAGTGTCCAATGGAAAGCATACATCAGATTTTTGCAGGTCGGGTTCTTCTATGACTTTTAAGAGTCTCAACTGATTCTGTAAATTACACCCTAGTTGGGTGGTACTTTTGCCACTTCTCACTGCAGGTGCGCCCTCTAATATCCATTTTGAATGTAATATTATAGATATCCATGCCTGTTTATGTCAAAATTACTTATATTGTCAATGTTTGATTGTCTAGTTGGTGGTGATGCGTCCATATCAGGGACAGAGGCCACTCCCGTTCCTCCAGGTATGTTTATATATTATATAGGGCATGTATATTGATTTAGAATGCTATATCATAAATATACACACATTTCTTTTGCTCTTAGTCGTCCAACTCATTATCATGGGCTGCTTGATGAGATTAGATTTGAGCCTGATGATCTACAAGAGCTCCTTCACTCCCTGTCATATGTGTAAGCAGCGCTATATGCGAGTTTACCTTGTTAGTATGTATGTACTGAAATTAATTAATATTATTCAAATTTTGATACATGCAGATACCAGAGGAGCACATCTTCTATCTCTGTAGGTAAGGCTTTGAATTTGTTGATTTTGGTGTTTCTTGTCAATTTTATAGACCCGTATGTGCTAAATATAATGTTCTGACAGTTGCTAGGGGAAGGCAACATTCGAGGCTGCTGACCCCAGTCCTGGACGCCGCACACGGACGGCACCACGTAGGTTCCCAGAGGCCGAGGACTAGGCTCTAGCAGGGCCCATATGAGGTTGGACTCCACCCCGGTGGTTACTTCCTCCGTCTCCAGTGAGCGACGTATCCATCATGAACTGGATAGCTTGAGGGCCAGCGTTCAGGAGTTGAAGGAGATGCTGGTATGTATACTACTTTATAGTAAAATATCATTTCATATTATATACATATCAACATATCCATAATTAGTACGTAGCTTGAGCTTATTTGGTTTTAGACTTAAGTTTGATTAATCATACATACATATGTAATTGAAATAAACAACGCTTTTCCAAACTAGATATCCAAACAGGGTTTCGAAATAACTTAATAATGATACGAATTCGAATAATAAACAGTTCTTACACGCTCATGTAGCACACGTTATATCCAGACGCGACAAGGTAGATCGGCCGAGCCTCCACACGCAACTCCTTCGGCTGCGGCTCCGCAAGCCACTACATCGGCTGCGGTTCCGCAGACAGCTCATGTAGCTCCACCGCCCACTCAGACTCCCGCAGCCGCGGCTCCGCAAGCGACTACCTCGACGGCGGCTGCGCAGACCACATGCCGCTCAGACTCCCGCTACCGACAAATTGCATAGTTTATTGACCGAGGAGCAGGCGCGCGTTATTCTATCGTTATTCAGAGGTGGAGCTGGACCGAGCTAGGGTAGATTTTTGGTTCTTTTTTTTTGAAACATGTATTTATTTATATCATACACATTGTACTACATTTTGAAACGACATTGATATTGGTTTGTATTTATATCATATTCAGTTTTTGGGTTTCTTTTGTATATTATATATATGCGTGAGATGTGATTATGAATACTGCAATATATGATTTGATTGATGTATATATTATTGTGCACAGGGCGGGAAAAATCAAACAGCCCATTTTTAAAAAAAAAATTCAGATAATATGTACCTACGGATTAATCCGTAGGCCAACATGTTACCCCTACGGCTATAGCCGTAGGGGCAAAATATCAGCAGTAACTGATATTTCCCCCAGATCTCAGTACCGGGGGGTTGGGAAAGCCCCTACGGATATATCCGTAGGAGCCACTGACTATCCCCTACGGCTTTAGCCGTAGGGGCTACATATCAGGAATCCTGAATTTATACCCCTACGAAATCGTACCTACGCATATATCCGTAGGGGATAGTACATGCCCCGACGGTTATATCCGTAGGGCAAAGTAATTTATTAAAATAAACCGTAAATAATATAAAATCTTATACCCTACGGCTTAAGCCGTAGGGGCAACTGGACCTACACAGATATCCGTAGGGGCAAGAATTTGCCCGTAGGGGCAAGTTCAGGGCCTCAACTTGCACCTGCGGCCTTTGCACCTACGGGGTATTTTTTCGCCACTACGTATATATCCGTAGGGGCAGTGGGTTGCCCCGACGGATAAATCCGTAGGGGCAACCCCTATTTGTAGTAGTGATTCAGGCTTCGAAAATACTTGTCATCCCCAATCGACCTTAATATACTAATTTCCAAAACAAGAAGACTGAATCAATTAATTAACTCAAATGATGAAGACTAAATCAAACTTGAGAACAAAGCTTTAATTAATTCATCAAGGGTACGTAACAGGTCAAGATTTCAAATCTTAGCATGCATTAATTATTTTTCAATAATTAAGCGAACCACTATTAATACAAGACTAACCATCAACCGTACACAAATTACAGACTGACCACACGTCATTTTCACATTAAATCCGTGTCATTTTCCAAAATCAATCTACCCATATTAATATTGACCATGCTTTTATTACTAATTGAAAACTTGTCTTATAATTAATCAAAACAGTCCTATTCCAGATGATGCAACGAGAGGGTACTTGGTCGCAACGAGAGTGAAGGATGACTATAGAGAATAGAGTAGTAAAGTGTCGCCGCTCGAAATCTGGTGATGGCTTTGATGTTATAGGACTAAACGCTTGCATGCATATGCGGGACCGAAGAAACATGCCATGAAGAATTTCGTGCGGTTAAAACTCCCAAATCAAGATATAGAACTAATTTGCGCAAGTGGGAATTTGATTTTAAGGTCCTGCAAAGAAATTGAATTTGATGCTTGTGTCTTACCAAATATATGTCCAATACATGAAGACATTCAAAACATTTGATATTTTTGTAAATGTAGCAATTTCAGATGAGCTATGTACATCAATTATTAATCTCAATTTCTCCATTTGGTTTTGATTTGGTTAGGTGCTAAACTAAAAGTTAGTTGATGTTTCTTAAAATAGAAATTGATTAAAACTCGTATACATACCAGAGACCAAACCAAAGAGTTGGTCACCAAATTACATCTATTCTCTCTCAATCCATCACCCATATTAACACACTTAAGCTAGCATTTGTTACTAATCCATTTCTTCCCATTTGAGGAAAACACTTGAGCTACCAAATCCAAGGGCCCTAGTATCTTGTAACGACCACCACCACCACTTACTGACACGTGTGTTTCTTTTTAATTAACCCTCAATAAATGCACCAACTTGGTCAAATTGGACCCCAAGCTTAGATTGAGTCAATAGGCCCTCACATCACACTCCTCTCATAGTATATATCTCTCACTCTCGCCCTTCTTGCTTCCTCATTATAATTTCCAAAACTCCAATTAATGCAACAAGTTAAATTAATAAAGTGGAAATAGAAAAGGAAAGAAAAACAGATCAACTCTCTTCTAACTCTCTTCTTCTTCTTCTTCTTGAATTCAATAATATTCGCTTTGTAAAATTATGGGAAGGTCCCCATGTTGTGAGAAAGCTCACACAAACAAAGGAGCTTGGACTAAAGAAGAGGATCAACGATTGATGGCTTACATCAAAGCTCATGGTGAAGGGTGTTGGAGATCTCTCCCTAAAGCTGCAGGTACATACATATATAATAATTAACTAATTAATTAGCGGAGATTAATTATATTCAGCATGTAATTGACCTCTTTTTTTGTCCAAATAAATGTGATCGAGTGTTATTAGTTTGTTGATGCTTCTACATGCTGTGTGATCGATAGGTTTGCTTCGATGTGGAAAGAGCTGTCGCCTTCGATGGATAAACTACCTGCGGCCCGATCTCAAGCGAGGCAATTTTACGGATGAAGAAGATGAGCTCATCATCAAGCTCCATGGCATGCATGGAAACAAGTAATTAAGCACCATTTTCTTTTCATCCTTTTAAGACGTTTTATAAGTTTGACATAACTGGCAGTTGTGCTTGCGGTCGGCCGTCGCTGATTAATTGCTAATTGTATCATAGCACAAACGAGAGTAAAATAGGGGTGGATCCCTGGCCTAACCTGGGATTGGATCTTGTGATCCGAACCATGGGGCTGCGGTTGACCGCACCCATTTTTTTCCCCCTATGTTGGCCATATTTTAGATTATACAAGGCATAAACATGTTTCTTTGTTGCAAATAAACTTCAATTATTTTTATTTCTAAATCCAAACAGAAATCGGTTTATTGTTCTCCTCCTATCAGCTCTCTTGAATTTATAGCCTTAAATAATTCTCAAGTAAATATCATCTCTTGAAATTTTTGGGCATAAGCTAATGAATCAATATTGGTTGATTTTGTGTACGCAGATGGTCCCTTATAGCGGCTAAATTGCCTGGCCGAACCGATAACGAGATTAAAAACTACTGGAACACACACATTAAACGCAAGCTCGTTAACCGTGGCCTCGATCCTCAGACACACAAACCCCTCAATGACTCTCAACAGAAACAAGATCAAGAAGTCCCATTGATCGTCCAAGAAAGCGACCTCAAGGCTGAGGACACAGCCGACGATGGAACTCAAAGCAACAGCAGCAGCATCGACGACGGCAATCAAGAATTAAACCTGGACCTATCCATTAGCCTTCCTTATCATCAGCAGCGATCTGTAAAGGTTCCCCAATCTTCAAATGCATTGGCGACGACGGTGACAGCGACAAGAACAACAGCATCCATTGCAAATTATAACCATGCCATTTGTTTCTGCTATCATTTAGGGTTTCAATACAAAGAGACTTGCAATTGTCAAAAAGTTCAAAACCAAAATTTGTTTAGATATCACAGAACGTTGGAGGAAGGATGGATATGAAGTTCAAATTTAGTACTATAGGTTGTAATGTAATGTTGAAATTTGGAAGGGTAATAAAGGTAAGTTTCTTGAATTTTTTGGGCTAGATGTTATTCAAAATGAGAAGGGGCCGGCAGGTCCAATACTGCAGTGGGCTTTCACATGATTTCCTACGTGGTTTGTGTAAAATCGGTAGTTCAAAATCAAAGGTTTTTTGGTAGAGCTGGGCTGGAGTTTATCACATCACTCTCTTAACTACTCTATTTCCCTCTATTTTCATTTATAGACTCTTAATTTTTTTAAATGCTTTTTCAAACACAAATTTCAACTCCAAATTTTAAATACAAGTAACTTCTATCAAACAAAGAATTTTTTCTCTTTGCTCGTTTGTATGCAAGGCTTTAGAGTTCTAAAAAAAATGCTCCAACTAAACAAAAGGTACCTTAATGTTTTTGAGAGTTGAGAATACTTTTCGAAAGAGGGAAGCATAAGCATGTGAAAAGACTTGTTGGTTAGGTGAGAAGATCACTTGTATATATGCATTAAAATAAAGTGAAGGGTGGGGGATAAAGTGATGAATGAGTTGGTTTAGTTATGGACTAGCTTGTTTAAATTTGTCATGTGATATGGAGTGTGCTTGCTGTGGGATCATATAAATAGTTTAATGATGTGTGTCATTTTAGTTCCTCCTATTAGATACCACTTTAATTTATATATCCTGATCCTGTGAGACTAAAGATTGGGGAATAATGTTTTTTGTCATCCATTTATGAGGAATCATGGCGCCTATTGATCTCTTTATCATTTATCATTTTCATTGTACCAAAATTCCAAAATTATGATAAAAATGAATGATATATTATTATATTCTGAAGATTCTTAGCATATCAAAAATCTTTTTTATGGACTAAAACATAAGTTTCTTGGCTCACTATGTTTCATGAACTTTCATGATCTTATTTATTCTAAAGATTTATGAATGTTCTTGCCAATGCAACAAACTCTGCGCTTATATTAAAGACCAATCACATATATGATTTCATTTCTAAAGCATGATTACATATTTTCTGCTAGATTAGAATATCAAACTCTAGCTAGGTATATAATTAAAGAATATGCTGGGAAAATACACCAACTTTTTATGAAATGACAGTAGAGTAAATTACTTGGATGTATAGTGGAGGGTGATTTTTTATTTATTTATTTATTTGTCCCTCATGCAAGAATGATCCAAAATTAAAGTCTATAAATCTTGGTTATATATACAATTAACAAAAAATAAGATAAAAATTATAAAAGACATAGGTACGTAACTTCAACTGCAAGTAGAAATATATTAAAATTGCAATCAGAGAAGTTGATAGCTAGCCACAAGAAAATCTTACAGCTTCAAAGAAAATGCTGGAATTGAAATTTAGAACTACATCAAATCAAACAAATTAATAAATTAAGGGTGAGCTGACATAAGAAAACTTTTTATCAACTGAAAATTACTGGAATGGGTTGTATTGACATGAACATGGTGTTACAATTTCAAAGGCAGGCAAGTGATTGGATGCTCATAAACATATGTCGGTGGGCCCAAGATATGTCCTAATATTAGCTGGATGGTCTTTTTCAATCAAATGTCATGTGCATGGATTTTCTAATTATGGAGATTACAACAAGATATTTCCCAATCTAACCAACCTCTCGTTACAGTACTTATGTAAGTAAAACCTAGCTCTAAGATTTTTTCCAACAAAATTTGGTCAGTCATGCGGAACAATTTTAGGAGAAGGTTTGAAAAGGTTGTATAACTGGTTGCTTGTGCAACTGGTAGAGAAAACTGGAGATAAATTGACATAATTCTAAAAACCAGCCGAGTCTTTGGCATCTTCTTTCGAATATTAATCTTCGATTGAAATTTCTTTTATAAAAAGATACTATATATATAAGAATAATAAGTAACAAGCTTTTATAGGGAAAACAGTCTCCAATCTATGATACTAGAATGTTATCCTAGCATGCAAATGCAACATAAGAACAGCTAAATGGAACGCAGAGAAATATTAATGAATTACTGATCATTATGACATGAAGATAATGTTGAATGACCAGCTGGTAGCAATTTGGCTCCTACCAACAGAAAAAGCACATCCAGTATTTCACCAGTTGAATTCTTGTATCTCATCAAGTGTCCACAGTTGCTCATAGGTGATGGGATATTTGAAATGGTGGAGGAGGTTTATTCCCATTTTGACCACCAAAATTTATGGGTGGAGGTATAAATTCCCTCATTATCCCAAATAAACAAGAAATCAAACAAAAGAAAAATAATTTCACCTAGGTGTTCCTTTGGTGTAGGGAATTCCCTACTTTTAAGGTATTCCTTTGGTCATTCATCAATGATCTAAACTTGGGCCACACTCCCATCTCTAGCCTTCTTCCCATTATCATCAACAACTTTTTTATAAAAAAAAAAAAAATAGCATTAGACTTCAGGGTAGATTTGATAAAGTGTTTCAATCAGTCATCAAAGTTATCACCAGCTCTGCTGACTGAGAAAAACTATGAGTAAGAGGGGGATTATCCGAATAACTACATGATAAATTATTATAGGTAAATTATGAAAAAGCTCCCGGCCATCTCGGGAGTGGTCTAAAAACCCCTGATATTTTCAAAATTGTTAGAAAGGACCTATTGTTCAAAATCTTTGTAAAAAATCCTATGGACCGCATTTCGTTTAGGTATTTATTCTCTCCAACTGTTTGGATATTACAGTCAACTAGTATAAAGGGGGTTTTAATTTGGCCCAATGGTTTTTTAACAAGAGCGAAAGGCACAGGGTTTTTTACACAAGTTTGAAGCGGGTTGGGGCTTTTTGACAATTTACCCTAAATTATATATTGTGTTTTGCACTCACGTCATGTGTTTTGCGAAACGCTCGGAAAAGAGGATGGAGACCTTGAGTGCAAAACAAATGCAAAATCCGACAAAAACATGTCACATAAGCTTTTCATTAGGCCTTTTATTTTACCCATTATATATTCCTCCTAGTTATCCAAAACCGCAGAAGAAAAAACTCTAAAAGAAGACAATAATGATAGGTTACAAAAGGGTAATAAATACCAAAGCAAAATAAAATATATTTCTATTCTTCTAATGCATAATTGCATACATGATATAATCGAAACCTTTCCCGATAAAAATGGAGTTGGCTACTAAAGTCAATATTTGTAAATGACTTTAACAAAGTTTTACAGCTATGTATCCGTATATCAACACTTACTTAAATTGGATCAACATTCTGTCCAAAATAACCATATGTAAGATAAAAGTTTGCCATAATTTTAAGAAGAAACGGGGCCTGCAGTGGCCTCTTATATGAGCCAGTGGATCCCGCTGGCTATTTTGCAGTTAAGTCTTTAGATCTCACTGGCTCATGTGAAAGGTCAATACAGGTTGGGTCCCGTTTTCTCTAATTTTAAATATTCAGTTTGTATTCTCCGAACTCTTCCGGATCGAAGAAGAAGCTATTAAGAAAAATGACAACTACGACATTTAGAAGTATATTCTAACTTTAAACTGCAAATAAAACCAAAACGCAAAACATAAATCCTAGTCTCTTAACGAGAAGATGAGGAAAACTAATTGGAGGTGGTAGTTGTTGGGTTGGCGGCAAGATGACATCACCCGATAACAACCGCATTTATTATTGGTGCCCTTAGTGCTCTGCTTCTATCCAACAAAACCAAACAGTAGGGCAAGTAAATGCTTATACCATTTCCTTGCATGTTTTATGTAGGAGATTTGTCATCTGTGTCTGTGTTCAATATATCTGTTTCTTTTTTATATTGGTCCGTAAGCCTTAATCTAAACACACAACACATCCACACATATTATACTTAAGCACACAACACACAAACATCCAGGAAAGCCACAAATTGGCCTTGAAAATGTTAATTTGTACCTATTTCTGCACTGGGTTTGCCGGGTTTCGAATCCCACACTCTTTCCAAGAAAAGAAGCTGACGTGCCAAATAAGCTGATGCTCATTTTTTGTCCTCTCCCTCTCTCTCCCTCAAGTTCTGGATGATTGTGGGCAGAGAGAGAGGGAGGGAGGGGCTTACCAACCCACCACCATGGCAACATTTAATTTAAAATCTATCATGGCTTCATTCACCCACCTGTACATGAAAGCCATGCCTTCATTTCTTGAAAGCTTGGCAGTTGGGCGACTTTAGGTCTCTTGCTTCTAGAACCTAAATACATTTGGGTTTTTTAATCTTAGTTCATATGTATATGTTACTTAATTATTCATAATATATATATTGTGCAATACTTTCCCTATTCACGTGTAAAATTCACATAAGGTGATGGGTCTATCCTTAAATATAAGATGGGTTAGCGGTTGCAATAAACTAAGTAACGAGTATCATGTCCTATGAGAAACCCAGTAGCTTATATGGATTCTATTGGTCCGGCAGAAAGGGTATTTTTCTAATATATTGATTTTTCTTATGAGCAGGTGTTCAGGTGTTCGTTTGATAGGAACTGAAATTGATTTTGAGAATAAAGGAGCCAAAACATTATATATGGAATGTGAAAAATATGGAATTTCCATCTTTGTTTGGTTGATAGGAATTGAGGAAACAACCAATGAGAATTGACTTTGGAAAATGTCAATATTTTTTACGACTTGCAATTTTGATCTTGTTTGTAGTAATTAGCCAACTCACAAAGACACATCACTAAACTCATTTATTTATCTCTTTCTTATGGTTGCCTTATTTCTCTCCTTCTTTCTTAATCTTCTTTTTGTTCTAATTATGTAGGGTATTCAAATTTTAAACTCTCATGTTTATTATCTCTAATTCCCGAAACCAATGCTCACTTTTCTTTTAAGCAACCAACTATTCATTATACTAATAAAAAGGTGTGTAATGTGTAAATTCAAAATTTCCTCTTTTGCCCCTCCTCTATCAGTTTTGCTTTATGTGAAAAAATCAACAAGTTAGCAATTTTGTTATTTTTTGTGAAGTAGCAGAGATAAAAATGTAATTCCTCACTTTAGCAGAACTTCTCTTTATTTACACTTATGCCATCAGCCAAAAACTTCTCTTTATTTACCAGTAGCTCAAAACACTTTTAGGTTTTCGCTAAAATATCATGAACTTTCGATATTTAAAAGGTAAAATATCGTGAACTTTATTGTTTACAAACAAAAAACATGGACTTCATTTATCACCGCTCGGTTTTTGCTAAAATACCATAGGCTTTCGACTTTTTTCATATAAATACCATAGATTTTATTTATTGCAACCATTTTCTTGATATATACCATGGACTTTATTTATTACGTATAAATACTTCCGCAGTTTTCTAAATTATTGCAATGGGTTTTGTTTAACATAAATAATTACCACAATTTTAAATTGTTTTCGATATAAATATCATGGACTTTGTTTATTGTAAATCAATATTATGAGTTTTCGCCATTTTTGGATAAATACTACGGATTTTGTTTATTACAAATAAATACAATGAGATTTTATTTTTTGCATATAAATATTATGGATTTTGTTTATTACAAATAAATACAATGAACTTCCAATAAATTTCAGAAAAATAACTTGATTGTGTATTACAAACAAATACTATAGAATTTTAATATTTTCAGATAAATTTCATAGACTTTGTTTATTACATAAATGTCATGAAATTTTACAGTTATGAGCACTGACATAGCTATTTATATGAGTTATTGTCTATTTATTTTCATAGATTATTCTAAAAACCAGCCGCATCGCACGTACCTCACCGCTTGTATAAAAGAATACAACATACCTTATTCCACAAACATAATTCATGTCAAACAAAAAAAAATGAAAAATTGCAAGCAAACAATAAAAATAAGAATTTATACTGAATGCTTAAAGATGCATTTAGGATTATAATTATTATGCTATTTTTATGTGATTAAGTTAGGTTTGATGAAAGGTCAGGTTTTAGGTTGGGACCTCTTTGGATATTGTACTTATAGTGGCACAGATAAAAATGTTATGCAAACTCACTAAAAATGAGCCAGGCGGCCAGCAGCCCGGCCTGGAGTGTTTTTTGGCCCGACCCGTTCCGGCCCTGCTGCTGTTAGTTATATGTATGCCCTAGAGGCCATTACTGTACATACGATGTATATTGTAGTGGATGCTAGGACATAAATAGGGAGGACTTTCTTGCTCGACATAATAGTATGCTATCTGGTTGCACTTTATCTTAACATGTATTCTGATTGTCTCTATGTTACATGTTGATAAAGCCCTTAGGATATATACTCGACTACTGGGACTATGATGAGATCATACTAGTGGGGCCACGGTAGTCGACGAGTACATCCTATAACTGTTCCTAGTCGAGGGTGTATCGAGACAGGGCATCGATGCACCAGAGTAGACTAGCGTATACGCATCTTGACCTATATGATGGGCGATAGATGATCCCATATCCATCGGTGTTTGACATCAAGGATGGTGTACGAGTGCTCAGTAGAGACTGGGTACACTGGACGGACTCGCCGAGAACTCTCAGATGGTATTATACCTTACGTCAGATGGCAGTTCTCTGGTGACACTGGTACAGCTTAGTCTGTTGACCCGAGATCGTCATAGAGTCTTGTGTGATTCCCACCGTGCTTTGATTTCCATCATACTACGTCCAAGAGGGCGTGAAAAAAGGTGGCTTTTGGGTACAGTCCCGAATCACATGGAGGCAATGAGCGATAGGAGGGGATTCGTCTCTCCCGGTATAGGGAGTTGATGTTGCGCTGTGTTCAATTGGCTATAACCGGAAATCCCTGGCCAGGGTTGCTGAGATTTACTGGTAAGTGTTATCCGTAGTTTCTCGAACTATTATAGACCTCATATCGACACGACTTATCGAGCTACTGGGGTCTGACGTTTACCACCCCTAGACGAAATATGCGACATATCAGATGACGAGACCGGACTGTACGGGAGTGTTACTGTTTGGATTCACAGCAGAATGTACAGGCTTGCTTGTTGATCTTCTGAGCGCTCAATACCTGGGTAGCTGTTACGTTTAGCTGACCGCTTGCAGCTTGTGGGTGTTTGATATGATCATCACCTACTGCCGGCGTATTGACGATTCTTTAGAGTCCTACACAAAGGTTTCTTGGCTCAGGCAAAACGGAGTAGGAGCACATATGTGATATGTGCGGGACCGAGGATAATGCAATATGAGATACCGTATTCTATTCTCGCGATATTTGATATCAGCCGGGTCATCGGATCAAGTGTTGATTCGATGAATCGGTACGGATAAATATTAGTCGGTTATATGCGATATAGCCGGATTGTCTGATCAAGTGTTGATTCGATAATTTAATATATAATAATATATATGATATATTAAATTACATTAACTAATATTAGCTCACTAAAAGATTCTTTTTCTCACTCGGGTAATACATTGATATATATGCGATATATGTTAAATGTATTATTTTATTTTGTTTCAATAAATATTGTATTTGTGATATATAATATTATAACATATTATAATTATTAATGCAACATGTTTAGAGGAGTTTAAACAAGTTTAGGGTTTGATTTGGGTTAATGCATTCTAGATGTTTCTAGATATTTTTACTTTGTCATTTGTTAAGATATTATGATAGATATTTCTTTGTGACTCACCCTTTAACCCAACCCAAACCCTAACCCTAGTAAACTCTCTACATTGGTTACTACAACCATGGTTGCGTAAATGATTATGATAACATTTTATTATTCATCACAAATGATTCTTCATCTTCTTCCTTCTTCTTTCTTCATGGAAAAAGCTTACTAGTTTTTTCCAAGTGATGAATAAATGTGAGAAAAAGATTTTAAATGAGAGCAAAAATCCTACTTCATCATCCTCATCTATCCTTGCCATTTAGATGAGGGTGTTCACTTCATATTATGAGTGTTAGCTTGTGTTATCGAAACTTCAAGGTAGATCATCTTGGTATCGAAGATCGGAAGCAAAGGTTGCATCATTCTCTTCGTGAAGCCTCTCGAGAGTCCACAACACGATGATCGCAGCGAAGGGACCTCAACACGGAGCTTAAGAAGTGAAGGACCGGATCTACAAAGGTTGTAATCCCTCTCACTTAGTGTTAAAGCATTTAACATGCATGTTTTCGTCTAAACCCTAGTTTAAAGATCCGTATTCGGGTTGTTCGGCACGGCTAAAATTTTAATCGGGCATGGTTGATGCCTCGTAGACCCTTGTGCGCGTGCCTAGCAACCCTACAGTGGTATCAGAACCAAGCTAGAGCTTTAGGCGAAGTCTAGACGAAGTTTAAAGTCCGATCGAACTCCGAAACCCCGATAAAACCCCTTCTCTGTACATTTTTCAAAAATGTGGTTTTTTCTTAATTAAAAATGCTCAGAAAAACAAGCAGGAAAAACTAAGAATTACTGTGAAGTACGGTCCCCTAAGTCAACTATTTGACCGCGGAACCGCGGCGAAACCATGGTTTTGGCGGCGGTTCCGCGGCCAAAATTTGGATTTAGTCCCTGAAATTTCACTTAATTATTCTTAGGTCCTTTCTTGTTAATTTTTTCTGGGAATATTTTAATTCCTCTCAAGTGTTGAGTTTTCAAGGGTTGTATTGGGGAATCGTTGATTCGATCGGATAATTTAACTTTGTTTAATTTTGTCCGGATAATTTTTAGAAACTGTTAAAAAGTTCGAACGGATATCGATAACTCACTTTTTACCCTATCGGAAATTTTTTCAAAAGTTGGATTTTTTCTCGTGTTTAAGAACGTTCTAAGTCGTGCAAGTAACGCGGTGGACCCTCTAGAAGACAACAAACCTTAACTCGATTATGTGACCGTCTTGAACTGCCTTTTGAACCTTAGGGTTTGGGGCAGTACGGCGTGCCACATGTGAGGCGTTGGCTTGACCCTTCTACGGCTGGACCATTGGTACTGTGGCATATGATGGATGTTTTTAAACTGATTTCAAGTGTTGAGATATTATTGGGGAAATCTTGGGTGTTTGATTATTCGATTGGAAAGTTTAACATTGTCTATTTATCTGGAATGTGATACAATATTTGGAATCCACATGTAGTTATGAGATAACTAATTTAAATGTTATAAATCCAGCAGTTTAGTCTCAGATGATCGGTTGCCACGGAATTTTGATGTGATCAAAAGTCCGTCACAATCACGTAGCGTACGCGGATACTCGCCGGGTAAACTTAATAGACAGCTACGCCCCATAGCCCCGACCAAGTGACTGTAAGAGAACCCCGTCGCCAAAAGCATCCGTTCGGGTGCTTGCGGCAGCGGTGTTCCGCCTTAGTGCACTTTGTCGACGGCATCCGGGGGTGCGGCCGTCTACTAAAGTTTGCGACGAGCATTCGATCATGATGTCGGGAATCTTGTTGAATTGCCCGACTTGATATTGAAAAGAGTTTTCGATAAAGAGACTAAAATGCGGGGTTTATAATTGTTAGGCATGCGATGTCTAAGGAATTCATTTGGTTAGGCATGCGATGTCTAAGGAGGTTGCGGATTCCAACTGTTATAGTTTTACACTTTCTTTTCTGTGACCGTAAGCGTAGTATGTGGTGTATCGCCGGCTTCGTTGCTATACATCAATGACAATCGGGATACGCATACTTGCTTACGTTGATGATATGAGATATTATGTGTTGCTGTGATATGTTATATTGGATCGTCGCGTTCTGAATAGCCGGAGGTTTTATGTGAGATGAGAGTTTTTTTCTTTTTCATTCATGTAAAATTCATTTGTATGTAATATTCTTTTATTGGGGCACTTCCAGATAGCGGATGATGTCACCGTTGTATATTATTTACTTTTCCGCATTAGGTAGACTCAAGGCGGGGAGCACAAGTAACCGGGTTCTAGGGTCCAGTGGGAGACCATCTCGAGGAGTCGAGACCGGGTCTCCTAACCCTAGAATTGGCAGTGTTGCTTGCCGCTCTCGTAGGGGTCTAGGGATGTGGGTTTGGCTATTCATCACGACCGTGGAATCCGTATTTTATACAGGCTCGTATTGAAAACACAGACGTCCTAGTATATCCAATATTTCATATATGTTCTTCTGCTGCAATGTTCTGTGATGAGATCATATTGCTGCCTGAGACGAATGTTTATATTATATATATGAGATATATGTTATATTGCAGATTTCGTTTCAAATGTCATGCTTGTGAAGCACAATTAAAATGGGACTTCATTAATGAGATTAATGAAATAAAAGAAACCTAAAGATATTGTGGAATCGAATTTTCAAAAACAGGTAGCTACGGTTCTTGCTTTGCATCGTGGTGTTCCTTGTAGAACATCCTGCACCTTATTCGATAAGGAAAGGGCCGAGATCCCTTCACCGGGAGTGACCCCTTTAGCAATGACTGGCAGATGCTACACCCCTCGGTTTGTCTTTTGATTGCTTTTGGAGTTTTTGCTTTGCATAGTGGTATATATGATATATCCTGCACCTTATTCGATGAGGAAAGGGCCGACGATCCCTTCACCGGGAGTGACCCCTTTAGCAAAACTAGAAAAGCCTAAAAAACACTCCATTTAAAATACTCGATTCTACAACGATATCAAGTTCATTACGCAAAGGGTTTTCTTAAAAACCTGTCATAGCCCTCCGTCATTTCAGATAAGTAGTATTTAGTATTCGTGCTGCGTTTGTTGACCTCTGTCAAGGCGTAGTATGCGGTAGCTGATTAGTGCTTATCTGTATAAACATATGATGTGATTGATTTAGGGTAGTCGTACGACCTTGTTGACCTCTGTCAAGGGTCGTGCGGGTGGGTTTACTTAAATCAGGAAATGACGGGTTGAACTTGACTAGCAGCCTATGGTTTGTTGACCTCTGTCAAGGTCATAGGACGCTAGGGGTAAAATATTATCGGGAATTTCAAGTGTTGAAATTTGCAATGAGATTGCATACCTTCTATGAGATAGTTGGATCCCGATACCCACTGCGAGTAAGAGCTACTCCTGGGAGAGTTTTACACATTACAATTAGCCGATCAAGTAGGTGTCTAGAAAGGTGTTAACGGGGTTACGCCTCTGGGAAAACGAGGTTTACTTTAATTAGGTTCGTGTGAAAGCACGGGGAACCTCCCTCAAAGTACCGACACTGGCCTGGCTGAAAGATTGGCGAACTTGTAGCATGTAATTAATCCCGGTTAGTCTTTCCTTTTAGGGTTTGAAGGAAGATTTGATTAAAACAGTGGGAGACATCCTGATTAGATATATTAGATAACCAATCTAATCTTGCAAGAGCATACGCTGAGTGTTTTCTTCTCTCTCTCTCTCCAGGTAGCGACCATATCACGCCTTAATCAAGATAATAATACGGATATTTTGACCGAACCCGCTTGTTATACTGAGCTGGGGAATGTTGGTCCCGCTCCAACTTATAATTGTTATAAGACAGAGCAGGAAATTGGGGAATACCAGATTTCCCATGCCGCCCAAACGAAGAAAGTGCATGCTGATGCATCTTCTTCGGGTGTGTTCATTACATAGAACTGTTTCTCAGTATCCTTTACGTCCTGGGTATGAGATACCGGATCAGGATCCCGCATATATAATCTGTTACATGGGCTACAGAAAGGTAGAGAACTGAGAACGGGTGATAAGTTTCATGAGATAGAAACGGTGCAAGTGTTGCAGCCAAGTCTGTTGTTCACTATCACCCTGTATTACCAGAATACATTGATTCTGAACAAATGTTATTAGATACCGAACCTGATATACAACATCATATCAATCTCTTTATTAGTAAAGAAAGGATATAATTTTGTATTGTTGGATAATGTTTTGAACATTTCCTATATCAAGAGTTGATTGGTTCAGGCACGTTATCTAAAAGCATTGACGTTCTAAATCAAATTACAGTTCTTAGTATACAGAACACACACAAGAGGAAGAGTTCAGAAATGAACGAATCCTTCTTGAGGCATTATAGACTAGGTCATATCAATGCGACCCGACTAGCTGAAGTTACATATAGATGCATATTTAAATTAGTTTAAATATACACCTTATGAAACTTGCCGGTCATGTCACAAAAATAAAATGACCACAGCTCCGTTTATTGGAAACAGAGAAAGAGTTAGTGAACTCTTGGAATTGATACATGCTGATGTATGAAAGTCCCATGTCTACACATGCCAAGACCGGTTCTTTATACTTCATTACATTCTCTGATGATCTCTCAAGATCCAGACATATGTTCCTGTTGAAACACAAGTCCGAACCTTTTAAGATATTCACAGAATGTAAGTTAGAAGTAGAGAACAAAAATACGGGTATAAGTATTATGTCCTTTGATGAGATCAAGGAGGAGAATACTTGAGCACGGAATTCCTGGACTATTCTAAAGGAGAATGAGATTCTCTCTCAGCATTACTCCTCCGTATACACCACAGCACGTCGGTGTATCGGGGCGGAGCAATAGCACCCTATGTGATATAGTGTGCTCTATGATGAGTACTACTGAGTTTCCTATTTCCTTTTGGGAGTTATGCACTTGAGAAGATGCATACCTATTGAATAGGGTTCAAATCAAATTAGTTGCCTACCACTTCATATGTGATATGGAAAGGGAATAGCCCATATCTTAAGTTTGTTAAGATTTGGGGTTGTCCGACCTATGTCTAAAAGCAAAATCCGTACAAGCTCGAGGCAAAGTCAGTTCTGTAGAAGTTTATTGGATATCCCAAGCATTCGCAAGGGAATATCTTCTACCAAACCGAGAAACAAAAGTGTTTTATTTCTCAACATGCCACCTTTGTGAAAGGGAATTTCTTGTGAAGAAATTAGTGGTCATGAGGTAGAACTGGAAGGAGTTCCAGCTATACAAACTACAGCAGATAATTTGGTAGAACCAAATGATTCAATAGGAACCAACGAACCTCAGCCTCTCCTCCGATCTAGTAGGGTTCCTCACCCACCTGAGAGTTACTTCGGTTTCTCTATGACAGTGGGAGCGAGGATTGTATCATGAGATGATGACCCAACTAGTTTCGAGCTGGCCATCAGGAGTGAGACTCTATAAGAATGGCTGGATGCTTAGCGCTCTGAGATGGAATCCTTATACTCCAACAAAGTATGGACTTTGATTGCTTTATCTGAAGGGTTAAATCCCCATCAGGAGCGAGCATATCTTGAGAAGATTACTTGGTGTACATGAAAAAGTTGAGACTTTCAAAGCTATGCTTAAGTCCATCCAGATCCTACTTGCCACGGCTACATACCATGACTACGATATCTGGTGGTTGGGTGTCATGACTGCTTTTCTAAATGATGTTTTAGAAAAGAACGTCTATAAGTACACAGCCAGAGGGCTTCGTAGACAGTGGGAGCAGCAGAAACGTGTGCAAGATGTTTTATGTGATAAAACAGGCATCGCGGAGTTGGAACATCTGTTTTGATGTGGTAGTCAAAGAGTTTGACTTCATCAAAATGGTAGATGAACCTTGTATATACAAAAAGGTAGTAGGGAGTATGGTGGTGATCCTCGTAGAGTACGTGGATGACATACTCCTGATAGGGAAGGAGTTTCCTATGCTACGCTCGGTCAATCTCCGCTTATCACAAGGATTCTCCATATAGGATCAAAATGATACCTCCTGAATCCTGGATTTTGGATCTATGAGATAGATCTAATTGGATGTTAGGATACTCACTAGTTGTAGTGAGATAGTATCAATCGATTTTGGGGAGAATCACTGGAAAGGTTCCATGGTGATAAGAACGACTGATTGTCAGTCGCAGGCATTGTCTTTACCCTCAGTGGAGGGACGGTATGTTGGAAGAGTTCCAAGCTAGATACCATGACATACTAGACGATTAAAGGCAAGATACATCGTTACCAAGGATGCTACCAAAGAGGCAGTCTGGATATATGTATGTTCATGAGATGAACTTCGTTCCTACCATTGTGTGACAATGGAGTTATGGCTTTAGCCAAGGAACCCCAGTCCCATCAGAAATCCAGATATAATTCTTAGGCAGTATCACCTGATCATGGAGATGGTTGATCTCCAGGGAGATCGAGGTTAGGAGAGTAGACACAGAGGACAACAGCGCGGATCCACTCACAAAGGCCTTTTTCCCAGTAAAGACTTTTATGGGATGGTTGAGTATGAGATATTTCAACCGCAACTAATTGTTGGGTATGTGATACCACAACAGATGGCCCTAGTGCAAGTGGGAGATTGTTAGTTATGTGTATGCCCTAGAGGCCATTACTGTACATACGATGTATATTGTAGTGGATGCTAGGACATAAATAGGGAGGACTTTCTTGCTCGACATGATAGTATGCTATCTGGTTGCACTTTATTTTAACATGTACTCGGGTTGCCCCTACGGATTTATCCGTAGGGGCAACCCACTGCCCCTACGGATATCTGCGTAGGGGCGAAAAAATACCCCGTAGGTGCAAAGGCCGCAGGTGCAAGTTGAGGCCCTGAACTTGCCCCTACGGACAAATTCTTGCCCCTACGGATATATCTGTAGGTGTTATTACCCCTACGGATAACTCCGTAGGGGCAATCAAATCATATATGTATTTTTTTTTTGAATATATTGTATGTACCTACGGATACAACCGTAGGTCCTTGTTCTACCCCTACGGATAACTCCGTAGGGGATAGACAGTGGCCCCTACGGAGATATCCGTAGGGGCACTCCCAACACCCTGCACTGAGATCAGGGGGGAAAATATCAGGAAACCTGATATTCTACCCCTACGGATAACTTCGTAGGGGATAGACAGTGGCCCCTACGGAGATATCCGTAGGGGCACTCCCAACACCCTGCACTGAGATCAGGGGGGAAAATATCAGGAAACCTGATATTTTGCCCCTACGGATCAGTCCGTAGAGGATAGATAGTGGCCCCTACGGACATATCCGTAGGGGCACTCCCAACACCCTGCACTGAGATCAGGGGGGAAAAATATCAGGTTTCCTGATATTTTGCCCCTACGGATAACTCCGTAGGGGCAACATATATACCTACGGCTTAATCCGTAGGTACATATTGTCTGTATTTTTTTTTTTAAAATGGGCTGCTAGATTTTTTCCCGCCCTGTGCATAATACTATATACATCAATCAAATCATATATTGCATTATTCATAATCACATCTCACGCATATATATAATATACAAAAGAAACCCAAAACCTGAATATGATATAAATACAAACCAATATCAATATGGTTTCAAAATGTAGTACAATGTGATATAAATAAATACATGTTTCAAAAAATAAGAACCAAAAAGCTACCCTAGTTCGGTCCAGCTCCACCTCTGAATAACGTTAGAATAATGCGCGCCTGCTCCTCGGTCAATACACTCTGCAATGCGTCGCGAGCGGGAGTCTGAGCGGCATGTGGAGCTGGCGATGTGGTCTGCGCAGCCGCCGTCGAGGTAGTCGCTTGCGGAGCCGCGGCTGCGGGAGTCTGAGTGGGTGGTGGAGCTACAGGAGCTGTCTGCGGAACCGCAGCCGATGTAGTGGCTTGCGGAGCCGCAGCCGAAGGAGATGCATGTGGAGGCTCGGTCGATCTACCCTGTCGCGTCTGGACATAACGTGTGTAAGAAGCGTGTAAGAACTGTGTATTATTCGAATTCGTTTCATTATTAAGTTATTTCGAAACCCTGTTTGGATATCTAGTTTGGAAAAGCGTTGTTTATTTTAATTACATATGTATGTATGATTAATCAAACTTAAGTCTAAAACCAAATAAGCTCAAGCTACGTACTAATTATGGATATGTTGATATGTATATAATATGAAATGATATTTTACTATAAAGTAGTATACATACCAGCATCTCCTTCAACTCCTGAACGGTGGCCCTCAAGCTATCCAGTTCCTGATGGACATGCCGGTCACTGGAGACGGAGGAAGTAACCGTCGGGGTGGAGTCCAACCTCATATGGGCCCTGCTAGGGCCCAATCCTCGGCCTCTCTCCCAACCTCCGTGGTGCCCTCCGTGTGCGGCGTCCAGAACTGGGGTCAGCAGCCTCGGATCGTTCTGTCCGGTAAAATCGATCCCCGAGGCCTGGGCCTGCTCAACCACCCGCTCCTACACCCACATTAAGCAGTAAAGTATAAGTATAAAATTTAAACTTGAACCTTCCAAAACTAAAATTTTAAATTTGGGTAGAAAAAATATTAACACTTACGCAGTACTCCTGGGTAGCGACGTCGGGATATCGAAGCTCGTCCGTGGTGGGATCTGTCGAGGTGCCGTGGACGGCAAGATATGCGGACAGCACGCTAACTGTACCACCTGACGCCACGGTCCGAGATGTCTGCAATATTAGAAAGTAACTCTTAATATTAGAAATATTAGAGAATAACTCTTAATATTGCAGAATATTAGAGAATAACTCTTAATTTACCGATAACTCCATGGCTCGAGTAATGTTCCTCGAGCCACCTGTGTAAGTGGGGCGACCCCTCTTCGCCGACTTCCTGTTATCCGTTTTCTGAGCGGACTGTTTCTGCACAACGCATTAACATTTAGTTTTCTAATTAAGAAACACAAAGAAATAAATTATATCATAAATAATGAATTAAATTTAAAATACATACTTGTTTGCGTTCGGAGTCGAAATAAGCGCACAATAGAGGCCATGTCTCTACGTCGACTCTCGCAAACGCCGGAGTAGATAGGAGGGCCTCTCTCTCTGCCTCGGGGGTCGCTATCCACAGGGAGTAGCAGTCGGCCTTCAGCTCATTCCTGTTGTATCGGACCTTGGCCTGCATGTTCTTCATCAGGCCATTGCACAGAGCATGAAGGTCGAGCACCCTCCCCGGGTGATCAGGGTCGGCTACAGGCTGAAAATCGTAATCCAACTGAAAATACAAAAAAAAAACATTGTTATTAGATTGCAAGTGTTAATAATAAATATATTGGATAGATCAAATGAAAATATATATTAATACATACCCGAGCCTGATCAAAGAAGAGGGCGAATGAGCGCTGGTGCTGCTCGCCCCACTCAACGTGAAGTGGATAGTTCTTCACGATCCGGCTCTCGTCCCCCAAATACCGGCCGAACCTCTCGGCATGAGGACCGGTATAGCGATAGTCAAGGGTAAAAAATAGGGGGAATGCTGCCTCCCCCTAGCTCTATCAGGCCTCAGCCTATGGGACTGATTCGGGCCTCGAGTCCCCCTCTGGGGATGGAGAGGCCCTGCGTCTGCACGAAATATCAAGACAATCAATAATAAGACAAAGTTGTATTAAGAAATCAAGGCTAAACAAAAATTCAAGTGTGATATATACCTCCGGTGACTAGCGCACGAGCCTGGGCCCGAGCAGCAGCACGAGCGGGACGATAGTTCCTCCGGTGAGGAACAACCGGGGTCCCGGACCCGGACGCATCCCCTCCAACTATAAAATAAACATCGACGCAAAATTTCCATGAAGTTCATATTTATTCTATAGAGCATATGTAAAATGAATAAATATTTTAAATTTATTCATACTAACCTGCAGACGATGCGGAGGGTATGGAAGCGGCAGGAGTGGCCCCTGTGGAAGGTGTGGACGCACCACCTATAATTAGACAATTAAAAATAGATTATATAAGTAATTGCAAAAAGAATGTGTAGATCAATAATATAACGTTCTAAATCAATATGCATGCACTATAGGATATATAAACATACCCGCAGGTGCGGTGGTGTCACCACCTACAGCTAGACAATAATAAAAATTGCTAAGTAAGAGCAAAAGGAATGTGTGTATTTATGATATAGCATTCTAAATCAATATACATACACTATATGATATATAAACATACCTGGAGGAGCGGGGGTGGCCTCTGTCCCAGATGTGGACGAATCACCAACAACTAGACAATCAAACATTAACAATATAAGTAATTTTGACATAAACATGCATGATTATCTGTAATATTACATTCAAAATGGATATGCGTGCAGTATACCTAGAGGTGTGGCCAAATCAACACGGAAGGAGGCATCCGAAGGGGTCTCCGATCTGGGTGCAAGACTGGCCCTCTGAAGCTCCCTACGGAGCTCTCCGGGCGGCAGAACCGCTCTGCCTCTGCTCTGCCGCGGCTGGAGCTCCTGCCGCCCCTCGCTGCTCCCGACATCGTCATCAAATCTAGATAAACGGTTCGTGGACGCATTAGACAACCATTAAAAGTATTGACTATATATGATCTAGAGCGTAAAATGTGAAGTAATAATATAACATTACTGATAACCTTTTTCGTTTCGTGGGCGCATCATACATATCTACTTGGATTTCATCGTCGATGTCATTTCTAACCCACGTAACTTCATGATCGGTCGAAGACAACCCATCCTTCGAAACAGACGGTCGGAGCACTTTAAGCCTTCTCTCTTCTTCGTCCTCATCGCTGTCCTCGTATTCTGGGACATCGTAGACATCTCTAGGTTTCCATCGGCATACAACACTCCATCCCGGATGCTTCAAACACTGTGAGTAGTATACTTGGAACGCTTGGTTCGGAAAGATAAACGGATCGTCCTGACCGTAAAATCGAAGTGTGTTCACACTGGTCAATCCATATTCATCTTTCCAAGTCCCAAGACTGCTTCTCCACCTGTCTGTATCGGTTCGCGGATCGTACCAAGTACAGTGGAATATATAAAAGGGTTCTGATCGTCCGGGATAGTGGATGCCGAGTATACAATTTAAGTACCCATAGTAAATCACACCGTCCGATCCTACCGTCGCAATCCCACTATTCTGAGTGGTTCTAGATGTTTCTATGTCCTTAACTTCGAATTTGTATCCAAGGACACCAAATCCTTTGTAATATGCAACCTCCATACTAGGAAATTGAGCTAAACATCTTGAATCACTCTCAAATGATGCAGACAAGTTCGGATCGTGGATCTAACAAACCAAATTTTACGATAAATACATAACGATACAAGTTTAGATTAAAACTGATAGCAATAAAATGTAATTCGAATAACTTACATGCTCTGTGACCCAATCACAAAAATTATCCTGATGGTATTTTTCCAAACGCTCTTCGTTCCAATCAGGATGCCCCTCACGTACCTCGTTAAAATGAGTTCTGTTTTCGACAAATAATTGTGACAGTAATATTATGTTATTTCATACACACACAAACACAGATATAACAATTAATCCAAAAGAACTTACTCTCTAATTTGTTCAAGACATGCGCAATTAAGCAAGATAAACCGGTATATTTTGTTGATAAACATAGTGTCTACCCTCTTATACTCGGCTTTACCATATGGCCCGTCTTGAATTCTTCGTGGTCGGTTAAGCCTTGTCTCAATGTTCTCGTCCAGATAGCGGGAACAAAATGTGGTTGCTTCATCAAAAAGATAACCTTGCATGATAGAACCCTTTGGTCGATTTTTATTGCGTATATACTTCTTAAGAGTGTAAAGATACCTAATAAGAATATGTTGAATAAATAAACACGGGCATACAGGACAACAATAAATTTATAAATTGCGCGAAACGAAAAATTACACGTACCTCTCGACGGGATACATCCATCGATATTGTACCGGTCCGGCTAACTTCGCCTCAGTTGCAAGATGAACCGTCAAGTGTATTATGATATCAAAGAAGGACGGTGGGAAAATACGCTCAAACTTGCAAAGTATCAACGCAATAGAATTTTCTAGTTTATCCAGCGTCGCAACCTCCAGTGTTTTAGCACACAACTCCCTGAAAAAACAACATAGGTCGTTGATTACTAGACCAACCGAGTCGGGGAGAGAAGTCCTGAGGGCTAATGGAAGAAGGTGCTCCACGATAACATGGTGATCATGACTTTTCAGCCCATCGATCTTGCCCTTCACAATTTTTATTTTCTTGCTGAATGATCCTGAGAAACCTGTGGGGACTTTCAAATCATGCAACACCTGCAGGAATCTTTTCTTCTCCGGTTGTGATATATGATAAGCGGCATTAGGAAGTACAAACTTGCCCAGTTTACCCGCTACCGGTTTAGGGTGCAGTTCACTTCTTATTCCCCACTCTTGTAGATCCATCCGGGCATTCATGTTGTCTTTCGATTTCCCATCTTTACACAGAAGCAAGTTAAGTATGTGCTCTGATACTCCCTTCTCTATATGCATGACGTCCAGGCAATGACGCACTGAATTTGTAGACCAGTACGGAAGCTCGAAGAAAATGCTTAACTTGTTCCAATATTGTGGTTTGACCTGTTTCGTCGGATCCATCCCGAAGGTCACGTTATTGTAACCATCCCATTTAGCAGTCACGTCCTCTCCGGACAATGGGGATGGAGGCCCAAGAAGCTCCTGATGACCATCAAAGTGAACCGTGTCTAACTTATAGGGGTGGTCTGGAGGCAGAAAACGTCGATGGCCGCAATAACAAACCTTCCTGCTAAAATTCAAAAATTTTGATGTTGTGTGTTCATGGCAATGAGGAAATGCTTTGTGACCATGTACGGATCAACCTGATAGCATTCCATACGCAGGAAAGTCATTAATTGTCCACATTAAAGCCGCACGCAGTATGAAGGTTGTATTTGTGTTTGAATCATATGTCTCTACACCATCAATGAACAAAGTTTTCAGCTCCTCGATCAGAGGTCGGAGATAGACGTCGATATTGTTCCCCGGTGAGTTTGGTCCGTCGATAAGAAGAGGCATCATAAAGTATGATTGGTCCATAGCCAACCAAGACGACAGATTATAAATTATCATTACAAGGGGCCATGTACTGTGACTTCCAGCCATATAGTTGAATGGGCAGAAGCCATCGGCAGCCAGTCCGAGCCGGACATTGCGAGGATCGCTACTGAATATTGCGTGCCTCCTATCGAAATCCTTCCATGCCGGTGAATCTCTTGGATGGCTCATTTTTCCATTTTCGCTTGGAGGAGCACGGTGATGCCAAATCATTGCCTCGGCTGTTTTCTTGCACCTGAATAGCCTCTGTAGCTTCTGTGTTATGGGAAAATATCGTGCTATCTTCACAGGTATATCAGGCTTCTTATCAGAATCTTTCGGCTTATACCTGGCCTCTCCGCATGTTGGACACTCTTTCAAATCTGAATTCTCTTTTCGGTACAACACGCAATTTTTAGGACATGCTTGAATCTTCTCGCACTTTAGACCCAAATCAGACATCATTTTCTGGGCTTCGTACCAGCTTTCGGGCACATTATTTCCCGGAGGCATAGAATCTTTCAAGAACGAAAGAAGCATTGTGAATGACTTGTTGCTCCATCCATTTAGGCACTTAATTTGGAAAAGTTGGACGAACCATGAGAGGGTGGAATACTTCGCATTCTCATAAATTGGTTTCCTAGCATCATTCATGAAATTTTCATATTTATCCGCACGCGGTCCTTGACCGGAAGGAATGTCATCTTCGGTACGAATAGATTCACCTAGGGCAGCCTCTACCATATCCTCCATTTCTTCTGATGGAAATAAATTTCCGTCTCCTTCCGTATTACCGAATTCTTCTTCTTCTCCTGCCGCATTATCGTGTTCTCCTTCTTCTTCTACCGCAGTACTGCATTCTTCTCCTTCCCCGTGATATTTCCAAGTTGAATAAAGTCTAGTAAACCCATGTTTTACAATATGAAGCTCTGCCAATTCTACCTTCTGCCAGTACTTATTGCCACATCTATCGCACGGACAGAGAATCTTCTCTATTATGATCTTATTATGTGCTCGTGCAAATTCAAGGAAAGCAGCAACTCCTGCGACAAACTTAGGTTGCATACGTTGTTTCCAATCCACATACATCCAGTCCTTAACTCTGACGTACTCATGGGCCATGTTAGACTGAATAACATATAAATTGTAGGTTATGTTGACTATATTGAGAAATATAAGAACGGGATTGTTACTGACAAAGGAGAAAATCCGTGTATATGCTTTGTGTGTGCGTTTGTCGTTGAAAAGAATAAATTATCGCACGTTATGTTAACCGATAGACGGGGAATAAGTGGCGCTTTTAGTTTCATATATGGGTATCGATGGGAATATGAAGGTTTCATATTATCATATATTGGTTTTAATCCGAACATCTCGAATCGCTCTCTAATTATGCGTTTGTATGTATGTGTTCCGGCTGTCGGGGGTAGGCTTCTATCCCATTAAGAATGTATAGAGCGAACGCCCATCACTTGTGCTTTCAACCGTTTCGAGTAAATTTCGGCAGCACCTCCCCGCTGTTCTCCGAGTACACTGTAATAGAATAGATAATCATTTCAAAGCTGTGAAACAACGTTGAAATGAACATCTAATCTATCTTTGTACACGGAGAACCAGCGGAAAGGTACCGACGAAATATCTCGAAACGGATGAAAACACAAGTGAATGAAGGCGTTTGCTTTATACATTCTTAACTTGTCCACACGGGACAAATCTATGGGTTACCATACGATTGAATTTTCTCGTCGCGTAGACTATACGACGGTTGTTAGTATCGAGCTATACTGTCCGATATTTAACAACCTTCGTATAGTTCTAGGTCACGACGAGCATCGCACGTATGTTAACCGATAGACGGGGACTAAGTGGCGCTTTTAGTTTCATATATGGGTATCGATGGGAATATGAAGGTTTCATATTATCATATATTGGTTTTAACCCGAATATCTCGAATCGCTCTCTAATTATGCGTTTGTATGTATGTGTTCCGGCTGTCGGGGGTAGGCTTCTATCCCATTAAGAATGTATAGAGCGAACGCCCATCACTTGTGCTTTCAACCGTTTCGAGTAAATTTCGGCAGCACCTCCCCGCTGTTCTCCGAGTACACTGTAATAGAATAGATAATCATTTCAAAGCTGTGAAACAACGTTGAAATGAACATCTAATCTATCTTTGTACACGGAGAACCAGCGGAAAGGTACCGACGAAATATCTCGAAACGGATGAAAACACAAGTGAATGAAGGCGTTTGCTTTATACATTCTTAACTTGTCCACACGGGAAAAATCTATGGGTTACCATACGATTGAATTTTCTCGTCGCGTAGACTATACGACGGTTGTTAGTATTGAGCTATACTGTCCGATATTTAACAACCTTCGTATAGTTCTAGGTCACGACGAGCATCGCACGTATGTTAACCGATAGACGGGGACTAAGTGACGCTTTTAGTTTCATATATGGGTATCGATGGGAATATGAAGGTTTCATATTATCATATATTGGTTTTAACCCGAACATCTCGAATCGCTCTCTAATTATGCGTTTGTATGTATGTGTTCCGGCTGTCGGGGGTAGGCTTCTATCCCATTAAGAATGTATAGAGCGAACGCCCATCACTTGTGCTTTCAACCGTTTCGAGTAAATTTCGGCAGCACCTCCCCGCTGTTCTCCGAGTACACTGTAATAGAATAGATAATCATTTCAAAGCTGTGAAACAACATTGAAATGAACATCTAATCTATCTTTGTACACGGAGAACCAGCGGAAAGGTACCGACGAAATATCTCGAAACGGATGAAAACACAAGTGAATGAAGGCGTTTGCTTTATACATTCTTAACTTGTCCACACGGGACAAATCTATGGGTTACCATACGATTGAATTTTCTCGTCGCGTAGACTATACGACGGCTGTTAGTATCGAGCTATACTGTCCGATATTTAACAACCTTCGTATAGTCTAGGTCACGACGAGCATCGCACGTATGTTAACCGATAGACGGGGACTAAGTGGCGCTTTTAGTTTCATATATGGGTATCGATGGGAATATGAAGGTTTCATATTATTATCGAGTATCATATATTGGTTTTAACCTGAATATCTCGAGTCGCTCTCTAATTATGCGTTTGTTGTGCATTCGTGTTGTATGTGTAACATGATTTTAAACCATTGAGATCAAGATTGATAGAACTGATCATCCTACATTGCAATAGCATTCATCAACCAAAAACTATTATTGCAATGGTATACATCTATAACAATCAACAATTAAAACTACAAATATAGGATACTGATATCATAAAGCGTTATGAGACACGTCATCTGCCACGTGTCGTGATCATGGAAATCGCTAATATTGAGCATCATCAAGATTAGATTATGGTTTTGAAGCAAGTTATTGAGCATCTTGGATTGATTGTCAAGTGTTGATTTTTATTTCAACACTTGACAGAATAAAAATCATAAATACAGTTGCAAAATGTGTTCCTCACCCCCATAAAGTGGATCTTAACAATCCAGACAAGACCATCATTGTTCAAATTGCCAAGGTAGACATAATCTCAGCAGTTATTTACGGTTGCTAGCTTGTATTGCTTGTTGCTATTCTTTTTTTTCCTTGCCCTTTCTTTCTTTCTTTTTTTTTGGGGGTGGGGGGTTGTGTTTGAAAGGTTTTAACCAACTCACTGCTATTTCTAGGCAATGCAGGAATATAACTAGTTTTATCCCCCAAAAGAAAGAGCTTCAGGCTTCATGCGTCAAGCGATGTGTATAATTATAGGATTTTCTTGCTAGCGGTTCATTTACAACTATTCTTTAGTCTATATGCCTAGCATCTGCTACTAGATATTACATCTTGCATCAACACCCCGCATGTTAAAATCAAAATCGATTATTTTTTTCTTGATCTTTTTCTGATTTTCTACCATCTGTGTCGAGTAAATTATGATTAACATTGTATTTGTCAACTAATCAGAAGAGCCATTCAACCAGCCCTACCGTAACCCTAACCCCAGCCCACCGTAACCCTAACCCCAGCCCCACCGTAACCCTAACCCCAGCCCCACCCCAGCAGCAGCCGAACCCCAACCCTAACCCTACCCCGACCCCGACCCCGACCGCCACCGCGACCCCTGCCCAACCCCAACTCTCGCGCGCGCAACCCAGACCCAGCCATGAACCCTAAGTCCAAAATAATCCAAAAATGCTTTAATTTACCTCGAGATTTATACCTGAACGGCTGCTGGTGGGCTGGAGCGACGACGGTAGTGATTTGGCGACGAAACCGGCGGTGGCGACGACGGTGGCGACGAAACCGGCGGTGGCGACGGTGGCAACGACGGCATGGCTATTTAGGGTTTTTTCTCGCGCGCGATTGAGAGAGAGAGAGAAAGTGAGCGTAGGCGATCGATCTGGCTTTATTTTAAAACGATATTTTCTTGCCCCTACGGACATAACCGTAGGTCTTTTGTTTGCGGCTCCGTAGGGGCAAACACCAAATTAAGAATTAATATTTTTATTCTTGGACGTCTGTGCCCGTAGGGGCAACCTTTTAGCCCTACGGATTAATCCGTAGGGCCAAGTTAAATCTACCCCTACGGATATTGCCATCCGTAGGGGCAACCCCCTATTTTACTAGTGTAAAGCCCTTAAGATATGTACTCGACTACTGGGACTATGATGAGATCATACTAGTGGGGCCACGGTAGTCGACGAGTACATCCTATAACTGTTCCTAGTCGAGGGTGTATCGATGCACCAGAGTAGACTAGCGTATACGCATCTTGACCCATATGATGGGCGATGGATGATCCCATATCCATCGGTGTTTGACATCAAGGATGGTGTACGGGTGCTCAGTAGAGACTGGGTACACTGGACGGACTCGCCGAGAACTCCCAGATGGTATTATACCTTACGTTAGACGGCAGTTCTCTGGTGACACTGGTACAGCTTAGTCTGTTGACCCGAGATCGTCATAGAGTCTTGTGTGATTCCCACTGTGCTTTGATTTCCATCATACCACGTCTAAGAGGGCATGAAAAAAGGTGGCTTTTGGGTACAGTCCCGAATCACATGGAGGAAATGAGCGATAGGAGGGGATTCGTCTCTCCCGGTATAGGGAGTTGATGTTGCGCTGTGTTCGATTTGCTATAACCGGAAATCTCTGGCCAGGGTTGCTGAGATTTACTGGTAAGTGTTATCCGTAGTTTCTCGAACTGTTATAGACCTCATATCGACACGACTTATCGAGCTACTGGGGTCTGATGTTTACCACCCCTAGGCGAGATATGCGACATATCAGACGACGAGACCGGACTGTACGGGAGTGTTACTGTTTGGATTCACAGGAGAATGTACAGGCTTGCTTGTTGATCTTCTGAGCGCTCAATACCTGGGTAGCTGTTACGTTTAGCTGACCGCTTGCAGCTTGTGGGTGTTTGATATGATCATCACCTACTGCCGGCGTATTGACGATTCTTTAGAGTCCTACACAGAGGTTTCTTGGCTCAGGCAAAACGGAGTAGGAGCACATATGTGATATGTGCGGGACTGAGGATAATGCGATATGAGATACCGTATTCTATTCTCGCGATATTTGATATCAGCCGGGTCATCGGATCAAGTGTTGATTCGATGAATCGGTACGGATAAATATTAGTCGGTTATATGCGATATAGCCGGATTGTCTGATCAAGTGTTGATTCGATAATTTAATGTATAATAATATATATGATATATTAAATTACATTAACTAATATTAGCCACTAAAAGATTCTTTTTCTCACTCGGGTAATACATTGATATATATGCGATATATGTTAAATGTATTATTTTATTTTGTTACAATAAATATTGTATTTGTGATATATAATATTGTAACATATTATAATTATTAATGCAACATGTTTAGAGGAGTTTAAACAAGTTTAGGGTTTGATTTGGGTTAATGCATTCTAGATGTTTCTAGATGTTTTTACTTTGTCATTTGTTAAGATATTATGATAGATATTTCTTTGTGACTCACCCTTTAACCCAACCCAAACCCTAACCCTAGTAAACTCTCTACATTGGTTACTACAACCATGGTTGCGTAAATGATTATGATAACATTTTATTATTCATCACAAATGATTCTTCATCTTCTTCCTTCTTCTTTCTTCATGGAAAAAGCTTGCTAGCTTTTTCTAAGTGATGAATAAATGTGAGAAAAAGATTTTAAATGAGAGCAAAAATCCTACTTCATCATTCTCATCTATTCTTCCCATTTAGATGAGGGTGTTCATTTCATATTATGAGTGTTAGCTTGTGTTATCGAAACTTCAAGGTAGATCATCTTGGTATCGAAGATCGGAAGCAAAGGTTGCATCATTCTCTTCGTGAAGCCTCTCAAGAGTCCACAACACGATGATCGCAGCGAAGGGACCTCAACACGGAGCTTAAGAAGTGAATGACCGGATCTACAAAGGTTGTAATCCCTCTCACTTAGTGTTAAAGCGTTTAACATGCATGTTTTCGCCTAAACCCTAGTTTAAAGATCCGTATTCGGGTTGTTCGGCACGGCTAAAATTTTAATCGGGCATGGTTGATGCCTCGTAGACCCTTGTGCGCGTGCCTAGCAACCCTACAGCTGCAACGTGGCGGGCCCGGGCAGGCCCGACTGCTGGCCAGGCCCGATCTGGGTACGGAGAACATAAAACAATATCAGATTTTTTATGGTTGGATTTAAAAAAAAATTTGTGGGCCCCATTTGAATTGATTTGTACTTCGGGAATCAAATTACGGCTGTTGTGATTTTGTGGGGTTGGATGGGGAATCAATGATTTTTATTTGAGTTAAACCGGATGGGGATTTCAAGGGAGGGAGAAAAAAACAAAAAAGAATTGAAATAAAGTAGAGGGAATACGGTGTGAAATGATGGGGACGGGGAATTTTCAATATTTTCAATTGTATGAGGAGTAAGGTTTGCCAATTTATGTCCCATCCTCAAAAAAAATTTAATCAATAAAATATCTTGGTTTGATCCGACACCTACGTGAAATTTGAGCTTAAAAATCCCCATAAAAGAACCCAAAACATCTAACTTAAAAAAAAAATTAAATGTGCTTGGACGTCGAGGATTTGGGGCAGTCGGGCTGGAAACCGGAACTCATTGCGAATATCCATGTTTTTTGATGAGTTTATCAATCGAGGCAAGTTTCTGAACTTGCAACATGCTAAATTATATATACCAATATTTAAATAGTGATTTATAATATACGCATTTTAATATTTAGCAAGTTATTATCAATATACAATTTTATAGCATCAATCCGTATTTTGTATCAATAATAAGTTTATCTTGTTGCACGTTAGTTCATTATAATTTCAATATATTTCACTGTAGTTTTATTATCTTTTATCTAGACTATAGTATATCTAGTAGCAAACGTAAAACGTTATTACAAATATATATATATGAATAAATTAATTATACTTTACAAAATAAATAATATACATTAGTTATTTCTACAGTGGTTTAAATAAACTGGTTACTGTTTTCCATCAAGTATTTATCCCGTTTAATACACACTGCTTGACATGTTCACGACACGTTATCTTGCATATTACTTGGATAATTTACCAATGCCGACAATATAGACTTGTTGTCTTGATGGACGTGATTTGTTGTCTAAATAGACAAGATCTATACCTGCATGTTCTTGTGTTGGCATTGGGTATATGTCGTCAATACCTAACTTGAACACGAAATTTGGGGGAAAGGGGGAAATCAATAATGAAAACTGGCCTGTAACTCAACAGTTCACTACTTCCTGAGACTGATCAGTCGATACGGGCTTCGAGCTCCAGAATGATGATGTTGATATCATTCGTCTGTACATGATATTGTTTTTACTGCTTAGCGGCATGTCTCTGATTCAGCCCCGAGGGTTTTGACTGTGGTCCTAGACACACACGGGATACTATTGAGTTACATCGACGATTTCATTAATTGATTTCAAATACCATTAAGATAGATAACATAAAAACATAGACTTTAAAATGCACGTGACATACCTATAACCTGTTGTTATATCACTTGTGCTTGTTTGTTTATAATTATACTTCATTTTGCATATGACATCAAATATATACATTGCTCAGTTTATTATTATTGATATTTTTGACGCACTGACGTCTGGGTTTTACATGGCCCAGATACTTGACTTAGCACATGAGTATTTCAATAGGATCGCCGATCAGTGAGGACCACCTCATTGATATAGCTCTTATACTGGTTAGTTATTTCTTAGATCTTTATTGCTTCTGATAGCTTTTCCAGTCATTACTTTGTGGCTATTGAACATGTTATGGATAGATTTAGTTGTTTATCATTCTTGATTACTAATTGATAGCCTTAATCTGATTATGGAAGGATGTTTCCTTACCGTAGGTTACATGGCTGGTTTTGTTACGTACCAAAATTTTGGTATTTTGGGAAGCAGGACGTGACAAGATTTTTTTGGTATCAGAGCCATATGTTTTAGGTTAGCTGGGGCTTGGTTCAATTTGAAGTTGGGTATGGTACCCAATATATTGTCCTTAAGACCCAGAATTTTAGGAACATATCCTGCCACAATATTGTCTTGTCATTCAAATTCTTGAATCTTATCTTTCCCTTAAACTCTTTTATCTCGACGATATGGAAATGATATTGCATCTCAACTTGGAATCCTCCAGATTCCTTATTGTTTCTCCTCCTTATTCTTTCGATTCTGATACTAGGATTTGGGCGACTTAAATGGAGTTATGTGATTGTAACTATGTATCGCGGCATGGTTACAATGCGGTACTCTATTTAGATAATCTGGAGTCCTATTCGATTCATTTTCTTGACTTATGTTCGTTGTATTACTTTGTTTCTCTCGGTTTTAGTTGCTTACGAATTTATGCCTTATCGCAAACTTGAATCCAACAAACGATTATACCTTTCCCCTTGTCTGTAGTGACTAGTCCGTTTACATTTCAAAGAACAATGAGAAACAAAAGAAGAACATACGTTGATTGCAATAGTTCGAGATTAACTCCAGCGGGAGCTGGTACAAACCGCTTCAAGGCCGATCAGGTGTAAGATATTTGATTGAAGAAGTTATGACATGTCTGCCTTAATCTATTCGAATAGCGTAGCGGTAGTGTGGTAGGATAACAATGCACAAGTCTTAGAACAAACTTGTAGATTCATGATGAGGGGAACGGTTTACTAAAGGTGAAGTTTGTAAACAAGTTACAGATGAAGCAATGATAGCAGTTCGAGACTTCATGGATGTGTTCCAAAAAATCTCAGATGTATCGTCTAAACGAGATGTGGAGTTCGCGATTGATCTTATTTCTGTAGCAGCGCCAATTCGAAATTTTTTATCCGATGACAGCGGTGGAACCGGAAGAAGTAAAGAAACAAGCTACTAAATTACTAGAGAAGGGCTGGATTCACAGCAGCAGTTCACCATAAGGAGCACCAGTTCTTCTAGTCAAGAAGAAAAATGGCACGCGGAGAATGTGGATCGATTATCGAGAGTTAAATCAGGCAACTATTAAGAATAAGTCCACAATCCCTCGTATCAGCGAATTATTCGATCAATTCAGTGGCGTAAGAGTATTCTCGAAGTTGGATTTGCGATCAGGATATTATCAAGTTCGGGTGAAAACAGAAGACATTTGCAACACGACGTTCCAAACCCAATATGGGCATTACGAGTATTTAGTGATACCATTTGGAGTTACTAACGCAGCGGCAATATTTATGGACTTGAAGAACCAGATCTTTTCACTATTTCTAGATCGGTTCATTATTGTATTCATTGACGATATTTTGGTCTATTCGAGGAGTAAAGAAGTGCATGAAGAACACTTAAGAATCGCACTGCAGACATTGAGACAAGAAATGTTATATGGTAAGATGAATAAGTGCGAGTTTTGGCTCAAAGAAGTGAAGTTCTTGGGTCATGTTGTGTCACGACCCAAATTTAGGCACGTGACCGGCAATTAAACCACGCGACGTCATTAGGCGTAATGCAATTTAAGTAAACCGAAAACCCAGAAATCTAAACCATAAAAGAAGTAAGTGATAAAACATTATTAAAAACATTTGGAAATCTCAAGTAAAAATCTTAAAGCTTAAGTTTATTTTCTTAAAAATTTCGGTAGCACCTCCTTTGTAAAAAAACTAGCCCCAAAACGGGTACAAACACAGGATATAAATAAAGCATCCCGAAACGGGAGCAATTCATGCCCAAAGGCAGAAACAACCACCACAAGCATATATATACGACGCCGTAGCAAAAAAATAGACAATAACAATGAAAAACATCAAGAAGAGATAAAACTACATAAGAAAGGCCGGCTCACACGAGCACGACACCCAGAATCACAAAATATACAACCTCGGTCCTCACAAACTCGTCTCTAAGTCAATACATGAAACTGGTACATGGAGAGTACTCGATACAATGAGATATACAATGGACATAAACGGATAACCGCAAACCTGTAAGTGCACGGCGGCGCCCTGGCCTCCATCCCGAGGCCAAATGCGGAAGCGATGGTTAACTTTAATTTTTCTTGAACCGGCACCACCGCGCACTAAAAACCGGATCGGGCCATTAACTAGTCCTAGCTAACTACAAGATGGGGAAGAGAGATATACCGAGTGATCCGAGTCCTCCGGTCTTCTTGCCGTCGTCCCGATCTCCCGCGGAATGTCCGGTCTTCACCTCCTCGCCGGAAAGGGCACCACGTTGCCTGCTTCTTTTACGGGCTCCCACCTCTATACCGAGGCAACTCGGGCACGAAGTTGGTGAGCCGACGTGCCCAAGATTTGCTGTAGAATACGTGTAGAACCATGTCTCATTTTGGGGTTGTGGATGTTGCCTTTTGAGTGGAGGAATGATACAAGCTTTTTGGAGGAGGAGCTTGTGGGATTTTACCAAGACAAAAGAGCAAAAATCCCCCCACTAGAATTTTGGACAGCCCCATCAAAGAGCAAGGCCGACCATAAGCTTGGAGAGGAGAGAATGAGTGAGTGGGGGTCAAAATGGGGGAGAGTATCATTCTATTACCCAAAGGAGAGAGAGAAAAAGGCTATCATGCAAAGTAATGATCACTAGCCTAAACCAACACTCCAACACAACCATCATCTCAAGCATGATGACTCCAAATGGTCAAGCCATCATCATCAAGCATGATGACTTCAAAAAGTCAAGACATCATGAAGAAGTCAAGAAGTTGCAAATACCCCCTTCCAAATTGCTTATTTGCACAAATGCAAATAAGCCCTCCTCCACCAATCTTCGGCCATTGAAAGATACAAATGAAAATGGCCGAAACGGAAAGCAAACTGGCAATTCCAGAAAACTGGTCCCGTAATAAATTACAGGAAAACCCCGATACTGTGTATACACACCCGCATTTGTATTCCGACCGAAATACAAATGCAATGAGACAAAATCTACACTGTACTATACTAGGATCCGGCTTAAACCAAAGCCGGCTAGTAATATCCGTTCGATCCTGATCCGTGCAATACCGCACGTATCTGATCGAACCCTGCCATATATCCATACGGCCTCTAGTACTAACTTTCCGATCCTGATCTGTGCAATACCGCACGTATCTGATCGAACCCTGCCATATCTCCATACGGCCTCTACAGCGTTTCGCCCGAAAGCTTGAGTAACTGAATGTGTGGGACTCTAAAGACTCGTCAATACTATGGCTGTGGATTTAACCACTAGCACGTCAGAGGTATTAGCCATACGTGACGGGCCACCAGCTATTGACCAAAAGGGACGTCGATGAGCGAACTCATCCTGACACCCTACTGAGCCTGTCAGTGACAATATCCGTACAGTCCGGTCCGTTCGTCTATGAGCATCGCATGGCGGGCCTAGGGGGTTGGTAAAAGTCAGACCCCCAAAAGCGGTACAAGTCGTGTCGGAGCGTAGCCTAGAACACCCTGAGATACTACTGGAATACCTACCAGTAAATCTCCTGCCTTGGCCGAGGGCTTCGTGTAATGGCTCTCCTAGACACAGCGCGACCTCACCCCCAATACCGGGAGAGACGAACCCCTGAAGATCCGCTCACTGCCTCCATGTGGCTCGGGACTGTATCCAACTAAAACCTGTTTGCACGTCTCCTTTGAGCGTGGTAGGGTAGTAATCAAAGTACAGTGGGAACTCACACGAGACAAATGACGATCCCCAGGTCGATGAACTAACCTTTACACATGTCACCAGGGAACTGCTATCTGACGTCAGGTATAAGACCAACTAGCATGTTCCCGGCGAGTCCTGTCCGGTGTACTCATAACCCAATGAGCATCTGTATACATCTTAGGTGAACCAACTGACACCAGTGGCTTGTGAGACCGGACACCGCCCCTCGTCGGGGTCTCGACTGTATACACTAGTCTACTCTGGAGTATCGATGCCCTATCTCGAAACTCCCATGACTAGGGACCTTTTAAGGATGTGCTTATAGACCCCAGCTCCCACTTATATGATTGCCCTCATACTGCTGGTGGTCAAGCAAGAATCCTAGGGGCTCTATCAACGTGTAATAGCGACCTGTCAGGTCACCTAAAGCAGTACACGATGATAAAGATAAACCAGATAGCATACTATCATCTCGAGTAAGACTGTCCTACCGGGATAGGTCCTCCCTCAATCATTGCAATCACGTGCCTGTGATCCAATAATTGACTCTGAGGGCACTATCTCCAACAATCTCCCACTTGCACTCAAGGCTAATTATTGCGATGTCGCATACTCACAGCCCGTGTGATACCGAACACCCAACTCCTCTAATAGTCAGTCTCACAAAACTCGTTTGCGAAACTATTGCGTTCGAGAAATAGCCTCAGTGAGTGGATCCGCTTTGATGTTTCTTTCTATGTCTCTCTATATCTCAAGTTCGCGGAGAAACCCATCTCCCGAAATGAGCAACACCTGTCTTAGAATATGTCTGGATGTCTGATGGGACCTAGCTCATAAATGAACTCCAAATCCAAACTTCTTAGACTGTATCGTCAACCGAACTTAATCAGTATCCCGCGCCATGCCTCCCTCAGTATTGCCTTGGACCACCTGTCCAAAATACTGCCCCTTGTCAGAAGGAAAACTATAACTCTGACAACCTCCTTGTCGTCCAGGTCACCTTGAAAGCCTGGAATGATAACTGTCTCCCGAAAAAGGCTGTCGTTATCATATCCCTAGAACATCCACTTATGTTCTAAAACTGCTTCCGACTGTTTCTCCAGGATTAGATCAATGTCAACTTATTGCATCTAGTGCAAGAACAACATCTGGTATGGTACTTGACATCTCATGATTGACTCAATTGCCTGAGCAAGTGATCTGCCAATCATGCACATCCTCTCCCCTTTAGTCTGTAAGACACCTTTAAAGAGGGTGACTCCATTACCTGCAGGTACACTACCGTGCCAGGAGTCGTCCATTCTAAATACTTTTAGAATGCTGTCTAAGTACCCTGATTGGGAAACCACCCAAATCTAGATCTAAAACCATAGATCTAGTAACCAGTATGTCTGATATAATGTCCAAGTCCCATGTAGTGAAACCACTGTGTGACGACCAAAGTATAACCGATCGTAGTATAGGAATATCACTTCCTACTCTGTGTATGTCATCCTAATATCATGACATCACACCCTACTACCTTCTCAACAGATCCATCCCCTATTCTGACGAAGTCAAGCCTATGACTGTCACGTCAGAAATAGATGATCTTTCTCCACTACATCTGCTTTAGTCTATAAATAGACGTAAGCCACTTGTCCACCAATGCTTCCGCTGCTCCCACTGACCACGACAACCCTCTGGCAAAGTCATATAGACGTACACTTCTGAAGCCAGTTCAGAACGACGCTATACTCATCCTCCTGCCGGGTTTCGTAGCCTGGAACAACAGCAATGGCAAGTGTGGGTAAACAAGAACTTCCCTGTCACCGTCCTTGAGGCTACCGGAGTACCTCTTGGGTGCCTGAAGTTACCCACCTCATCTGCGGAGTGGCCAATGGAATGTCAATCCAGATTGAATCTTTTGGTTCCTTATCAAATCTTCAGTAATCGTTTGCGGTTCTGGAATCACTTCCAGTTCTACCATACTCCACTACTGTTTTCTGAAAAAATCCATTTTTATTAAAACTGTGGCGAGTCAAGAACAATATCACTATTGATCTTCCAGATGGTAGAAAGTCAACCCTCGTCATAGCCTGGGTCAACCCATAAACAGCCAGTACAGAAACGTGCCTTGAGTTATCCAGAGTCTGGTTTTAAGCATAAACCGGACAACTCCCCGTACCTTAACAACGTTAAGATATGAACTGTTCTATATCCAATATAGAACCAGAGGCACTGATTTAATTGAACCAGATTCAAATCATGCAGCTGTCTCCAGTGCATGTCAACTAAATGGAAGGAGGCCGATCAGCGTTACTCAACTTAGGAATGTTTCCAATTATGAGTAACCTGAAAGAGAAGCAAGTTCTCTTAATCACTTCTATCAACTGAATACCATACTCAAGTATCTACATCTCCGATCACTTTGAAGAATCTCGATACTTGCAATATCTGGTTCTCTACTTTATTCAAATACCTATAACTTCTCAAAATTCGGACCATGTGTTTCCGCGAAACACCTGTCTAAAAACTAGAGAAGTCATAAGTAAACCGAATATAGTACGAGGACCAACCCCTCTGTCCTAATGGACACTGGACAACATACAATACTCTGTACAAGTCCTTTGAGTCTGATTACTCATTCACTGTGTGTCGTAGGTTGAAAACTGTACCTTTGGTTATGAAGAATTACACCGCTGTTTAATACTCCTTACCTAACCATCCACTGATATAGGTAAATGTCATAGACAAAATTTCAAAAAGGTATATCTCACTCTATGAAAATAGACGTACAGATATATCAATTTGAAATTGGTGCATAACAGCGGATATTCAAAACCAAATATTTGCCGATCGGCAAACAGCCCAGGTGATTTCCTCAAATATCACCGATTACAACGAATCCCGATATAATGAGGATGATCACCTAATTCCCACTAACCTACTCCCACTCATCATCTGTAAAACCATACAGATGTGAGAATCATACCTGGTAAATAAATACCCTGGAGTAAGGACTAATTGGGAAATCAGTTTTCCTTTAACAGTACATAGTGAAACTGAAACATTGAAATGTTTCGATGGGGTATCCCGGTATTCCTAGTAATGCCTCTTCCAGATTCACGACTGTAACCGTATAATTCTTTGCCACCTCTCCAAATCCCTTTATATGTCTTTGGTCATTACCTTCTGCACACCCCTTTAGGCCAAATGGTTTTCTTCCTTCCCTACCGTTCGGCACCAGCCTATGGTTTGGAAGAAGACTATCCAATAAGCATAATGGGTGTACTGTCCTAATCCTAGGAGCACTCGCAATGCGAGAGACGGTGAAGATAAAAGACAACCGAATAAACCTTATTCCTATTTCTCCTGAACCAGAATCCATCCCCGAACTGGAATAAGTTCCTTTCGAGTTCGTATATAACCATACGATGGAGTATCCAATAAACTGTAGATCTTCGTAGTGATACGGAGTGTCCTGGAGAAATACAAAGGTGAGGTGGGAGTGATAATGAAATACCTGGTTTGGTCGTGAATATTAGTTGCAATTTACTTTGCCCTCTTATTAATCCCTTGCTTTGTCTTAACTTAATACCTTCTATACACTATCGTTAGGCTAATTGGTTTTCTTCATTTCCTACCGGTCGGCACCTGCCTATGGTTTGGAAGAAGACTATCCAATTTGCGTAATAGGTGTACTATCTCCTAAACCAAGGAGTACTCGTAACCTGAGAGAAGGTAAAAGGAAAAGACAACTGAATAGTCCTATTCGTTTTCTCCAGAACCGGAAACCATCCTCAAATTCCTTCGAGTTCGTATCTAACCATACGATGGTTTTGTCCAATGGAAGTGGACGTTCGTAGTAATACGGGGTGTCCTGGAGAAAAGGGTAAAAGTAGGAGTGGCAATGAGTTATGCAACTCTGACAATCCAAAAGCCAGTGTTAAGAAAGTTCGGTCAACTTGGTCACTGAGTCATAGTCTTAGGGTCGGGTCAATGGTCGCTGCCAAAGAGAGAGAGAAAAGAAACACTCAGCGTGCACTCTAACCTAGATCAGAATGGTTACCAATTTATCTAATCTGGAAACCTCCCACTGTACCGTCAAATTCTCCTCCAAACCTGTAAGAAGAATTAGTCGGGGTCACCCGAGGAGTAAACCAACTCATCAGTTGGAATCGGGATCCAACTATCATCGCATGATAACGTGACGGAATGCGCTCACATCATCACACTCCAGAAGGTATGCGCATATCTGGCAAGTTTCAGTTTCTTTAGAAACTCCCGATGTGATTTCTGCCCCCTGCTCTTATGACCTTGACTTTGGCCAACAAATCATAAGTCACATGTCAAGTTCTACCCGTCATTCTCCAGGTTAATTTGAGCCCACCCGCACAAGCCCTTGACTTTGGCCAACAAGGCTATACGACTGCCCCAAACCAACGCATCTATCTATGCTGCATATGAATACCCAACAGCTACCAAACACTGTGCCTTGACTTTGGCCAACAAACACAGCTTGAATACTATTGACCACCCATATGAAACGACGGAGGGCTACGAATGGTTTCTGGCGAAAACCTTTAACGTAATGAACTTGATATCGTTGAAGGAACGGATAGCTTTTAAAAATATAGTGACGAAAACCTTTGCTAAAGAGGTCACTCCCGGTGAAGGGATCTCGGCTCTTTCCCCATAGAATGAGATGCAGGATATTCCAACTGAATACCATGGTGCAAAGCAAAAGTAATCGGCTATAGTGAAGTTAATGCCCTGACGCAAACTTTTTGTCCAAGGGGCCACTCCCGGTGAAGGGATCTCGGCCCTTGCCTCGTCGACTGAGGAGCAGGATATTCCAACTGAATACCATGATACAAAACAAAAGAGAACGTCCTTGCAATAACAGCTTTTTCAAAAGTGTTCCAACAACATCAGAATAGGTTTGTTTTTAACTTGCATTGATCCGATTCAACGCAGTCCCATTAATTGATCACACCATAAAGAACGAAAATAATATGACGTACGTATATGCCATCCGCATTCGCTACTGGGTCCCGTCATTACCTGTTAGGTTAGCTAACTAACGACAGAGCGGGAACTGGACTAGCGCGGATGCAAAACATATACAACATCTACTAATATATATACCAATATATTATATTCGCTCAAGGCGTGATAAAAAATGCAACATCACAGAAATGTACAGCATCACAGAACAATACAGATATCTGGGATCCCCGGGTTTCACAGAGCCACTTCTGAAACCCGACGTTCCCCTGGTCGTGTGGATAGCCTGTGCAATGAAATCCTAGACCCCTACGGGCGTGGCAAGTTACCCGCCAAAACCTGAAGCGAGGCAGCCCCTTTCAGCACCGTGAATGGACCACCCAGCGCTTCACGGAATCCGGTAACTTGGGCACCCCTCTTGGGTCAACCTGTATCCCCTACGAGTGCGGCGAACAGCCCGCCAATCCTAGAGTGAAGCCCCCTCCGTCTCAATGCCATAAGATGCGGGCTTGTTACCCTCTAAAACCCGGCTATCCGTGCACCCCACCGCGGGGTAATCCTAGTACAGAAAGTAAAATATACATACAACGGGTACATCGACCGCAACCTGGTCGTGCCCCCAAAAAATAATACAAACAGGCAGTGACGGCAGTCCACATGTCGGACGCTCGCCCCGCAATTTCAAATGTACATAATACAACCACAACTGTACTAGCATTGCATCCAGGCTATCCCCCACGACCAATCCGCAACATCACAGCAATACACAGAACATCAACGTGAAAGTCACGTTCGCAAATCCGTCTAACCGGGCTATAGCAGTTAGACAGGATTTACCGATCAAGTGACATTCACGGTCGCAGATATAATGTAAATACTGTGAACTAATGTGTTTAAAATATCCGATCGATTAAATTTTACCAAGTGGGCCCCCAAGTACTACTGTAGCACATCAAGAAATCTGGGCCCAAAAAAATAACATTCCAGAAACCACATTTTCAAGTCAGGAGCATTCTGCAAAAGTTTGGGGGACTGAACAGTTAAAGTCGCGGCGGAACTGCGGCCCAAGCATGGGTTTGACCGCGGTTCCGCGGTGGTTTGGACTGTTCACGAGCCCAAATTTTCACAGAACTCATAAAAATCCCTGCACATCATTCTGAGACAACCTGAAAAATTTTTGGACTTCAAAAAATTTCGACAGAAACTGATGTGAAGAAAAATACGGTTTTTGGAAAATTGTTCGATCGGAAATGTAAAACACATTAGACAAAGCTAGACTATGTTAATGGCGAGGCTCTGATACCACTGTAAGTGCACGGCGGCGCCCTGGCCTCCATCCCGAGGCCAAATGCGGAAGCGATGGTTAACTTTAATTTTTCTTGAACCGGCACCACCGCGCACTAAAACCCGGATCGGGCCATTAACTAGTCCTACCTAACTACAAGATGGGGAAGAGAGATATACCGAGTGATCCGAGTGAAAGTACTGTAAACTAACAAGTTTAAAATTTCGATCGACTAAATTTCCCGAAGTGGGCCCGACGAACAACTGCTGTACAGTAACATAATCTGGGCCCAAAATATATATACCAAAAACCCCAATTTCCAGTAAAAAAGCCACTGTGCAAATTTGGTGCACTGATCTCACAGAATGGCCGCGGAAGCGCGGTCAAACCCTAGGTTTGACCGCGATTCCGCGGCGGTCTTGTGAGATCACGTGACCAAATTTTGACGGTGAGCTTAAAAAACCCTGCTGAATTTTCTGTGATGTGTAGAATTATTTTTAGACACAGTTTAAAAACAACAGAAACACAGTGGCCTGAAAAATGTAGTTTTGCGAAATCCGTTCGATCGATCTTTTAAACGTGTTAGCACAAGTTAGTATAGCTTAATGGTGAGGCTCTGATACCACTGTGAGTCCACGGCAGCGCCCCGGCCGTCTAACAGACGCCAAATGCGGAACAAAAACTTTTAACGAACTGGCGCTATCGTGTACCGTAACCCGGATCTGCCATTAAAGCTAAACTAACAAACTACAAATGGGTAGAAACGTTATACCGAATGATCCGAGTCCTTCGGTCTTCAACCATCATCCCACGCTTTGTTGCGGCTGCTCCGATCTCCTCGATCTCCAATCTTGTCGTCTGGGTGGCACCACGTTGACGGATTTTAAAACGGGCTCCCGCCTCTGAACCGAGGCAACTCGATCGTCAAGTTTGCTAAAAGAGACGACCAAGATGAAGTAGAGAATGAGTAGAACACTTTGTCTCGTTACGTCCAGGGTCATGGACGAACAGTTATGGAAGTTTCCTTTTGGATCGGGTGAAATGAGAAAGAGGCTGTCTATTTTTCGTGAACCCGAATCTATCATAATCTTTTTCTAGTGAACAACAACCATTTATTTAGTGAGCGAGAGGGGGGAAGGGGCCGGCCACAATATATAGAGGAGGGGGGTGAGTGTAGGAGAGGGGGAGGTGATCATAAGGAAAAGATCAAGAAGAAAATATCTAAGCTCAAACAAAACCCCATTAATGAACTAATGAATCATCACCCTTAGTCATCATAATCATTAATGGTCCATTAAAGCACTAATGAGTCACTATCCTCATCACCACTTCTAGAAGCATCCACACACATCTCCTCATGACTCACCCAAAAAGATAAATCCGTATTTAACTGAATGTCAAAATACGGCTGATAGAAAACTGGAAACTGGCAACTTCCAAAAGTGATCCTGAAACGAATTTCAGGATAACCCCGTATCAATATAAACATACCCGCATTTGTATTACGACCGAATACAAATGCAACCGAGACAAAGATATTATATCTACACAGTATAATACTGGGTTCCGGCTTAAACCAAAGCCTACCAGCATTATCTGTCCGAAAAACGACACGTGCGAAAACGCATGTGCTTTTTCAGACGCGGTTTACCGATCAAATGACATTCCCGGTCGGAGATATAATGCGGTACGTGACATTCGCGTTGATGTTCTGTGTTGTGCTGTAATGTTGCGAATTTGTCGTGGTGGATAGCAGGGTGCAATGGTAGTGCAGTTTGGATTTATTTGTACATTTGATATTGCGGGACGAGCGTCCAACATGTGGACTGCCGTTACTGCCTGTTTGTATAATATTCTTTTGGGGCACGACCAGGTTGCGGTCGATGTACCTGTTGTACTATTTTTATTTCTGTACTAGGTTTATCCCGCGAAGGAGTGCACGGATAGCCGGGTTCTGGAGGGCAACGAGTCCGTATCTCATGGCATTGAGAGGCAAACGGACCTCACTCTAGAATTGGCAGACTATTCGCCGCACTCGTAGGGGGTACAGGTTGACCCAAGGAGGGGTGCTCAATTTACCGGATTCCGTGAAGTGCCGGGTGTTCCATTCACTATGTTGTGGGGACCACCTCGCTTCAGGTTTTGGCGGGTAACTTGCCACACCCGTAAGGGTCTAGGTATCATTGCACAGGCTATCCACACGACCAGGAGAACGTCAGGTTTCAGCAGCGGCTCTATGAAACACGGGGATCCCAGATTATCTGTATTGTTCTGTAATGCTTATTACTTTTCTGTAATGTTGCATATTATCACGCCTGGAGCGATTATTGTATATTGGTATATATACTATTAGATGTTGTATATGTTTTACACCCGCGCTAGTCTAGCCCCCGCTCTGTCGTTAGTTAAGTAACCTAACGGGTAATGACGGGACCCAGTGGCGAATGCGGATGGCATATACGTACATTATATTTTCGTTCTTTTCTGGTGTGATTGAATGATGGGACTGCATTGATTCTTATCAATGCAAGATAAAACAAACCGATATTTGATGTTGTTGGAACAAATTTTTAAAAGGTGTTATTACAAAGATGTTTCCTTTTGTTATGCATAAGTGATATTCAGTTAGAATATCCTGCACCTCATTCGACGAGGCAAGGGCCGAGATCCCTTCACCGGGAGTGACCCCTTGGGCAGAAGTTTACGTCAGGGTAATAACTTCAATATAGTCGATTACAGGTTGCTTTGCATCGCGGTATTCAGTTGGAATATCCTGCACCTCATTCCACGAGGAAAGAGCCGAGATCCCTTCACCGGGAGTGACCTCTTTAGCAAAACGTTTTCGTCACTATATTTTATAAAAAGCTATCAGGTTCCTTCAGCGAAATCAAGTTCATTACGTTAAAGGTTTTTTCGCCAAAAACCAGTCGTAGCCCTCCGTCATTTCTTTTGGGTATTCAGTAGTATTCAAGCTATGTATTTTGACCTTCGCCAAGGCATAGTGTTAGGTAGCTGCTGGGTATTCATTTGTAGCATAGATAGATGTGTTGGTTTGGGACAGTCGTATTACTATTTTGGCCTTCGTCAAGGGTATGTACGGATGGGTTCAAATTAACCTGGACAATGACAGGTAGAACTTGGCATGTGACTTATGACATTTTGACCTTCGCCAAGGTCATAAGAGCATGGGGCAAAAATCACATCGGGAGTTTCAAACATAAAGCAAACTTGCCAGGCATGTGCATACCTTCTGGAGTGTGATAACATTGAGTGGCTTCCATCAAGTTATCATGCGATGATAGTTGGATCCCGATTCTCACTGATGAGTTGGTTTACTCTTCGGGTGATCCCGACTAATTCTTCTTTCAGGTTTGGAGGAGAATTTGAGATTACAGTGGGAGGTTTTCTGATTAGATAAATTGATAACCATTCTGATCTAGGTTAGAGTGCACGCAGAGTGTTTCTTTTCTCTCTCTCTTTGGCAGCGACCTTTGACCGACCCCAGACTATGACTCAGTGACCAAGTTGACCGAACATTCTTAAAAATACTGGCTTTTGGATTGTCTGGGTTGCATAAGTAATTGCCGCTCCTTCTTTTACCTTTTTTGTATTTCTCAGAACACCCCGTATTACTATGGATATCCACTTCCATTGGATAGATCTATCGTATGGTTATATACGAACTCGAAGGGATTTCTTCGAGGATGGATCCAGGTTCGGGAGAAATAGAATAAGGTATTATTCAGTTGTCTTTTATCATCACCTTCTCTCAAGTTGCGAGTACTCCTAGGATTAGGAGGGTACACCTATTATGCTCACTGGATAGTCTTCTTCCAAACCATAGGCTAGTGCCGAACGGTAGGGAAGGAAGAAAACCATTTAGCCTAACGAAGGTGTACAGAAAGTAACGACTAAAGACAAATGAAGGGATTTGGAGAGATGGCAAAGAAATATACAGTTAAAGTCATGTATAGGATTATGGAAGAGGCATTACTATGAATACCAGAATACCCCTACGAAACATTTTTCATGTTTCAGTTTCACTGCGCATTGTTAAAAGAAAACTGTTTTCCCGATTAGATACTTACTCCAGGGTATGTATTTACCAGGTTTCATTCTCATATCTGTACGGTTTTACAGATGATGAGTGGGAGTAAGTTATTGGGAATTAGGTGATCATCCTTATTATATCAGAATTCGTTGTAATTGGTGATATTTGAGGAAATCGTCTGGGTACAGTTTTCAACCTACGATGCACAGGTTTTGAGTTATTCAAACTCAACGGACTTATACAGAGTATTGTATGTTGTCCAGTGTCCGTCAGGACAAAGGGGTAGGTCCTCGTACTATGTTCTGTTTACTTATCACTTCTCTAGTTTTTAGACAAGTGTTTCGTAGAAATACAATGTCTAAAGTTTTGAGAAGTTGTGGGTATAAGAATAAAGTAGAGAACCAGGTATCGCAAGTATCAGGATTCTTTAAAGAGATCGAAGATATAGATTCTTGTGATTGATATTCAGATAATAGTAATGGTTTTGAGAAACTTGTTTCTCTTTCGGGTTACTCATAATTGGATGGATTCCTAAGTTGAGTAATGCTGATTAACCTCTCTCCATTAAGTAGTTATGCACTGGAGACAGCTGCATGATTTGAATATGGTTCCAATTAAATTAGTGCCTCTGTTTCTATATTGGATATAGAATGGTTCATATCTTAACGATGTTAAGGTACGGGGAGTTGTCCAGCTTATGCTTAAAACCAGACACTGGATAACTCAAGGCACGTTTCTGTAATGGCTGTTTATGGGTTGACCCTGGCTTTGACAAGGGTTGACTTTTCTACCATCTGGAAGATCAATAGTGATATTGTTCTTGACTCGCCACAGTTTTAGTAAAAATGGATTTTTTCAGAAAACTGTAGTGGGAGTATGGTAGAACTGGAAGTGATTCCAGAACCGCAAACGATTACGGAAAATTTAATAGGACCTATATATTCAATCAGGTTTTGACATTCCAATAGCTACTCCGCAGATATGGTGGGTAACCTCAGACACCCGAGAGGTACTCCGGTTGCCTCAAGGACGGTGACAGGGAGGTTCTTGTTTACCCAGACTTGACACTACTGTTGTTCCAGACTGTGAGACCCGGTAAGAGGATAAGTATAACGTCGTTCTAAACTAGCTTTAGAAATGTACGTGGATATTATTCTGCCAGAGGGTTATCGTAGTCAGTGGGAGCAGCGGAAGTATAGTAGACAAGTAGCTTATGTCTATTTATAGACTTAAGCAAATATAGCGGAGATAAGATCATCTAATTTTGATGTGACAGTCATGGGTTTGACTTCATCAAAATAGGGGATGGATCTGTTAAGAAGGTAGTAGGGTGTGATGTCCTAGTATTTGGATGACATACACAGAGTAGGAAGTAAAATTCCTATACTACGATCGGTTGTACTTTGGTCGTCACACAGTTATTTCTCCAGAAAGGATATGGAAATAATATTAGACATTCTGGTTACTAGATCCATGGCTTTAGATCTAGATTTGGGTAGTTTCCCAATGTGGGTACTTTGACAATATTCTAATAGTATTTTAGAATAGATGACTCCTGGCATGGTGGTGTACCTGCAGGTGATGGAGTCACCCTCTCTTAAAGTGTCTTATAGACTAAAGTAGAGAGGGCTGTGCATGATTGGCAGATCACTTGCCTTGGCAATTGAATCAATCATGAGATGTCAAGTACCACACCAGATGTTTTTTGCACTAGATGCGATAAGTTTATATTAATCCAATCCTGGAGAAATATAAGGAAGCAGTTTTAGAACATAAGTGCTTGTTCTATAGATTTGATGACGGCAGCCTCCCTCGGGAGACGGTTATCATTCCAGGCTTCAAAGATGACATGGATGACAGAGTGATTGTCAGGGTTATAGTTTTCCCTCTGACGAAGGACAGTATTTTGGACAAGTGGTCCAAAAGGATACTGTGGGAGGCATGGTGCTGGATACTGATTAGGTTCAGTTATCAATACAGTCTAAGAAGTTTGGATTTGGAGTTCATTTATGAACTAGGTCCCATCAGATATCCAGACATATTCTAAGACAGGTATTACTCGATTCGGGAGATGGCTTTCTCCGTGAACTTGAGATTTAGAGAGACATAGAAAGAAACATCAGGGCGGATCCACTCACTGAGGCTATTTCTCGAACACAAGAGTTTTACAAACCAGCTTTGTGAAACTGATTAGTAGAGGAGTTGGTTGTTCGATATCACACGGGCTGTGAGTATGCGACATCGCAATAATTAGCCTTGAGTGCAAGTGGGAGATTGTTGGAGATAGTGCCCTCAAAGTCAATTATTGGATCGCAGGTACGTGATTGCAATGATTGAGGTAGGACCTATACCGATATGACATTCTTGCTCAAGATGATAGTATGCTATCTGGTTTGACTTTATCATCGTATATATGCTTTAGTTCACTATTGAGTGATGATGGAGCCCATAGGATTCTTGCTTGACTACCAGCAGTATGATGGCGATCATATACGTGAGAGCTGGGGTCTGTAAGCACATCCTTAAAGAGTCCCTAGTCGTGGGAGTTTTGAGACAGGGCATCGATACTCCAGAGTAGACTAGTGTATACAGTCGAGACCCCGACGAGGAGCGGTGGCCGGTCTCACAAGCCACTGGTGTCAGTTTGGTCACCTAAGATGTATACAGGTGCTCATTGAGTTATGAGTACACCGGACAGGACTCGCCGGGAATCTGCTAGTTGGTATTATACATATCGTCAGATAGCAATTCCCTGGTGACATGTGTACAGGTTAATTCATCGACCTGAGGTCGTCATTTTTCTCGTGTGAGTTCCCACTGTGCTTTGATTTCTACCCTACCACGGCTCAAAGGAGTCGTGCAAACATGTCTTTTTTGGGTACAGTCCCGAGCCACATTGGAGGCAAGTGAGCGGATCGTCGGTGATTCGTCTCTCCCGGTATTGGGGGTTGATGTCGCGCAGTGCACGGGTGGCCATCACTAGGAATCCTCGGCCGAGGTAGTGGAGAATTACTGATTTGGATCAGTAGCTTCTCAGGAGGTGATGGGCTTCATGCCGACACGATTTATCGCGTTATTAGGGGTCTGACTTTATCCACCCCCCTAGACTCGATATGCGATACTCTTTAGACGAATGGACCGGACTGTATATACATTGTCACTGTCAGGCTCAGTAGGGTTTAGAGATGAGTTCGCTCGTCAGCTTCCCTTCCAATCAATACATAGGCAAAACGTTACGTGCAGCTTGTACCTCTGACGTGCTAGGGGTTATACCCAGTGCCAGTGTGTTGATGAGTCATTAGAGTCCCCCACATACACTTTCCCAAGTTCGGGCGAAACGTTGTAGAGGCCGTATGGTGTTATGGCAAGGTTCGGAAAAAGCACGTGCGTTTTCGCACGTGTCGTTTTTCGGACAGATAATGCTGGTAGGCTTTGGTTTAAGCCGGAACCCAGTATTATACTGTGTAGATATAATATCTTTGTCTCGGTTGCATTTGTATTCGGTCGTAATACAAATGCGGGTATGTTTATATTGATACGGGGTTATCCTGAAATTCGTTTCAGGATCACTTTTGGAAGTTGCCAGTTTCCAGTTTTCTATCAGCCGTATTTTGACATTCAGTTAAATACGGATTTATCTTTTTGGGTGAGTCATGAGGAGATGTGTGTGGATGCTTCTAGAAGTGGTGATGAGGATAGTGACTCATTAGTGCTTTAATGGACCATTAATGATTATGATGACTAAGGGTGATGATTCATTAGTTCATTAATGGGGTTTTGTTTGAGCTTAGATATTTTCTTCTTGATCTTTTCCTTATGATCACCTCCCCCTCTCCTACACTCACCCCCTCCTCTATATATTGTGGCCGGCCCCTTCCCCCCTCTCGCTCACTAAATAAATGGTTGTTGTTCACTAGAAAAAGATTATGATAGATTCGGGTTCACGAAAAATAGACAGCCTCTTTCTCATTTCACCCGATCCAAAAGGCAACTTCCATAACCGTTCGTCCATGACCCTGGACGTAACGAGACAAAGTGTTCTACTCATTCTCTACTTCATCTTGGTCGTCTCTTTTAGCAAACTTGACGATCGAGTTGCCTCGGTTCAGAGGCGGGAGCCCGTTTAAAGATCCGTCGACGTGGTGCCACCCAGACGACAAGATTGGAGATCGGAGCAGCCGCAACAAAGCGTGGGATGATGGTTGAAGACCGAAGGACTCGGATCATTCGGTATAACGTTTCTACCCATTTGTAGTTTGTTAGTTTAGCTTTAATGGCAGATCCGGGTTACGGTACACGATAGCGCCAGTTCGTTAAAAGTTTTTGTTCCGCATTTGGCGTCTGTTAGACGGCCGGGGTGCTGCCGTGGACTCACACCGAGTCCTCCGGTCTTCTTGCCGTCGTCCCGATCTCCCTCGGAATGTCCGGTCTCCACCTCCTCGACGGAAAGGGCACCACGTTGCCTGCTTCTTTTACGGGCTCCCACCTCTATACCGAGGCAACTCGGGCACGAAGTTGGCGAGCCGACGTGCCCAAGATTTGCTGTAGAATACGTGTAGAACCATGTCTCATTTTGGGGTTGTGGATGTTGCCTTTTGAGTGGAGGAATGATACAAGCTTTTTGGAGGAGGAGCTTGTGGGATTTTACCAAGCCAAAAGAGCAAAAATCCCCCCACTAGAATTTTGGACAGCCCCATCAAAGAGCAAGGCCGGCCATAATCTTGGAGAGGAGAGAATGAGTGAGTGGGGGTCAAAATGGGGGAGAGTATCATTTTATTACCCAAAGGAGAGAGAGAAAAAGGCTATCATGCAAAGTAATGATCACTAGCCTAAACCAACACTCCAACACAACCATCATCTCAAGCATGATGACTCCAAATGGTCAAGCCATCATCATCAAGCATGATGACTTTAAAAAGTCAAGCCATCATGAAGAAGTCAAGAAGTTGCAAATACCCCCTTCCAAATTACTTATTTGCACAAATGCAAATAAGCCCTCCTCAACCAATCTTCGGCCATTGAAAGATACAAATGAAAATGGCCGAAACGGAAAGCAAACTGGCAACTCCAGAAAACTGGTCCCGTAATAAATTACAGGAAAACCCCGATACTGTGTATACACACCCGCATTTGTATTCCGACCGAAATACAAATGCAATGAGACAAAATCTACACTGTACTATACTAGGATCCGACTTAAACCAAAGCCGGCTAGTAATATCCGTTCGATCCTGATCCGTACAATACCGCACGTATCTGATCGAACCCTGCCATATATCCATACGGCCTCTAGTACTAACTGTCCGATCCTGATCTGTGCAATACCGCACGTATCTGATCGAACCCTGCCATATCTCCATACGGCCTCTACAGCGTTTCGCCCGAAAGCTTGAGTAACTGAATGTGTGGGACTCTAAAGACTCGTCAATACTATGGCTGTGGATTTAACCACTAGCACGTCAGAGGTATTAGCCATACGTGACGGGCCACCAGCTATTGACCAAAAGGGACGTCGATGAGCGAACTCATCCTGACACCCTACTGAGCCTGTCAGTGACAATATCCGTACAGTCCGGTCCGTTCGTCTATGAGCATCGCATGGCGGGCCTAGGGGGTTGGTAAAAGTCAGACCCCTAAAAGCGGTACAAGTCGTGTCGGAGCGTAGCCCAGAACACCCTGAGATACTACTGGAATACCTACCAGTAAATCTCCTGCCTCGGCCGAGGACTTCGTGTAATGGCTCTCCTAGACACAGCGCGACCTCACCCTCAATACCGGGAGAGACGAACCCCTGAAGATCCGCTCACTGCCTCCATGTGGCTCGGGACTGTACCCAACTAAAACCTGTTTGCACGTCTCCTTTGAGCGTGGTAGGGTAGTAATCAAAGTACAGTGGGAACTCACACGAGACAAATGACGATCCCCAGGTCGATGAACTAACCTGTACACATGTCACCAGGGAACTGCTATCTGACGTCAGGTATAAGACCAACTAGCATGTTCCCGGCGAGTCCTGTCCGGTGTACTCATAACCCAATGAGCACCTGTATACATCTTAGGTGAACCAACTGACACCAGTGGCTTGTGAGACCGGCCACCGCCCCTCGTCGGGGTCTCGACTGTATACACTAGTCTACTCTGGAGTATCGATGCCCTGTCTCGAAACTCCCATGACTAGGGACCTTTTAAGGATGTGCTTATAGACCCCAGCTCCCACTTATATGATTGCCCTCATACTGCTGGTGGTCAAGCAAGAATCCTAGGGGCTCTATCAACGTGTAATAGCGACCTGTCAGGTCACCTAAAGCAGTACACGATGATAAAGATAAACCAGATAGCATACTATCATCTCTAGTAAGACTGTCCTACCGGGATAGGTCCTCCCTCAATCATTGCAATCACGTGCCTGTGATCCAATAATTGACTCTGAGGGCACTATCTCCAACAAAACCCACCTACAGCAAAAAGGCCCCACAGCCAACCGAAGCAGTATCCGCTGAAAAAGAAACAATAAGAAGCCATGCCGCGACTACTCTGAGGGTCAAGTCTGAAAAACACTGTGACACAACGGGGGTGAGTTGCCAACTCATGAATAGTAAGTAACATCATACAGATAATTGCAAGTATGCACGAACAACGATAATGTAAAACATACAATCTGATAGCTTAAGTATGGCAATATGGATACGCAACAATCATGATCAAGGTACACCATCAGGGTACTACAACTATATGAACAATGCATATCTAATAAATACTGAGTATGGGGTAAAACATATCGTCATCAATGAATCATCATCGTGGAAAAACCCAGTGTCCATCAACGACACCCTAAATCCCAATACCTCAGACGCCGTCACCCTGATCGGCCTTCATAGCTGTAAATCTCATGGAACCTGAGTGCCCAACATCGACACTCGAAACATCATGAAAACCCGTGTCTAACATCGAAACGTAAATCCATATAACTCGGGCTCCGTCAGTCCGGATCGGCCCATATCCATCTCACGACTCCGGTCGGTATCCTCCGGATAACCGCCGGGTCCAAACTATCACCGGTAGGTAGTAGTCCCTCTGCCAGGCTCATCGTCTACTGCACAACATATCTTTCTTGCCCCGGGGTACTATACCGGGTCAACCATGAACCTGCAAACGGATTATCCATCTCCTCGAATCGGGTTTCTAACATAAGTCTAAGAACCGAGAAAACTCATGGTGGACGCATCGAAATATCATATCAAGAGAAACCGGGTTTTCAAAACAATGCATACTTTCTTGAAATATCCACACGGTTCTCAAATCCATAAATCACATGAAATCCGTATCTCAATGCGTGCATCCATGAAATATGATGTATGCAACGTAGAACAGTAATATGAGCATATCAAGGGAAAACTGCTCTTTTAAATGAATCCAGTTTTTAAATATATCATGTGGTTCTCAATCTCTCCAAAGTCAAATGCAGCATCATATAAACGTATATATGTAGCTATAGCAAGGTATGTGTATATACATGTAGGTATGTATGCATGATGCATTTCATATGAGCAATATAACAAGAATCAACGTCTCAATGTCAATAACGAATACAATACCGCATATGTGTATATGTTGAGTGTGTCATGGCAATTACCAATGGTGTGTGTGTAGCATACAATTTAGTGCTCGTGCAATATGAACCGTCAGTAATGGTGCAGTGTCCAATAGGTACTAAGTCAAGACACAACAAGTAATAGTATGCAATGATACTCATGCACAATCAACTCATATGCATATAACATGTGGCTACAATATCATATTTAGCCCTCGACACTTAACTCCACACAGGCGATTTTCCCGTAGATGTTAAATCTACTCACCGATGATCTCGAGCTAAGTAAATCCAACCACTTGCTTTCCCTTCTTTGTAGCATTTGAAGTCCCCGCACCCACCCTTAATATCACACAAAACATAGCAAGTGCAACTTATAAATCGACCAACAATACATACAAACTACGTTTAGACCGACGCACCGACTCCAACAAACTCTCAAGTGTTCGCTTAGTGGCTAACGTGTGTAGCGATATCCCAAATCCAACCAAAGTGCAGCAAGCTACACCAAGAACGCGAACCGTGTCGGATAACTTAACGCGCGTAGTCGAAACACTATAAATTAGCAAAGTGTTCCCAGATTTTGCCTACAGTCAAACTATAAAAATCAAGCAGTACCAAACACCTAGGATAACACACAGACAGCTACCCTCAAAACCATAACCCCCCAGGTCCCTATAAAACCGGCGACGCCGGAATTTACTCTAATCTCGTCGGATGAACAGTGAATGGTGGGGTCAGGGTTTCAGGTGAACACTCAGGGCCTCTAGTAAAACACTACTACACTGCTAGATTTTACAGTAACCATTCGTGGTGATAGCAGATCACAGTGACCCCAAAATGACACTAAAAATACGATATGTGCACAAAACTATAATTTGAGTATTCTAAACCGCAACTACTAAGCAACACAACATTATAAAGTCCTAATTAACAGTTACGGATCATTACCTTTCCACACTTGCTCAAAAACCCTATCTTTCCATGCTCCAAGTATCTTTAGTGGCTTAACAAGGCCTGTAAAGGGTTTTAGTGAGGTTTAGTGAAGATTTTGCTTGGTTTTGTGATGATTTTGGTAGGGTTTCAGTTTGAGGGGAGAGGAAAATGAGATGAAGAAATAAGTGAGAATGAGAAGAGAAATGAGGAGTGTATGAGTGCGGGATGAGGGAAGTGAGGGAATGAGGTTAGAGAATGAACCATGCCCATTCTCTCTCCTCATTAAATGCTCCCTATGCTTGCCCATGCTTCATCATTCCTATGTTAACTCTCTCTCCCCCCCACTCTCTCAAGTCAACCCAATTCAAACCCCGTTATTTTAAAAACTAAATAATTTACTAAATACATACAACTTAATGGAATGTGGGTTAATGTGCCATTGCTACTTAGATATGGTTAACACTAATTAACCCTAGGTTAACATGCACAAGTGTGTGCAAGCCAAAACAAATAATAATAAAATATTAATAAATTTTTATAAAATATGTGAAAACTATTTTGGTTAACTTTTTACTAAAAACCCGCATTATCGCCTAATTAACACTAATCGCATTCTAAGGTGTTACAATCTTCCCCCCTTAAAAAATTCCGTCCCTGAATTTAAAAATCTTACTAAGCGTACCTTCAAAGAGATGAGGGAATTTCTTCTGCATCTCGCTCTCGGCCTCCTAAGTGACATCTTCACTATTCGGGCCACGCCAAAGAACCTTCACAGATGGCAAGACCGTTGACCGAAGTTTCTTCACCTGCCGATCCAATATAACTATCGGTTGCTCGGTGAACGAAAGATCGTGCTCTAGCTGAACGGTCTGGTGCCGAATCATGTGAGAAGGGTCATGAAGGTACTTGCGAAGCATTGATACATAGAATACGGGATGAACATCCGGAAAACTGGGCGGAAGTGCCAAACGATAAGGAACGGTACCAACTCGCTCAAGGATCACAAAAGGACCTACAAATCTGGGACTAAGCTTCCCTTTCTTCCGAAATCTCATCAGGCCCTTCATCGGAGAAATTCATAGGAATACATGATCCCCCACTGTGAACTCGAGTCTGCGACGATGACGGTCAGCATAAGACTTCTGTCTACACTGGGATGCTCTCATTCTATCTTGAATCAACTGGATCTCCTCTATAGTCTCTTGAACTAACTGGGGTCCTAAAATCTTGCTCTCGCTGAGTTCGGTCCAACAGACTGGCGATCGATACTTTCTACCATACAAAGCCTCAAAAGGTGCAATCTAAATCGTCCCCTGATAACTGTTATTGTAGGAGAACTCTATCAATGGTAAGTGACAATCCCAACTACCACCTGTTTATCCCAATCAGAGCAAAGCTCTGTTCAAATTCCAAGGCGGGAGATGAAGCAACGCTTCATCTTCCCCCAATCAGAAATAAAGCTTTGCTTTGAAAAATTAAAACTTTAATGAATGAAGCAATGCTTCAGATTCTTTGCGCTGCGCGCAACGCGCCACGTGTCAGAAGTTGATACGTCAGCACAACGCCCGAGGCGGTGCGTCCAATCAGAGCAAGGTTCTTTGAAAAGCAAAAGCAACGCTCTGTTGCGCAAGTGCACCACAGAGCGCCACGTGTCTACGCAGTTGCGCAAGCACAACTGCGCAAGCGCACCGCTGTGCGACACATGTCTGCGCAGTTGCGCACACACTGTTGCGCAAGTGCACCGCAGCGCGCCACGTGTCTGCGCAGTTGCGCAAGCACAACTGCGCAAATGCACCTCTGCGCGACGCGTGTCTGCGCAGTTGCGCAAACACTGTTGCGCAAGCGCACCGCTGCGCGACGCGTGTCTGCGCAGTTGCGCAAACACTGTTGCGCAAGCGCAAGCGCACCGCTGCGCGACACGTGTCTGCACAGTTGCGCAAGCACAGCTGCGCAAGCGTCTCACTGCGCGACACGTGTCACGCGCTGGTGAGTTGCGCAAAAACAGAATGAAGATTTAAGGAAATTTTTTCTGTTCTTGTTAAAACAAGAAGATTTTCTTGTATAAGGCAGGGGCCTTTGGATCAAAGATCCAACGGTGGGGAAAATTCCCCAAATCACTCAGAAAAGATTTATGTAACAAATTTAACTAATTTATGAGCACTATAAAAAGGACCCCAGACCTCATTTCAAAATCATCAACACCTTGCTAAAAAAAAAGAGAGAAGAGAACTCTTGAGAACTCTTGAAGAATAAAAAAAAGATAAAATCCTTTAAAAGAAGAGAAAATTCTCTTATGAACAAGATCATGGATCTTCAACAATAAATAAATAAATAAATAAAATAGTGCCTTGCACTTGTTTTATGAACCATCGGTTCTTGAACCTAAAATGTTCTTAAATTAATAGTGCTTTGCACTTTCATGAACCTTTGGTTCTCTGAGATAAGAAAAACAAGAAAAAAAACTTGTTTTTTCTTAGATCTAAATCAAATAGTGCCTTGCACTTGTTTTATGAACCATCGGTTCTTGAACCTAAAAGGTTCTTAAATTAATAGTGCTTTGCACTTTTATGAACCTTTGGTTCTCTGAGATAAGAAAAACAAGAAAAAACTTGTTTTTTTCTTAGATCTAAATCAAATAGTGCTTTGCACTTCTTTATGAACCATCGGTTCTTGAATCTAAAAGATTCTCAAATTAACAGTGCTTTGCACAAATGCAATGCATTACTTAAAGGGCCAGGCCCAAATCAAAATGACCTGACAGGCCAAAATAAATTGCAAGGCAATAAATGGGCAGAGCCCAAATAAATTGATGATTTGCATCCTTTATACAAGGGCAGTGCCCAAATGAAATTGATGCTCTGCATCATTTATAAAGGGCAGAACCCAAAACAAATTGATGCCCTGCATCTTTTCTGGGCAAAGCCCAAATAAAAATAAAAACAAATGCAAATAAAATATTGGACATTTTTAACTGGACTTAGCCCAATCGTGGCCATAAGTCCTTAAACTAAATTAATTGAGCAAAACGGTTCTCCTAAACTAATCCACATCCGGTTCAAGGGTACATCTCCGAACTCCTTTGATATCCATCGTTGTAATTCCTCAACGACGTCAAAGAGGTGACGGGTTCCAACGACCACACACCCATATGGACTGCGGGGTCCTTAAACTCGTGGACCGAAATGTCCATAAACTAATATCGGACCGAAACGTCCTTAAACTAATATCGGACCGAAACGTCCCTAAACTAATATCGGACCACCACGTCCCTAAACTGGCACAATAGAGCCCAAATGCTCTTTTGTCGGATCTAAACGGTCCCGTTAAGTTGATCTTAGTCTCAAACTGGACTAACGTATCCTTAACAAACGTTTGAGTCGATCTTAGCCTCAAAAATGGCTAACGTATCCTCCAAACAGACTTTAGTCCCAAATTGGACTATGAATCTCCCAAACTGGAACAATAGAGCCCAAACGCTCTTTTGTCGGATCTAAACGATCACGTTAAGTTGATCTTAGTCTCAAACAGGACTATCGTATCCTTAACGAACGTTTAAGTTGATCTTAGCCGCAACGCGACTAATGCATCCTTAAACTAAAAACACTAAACCCAAATCTAAGTAAATACGGATTTAGACTAATCCATGTCCTACGGGCGACGGCATTACTCAGTCTCCGTATAAAATCCACGGGCAACCACAAACAAAACAAACACACACGACACGAAGTGAAATTCTGGAGAAGGAGAAAGTTGTTACCGCGATGCGGTAGCGTAATTAACTGCAGGGGCTTGCGCCTGCAAGGATGAGCGTCCCCACAATCAAAAACCCCTCAAGCGAGGGGGAATCTGACAAAGTTTGCTACATCGGCCGCATCCGTCTAAACCTCCGATACACGGTGCCATAAATCAACTTGGCATCTTCGGAGAGGTGGACGGATAAAACCAAATAGCATCTGCCCCGAATCTCAGCGTCAGGAAATCGCGGTCCTGTGCGCTGCCGTTCGGAGGGGAACAGATTCTGGCACGCCCGGTGGGACCTCTTCCTCTTTCCACTCCACACTTCGTGTGTCGTGTTCGCGAACAAATCGCGGTTTATTGTGATTGCCTGTGGATTCAAGGCACTAAGATTTGGTGTCTTGGTCTATGAAGAAAACAGAAAATCGATGGCTTTGAACTGCACCGTCCGCAGCGATAACTCTCGCTCCGTGATTGCTGGAGGAGTGACTTATGGGCCCCAAGCGGCCCCCCTTTTCAAAATGCCGGTGGAGCAGGTGGCTCAAGCCACCACTGGACTATTTTTTTGGGACCATGCTCCCATCAATGAGCTTCAACGCCCCAATGACATTGCAAGAAGCTCCAAAGAAGTCGGTCTTCGATCGACTCACCACTGCCGCGACCCCTCTCAACAGGTCGCCCAACTCCACTGCTTCAGGTTTTAATGGATTAGGCCAGAGCTCCATCTGGCCTATGAAGAAGCCTGCCATACCAGAAGGCGTTATCCCGAAGCGGATAGCCATCCCAAATCCCGTTCCTGGAAAAATCACCAAGGTTGCTTCCCATGTTCAGAAGTCCGCTTCTGACAAGTTGGCCGTCCCCGTTCAACGGACGTTGATCTTTAAAAAGCTGGTACCAGTATATTCTGACCAACACAGGGGGCATGAGGAGATCACCCCTATAGCTGAAAAAACTCCATCAGCACGACATGCCCGACGTCGCTACTGGCGCCGAGTGAGGAAGGCTGGGGGCAACTCCCCCTCTGGACTTACTCCTCCAACTCTAATGGTGGAGATCGATACTGCTGTTCCAACCAGGAACAGCTTTAAGTTGCTGAACTCGGTGCGCAGAAACTCTCCTACTGCGGTGCTAAAGCGAACTCATTCATCTGTGAAGAATATTCCAGAGAAGAAGCTAGAGCAGCCCCTTCAATGGCTGTCCTCTAAAATTTACAAAGTCTGGCGACAGGTTCAAGAGTCGGTGATCGATCAAGACTGCCTCCGACGACAGAAAAAGATGAAGGTTCGGCAGGGGAAGGATTACTCTGTCAAACCACAAAAAGCAAAAGCTACTTGGGTGCCCACTAAAACGGCTCCCTTAACTCCAATCACTCAAAAAAGGAGGCCGCAAGAAGCCCCTGTGTCTTCGGCAAATCGCAAAGACACCGAACACAAACGCCCCAAGTCTGGGGGCATGGTGGTGCACACTGTTTATATGGCTTCTGGAAAAGAGGAAAGCCGCACTTCTACGGGCCACCGACCGCTCACCCGATCCGTGACGAAAGCCCAGGAGCAACAACAAAAGCTTCAGAAAATGATGACTACAATGGCTGCACTCACTGAGCCAAAAGAAAGCTCTGAAACGTCTTCGGATGAGCGTCAAGAACAAGAAACCGACGCTGACTTTTTACGCAGAGTCCTCGAAAAGAGGGACAAAGAAGCTGCAGAGCAAGCGGCTAACATAAAACAGATGGCGCTCCTCTTCCAAGATATGGTAGAGATGATGTTACAGCCGGACCCTCCTGCTGAAGATCCTCCGATCGTCCTTGAAGACGACAGAGGAGAAACGTCAAATCCTCCGCCGGCTCTATCAACAGCCAAGGAGGAGGCAATCTCCAAAGTTGACCTAGATGAATATATAGCTCAGCAGATCCGGGTTCATCAGGCAAATGAAGCGGCTGGGCAAATTGTTAGAACCGGACGACCGTATCCGAGCTGGTATGACCAAATCAATTACCCGCCAGGATATACGATCCCTAAATTCCACGTATATAAAGGGACAGGGAATCCGCATCAGCATGTCGCTCAATTCAGGGCCTTATGCGGCAATACTGGAGGCGATGACAAATTGTTGCTACGTCAATTCGTTGGCAGCTTAGCAGAAACAGCCTTTGAATGGTATTCGGAGCTACCTAATGACTCTGTCAAAACATTTGCAGAGATGGAACTGCTGTTTACACAAAGATTCGCAAGTGCTAGTGAACGCACCCCGATTACAGCACTGATAAATGCCAGGATAAGGCCCGGTGAAACGTGGGTCCAATACGCAACACGATGGCGAAACCTATGGTCGAAATGCGAACAACGCATAGAAGAGGCACCTACGGTAGGCATGTTTGTGGGCACTCTCAATCCGCAGGCGACCATCTCGCAATTCATGATGTTCTTCAGGCCGACCACCTTCCAGGCCTTGATCGACAAATTAGCCCAAATGGACCAGATGGGCCATAGACCGTCTCCTCCAAGACCCGATCCCCGAAATGAGAAAGGAAAAGCGATCATCGTCGCCAACGCTCAGCAACAGTCGAGCAACTCAAAGCCGGTCGCTCGCCAAAACAACGTGCGTCCACGCCCATCCCTCGAAGAGAGGCCAGGACGTCATTACTCGTTTCCTCAGAATAAAACGAGAAGACTGTTCGAGCTGGCAGTGCGCAACAGACTCATTAATCTGCCGAATCCAAAACGTCCGTTGCAGCCAGGCGATCTTAATAATCCCAATTATTGCCCTTACCACCAAACGGTAAGTCACCCGATTGAGGATTGTTTCGTCTTTAAGGGATGGATCGAGGATCAGTACCTACAAGGCAAGTTCGCGCTGTCGGAAAACTGGAAGGTAAACCCACCACAGCCGCACTCTCCAAAGAAGACGGACACGCCGGGGGCAGTTTGTTCTTTAGTCAAGGATGAAAACGATGGAGAAAACTTATCAGATGAATCCGAAGACTACGTAGCGACTTGTCATGTGATTTCTCATTCACTGACGGATGATGAGGAGGCTCTTTGCGCTGAGAAATCAATGGCGAACCCTGAGCCAGAGATTTTACAGCCATCAGACGAGTTGATCGATGTCTTCCTAAATGAAATTCATTTGAAAGCAAAAGCCAATCAAGAGCATGAAATGGCCATACTGGAAAAAGCCAAGGCATTCCCGTCAAATCAAAAGCCATACACTGCGGGTAAAAACAAATTCAAGACGAGGAAAAGGTTCGCCAAAGCTCTATCAGTAGGAATGAAGCTACCGCCCTCTGAAGAAAATTCTTTCTCTGAGGTAGAGATGCACCCTAACTTCTGCTTATATCATCAGAAGATCATACATCCTACCGAAGACTGCGAATCTTTTAACTGTTGGTGGCAAGGGTATGTCGCTCAAAAGCAACACTTCGACGGGACAAAGTGTGAAGCTTGTGGACATCGGAAAAATGCGATATATGAGCGCAAAAGAGTCGCCGACGATTGCCATATAGCCGACTCTAAGGCATCGCAAATTATTACCTTTGGAAGCAACTCTGATGAAGAAGCTATCCCCAACTCTTCCCTCGGGGAATCTATTTCAAAAATAAAGGAATTGAGAAGCTGGGAGAACGTTCAGCCATGCAATCGAATGCTACTCGGAAAGAATCCCGGCCCTGCAAACAACGGAGCGAACAAAAAGGTTAAAAGAAAAGGAAAAAAGGCCCTCGTCGCCAGCGCTCACCAACAATCAGGTGACCCTAGACCGGTTGCTCGCCAAAGCAACAAGCGGCAACCCCTCCAAGAAAAGTTGAAACGTCCTTACTCGTTTCCGCAAGATAAGACAAGGGGACTGTTCGAGCTGGCAGTGTGCGACAGACTCATCAATCTGCCGGGTCCAAAACGTCCGTTGCGGCCAGGCGATGTCAATAATCCTAATTATTGCCCTTACCACCAAACAGTAGGTCACCTGATCGAGAATTGTTACGTCTTCAAAAACTGGGTTGAAGACCAATACCAACATGGCGACTTTGCGCTGTCTGAAAACTGGAAGGTGAGTCCGCCGCAACCGCACGCTCCGAAAAAGACGGATACGCCGGGGGCATCATGTTCATTCATGGAGAAGGACTCACAGACCGAAAAGTCAATAAACTAGATATTTGCCTCAAATACGGCGACAACGGACCGAAACGTCCTTAAACTAACAACGGACCGAGATGTCCTTAAACTAATGATGGACCACAATGTCCTAAAACTTGCAAATGACCGAAATGTCTTTAAACTACTACCGCAGCATCCTTAGGCTGACAAAAAAAATATATCAAAAAAAAAATAATAATAAAAAAAACAAACGGTATGTCCATAAGCAAAAAAGGCATGGATGAAAACCCGAAAGGGCTCCGTGAGTAAAAACAGCAGGGCTACCGGCGAGTGTTCGTGAAAATCCGAAAGGGCACGACCTCGTAAAAAAATGTGTAGAAATAAAAAAAAAACGGTATGTCCATAAGCAAAGAGGGCACGGATGAAAACCCGAAAGGGCTCCGTGAGTAAAAACAGCAGGGCTACCGGCGAGTGTTCGTGAAAACCCGAAAGGGCGCGACCTCGTTAAAGAAAAAAGAGAAGAAGAAAATAAAAAAAAAACAAAAAAAAACGGTATGTCCATAAGCAAAACAGGCATGGATGAAAACCCGAAAGGGCTCCGTGAGTAAAAACAGCAGGACTACCGGCGAGTGTTTGTGAAAACCCGAAAGGGCGCAACCTCGTCAAAAGACACTTACAGGGCCCCCTCGACCTTGTAAGGAGAAACCACCCGCGTGAGATCCTTGCGACTCACAAGGGAGCAACACACTCAGGGATCCCCACGATTCCTAAGGAGAAAATACACTTGCGAGATCCTCATGACTCGTAAGGAGAACTCTCTTGTGGGACCCTTACGGCTCATAAGATTTGAAAGTCTTAAGTGACAGAGGCCTAAACCTGTGCTTAAGCAACCCCACAACTTTCGACATTGCCCTACAAGTAGTCCAATATTGACCCTTGTATACAATCCACGGGCGCGAATAAACATTTCCCTAACTAAGTCCCATCCGAGACTAGGGATATGTTTGCATAGTAAACAACCCTTGTAAATCCTCTCGACTTACAAGGAGAAAACCCTCCTGTAGGATCCTTACGACTTACAGAGGAACATACACTTAGGAATCCTCACGATTCTTAAGGAGAAAATACACCTACAAGATCCTCACGACTTGTAGGGAGAAATACCTTTGTGAGGCCCTTACGGCTCATGAAGTCAAAAGCATTAGTCGACAGGACCTTAACCCTGGTCGCTAAGCCTCCTTTGTTCGACAACGACAGAGACAAATGATGATTCGCTCCTGGCAATATCCCAGTTGTAGCGGTGCTGATGCCAAAATCGCTGTCCAATTTCGTGTTTACGGCGAAAAGCCAGTAGGCCGCACATGCATACGAAATAGCCGAAATGATGGGGCAACTTGCAATAAAAAAGCAGCAAGTAAAAATGTGTGCATGCAAAAAGCCGAAATGATTGGGCAACTCGCAATAAAAAAAACAGCGAGTAAAAATAAAATAAATAGCCAAAATGATTAGGCAACTCGCAATAAAAAGCAGCGAGTAAAAAAAAAATAGCCGAAATGATTGGGCACCACGAAAAATAGCCGAAATGATTGGGCAATCGTGATATTCGCGATATAAAAAGCTGAAATGATAAAGCATCGCGGAAAGAATAAAAAAAATTAAAAAAAATGAAACTTTTTGCCCTACAGGTGAAATCACATCGATCCCTGTATACAATCCAGGGGCACAAATAAAGAGGGAACCATACCTTCCCAACAGGCTCCATCAGAAAGCGAAGCCAAATCTCGACGGTTCATAGACAACGTAGAAACAATCTCGACATTTTTCGTAATATTACAGACACGATGTCAACAAATGAAGCAAACGAAGATCCCGAGCTTCAGGTCTCGACGTCAACATCGACAACTTAGAGATCACCAACGGCGTTTCTCCTCATTCCAAGCAAGATATAGATGCAACGTCAACAAAAGACCTCATGGTCGAAACAAAGCGAAGCGATGGCAAAATCCCAGCTTCACCTCAACATTCGTCTTGATACAGCAGACGAGGTGTCAACAATGGCGTTCCTTCGCAGTCCAACAAGATGCAGATACAACGCCAACAAAGACCTCACGGTCGAAACAAAGCGGAGTAACGGCAAAATCCCAACTCCACCTTAGCATTCGTCTCGTTACAGCAGACCCAATGTCAACAACGGCGTTCCTTCGCAGCCCAGCAGGGTGTACATGCAAAGTTAACAAAAGACCCCATGGTCGAAACAAAGCGGAGTGATGGCAAAATCCCAGCTCCACCTCAGCATTCGTCTCAATACACCAGACGCAGTGTGAGCAAATGAAGCGAAGGCCACATTCCTAGCTTCAGCGTCTTTACGGTAACTCACATAAAACCGGAAAGACAATCGGAGATCATCTCGCATCAGCACAGAGTGGTCACCACCTTTACGTTCGTCTCGATACAGCAGACGAAATGTTGACCCCAGCATTCTTCCTCCAACAGGATTTGGACACACCAAAGCAAACGAAGCGAAGGCCACATTCCTAACCTCGACGTCTTGACGGTAACTTACATAAAACCGGAAAGACAATCGGAGATCATCTCGCACCAGCACAGAGTGGTCACTACCTTGACGTTCGTCTCGATACAGCAGACGAGATGTCACCCCAATGTTCGTCTCGACACAGCAGACGCAACGTCATTAAACGAAAGGAGCCACGGCAAAATCCCTAGTTCCAAACCTCGACGGTTCACCAGCAACCTAGAGACAACCTCGACGTCCGTCTCGATACAGTAGACGAGATGTCACCCCAATGTTCGTCTCGACACAGCAGACGCAACGTCATTAAACAAATGGAGCCACGGCAAAATCCCTAGTTCCGAACCTCGACGGTTCACCAGCAACCTAGAGACAACCTCGACGTCCGTCTCGATACAGTAGACGAGATGTCACCCCAATGTTCGTCTCGACACAGCAGACGCAATGTCATTAAACGAATGGAGCCACGGCAAAATCCCTAGTTCCAAATCTCGGCGGTTCACTAGCAACCTAAAGACAACCTCGACGTCCGTCTCGATACAGCAGACGAGATGTCACCCCAACGTTCGTCTTGATACAGCAGACGCAACGTCATCAAACAAACGGAGCCACGGCAAAATCCCTAGTTCCCACTGCAACATTCTTCTCTATACAGCAGACGCAATACCAGCAGACGAAGCAAAGGCCAAATTCCTAGCTTCAGGGTCTTGACGGCAACTCATATAAAACCCGAAAGACTATCGGAGATCATCCCACACCAGCGCGGAGTGGTTATGACTCATCGGGGCTCTCCAAAATGAGCCTAACCTCAAGTAAAAAGCGGCATGGCAAATTCCTAGCGCTTGCTCTTCCGACGGTCAAACTGCCAAGGAGGATTGCTTGAAGACGTCTTGTCCAGCCCCCGAAGGGATCAGAGACACGGCAGTCGCAGGGCTACTCGAACAACATGATTGCCTATCGAGGACTATATCAGCTTATGCGACGGTACGATGGCCAAAACCCTAAGTACCACCAACCTTAATGGGCTTCTGTCGTAAAGAGCAGAGGTTAAATGCGACGTTAAGATGTTCTTGCGAGAAACGTTCGATTCATCTCGACTTGTGAAAAATTGTCGAGACGGCTCGACTCGTGAGATAAAGCCTTAGGCAGTGGGCATAAAAGAAGCCCGTTTCCTAAGCATTGGGACCCTGCCAGTTGGCCCAAAACGGTCTCTTGCATACCATCCACGGGTCTCACTCTCCAACGTCGAACTTCGACAAGGAGGGAAACAACCGCTTACAAGTCCTCTCGACTCGCAAGAGGGAAAAATTCTCTTGTAGGATCCTTACGACTTACAAGAGAAAACCACACTTAGGAATCCTCACGATTCTTAAGGAGAAAAACCCACCTACGAGATCCTTTCGATCCGTAGGGAGAAAAGTCTCTATGAGACCCTCACGGCTCATAGAGTTGAAAAGTCTTAGGCAGCAGATCTGAACCTGCGGCCTAAGCCCTCGCTATCTCGTGAAGAAATCAAGAAGCTTACTCTATTACCTGCTAATTGCGACGACATGCTGAAAAAGAGGAAAAGCAACAGAAAGAGCATCTGATTTACATTTGATCAAGCGTTCAAGGCACATTCATTCATGCATGGGCAAAAAGGACTCAGGACAAAAGATATATAATAAAGACAAGCTGGGATAAAAAAAATTTCATTAATATTGCCCAAAATTCTTACAATCATAAAAAAGCAATGAAAGAAAAGTATTATTACAATGGAATAACCTCAGATCCGGGGCACGGATTGAGGAATTCAAAAGTAAGGCCATCCAGAGTTCTTCTGGCCTTTCTAATTATTCTTATGCGCAGCCTCTCGCGCTCCTCTGTGTTGATATCATCGGCAAGCCCTTCCGGCGTTCGATAAGAAGCAACTATCGTCGTCTGCTGAAAGATTTGATGTAGGATGTCAATGAGACCGTCCCGCCGTTTCTTCGAGATCAGCCCCGTCAGGTACACTGAATGCACCTTGTCTTCGGCATCATCCAACGCATTGAGCGGTAGGGCCTCATGAAGACCCGGAAGTGCTCTCCATATTGCTCCCAGCACAACCTTTAAGAGAGCCGAACGACGAGGAAGCAGCCAACCACAACTCGCGTTGAGGCGACCCATGACCTCCGCACACTGGGCGTCCGTAAACTCCTGGTTCTGTTGACGGCCCTGTACACGGATATCCTCATAAGTGATGAACTCGTGCAAGCTGTATAGACGCATCGCCATAATACCTGAAGAAAACAATACAGGGAGATTAACAAACAAGAAAATACAGAAAGTTAAAAGTTAAACTCCTCGAGAGCAATGCTCTGCAGACAGGAGCGACACCAGTCAAAATCAGTTATGAGGAGAATTTGAGGAAAATTCCTTGAGAACATTGAGAGCTCCGCTCTGAAAAAAATGATATAATAATAATAATATTATCAAGTGTCATATAATTTGGGAGGAGAAAAGCTCCATTAATTAAGAAGATATAAGAAAAATCTTTTATAGAGCGAAGCTCTATTAATGGAACCCTAACAGGATCCTCCTGAGTTCTCTTTGGACCCCTTTAGAGCAAAGCTCTGCTAAATGAAACCTTAAATGGGTTTTCTTTAGATCAGAGATCTATGGAGAGAAAGGCTCTGTTGATGAAAATTAATCTAATTTAATTTAATCTTAATTTAAATTTTCACCTAAAAAGTTTTAAAGAGTTCAACTCTTGCAGTTCTTGAAAATAAAGAGCAGGGCTCTGAGTTTTGAAAATAAAATCGTGAAGATGAAAATCATCTAAAGTACCAAAGGTCCTATTTATAGGCATCAATTGCCTCTTCAACTGCCAAAAGGTGCCGCGACGGTTCGGATTCTGCCACCGTTGCGCTTGCGTTTGGAGGCCACGTAAGCGCAGCGGTGGGGGGGGGCATTTGTTTACCCCAATCAGAGCAAAGCTCTGTTTAAATTCCAAGGCGGGAGATGAAGCAACGCTTCATCTTCCCCCAATCAGAAATAAAGCTTTGCTTTGAAAAATTAAAACTTTAATGAATGAAGCAACGCTTCAGATTCTTTGCGCTGCGCGCAACGCGCCACGTGTCAGAAGTTGGTACGTCAGCACAACGCCCGAGGCAGTGCATCCAATCAGAGCAAGGCTCTTTGAAAAGCAAAAGCAACGCTCTGTTGCGCAAGTGCACCACAGCGCGCCACGTGTTTACGCAGTTGCGCAAGCACAACTGCGCAAGCGCACCGCTGCGCGACACGTGTCTGCGCAGTTGCGCACACACTGTTGCGTAAGTGCACCGCAGCGCGCCACGTGTCTGCGCAGTTGCGCAAGCACAACTGCGCAAACGCACCTCTGCGCGACACGTGTCTGCGCAGTTGCGCAAACACTGTTGCGCAAGTTCACCGCTGCGCGACGCGTGTCTGCGCAGTTGCGCAAATACTGTTGCGCAAGTGCACCGTTGAGCGACACGTGTCTGCGCAGTTGCGCAAGCTCAGTTGCACAAGCGCTTCACTGCGCGACACGTGTCTGCGCAGTTGCGCAAGCACAGCTGCGAAAGCGTCTCACTGCGCGACACGTGTCATGCGCTGGTGAGTTGCGCAAAAACAGAATGAAGATTTAAGGAAATTTTTTCTGTTCTTTTTAAAACAAGAAGATTTTCTTGTATAAGGCAGGGGCCTTTGGATCAAAGATCCAACGGTGGGGAAAATTCCCCAAATCACTCAGAAAAGATTTATGTAACAAATTTAACTAATTTATGAGCACTATAAAAAGGACCCCAGACCTCATTTTAAAATCATCAACACCTTGCTAAAAAAAAAGAGAGAAGAGAACTCTTGAGAACTCTTGAAGAATAAAAAAAAGGTAAAATCCTTTAAAAGAATAGAAAATTCTCTTATGAACAAGATCATGGATCTTCAACAATAAATAAATAAATAAATAAAAAAAATAGTGCCTTGCACTTGTTTTATGAACCATCGGTTCTTGAACCTAAAAGGTTCTTAAATTAATAGTGCTTTGCACTTTCATGAACCTTTGGTTCTCTGAGATAAGAAAAACAAGAAAAAAAACTTGTTTTTTCTTAGATCTAAATCAAATAGTGCCTTGCACTTGTTTTATGAACCATCGGTTCTTGAACCTAAAAGGTTCTTAAAATAATAGTGCTTTGCACTTTTATGAACCTTTGGTTCTCTGAGATAAGAAAAACAAGAAAAAACTTGTTTTTTTCTTAGATCTAAATCAAATAGTGCTTTGCACTTCTTTATGAACCATCGGTTCTTGAATCTAAAAGATTCTCAAATTAACAGTGCTTTGCACAAATGCAATGCATTACTTAAAGGGCCAGACCCAAATCAAAATGACCTGACAGGCCAAAATAAATTGCAAGGCAATAAATGGGCAGAGCCCAAATAAATTGATGATTTGCATCCTTTATACAAGGGCAGAGCCCAAATGAAATTGATGCTCTGCATCATTTATAAAGGGCAGAGCCCAAAACAAATTGATGCCCTGCATCTTTTCTGGGCAAAGCCCAAATAAAAATAAAAACAAATGCAAATAAAATATTGGACATTTTTAACTGGACTTAGCCCAATCGTGGTCATAAGTCCTTAAACTAAATTAACTGAGCAAAACGGCTCTCCTAAACCAATCCACGTCCGGTTCAAGGGTACATCTCCGAACTCCTTTGATATCCATCGTTGTAATTCCTCAACGACGTCAAAGAGGTGACGGGTCCCAACGACCACACACCCATATGGACTGCGGGGTCCTTAAACTCGTGGACCGAAATGTCCATAAACTAATATTGGACCGAAACGTCCTTAAACTAATATCGGACCGAAACGTCCCTAAACTAATATCGGACCACCACGTCCCTAAACTGGCACAATAGAGCCCAAATGCTCTTTTGTCGGATCTAAATGGTCCCGTTAAGTTGATCTTAGTCTCAAACTGGACTAACGTATCCTTAACAAACGTTTGAGTCGATCTTAGCCTTAAAAATGGCTAACGTATCCTCCAAACAGACTTTAGTCCCAAATTGGACTATGAATCTCCCAAACTGGAACAATAGAGCCCAAACGCTCTTTTGTCGGATCTAAACGATCACGTTAAGTTGATCTTAGTCTCAAACAGGACTATCGTATCCTTAACGAACGTTTAAGTTGATCTTAGCCGCAACGCGACTAATGCATCCTTAAACTAAAAACACCAAACCCAAATCTAAGTAAATACGGATTTAGACTAATCCACGTCCTACGGGCGACGGCATTACTCAGTCTCCGTATACAATCCACGGGCAACCACAAAACACACACGACACGAAGTGAAATTCTGGAGAAGGAGAAAGTTGTTACCGCGATGCGGTAGCGTAATTAACTGCAGGGGCTTGCGCCTGCAGGGAAGAGCGTCCCCACAATCAAAAACCCCTCAAGCGAGGGCGAATCTGACAAAGACTGCTACATCGGCCGCATCCGTCTAAACCTCCGATACACGGTGCCATAAATCAACTTGGCATCTTCGGAGAGGTGGACGGATAAAACCAAATAGCATCTGCCCTGAATCTCAGCGTCAGGACATCGCGGTCCTGTGCGCCGCCGTTCGGAGGGGAACACCACCAAAATCAAGCACGCACGCACGAAGCATATCCTCCAGAGTCTGTATAGTCTGCTCTGACTGACCATTGGTCCGCGGATGGAAAGTGGTGCTAAAACTCAATCTGGAACCCAAAGCTTTCTGAAGCTTCTGCCAAAGACGGCTAGTGAACTGGGTGCTCCTATCGGATATGATGCATGTGGGAACGCCGTGCAAACGCACAATCTCATCAATGTACAACTGAGCATACTGAGTATAAGCGAAAGTGGTCTTCACTGATAGGAAGTGAGTCGCTTTCGTCAACCGGTCAACAATCACCCAAATGGAGTCATACCCTCGACTGGACCTGGATAGACCCACAACGAAATCCATGGAGATCTGTTCCCATTTCCACTCCGGAATGGGTAAAGGTTGCAACTCTCCTTCCGGTCTCTGATGCTCAACCTTGACATGCTGACAAGTCAGGCACCTCGAAAAGAAATCCGAAACATCACTCTTCATCCCTGCCCACCAGTAGATATCTCTTAAGTCACGATACATCTTGGTGGAACCTGGGTGAACACTATAAGCTGACTGATGTGCCTCCTCTAGGATCTCGCGTCTCAACCCATCGGTATCAGGTACACAAAAATGAGTCCCAAAATGTGGCACACCCTGGTCATCAATCAAGAACTCCGAATCTCTAGCCTGCCGAACATGCTCAAGAATCTCAGACAAACGGGCATCGTCGGGCTGTGCCTCACGAATACGATCAAGTAGAAGTGGACGGGTGCGGACATGAGCAAGCTGTCCCCCAGTGGAAGTGAACTCAAACTCTACTCTGTTGTCGCACAAGATCTGCCAATCTGCAGAAGACTGTCTCTAAACTGTGCTCAACTGGGACAAGCTACCCCCGGGCCTACGACTCAAAGCATCAGCTATCATATTCGTCTTGCCCGGATGATAAAGGATCTCACAATCATTATCCTTCACAAGCTCCATCCAACGACGCTGTCTCAAATTCAGATCCCGCTGCTGGAAGATATACTTTAAGCTCTGGTGATCTGTGAAAATCTGACACGACTCCCCGTACAAGTAGTGTCTACAAATCTTAAGCGCAAAGACCACCGCAGCCATCTCAAGATCATGAGTGTGATAATTCTGCTCGTGCTTCTTCAACTGCCGGGAAGCATAAGCGATAACTCTATCATGCTGCATCAATACACAACCAAACCCTACTCGGGAAGCATCACAGTAAACAATAAAGCCGCCCGATCCAGATGGCAAAGATAAACTGGTGCAGTCATCAACCGAGTCTTCAACTGCTGAAAACTTAATTTGCATGCCTCAGTCCAAAGAAAAGGAACCCCTTTCTTGGTCAGTCCGGTCAGCGGTGCAGCGATACTCAAGAAGACCTGCACGAAACAGTGGTAATAACCAGCTAAGCCCAAAAAGCTGCGGACCTCTGTCACTGATACAGTTCTGGGCCAAAGCTGTACGGCCTCGATCTTCCTCGGGTCTACACGAATACCGTCTCCCGTAACCACATGACCCAGGAAGTCAACACTATCAAGCTAGAAGGCACACTTTGAGAATTTAGCAAACAGTTGGTGCTCTCTCAATTTCTGCAAAGAAATTCTCAAGTGCTGCTCATGCTCCTCTCGACTCTTGGAATAAACCAGAATGTCATCAATAAACACAATAATAAACTGATCGAGGAATGGCCTGAAAATCCGGTTCATCAAATCCATGAACGCTGCTGGGGCATTGGTGCCTTCCACGCAAGACGACTAGGATCAAATGGTTTGATTAGAGTAGGGGTCGCGAGGTAAGAAACTGTTCGGTTAAGAATCGGTAGCGAAATTCCTTGTCGTTTTGGAATTGGTAGAGGCTCCAAGAGACCTCTTGTCCGAACGACATCACCAAAAACTCATAATGCCCGTAGCGCGTACGAAAAGCAGTTTTCGGAATGTCATCATTCCGAACCCGCAACTGATGATAACCCGATCTCAAATCAATCTTGGAAAAATGTCCCACACCCTGGAGCTGATCAAACAAATCGTCAATGCGAGGTAAAGGATACCTATTCCGCACCGTAACTCGGTTTAATTGACGATAATAAATGCATAACCTCAAACTGCCTCTTTCTTCTTGATGAACAGAACAGGAGCTCCCCAAGACGAAACACTCGGACGCACAAGTCCCCTATCAAGCAACTCTTACAGCTGATCCTTAAGCTCCGCCGAGGCCATCCGGTAAGGCGGTATAGAAATAAGCCCCATGCTGGGTATCAAATCAATACAAAACTCAATCTCACGCTCTGGCGGCAATCCAGGTAACTTATTGGGAAAAACGTCGGGAAACTCTCTCACAATAGAACCCAGTCCAACAAATCTACCGTAGCTCCGGTATCACAAATGAAAGCTAAGAATCCCCGACATCCTCTCCTCAAAAGCCGACTAGCGCAAAGGGCTGAAATCAAACTGTGAGGGGCGGCACCACGGTCCCTCTGCACAATAAGAACTGACTCGCCGGGAAAACAAAACCTGACTGTCTTCTCGCGGCAGTCCACATACACGTAGCAAGTAGCTAACCAGTCCATGCCCAGGAGAACGTCGAAATCCAACATCTTAAGAAGGATCAAGTCGACGGACGAATCTCTATCTCTAATACGAACGGCACACGACCAAAACACATGTCGTGCAATAAAAGACTCGCCTACAGGAGTAGTCACGACAAGCGGCTGATCTAGTAAACACGACTCTCGGCCCAACCTCGGCACGAAGTGTGTAGAAACATACGAGTGCGTAGATCCCGGATCAAACAAAACGTGTGCATCGAAGGAACATACTGAAAGAGTACCTGAAACCACTGTATTGGACACCTACACGTCCTGATGAGTCAAAGCAAATACTTGAGCCTACCCCTCTACCGGCGACTGGCTGACCTCCGCCTCTGCCACCCCATCCTCTCTGAACAAACCCTCCGCGACCATGACCTCTTTGAGCATTATTCTGACGCGGAGCAACAACAGGCGTAAGGGGCAACGCTCTCTGAGGTGGAGAAGGTGGTAAGGTAACATGTGATACGGCTGCCTCGTCCTCACACGGCTAGGTACAATCTCTGACGCGATGATAAAAACTCCCGCTCCAGAAACATCAAGACGATGACTGCTGACCCTCCTGGGGATAAGAGCTAAACAACTGGCCTCGTCCCAAGCCTCTGCTACTCCCACGACCTGAACGAAATCTGTCGTGGCGTCTATACATCTGCCTTCGGGATGATACACCAATACGAACCCTCTTCGGTTCTGGAACGACCGAAGTCTCGGAAAGACGCTCCTCAACCAGTAGGGCTGCATCTACTGCGGCTGCATATGTGTCATAATGCTGGGCGCTGATAGCGAGAAACAACTGAGTAAGCAGGCCTCGTACAAATCTCTTGATCCGCATCTCCTCAGTGTTTACCAAATATGGAGCATACACAGATAGCTGGGTAAACTGAACATCATACTCTGCCACCGTCATACCCGGAGTCTGGCGTAATGACTCAAAACTGCGAGCTCGAGCATCCCTGATGCTTTGTACAAGAAAACGGGCAAGAAACACCGTCATGAACTCAGCCCAGGTCATAGGAGAAAGACATGCGACTCTGCCCCTCTCTAAAAACTCGCACCAGGTCTGGGCAAGACCCTCCAGACGAAAACTCACGAACTCTACCCACCTCGCGTCGGAGCATCTCAACGAACGACAGATCCTGGCCATTCGATCGATAAATGACTGGGGATTCTCAGCTGCATCAGTGCCGGTGAAAACCGGAGGCTTCAGCCTCATGAACTCAGATAATGATATGGTGATAACCTCCGTAGCTGTAGGTACAACTACCTGAACAGTAGGCACCATCGCAGTCCTTATGACAGGTGGGACAACCTCCTGTCTCTGCGCTCGACTGGCCTCAACTAACGACCCCATCATCTGGCGCAAATCCTGGCCTCTAGCCTAGTAATACGATCTAGCGAGGGTGGATCAATCTGCTCCTGTGGAATAGGCGTACCGCTCGGGTTAGTCCTTGTCTCTGACGAGCCTACCCTGACCTCGGCTCTCACGGCCGCTCTCTGCGCCCTCGTAGTATTCGGCGGCATAATGGATGGAAATGAAAACAGAATTCGATAAGAACATAGAAATCGAATCATAAGGATACATGGAATCAAGGAAGGAATTACAAGCAATATGTCCTAAGGTCACTTAGGCGGAGTACCGTGTCGTAAGTATGCCGCGGAAAATAAACACGCTACGTCACTCTGCTTAAGCTACATACTCCATCATACCAAGGTCATCCTACACTCCGGAAAGTAAAATCTAGCGCTCTGATACCAACTTTGTCACGATCCAAATTTAGGCACGTGACTGGCACTTAAATCACGCGACGTCAACAGGCGTAACACAATTTAAATAAGCCGAAAACCCAGAAATCTAAACCATAAAATAAGTAAGTGATAAAACATTGTTAAAAACATTTGGAAATCTCAAGTAAAAATCTTAAAGCTTAAGTTTATTTTCTTAAAAATTTCGGCAGCACCTCCTTTGTAAAAAAAAAAACTAGCCCCGAAATGGGTACAAACACAGGATATAAATAAAGCATCCCCAAACGGGAGCAATTCACCCCCAAAGGCAGAAACAACCACCAAAAGCATATATATACGACGCCGTAGCGAAGAAATAGACAATAACAATGAAAAACAACATGAAGAGATAAAACTACATAAGAAAGACTGGCTCACACGAGCACGACACCCAGAATCACAAAATATACAACTTCGGTCCTCACAAACTCGTCTCTAAATCAATACATGAAAGTGGTAGATGGAAAGTACTAGATACAATGAGATATACAATGGACATAAATGGATAACCGCAAACCCACCTACAGCAAAAAGGCCTCACAGCCAAACGTAGCGGTATCCGCTGAAAAAGATACAATAAGAAGCCCTACCGTGACTACTGTGAGGGTCAAGCCTGCAAAACACTGTGGCACAATGGGGGTGAGTTGCCAACTCATGAATAGTAAGTAACATCATACAGGTAATCGCAGGTATGCACGGACAGCGATAATCTAAAACATACAATCTGATAGCATAAGTATGGCAATATGGATATGCAACAATCAAGATCAAGGTACACCATCAGGGTACTACAACTACATGAACAATGCATATCTAATAAATACTGATTATGGGATAAAACATATCATCATCAATGAATCATCATCGTGGAAAAACCCAGTGTCTATCAACGACACCCCAAATCCCAATGCCTCAGGCACCGTCACTCTGATCGGCCCTCATATCCGTAAACCTCATGAAACCTGAGTGCCCAATATCGACACTCGAAACATCATGAAAACCCGTGTCCAACATCGACACGTAAATCCATATAACTCGGGCTCCGTCAGTCCGGATCGGCCCATATCCATATCACGACTCCGGTCGGTATCCTCCGGATAACCGTCGGGTCCAAACTATCACCGGTAGGTAGTAGTCTCTCTGCCAGGCTCATCGTCTATTGCACAACATACCTTTCTTGCCCCGGAGTACCATACCGGGTCCACCATGAACCCACAAATGGATCATCCATCTCCTCGAATCGGGTTTCTAACACAAGTCTCAAAACCAAGAAAACTCATGGTGGACGCATCGAAATATCATATCAAGAGAAACTAGGTTTTCAAAACAATGCATACTTTCTTGAAATATCCTCACGGTTCTCAAATCCATTAATCACATGAAATTCGTATCTCAATGCGTACATCCATGAAATATGATGTATGCAACGTAGAACAGTAATATGAGCATATCAAGGGAAAACCGCTCTTTTAAATGAATCCAGTTTTTAAATATATCATGCGGTTCTCAATCTCTCCAAAGTCAAATGCAACATCATATAAATGTATATATGTAGCTATAGCAAGGTATGTGTATATACATGTAGGTATGTATACATGATGCATTTCATATGCGCAATATAACAAGAATCAACGTCTCAATGTCAATAACGAATACAATACCGCATATGTGTATATGTTGTGCGTGTCATGGAAATTACTAATGGTGTGTGTGTAGCATACAATTTAGTGCTCGTGCAATATGAACCGTCAGTAATAGTGCAGTGTCCAATAGGTACTAAGTTAAGGCACAACAAGTAATAGTATGCAATGATACTCATGCACAATCAACTCATATGCATATAACATGTGGCTACAATATCATATCTAGCCCTCGACACTTAACGTCATACGGGCGATTTCCCCGTAGATGTTAAATCTACTCACCAATGATCTCAAGCTAGGTAAATCCAACTAGCTGCTTTCCCTTCTTTGTAGCGTCTGAAGTCCCCACACCCGCCCTTAATATCACACAAAACATAGCAAGTGCAACTTAGAAATCGACCAACAATACATACAAACTACGTTTAGACCGACGCACCGACTCCAACAAACTCTCAAGTGTTCTCTTAGTGGCTAACGTATGTAGCGATATCCCAAATCCAACCTAAGTGCAGCAAGCTACACCAAGAACGCGAACCGTGTCGGATAACTTAACGTGCGTAGTCGAAACACTATAAATTAGCAAAGTGTTCCCAGATTTTGCTTACAGTCAAACTATAAAAATCAAGCAGTACCAAACACCTAAGATAGCACACAGACAGCTACCCTCAAAACCACAACCCCCCAGGTCCCTACAAAACCGGCGAAGCCGGAATTTACTCTAATCTCGCCGGATGAACAGTGAATGGTGGGGTTAGGGTTTCAGGTGAACACTCAGGGCCTTTAGTACAACACTACTACACTGCTATATTTTACAGTAACCATTCGTGGTGATAGCAGATCACAATGACCCCAAAATGACACTAAAAATACGATATGTGCACAAAACTATAACTTGAGTGTTCTAAACTGCAACTACTAGGCAACATAACATTATAAAGTCCTAATTAACAGTTAAGGATCATTATCTTTCCACATTTGCTCAAAAACCCTAGCTTTCCATGCTCCAAGTCATCTTTAGTGGCTTAACTAGGCTTGTGAAGGGTTTTAGTAAGGTTTAGTGAAGATTTTGCTTGGTTTTGTGATGATTTTGGTAGGGTTTCAGTTTGAGGGGAGAGGAAAATGAGATGAAGAAATAAGTGCGAATGAGAGAATGAGAAGAGAAATAGGGAGTGTATGAGTGAGGGATGAGGGAAATGAGGGAGTGAGGTTAGAGAATGAACCATGCCCATTCTCTCTCCTCATTAAATGCTCCCCATGCTTGCCCATGCTTCATCATTCCTATGTCAACTCTCTCCCTCTCCCTCTCTCTCAAGTCAACCCAATTCAAACCCCGTTATTTTAAAAACTAAATAATTAACTAAATACATACAACTTAATGGAATGCGGGTTAATGTGCCATGGCTACTTAGATATGATTAACACTAATTAAGCCTAGGTTAACATGCACAAGTGTGTGCAAGCCAAAACAAATAACAATAAAATATTAATAAATTTTTATAAAATATGTGAAAACTATTTTGGTTAACTTTATACTAAAAACCCGTATTATCGTATAATTAACACTAATCGCATTCTAAGGTGTTACATGTTGTATCCAGAGATGGAATTGCAGTTGACCCCGAAAAGATTGCAGCTGTTCATGATCGGCCTACTCCAAAAAATGTGGGGGAGATCAGAAGTTACCTTGGGCTTGATGGATATTATAGAAGGTTTGTGGAGAACTTCGCTCGAATAGCAGAACTCTTGACCAAGCTAATACGAAAGAAGGTATCATTTGTTTGGACCGAGAAGTGTGCGTCGCCATTTGAAGCGCTGAAATAAAAATTGATAACCGGTCCTATTTTAACAGTGCCAGATGGTTCCGGAGGACTAGTTAAACACAACGACGCATCTGGGAAAGGCTTGGGATGCATTTTGATACAGCATAGAAAGGTTGTAGCTTATGCGTCGAGGCAAGTGAAGACTCATGAGAAGAACAACCTAATTCATGATTTAGAGCTAGCAGCAGTGATTTTTGCGCTGAAGATCTGGAGATACTACTTATTGGGCAAAAGGGTAGAAGTGTTTACTGATCACATGAGCCTAAAGTACGTGTTCACACAGAAAGAGCTCAATATGATGTAGCATAGATGGTTAGCGCTGATGGCTGACTATGATCTTGATTTAAAGTACCATCCGGGGAAAGTTAATATAGTGTCGGATGCTTTAAGTCGGTTGCCAGCGATACGGATGTTGACTGCACAGAAGGAGATTATAACTGATCTTCATAGATTCGAGTTGGAGATCGTACTACCAGATTATTCGGGACAGTTGATGCAGTTGCAAGTACAGTCATCCTTGATCGAAAGCATTAAGATAGTACAGTCGCACGATTCTAAATTGCAGAAATTTTGAGGACAAGTGGAAGCAGGACTTCGAACTGATTTGTTGATTCATGAAAATGGTTTGTTAAGATATGAAAATCGTTTGTGTGTACCTAAAGGAGATGTTCATGAAGAAATCATGAAGGAGGCTTATAGTTCCGCATATTCAGGACATTCGGGAGGCACGAAGAAATATAGAGATTTGCGACAACATTTTTTGTGGGAAGGCATGAAAAGAGAGATTGCTCGCTACGTATCGAGGTGTTTGGTGTGTCAGAAAGTCAAGGCTGAACATCAAAGGGTAGCTGGTTTATTACAACCACTTCTGATTTCTCAATGAAAGTGAGAACATATAACCATAGATTTCGTGACAGCCTTACCATGAAGTCCAAAGGACAATAACGCGGTTTGGGTGATTGTCGATTGATTGACCTAGGAAGCTCATTTCATACCATTTCGAGTTGGACAGTTGACGGAGGCTTTGGTAGAGTGGTACATACAGGAGATTGTGAGATTGTATGGAGTATCAGTGAGTACCGTTTCTGATCGTAATACTCGGTTCCTATTACAGTTTTGGAGGAGTCTGCAGGAAAGTCGAGGAACTCGGTTGAAGTTTAGTATGGCCTACTATCCTCAGACTGATGAACAGTCCGAGAGAACGATCCAAACTCTTGAAGATATGTTGAGAGTGTGCATGTTAGACTTCAAAGGTTCGTGGGAGGATTATTTGCTTTTAGTGGAGTTTTCATACAATAATAGTTTTCAGGCAACTTTACAAATGGCTCCATTTGAAGCATTGTACGGTCGTAAGTGTCGCTCGCCTGTTTATTGGGACAATGTTGGAGAAATAACATTGTTGGGACCGGAACTCATTGTGTAAACTGTGGAGAAAGTTAACTTGATTCGTAATCATATGAAGGTGGCACAATATCGACAGAAAAGTTGGGCTGATTCTGGAAGAAAACCTTTCGAGTTTGCTGTTGGTGATCTTTATCCAAGTGTTTATGTTATCCAAGTGTTTATGTCTCAAATACCTTGTATGATATCTGAAATTTATGGTTTTTGTAAGGTTTTAGGGCTCAGATTTGAATCTTCTATATTTTTATTGCTCATAAAGATAAATAAATAATACTGGAAGCTTGTTTTAGAACCTAGAATACACCCTAAAAACTCGAGCCCCTTCCTTCATGGTTGGACCGCCGAAAAATTCAAAATGACCACTATTGGCGGTTTTGTTAGGGAATTAGGATTTGAGTTTTTGTCTGGGGCTCTTTGTATCTTATATTAAGTCTCTGGTATACTTTTCCCCCCTGATCGTCTATACAAAAATCTGGAAGCTGTTTACTAGACTTAGTGTGAGATATTAGCGTACGATACAGATATTTCATATCAAGTTTTGGTATTTTCTCTAATCACGAAGATTCGGGGTAGTTCTAGGTTTCATCACCTATGATTAACACATGATAGTCAAACATTTTAACTTACGTGAGTTGGTTCGCTTTATATATGTATATACGTTGTATCATCAATCTAGCCTACCGCGTGCGAAAGTTTTGTTTCGATAGTAGGATCAGTTGTAGGGAATTCGGAAGCGACGAGAAAGGGAAAAGAAGTGATTGGATTCGAATAGATCAAGACGGGGGACATTGTATGGATGGCGTATAGCGCCCGAAAACTAAAACTTTCGATAAACTATTTTAATTCATTTCGTTCGTATAAATATACTTAGATTCATATTGCATGTATTTATCTTTTATAACACTATTGCCTAACAGTTGCTAGGACAATCGTACCATTACCGATGATTTTATGTTGTACTTGCATATACCCGCATGTTATACCTACACCTCATCGGTAATTAACATGCCACATACACATATAGAACTTGCCATGTTACTTACATCACATTGTACCCTGCTAATAATGTAGATTTTTGTTTATCACTCAGCATTACGTAACGTTCGGTATATTGTTTCTTAATTCCATTGTTACTACGTCTTTTTCTACGATATTGTTTTATGAAATTTTTGTTGCTAAAGGGTTTGAGATACTGCATGGTACATTTTATAAGACTTGATTGCGTTTACAAATTTTACAGTTTCTCGTGATATATAATGATACGTCCACCATGAGCTTGATATTTTCTTTTTTCTGATTTGATTTTATTCCGAACTGAGTGGGGGAGATATACGGTTGCGGATTTCTACGATATCCGGACTGAGTGGGGGAGTATACAGTCGAATACATAGTAGCCTCGGTAGAGGACGAGGGGCAGGAAAGCCGCATTTAAGGCGAGGGGCCTAACAAGGATACTCGATACTAGAGATTGTTTCCTGATTTAAAATCAGAAAAGCTGCTGGGAAAAGCTTCAGAAGAGGGTCACATGCTTACACGTGACCAGCAGTCACGTGTTGGCACGTGACACCTAAACGCATCATCAAGGCAAGTTCAGCTTCCTGACTACATCGAAGAAAAGGGATTCAGAAATAGTCACGTGCTCCCACGTGACCAGGGTCACGTGTCGGCACGTGACATTTAAATGCAAGCGTCAAAGGCACATTCGATCCCTGATCAAATAAAGGAAAAAGCTTCAAAAGAGGTCACGTGCCCCCACGTGACCAGGGGTCACGTGTTGGCACGTGACGCTCGAAACATCAGACTTGTTCTCCAGTTAAATCAAGGAAAGAGGCTCCTGACAAGGGTCACGTGCTCACACGTGACCAGTGGTCACGTGTTGGCACGTGATGACCAAGCAGCGGCAAAGGTATAGCGCAAAGGAAAGAAGAGGCTCATTCCAAAGAGGTTCACGTGTCCACACGTGACCATGGGTCACGTGGTCACACGTGACCGGCTTTCAAAGCCCATTTTGTTAACAGAATTAAATTCTGAAGGAGATTCAAATCTTTCCAAAGGAAAGTGATTATCTGAGACCAATCGAATTAAAGATTCAGAAGTGATTTAAATATCATCTATCTATGGAAAATCTCGGGTTTGGAAAGATTTCCCCCTTAAATCTAACCAAAATAACAAGGGAGAATCTCTGGATCTGAAATCCAATGGTGAATAAAATTCATCTAATAATCCAGAGGTCCAAAACAAATGATGGATGCAAATCAAATATCTCAATGAAGATTCGTCAAAAACTAATTGATTCGGCTGCTTCTCCTATAAATAGGAGCGAAGAGATACAGAGAGAATATACATGCGCAGAGAAGAAAAAAGAAAAAAGGAGGAGAGCTTTGATACTTTGAAAAGACTCGGATCTTCTGCAAAAAACCCTAGGTAAGAAAGGGAAGGCCTTTTGAAAGAAAGAGAATTTAATTCTCAACAGAGTTTAACTCTGATACATAAAACAGAAGAGCATACTTCTTCTCTCTTTGATAGAGGATCTGCAAAGTGCACATCCCCCCTTAAGGTTGAGAATTTAATTCTCAATGGGTCGAGATCCTGCCATGCAGATCCAAAACATAGAGAGGGAATGCAAGCACGAGAATTTAATTCTCACAGAACTATAGGAATTTAATTCCTTTAAAATAAAACTAGGGCTTGACCCTGTGTTATGGGAATTTAATTCCTTCAGAACAAAAAGAAACAGGGTTTAACCCTAATGAAGAACCTAGTTCTGTTGGAACAGCGGGGATTTAATTCCCTTGATCATAATTTAACAGAGAATGGGAATTTAATTCCTTAAAAAAGCTTTTATTAGGGTTTAACCCTATTCAGTTCTTCGCATAAACGAGGAATTTAATTCCTACAGAAAATTCAGAGTTCAACTCTGTTTCAGAATACAAGTCTTCGAAAGGAAGTAGGAATTTAATTCCTCTGAAATTTAAAGCTCGAGGAATTTAATTCCTGAAAAAGATTAACAAAGCCTCTAAACAAAATACATAGAGGCGGGGTCACGTGTTACCACGTGACCCCCCTCAAAAGAGCTACAGAAAGCCCTTTGAGGCAGTGCCTCACGTGACCCACGTGACCCATGGCAGAAGCGTTAACATATAAGCATTTGAATACCCGTCACGTGAGGGCACGTGATACTCTGAGAAATGCGATAATCTCAGCAGAATTAATGAAGGGAGGGCGCTCTCACGTGTTGCCACGTGACCCCTCTTGCCTCAGTGTTTAACACTAAATCGAAACTCCCGAATCCAATGTTAAAACAACTGTTGGGCCTTAGTGTTCAACACTAATCAAAAACTTTACTTGCAGTGTTCAACACTGACTACCTTAGTGTTTAACACTAATTTGAGGGCTCAGTTGCCAGTCCCTGATACCGATCTGTTTTAGTGTTTAACACTAATTTGAAGGCCTTGTCGCTAGTGTTTAACACCAATTATCTCTTAGTGTTAAACACTAACCTAATTCCCAGTGTTCAACACTGATTGCTCTGAAGTGTTTAACACTAGACTTTGGCCCAATTGGCTAAAGGGATAGAGGCAAAGCCTCTCCCTCAATGGACCAACAAGAAGCCAATATTCCAGACCTGACTGGACTTAGCCCAAGCTGGCCATAAGTCCTCAATTCATGATTAACTGGGCCAGTGGGCTCATAACATAATTAATCAGTCTTGACCCCAAATTGGGCCAGGGGCTACTCAAGCCATTCCGGTTCTAGGGTACATCTCTTCACTCCTTTGATACTTGGCATTGTAATCCCTCAATGTCTTCAAAGAGGTGACGGGTCCCGATGACCACTCATGATAAGGACTGTGGGGTCCTTAAACCCATGTCTAATGCAAAATTCCTGGTCACGTGGAACACGGATAACGTCACTCTTTGACCCCGTGGAAAACGTCCAGAGCGGATCATGGTCCACGCAGAACACGGCAGTGAACCCGTATGAAGCATCCAGAGCGGAGCCTAGTCCTCGCAGAGCACGGCAGTGAACCCGTGTGAAGCATCTAGTGCAAACTTCCTGGTTACGTGGAACGCGGATAACGTCACTCCTTGACCCCGTGGAAAACGTCCAGAGCGGAGCCTGGTCCTCGCCAAGCACGGCAATGAACCCGTGCGAAGCATCCAGAGTACATACCGGACTGTGGAGTCCTTAAACCCATGGACTATGACGTCCTTAACCTTGACCGAGATGTCTTAAAACTAACAATGGACCGCAATGTCCTTAAACTACCCATGGACCGCAATGTCCTTAAACTACCCATGGACCGCAATGTCCTTAAACTAGAACAATAGAGCCCCATATGCTCTTTTGTCGGATCTAAACGGTCCCGTTTAAGTTGATCTTAGTCTCAAAGATGGCTAACGAATCCTTAAACCTTCAAGCAGACTGGACTACGAATCCTCCCAATTAACTCTGGCTCGAGGGTACATCTCTGAACCCCTCTGACACCCGTCGTTGTAATCCTTCAACGTCGTCAGAGAGGTGACGGGTCCCGACGGCCACACAAATACGATGGACCACTATGTCCCTAAAACTGGAATAATGGAGCCCAAACGCTCTTTTGTCGGATCCAAACGATCCTGTTAAGTTGATCTTAGTCTCAAATCGGACTAACGTATCCTTAACAAACGTTTGAGTTGATCTTAGCCTTAAGCATGGCTAACGTATCCTCAAACCAAACCCCCAAACCCAAATCTAAGATAACTCGGATTTGGACTAGTCCACGCCCTACGGGCGACGACATAACTCAGTCTCCGTAAACAATCCACGGGCAACAAAACATAAAACAAACGCACACGACACGAAGTGACCATCTGGAGAAGGAGAAAGTTGTTACCGCGATGCGGTAGCGTAATTAACTGCAGGGGCTTGCGCCTGTAGGGAAGAGCGTCCCCACAATCAAAAACCCCTCAACGAGGGGGAATCTGACGAAGTCCGCTACATCGGTCGCATCCGCTTAAACCTTCGATACATGGTGCCATAAACCAACTTGGCATCTTCGGAGAGGTGAACGGATAGCACCAATTATCATCTGCCCCGAAACTCAGTGCCAAGACATCGCAGCCTTGCGCGCCGTCTTTCGGAGGGGAACAGATTCTGGCAGGCCCGGTGGGACCTCTTCCTCTTTCCACTCCACACTTCGTGTGTCGTGATTCGTGAACCAATCGCGGTTCGCTAATAGTTGCCCTTGGGTTTCAAGATACTAAGAATTGGCGTCTTGCTTATTGCAGAAAGCAAAGGATCGATGGCTTCTACTTCTGCGAAATTCTCCAACTGCTCAAACTGCAACTGCGACCAACGCTCTACCTCGCCAGGAGGTATAGCCTATGGACCCCAAGCTGCTTCGTTGTTCACAATGCCGGTGGACCAAGTGACTCAAGCCACTACCGGATTGTTCTTCGGGACTATACTCCCATCGTCAAGCTTCGCAGCGCCGGTACCGACAAAAGAAGCTCCCAAGAAGTCGGTCTTTGATCGTCTTACCCCTGCCGCGGCTCCTCTCAACGAGTCGCCCAACGTCAACGCCTCGGTCTTCTCTAGATTGGGCCAGCAATCCTGCGAACTCATCATGGGGCCTACAATCTCAGAGAAGGCTGCTGTTAAGAAAATGGCCGCTCCAACCCCCGAAATTGCCAAGGTGGCTTCTCCGGCCAAAGAGTCGGTCTTTACAAGATTGACGGCTTCAGCTCCCGCTCCTACTGCCCAAAAGACATCGGTCTTTGACAGGCTAACACCAACAACAATCCCCCACCCACACAGGGGGCAAGACAAGACCATTCTTACCGCTGACCCAACGCCGTCCGCTCGACACGCTCGACGTCGCCATTGGCGCCGAGTAAGGAAGGCTGGGGGCAACTCCCCCTCTGGGTTGACTCCATCAGCCCCGGTGGCAGAAGTTAATGCTGCTGTTCCAACTGGGAACAGCTTCGAAATGCTAAATAAAGTGCGAAAAAATTCTCCTACTGCAGTGCTGAAGAGGTCTCCTCCCCCGTTAAAAAAGGTTGTGGAAATGGAATCAGAACAGCCCCAATCTCCTCAACGGCTGTCTTCCAAAATCTATAAGGTTTGGCGGCAGGCCCGAGACTCGATCATCGATCCAAACTCCTCCCGCCAGCACAAGAAGCTGAAAATCCAACCGGAAGCTGGACACCAGGCTAAACCCCGAAAGGCTGTCTGGGCGCCCACCTCAACGGCCCCCTCAACCTCCACTGCTCACAAAAGGAGGAAGCCAGAGAAGATCCCCCAACGTGCAACGACGGCTAAAAGCACTGAGCCCAGACGCCCTAAGTCTGGGGGCATGATGGTCCACACCGTATACATGGCCTCTGGAAAGGAGGAGAGCCGCACTTCTACAGGCCACCGACCACTTACCCGATCTGTGACGAAAGCCCAGGAGCAGCAACAAAAGCTCCAAGAAATGATGAGTGCTGTGGCCGCACTTACCGGGCCAAAAGAAAGCCCAGAAACGTCCTCAGACGCGCGCCAAGAAGAAGAAATCGACGCTGAATTCCTTCGCCGGATACTAGAGAAAAAGGACAAAGAGGCTGCTGAACAAGCAGCCAACATACAACGTATGGGCCTTCTCTTCCAAGATATGATAGGGATGATGATCCAGCAGGACTTGCCCGCCGAAGATCCCCCAATCGTTCTTGAAGACGACCGAGGAGAAACGTCGAATCCACTGCCGGCCCTCTCAACGGCGAAGGAGGAGGCAATCTCTAAGGCGGACTTGGCTGACTACATAGCCCAGCAAATCCGGGTCCATCATGCGACTGAGGCAGCTGGTCAAGTCGTGAAAACGGGGCGGCCGTATCCAAGCTGGTACGACTAAATCAAATACCCGCAAGGCTATACGATACCAAAATTCCACGTATATAAGGAGACCGGCAATCCCCATCAACATGTCGCTCAGTTCCGGGCCCTCTGTGGTAACACCGGAGGCGATGATAAACTGTTGCTCCGACAGTTCGTGGGCAGCTTATCAGAAACAGCGTTCGAATGGTATTCAGAACTCCCGAACGATTCTATCAAGACGTTCGCTGAAATGGAGTTGTTATTCACTCAGCGGTTCGCAAGTGCCAGCGAGCGCACTCCAATAACTGCATTGATTAACGCCAGGGTAAAACCAGGCGAAACCTGGGTCCAGTATGCTATACGCTGGCGGAACTTGTGGTCGAGATGTGAACAACGCATTGAGGAGGCACCCGCAGTGGGCATGTTCGTGGGAACCCTAGACCCCCACGCAACTATCTCCCAGTTTATGATGTTTTTTAAGCCAACCACATTCCAGGCTTTAATCGACAAGTTGGCTCAGATGGACCAGATGGGTCATAGACCACCTCCCCCGAAGTCGGAACCTCGGAATGACAAGGGTAAAGGGAGGGCGACCTTCGTCGCAAATGCCCAACAGCAACCTAACGCCCCGAAGCCGGCAGATCAATTGGAAGAAAGACGCCGGTATTATAATGAAAAGATGAAGCGTCCCTACTCGTTCCCACGAGACAAGACGAAACGGCTATTTGAGCTGGCAATACGCAACAGACTTATAAACCTGCCGAATCCAAGGCGACCGCCACAACCCACCGATGTGAATAACCCTAGCTATTGCCCTTACCATCAAACGGTAAGTCACCCGATTGAAGATTGCTTCGTCTTCAAAGGATGGATCGAAGATCAATACCTCCAGGGGAAGTTTGTACTGTCCGAGAAGTGGAAGGTGAGCCCACCACAACCGCATACTCCTAAGAAAACAGATACATTGGGGGCAACCTGCTCCTTTATTGAAGAAGCTCCATGGGAGGTCGTGCTATCAACGAAAACAAAAAGAATGCTGAGAGACCTTCACGCGTGCCCTGCGATCGAATGGAAAGACCCTCTTGAACCTCAAATTATCGAGGGGATGTTGAAAACCTGCACAACTACGAAGACTCGTGATAAGGGCCCAAATACTCACGCCCAGCCGTCAAAAGCTTCGAAGAAAAAGAAGAAGAAATCCAAGAAGCCCGCGAGGCTTGGAGACGAGCGCACGAAATTGCAAAAGCAAATCGACGCGCTGGAAGAATACAATCAAAAGGCGCGAACCCCTGTCACACTGCAAGAGTTCCTCAACCACATCTTTCAAGAGGGAGATGATGAAGAGAGCTCATCGGATGAATCCGAAGAGTATGTGGCGAGTTGTAACGTAATCTCCCACTCGTTTACCGATGATGAGAAAACTCCTGACACTAAGAAGCTGGAGGCAGAACCTGAACCAGAGCGTGCGTGGCTGACAAATGAAATGATCAATGCCTTTCTAGACGAAATTCGTCTAAGAAGTAAGGCGGATCAGGAGCATGAAATGGCGACGTCAGAAAGAACCAAATGCAGGCGACTGAATGAAAGAGTTGAACTACCCCCGCCAGATCAAAAGGCGTCCGAAGTAGACAAAAAGATATTCAAGACAAGGAAAAGGTTTGCCAAAGCCATGTCAATGGGGATGAAGCTACCACCCTCGGAAGGGAATACACACGATGGGGTGGAGAGGCGTCCTGATTATTGCGCATATCATCGGAAAATCTCACACACCACAGAAGAGTGCGACGCCTTTAAGATATAGTGGCAAGGATATGTTGCTCGTCGGCAACATTTTAAGCGCATGAAACGCGAGAGCCGTCGGGAACGAAGAAGCACTGTCGACTGGCACAACAGAACTACTGACAACTGTTACATGGTTAACATCGGGGGGTCACAAGTTCTCACCTTTGGGAGCGACTCTGATGAAGAAATGACTCTGGGCCCTCTCTTTAAAGAATCCGTGTTAGGGAAAGAGGAGGAATCAGAGGCCTGCGAGAACATTCAGCTGCGCAATCGCACACTCCCAGAAAAGAATCTAGGGCCCGTGAGCAGAAAAGATAAGAGAAAGGAAAAGGTCATTGAAGATATCACTTTAGATGACCAAGTCACGAAAGAACTAACTACCAGAGACCCTCCTAAGAAGGGTAAGGTGGACTATAACATCCTCGCGCACTTAAGGAAGCTGCCTTCTCAGCTTAGCATCCTTGATGCCCTCCTATTGTCAAAAGAATCGCGAGACTCACTAATTAAGGCGTTGCAAGAACCTGAACAATTCCAAGCCTTCCTCGCCACTGAAAAGATGAAGGACGAACTGGTGGAAGTGCATACGGCCGACGTCACTTTCGGTGATGAAGACCTCCTTCTCGGGACGTGCGACCATAACCGTCCCCTATATGTCTCCGGATACTGCCATGATATCAAGATAGGCAAGATCCTGGTGGATAATGGATCCTCCGTCAATCTCCTTAATGTTCGGGTGTTGAAGGAAATCTGCATGAGTGTGCAACATCTCGCTCGTGACAAAATTACTATCTCCGGTTTCGATTCACAATCGTCACGGACTCTCGGATCTGTGATACTAACATTACGCTTTGGACTTCTCGTCACAGACATCAAATTTCATGTCATTGACGCCAAAACTTGCTACAACGCCTTGCTCGGTCGTCCTTGGCTACACGAATACAACATCGTCCCTTCTACACAACACCAGTGTATGAAGTACTTTAAGGATGGTTTCGAGTATACCGTAACAGGAGAGTTGAATCCATTCTCCGTGAACGAAGTCCGCAAATACGAAGATGCGAAGTACTTTTTGCCAGATTTCGAGGATACAGAAAGGTGTCACGACCCGGAGAACAAAGCCGCTGCCACCATTCCTGTTTTCGGAAGCGATACCGAAGAAGAGGAAGAGATAGTCTATACAGGGCCATCTCAGCGTAACAACCTAGGGACGCCCGCCCCCATACTGGTCTTCGGAAGTGATTCAGAGGATGGAGTTAACGCTGTGTTCTCCAATCGGCTGTCAATACAAACACCTCCTGGCGATGACCATAGCTTGCAAATCACCATGATACCGCGAGAACACTACAAGGATCTCGACACGCTGCAAGCTCATAATGTGCAGGACCTGCAAACATTCTACATCCCTCCCAGGCAAAGGGGTGAGAAGGTGATCCTATTCTACCGATCCTCAGAGTCGAAAATAGAGAAAGAGATCTGGCATGGCGCAGATGCTACATGTGACAGACTCCAACCCATCCGTCTGCCCAGATACTATACAAATGGATTAAAGAAGCTATTGAAGCGCCAAGGAGTACCCTTAAAACAAACTGTTCGACAGGCTCGGTTCTACAACAGGATTTGGGATGTCCCTGGAACCCAACGCAAATTGCCCAACGGGAAAATGGAAACACTTGGGCTTGGATACGCGAGAACCGGAAAACGGGAGCGGGCCCACAGCAGCTACGCTATATATACCTTTGATGAAGAAGAGGAGGCCCTGTCAGGAGATGCCGACCCCTCATCAAAACTAGACCCCGCGATTGAAGCGCCAAGTCCGTCGTCTGAAGAACGAACGGACAAGCCTATCACGAAAATGGGTCCGAAAGCTCAGGAAAACCACAACCGCGAAATGGCCATCTACGAGAAGGCCAGGACGCAACGTCTATTTCAACAGGCTCCAAAAGACAAAGATGCTCATCTTTGTCAACCCGTTGTGCGAAAGGCCCGATGCGGAGACGAAAATAAATTAAGATGCGGGAAGAGGAGCCGACAACAACGACACAGGATTAGAGGGTTACGGGTACTGCGCGGCTCGGATTCGTCCCTCATGGAGAAGATGAGTCGAGCGTACTCCTTCCCCCGAGACAAGACGGAGAAGTTACTCAAGCTCGCTTTAAAACATCAAATGATCGCGCTTCCAGAGTCTAGACACCCTGAGCAAGCTAACAAGGCTTCTCGTTCGAGCTATTGCTCTTATCACCAAGCCATAGGACATCCTACCGAAGACTGCTTCACCTTCAAGAACTGGGTCGAGGACCAGTACCAACGGGGCAGATTCGCTTTATCCAACAGCTGGAGGGTAACGCCGCCACAAAAGCATGAACCCAAGGCCGCAAGAGCAAAACCGGATCCACCTCAGTCCTGGGAGCGGATTCGCACCTGTTATACGATTACGACATTAAAAGAAGAGCGCGAGAACATGGATGACTTTCCCCAATGCTTTGAGAACAACGATGACGAGGTGATCTCAGAATTTCCGCCAGCTCCGAGAGAACTGGAAGATGGTATACATACTACGGCGGATAACCTCAGAAAGATTGAGTTGGGATCGGCAAATGACCCGCGACCGACATTTGTCAGCGAGCTACTCTCTAAAGAAAAGGTGGCCGCGTTAAAAAACGTGCTACTACGGCATAAAGACTGCTTCGCGTGGAACTACTCTGAGATGCCAGGATTAGATCCGGAGGTTGCCGTGCATAAATTAGCAATATCCCCAGATATCAAGCCAGTCAAGCAAGCGCCAAGAAGGATGCGACTCGAGCTTGAGATGAGTATCAACGCCGAAGTCAAGAAGCTGATCGATTCTGGATTTATTCAATAAGTCCAATATCCCGATTGGATCGCCAATATCGTCCCGGTAATGAAAAAGAATGGGACAGTACGCATATGCGTGGATTTCAGGGATCTCAATAAAGCTTGTCCAAAGGATGATTTCCCAGTACCGGCAACCGAGCTGATGATAGATAACACGTCCACTCACGAGGTTTTCTCCTTTATGGACGGTTCGTCAGGATACAATCAGATAAAGATGCATCCCGAAGACCAGAAGCACACCGCTTTCCGGACCCCTTTGGGTATATTCTGCTACAGGGTTATGCCCTTTGGTCTAAAGAACGCGGGCGCTACCTATCAAAGGGCCATGACAAAGATCTTCGACGACCTCATACATGACATCGTCGAGTGCTATATCGATGACCTCGTAGTAAAGATCATGTCATACGAAGATCATTTAAAATATCTGGAGACTGTATTTCAACGCCTTCGGCAATACAATTTGAAAATGAATCCCCTCAAGTGCGCGTTTGGAGTCTCCTCGGGCAAATTCCTGGGATTCATCATTCGACACCGAGGAATTGAAATAGATCCATCAAAGATTAAAGCGATCATGGAAATGCCTCCGCCAAGAACTCTCAAACAGTTGCGGTCTCTCCAAGGGAAGCTCGCATACATCCGGCGATTTATCGCCAATCTTTCTGGCAAATGCCGTCCTTACAGCCACCTGATGAAAAAGGGAACTCCGTTCGTTTGGGATCACAAATGCCAAGGTGCACTAGACGAGATCAAGCAATACTTGCAGAACCCTCCGGTGTTGGCCGCGCCGGTCAAAGGAAAACCCCTCATTCTTTATACAACCGCCCTCGAAGGTTCCTTGGGTGCATTATGGGCGCAAGAGAACGATCAGGGAAAAGAGAGAGCACTCTACTACTTAAGTCGAGTTCTGCTGGGGGCAGAAAGCAACTACTCTCCCATTGAAAAACATTGCTTGGCATTGATCTTCGCGATAACAAAGCTCAGGCACTATGCGTTGGCGCATGAAGTCCGTCTCATTTCAAAGGTGGACCCCCTTAAATACTTGATGTCGAAAGCCATATTGACGGGACGACTCGCTAAGTGGGCCCTACTCTTGATGGAGTTCTCGGTAACGTATAAACCTCTCAAGTCAGTAAAAGGCCAAGCCATTGCCGATTTCCTCGCCGAGCACCCGATACCGGCCGATTCTCCTCTGAACTGTGATTTGCCAGACGAGCATGCATTTGACGCGATTGGCGGCGGTAGCACCCGATGGGAACTCTATTTCGATGGAGCGTCCTCCGTAAAGAAACAGAAACAAGGTATCCCAATGATCAAATCGGGGATAGGCCTCGTCTTTGTAACTCCACAAGGAGGGATAATGCGCTTCGCCTTCTCCTTAACAGAGCCGAGGACAAACAATGAAGCTGAATACGAAGCTCTGATAGCAGGCCTCGAAATCGCCATCGACCTGGGAATTGAAGACCTCCTTATATACGGGGATTCTCAACTGGTTGTTAGTCAAGTAAATGGTGATTACCAAACGTGTAAACCGGAGTTGGTGAAGTACGGCGAAAAGGTGCAACAACTATTGACCCAAATTCCCTCCTATACTTTGGAGAACATACCATGCGCGGAAAACAGCAAAGCAGACGCGTTAGCCAAACTTGCTAAAGAACTGGCGGACGAAAACCTCGATGATGTAAGAATCGTGGTACAAAGCCGTCGAGTGCTTGCCCCGGCAGAAATACCTCCGGAATTATCTAAAGAAAAGGGAGCGACTGAGCAGACGACCCTACAAATAAAAGATCGTGATAAAGCTGAGGACTGGAGGGAAGTCTTCATAGACTACTTTAAGTCCCACCAAATGCCCAAAGATACATCCTCAAGACATCAGCTCATGAAACAAGCTCTATCTTTCGCTTTCGTCAACGATACCCTATACAAGAGATCGTTTGAGTCTCTATGGCTGAGATGCTTAGGACCCGACGAAGCAGAAAGAGTCATTCGGGAAGTTCACGACGGACTTTGCGATTCTCACCAAGCAGGCCCAAAGATGAAGCTAAAAATTAAACGGATGGGTTACTACTGGCCCACGATGATCCAGGACTGCCTCGAGTATGCGAAGCAATGCCACTCGTGCCAGATCCACGGAGACTTTATCCACCAACATCCGAATCCACTACACCCAACGGTGGCTAGTTGGCCATTCGAAATGTGGGGGACTGACATAGTCGGCCCCATCGAGCCAGCATCATCCCGGGGACATCGTTTTATCCTGGCGACAACTGATTACTTCTCCAAATGGGCAGAAGCAGTACCGCTGAGGGAAGTGAAGACGGAGAATATCCTCCATTTCTTCAAGACGCACGTCATCTATCGGTTCGGAACCCCACGGCGGATTATCTCCGATAACGGGCCAGCTTACAGAAGCCATAAGATTAGCCGCTTCGCGCAGCAGCACAACATAGACTGGAGATATTCTTCAGTTTACAATCCACGAGCTAACGGTCTGGCCGAGGCCTTTAATAAGACCTTGACGAAGATCATAAAAAAGACCGTTTCCCGGAATAAGAGAGACTGGCACGAGAGGCTGCAAGAGGCCCTTTGGGCTTATCGAACTACATTCAAGACGGCCACGAACACAACGCCGTACGCGTTGGTATTTGGGACGGAAGCAGTGCTCCCCCTCGAGATAGAGTTACCCTCTCTACGAGTAGCAGTCCACCACGAGCTGACAGACGAAGAAAATGCTCACCTTCGGCTTGAGGAGCTTGATGCCCTCGACGAAACCCGACTCATAGCGCAACAACATCTGGAAGCCTACAAAGCAAAGATGACGCGCTTGTACGAGAGATTGAACAGGCCGAGGACATTCCGCCAAGGCGAACTCGTGCTAGTGGTCAAGAGACCTATGATCCCCAATCGTGCCAAACGGGGGAAATTTGAGCCAAACTACGAAGGCCCCTACATCATAGACAAGGTCTACCAGGGTGGAGCCTATCTACTCATGGACATGCACGGTGAAAGACCTTTCAGGCCAATAAACGGCCGTTTCTTAAAGAAATACTACGCTTAATGAGCCATAGCCAGGGTTAATGATAGATGACGATGATTATGTCCGCTCGCTATCCTCTTAGGCTCAGACTTTACAAGCAGCAGCCGGCCTTCCCGTAACGACGGACCGAAACGTCCTTAAACTAAAGACGGACCGAAACGTCCTTAAACTAACGACGGACCGAAACGTCCTTAAACTAAAGACGGACCGAAACGTCCTTAAACTAACGACGGACCGAAACATCTTTAAACTAACGACGGACCGAAACGTCCTTAAACTAACGACGGACCGAAACGTCCCTAAAACTACTACCGCAGCATCGTTAGGCTGACGAGATGAGAAAGAAAAAATAAAAAATATATGAAAAAGAATTAAAAAAAACGGTATGTCCATAAGAAAAATGGGCACGGATGAAAACCCGACAGGGCTCCGTGAGTAAAAACAGCAGGACTACCGGCGAGTGTTTGTGAAAACCCGAAAGGGCGCAACCTCGTTAAAAGACACTTATAGGGTCCTTTCGACCTTTTAAGGAGAAACCACCTGCGTGAGATCCTTACGACTCACAAAGGAGCAACACACTTAGGGATCCTCACGATTCCTAAGGAGAAAATACACTTACGAGATCCTCACGACTCGTAAGGAGAATTCTCTTGTGGGACCCTCACGGCTTATAAGATTTGAAAGTCTTAAGTTACAGAAACCTAAACCTGTTCTTAATCAAATCCTCCACAACCTTCGATATTGCCCTACAAGGGACTCAATACTGACCCTTGTATACAATCCACGGACGCGAATAAACATTTCCCCAGCAAAGTCCCACCCGTGACTAGGGATATGTCCATATAATGAGCAGCCCTTGTAGGTCCTCTCGACCCATAAGGAGAAAGCCCTCTTGTAGGATCCTTACGACTTACAGAGGAACACACGCTTAGGAATCCTTACGATCCCTAAGGAGAAAATACACCTGCAAGATCCTCACGACTTGTAGGGAGAAATACCTTTGTGAGACCCTTACGGCTCATAAAGTCAAAAGCCTTGGTCGACATGACCCTTAACCCTGTTTGCTGAGCCACCTTTGTTCGTCATCGACAAAGGCAAATGATGATTCGCTTCTGGCAACATTCCAGTTGTAGCGGTGCTGATGCCGAAATCGGTGCCTAAAATCCAGGCTCGCAGCGAAAAAGTTAGCAAGCCACACATGCCTACAAAATAGCCGAAATGATGGGGCAACTTGCAATAAAAAGTAGCAAGTAAAAATGAAGGCATAAAAAATAGCCGAAATGATGGGGCAACTCGCAATAAAAAGCAGCGAGCAGAAAATAAATAAATAGCCGAAATGATTGGGCACCGCGAAGAATAGCCGAAATGATGGGGCAATCGCGACCTTCGCGATATAAAAAGCTGAAATGATAGAGCATCGCGGAAAAAGAAATAAAATAGAAGTGAAATCCTTGCCCTACAGGTGGTGTTACATCTACCTCTGTATACAATCCAGGGGCGCAAACGAAGAAGGGATCATACTCCTTCCCCAGGTTTCACCAAAGAAAGAAGCTAAATCTCGACGGGCCACAAGCAACCTAGAGATCATCTCGTCGTTCGTCTCATGGCAGCAGACACAACTTCAAGCTAAGCGGAACAGCGGCAACTCCCAGTTCCATGGCTCGGTGGTATACATATCGCCAACAGTCAAACCTTCACCCCGTGAAATGCGGATATCTAGCGCAAAACTCCTGGTCACGTGGAACGCGGATAATGTCACTCTTTGACCCCGTGGAAAACGTCCAGAGCGGATCCTGGTCCTCGCAGAGCATGGCAGTGAACCCATGCGAAGCATCCAGAGCGGAGCCTAGTCCTCGCCTAACGCGGCAGTGAACCCGTGTGAAGCATCTAGTGCAAAAATTCCTGGTCACGTGGAACACGGATAATGTCACTCTTTGACCCCGTGGAAAACGTCCAGAGCGGATCCTGGTCCTCGCAGAGCATGGCAGTGAACCCATGCGAAGCATCCAGAGCGGAGCCTTGTCCTCGCCTAACGTGGCAGTGAACCCGTGTGAAGCATCTAGTGCAAAATTCTTGGTTACGTGGAACGCGGATAACGTCACTCTTTGACCCCGTGGAAAACGTCCAGAGCGGATCCTGGTCCTCGCAGAGCATGGCAGTGAACCATGCGAAGCATCCAGAGCGGAGCCTAGTCCTCGCCTAACGCGGCAGTGAACCCGTATGAAGCGTCTAGCGCAAAATTCCTGGTCACGTCGAACGCGGATAATGTCACTCTTTGACCCCGTGGAAAACGTCCAGAGCGGATCCTGGTCCTCGCAGAGCACGGCAGTGAACCCGTGTGAAGCATCCAGAGTGGAGCCTAGTCCTCGCCTAACGCGGTAGTGAACCCGTATGAAGCATCTAGTGCAAAATTCCTGGGTACGTGGAACGCGGATAATGTCACTCTTTGACCCCATGGAAAACGTCCAGAGCGGAGCCTAGTCCTCGCCGAGCACGGCAGTGAACCCGTGTGAAGCATCTAGTGCAAAATTCCTGATCACGTGGAACTCGGATAATGTCACTCTTTGACCCCATGGAAAACGTCCAGAGCGGATCCTGGTCCTCGCAGAACACGGCAGTGAACCCGTGTGAAGCATCCAGAGCGGAGCCTAGTCCTCGCCGAGCACGACAGGGAACCCGTGTGAAGCATCTAGTGCAAAATTCCTGGTTACGTGGAACGCGGATAATGTCACTCTTTGACCCCGTGGAAAACGTCTAGAGCGGAGCCTGGTCCTCGCCAAGCACGGCAGTGAACCCGTGTGAAGCATCCAGAGCAAATACCGGACTGTGGAGTCCTTAAAATCCACGGACTGTGGAGTCCTTAAAATCCACGGACTATGACGTCTTTAACCTCGACCGTGATGTCTTAAAACTAACGACCAACCACCCCGATTCCCTACGAATTCTACCTTGGTTTAAGGGTACATCTCTCCACTCCTTTGATGCCCGGCGTTGTAATTCCTCAACGTCTTCAAAAAGGTGACGGGTCCCTGCAACCAAACACCGGACTGTGGAGTCCCTAAATCCACGGACTATGAGGTCCTTAACCTTGTCCGTGATGTCTTAAAACTAACAGCGGACTGTGGAGTCCTTAAATCCACGGACTATGAGGTCCTTAACCTTGACCGTGATGTCTTAAAACTAACAGCGGACTGTGGAGTCCTTAAATCCACGGACTATGAGGTCCTTAACCTAGACCGTGATGTCTTAAAACTAACAGCAGACTGTGGAGTCCTTAAATCCACGGACTATGAGGTCCTTAACCTTGACCGTGATGTCTTAAAACTAACAGCAGACTGTGGAGTCCTTAAATCCACGGACTATAAGGTCCTTAACCTTGACCGTGATGTCTTAAAACTAACAGCGGACTGTGGAGTCCTTAAATCCACGGACTATGAGGTCCTTAACCTTGACCGTGATGTCTTAAAACTAACAGCGGACTGTGGAGTCCTTAAATCCACGAACTATGAGGTCCTTAACCTTGACCGTGATGTCTTAAAACTAACAGCGGACTGTGGAGTCCTTAAATCCACGGACTATGAGGTCCTTAACCTTGACCGCGACGTCTTTAAACTACGATACCGGGAGCAGCCTCTGACCCCGTGAAACACAGATAAAGGTGACCACATCTAGCACTTGTAGGCCCTCACGACCTGTAAGGAAGAAAAACTCTCTTGTGAGATCCTTACGACTCTCAAGGGAAAACTCGCTTAAAGATCCTCACGATCTCTAAGAAGAGCTTACACCTATGGGATCCTCTCGACCTGTAGGGAGAAAAACTCTTTATGAGACCCTCGTGACTCGTAAAATGCAGAAGTCTTAGGAAGCAGATCTGAACCCTGAATCCTAAGCCATCGCTGTCCTGCAAGGAGATCAAGATAAATTGTCCGCAGAATACATTCAACAAAAAGGGGACACACCATTGAAGAGAAAAATATGTCTTCGTTCATAACCCCCCCCTTCGACAACAATACTCGATTTAAAGCCAGCACAAGCCACCCGATACGGGAGATAACAAGGAAAGTTTCTGATCTGTATCCTATCAAGCGCGCATTTGCAGCTGTGCGAATGTTTAAAAGGAAATGTTACCCGAGGCACTGACGCGCATGCAACATAACGATGGTGCTCGCAATTAAAGAAAATCCCCATGAGAAAAAAACATGCAGCTCGTTTACGCAAGCAAGACATACGTACGACTATCTGACAGACATGGAAATTCAACAGAAAGCATGCAAACCGCCAATGATAAAAGGAGTACATTGTTTCAAACATACTATATTGGTGGGAAAAGATCACCAAACAAGGGATCAGAAATACAAGGGTTAACAAAGCAAAACACAAAATTCTCCAACTCCCTCTCCGCCTTCTCCAGCATGTCAAAACGGCGGTTTTCGCGAGGAGTCGCTCCCCACCGGTTGGAGCCGTGCTCATCAGCGAAAGCAGACATGATGGCCCGACGAGCTCTTATCTGACTCAGTAAATGAACTGAATGATCCTTCAGAGCTTGAGTGATTAGACAAGCCTCATGAAAGCACTCAAGCTTGTCCTCTGCCGCGTCAAGGATCGCCAAAGTCATCTCCGCCGGATGAGGGGGTATATCGGCAAGCACAGACAGGAGGATCATCCGGAGCCAAATGGAGCCCACGGGAAGAGGAGAGCCCCGACGGGTCAGTAGCTCGTACATCACCGTGTCACATTGAGCGTCGGTGAGAAGGGGATCCGCCAGCCGCGCAGCGAAGCGAGGAATTATCTCCTCAAGGGGCACCTCAAATGGTTGCCGACGAGCATGGGGACGATTGCAAGCCATGGCGATTGATCGAGTTCTCAAGGATGACCACCTTAAGGTATGAATGGGTTTCTCTGTGAAGAAAAGAAGTAAGGCATGGGGTTCAGATTATAAAGGGGAGCATTTAATGCTATGCACAAAAAATGATATGCATGGTGGGACTATTCTCAAAGCCCGGAAAGAAGGGGAGAGCGTTGGAAATGAAATCCAACGACGCATCGGAATTAGGTTAGGGAAATGAAACGTCCCCATCAAGCAGATCCCTGCATGCGCAACACGTGAACACTAGCCTTTGATTGGAAAATAAGGTGGCACGGCACAGACACAACAGAAAACTAAGCTCTGAGAACGAGAATCAAATTCTTAAAAGAAAGGTTTGATAAGAAGAGGATGAAAAAGTGAAGGCGCTTCTGAAAGGACAATTCATTTACCCTACTCCCTAGAGGAATCCAACGGTCACAAAAGGTGACAGCGTTGCACTCACGTGCGGACACGTGAGAACAACGCTGTGGGGGAATTTGTTTCCTGATTTAAAATCAGAAAAGCTGCTGGGAAAAGCTTCAGAAGAGGGTCACATGCTTACACGTGACCAGCAGTCACGTGTTGGCACGTGACACCTAAACGCATCATCAAGGCAAGTTCTGCTTCCTGACTACATCGAAGAAAAGGGCTTCAGAAAGAGTCACGTGCTCCCACGTGACCAGGGTCACGTGTCGGCACGTGACATTTAAATGCAAGCGTCAAAGGCACATTCGATCCCTGATCAAATCAAGGAAAAAGCTTCAAAAGAGGTCACGTGCCCCCACGTGACCAGGGGTCACGTATTGGCACGTGACGCTCGAAACATCAGACTTGTTCTCCAGTTAAATCAAGGAAAGAGGCTCCAGAAAAGGGTCACGTGCTCACACGTGACCAGTGGTCACGTGTTGGCACGTGATGACCAAGCAGCGGCAAAGGTATAGCGCAAAGGAAAGAAGAGGCTCATTCCAAAGAGGGTCATGTGTCCACACGTGACCATGGGTCACGTGGTCACACGTGACCGGCTTTCAAAGCCCATTTTGTTAACAGAATTAAATTCTGAAGGAGATTCAAATCTTTCCAAAGGAAAGTGATTATCTGAGACCAATCGAATTAAAGATTCAGAAGTGATTTAAATATCATCTATCTATGGAAAATCTCGGGTTTGGAAAAATTTCCCCCTTAAATCTAACCAAAATAACAAGGGAGAATCTCTGGATCTGAAATCCAATGGTGAATAAAATTCACCTAATAATCCAGAGGTCCAAAACAAATGATGGATGCAAATCAAATATCTCAATGAAGATTCGTCAAAAACTAATTGATTCGGCTGCTTCTCCTATAAATAGGAGCGAAGAGATACAGAGAGAATATACATGCGCAGAGAAGAAAAAAGAAAAAAGGAGGAGAGCTTTGATACTTTGAAAAGACTTGGATCTTCTGCAAAAAACCCTAGGTAAGAAAGGGAAGGCCTTTTGAAAGAAAGAGAATTTAATTCTCAACAGATTTTAACTCTGATACATAAAACAGAAGAGCATACTTCTTCTCTCTTTGATAGAGGATCTGCAAAGTGCACATCCCCCCTTAAGGTTGAGAATTTAATTCTCAATGGGTCGAGATCCTGCCATGCATATCCAAAACATAGAGAGGGAATGCAAGCACGAGAATTTAATTCTCACAGAACTATAGGAATTTAATTCCTTTAAAATAAAACTAGGGCTTGACCCTGTGTTATGGGAATTTAATTCCTTCAGAACAAAAAGAAACAGGGTTTAACCCTAATTAAGAACCTAGTTCTGTTGGAACAGCGGTGATTTAATTCCCTTGATCATAATTTAACAGAGAATGGGAATTTAATTCCTTAAAAAAGCTTTTATTAGGGTTTAACCCTATTCAGTTCTTCGCATAAACGAGGAATTTAATTCCTACAGAAAATTCAGAGTTCAACTCTGTTTCAGAATACAAGTCTTCGAAAGGAAGTAGGAATTTAATTCCTCTGAAATTTAAAGCTCGAGGAATTTAATTCCTGAAAAAGATTAACAAAGCCTCTAAACAAAATACATAGAGGCGGGGTCACGTGTTACCACGTGACCCCCCTCAAAAGAGCTACAGAAAGCCCTTTGAGGCAGTGCCTCACGTGACCCACGTGACCCTTGGCAGAAGCGTTAACATATAAGCATTTGAATACCCGTCACGTGAGGGCACGTGATACTCTGAGAAATGCGATAATCTCAGCAGAATTAATGAAGGGAGGGCTCTCTCACGTGTTGCCACGTGACCCCTCTTGCCTCAGTGTTTAACACTAAATCGAAACTCCCGAATCCAATGTTAAAACAACTGTTGGGCCTTAGTGTTCAACACTAATCAAAAACTTTACTTGCAGTGTTCAACACTGACTACCTTAGTGTTTAACACTAATTTGAGGGCTCAGTTGCCAGTCCCTGATACCGATCTGTTTTAGTGTTTAACACTAATTTGAAGGCCTTGTCGCTGGTGTTTAACACCAATTATCTCTTAGTGTTAAACACTAACCTAATTCCCAGTGTTCAACACTGATTGCTCTGAAGTGTTTAACACTAGACTTTGGCCCAATTGGCTAAAGGGATAGAGGCAAAGCCTCTCCCTCAATGGACCAACAAGAAGCCAATATTCCAGACCTGACTGGACTTAGCCCAAGCTGGCCATAAGTCCTCAATTCATGATTAACTGGGCCAGTGGGCTCATAACATAATTAATCAGTCTTGACCCCAAATTGGGCCAGGGGCTACTCAAGCCATTCCGGTTCTAGGGTACATCTCTTCACTCCTTTGATACTTGGCATTGTAATCCCTCAATGTCTTCAAAGAGGTGACGGGTCCCGATGACCACTCATGATACGGACTGTGGGGTCCTTAAACCCATGTCTAATGCAAAATTCCTGGTCACGTGGAACACGGATAACGTTACTCTTTGACCCCGTGGAAAACGTCCAGAGCGGATCCTGGTCCTCGCAGAACACGGCAGTGAACCCGTGTGAAGCATCCAGAGCAGAGCCTAGTCCTCGCAGAGCACGGCAGTGAACCCGTGTGAAGCATCTAGTGCAAACTTCCTGGTTACGTGGAACGCGGATAACGTCACTCCTTGACCCCGTGGAAAACGCCCAGAGCGGAGCCTGGTCCTCGCCAAACACGGCAATGAACCCGTGCGAAGCATCCAGAGCACATACCGGACTGTGGAGTCCTTAAACCCATGGACTATGACGTCCTTAACCTTGACCGAGATGTCTTAAAACTAACAATGGACCGCAATGTCCTTAAACTACCCATGGACCGCAATGTCCTTAAACTACCCATGGACCGCAATGTCCTTAAACTAGAACAATAGAGCCCCATATGCTCTTTTGTCGGATCTAAACGGTCCCGTTTAAGTTGATCTTAGTCTCAAAGATGGCTAACGAATCCTTAAACCTTCAAGCAGACTGGACTACGAATCCCCCCAATTAACTCTGGCTCGAGGGTACATCTCTGAACCCCTCTGACACCCGTCGTTGTAATCCTTCAACGTCGTCAGAGAGGTGACGGGTCCCGACGGCCACACACATACGATGGAACACTATGTCCCTAAAACTGGAATAATGGAGCCCAAACGCTCTTTTGTCGGATCCAAACGATCCTGTTAAGTTGATCTTAGTCTCAAATCGGACTAACGTATCCTTAACAAACGTTTGAGTTGATCTTAGCCTCAAGCATGGCTAACGTATCCTCAAACCAAACCCCCAAACCCAAATCTAAGATAACTCGGATTTGGACTAGTCCACGCCCTATGGGCGACGACATAACTCAGTCTCCGTAAACAATCCACGGGCAACAAAACATAAAACAAACACACACGACACGAAGTGACCATCTGGAGAAGGAGAAAGTTGTTACCGCGATACGGTAGCGTAATTAACTGCAGGGGCTTGCACCTGCAGGGAAGAGCGTCCCCACAATCAAAAATCCCTCAACGAGGGGGAATCTGACGAAGTCCGCTACATCGGTCGCATCCGCTTAAACCTTCGATACATGGTGCCATAAACCAACTTGGCATCTTCGGAGAGGTGAACGGATAGCACCAATTAGCATCTGCCCAGAAACTCAGTGCCAAGACATCGCAGCCTTGCGCGCCGTCTTTCGGAGGGGAACAGAGATAGTTTGGGAAACACAGCGGATATCTAGAGGATACCGACCAGTGTTGTTGGATGTCTGGACCGTTCGGAGAAATGGAGCCTACGATATTTGAAGATTTGTATCGATGTTTAACACCGGACTTGATGATAGTTATGGATATGCTCAAGATATTGGGGTGTTTTGTTGAGATTTCCGATTTTTTTTATACGGATATTGTTATGACATGCTCGTGTTTCACATGTATCTTGCGCATGCTATTATACATTACGACTATATTGTGCATAGGTTTAATTGCTATTTCGGTTATGCATATGATTTCCACTTTATGATTTTAGTTTTATTCACTGAGTTGGCAACTTACCCCGTTATGCCTTAGCTCCTTGCAGAATTTACCGCGTGGACACATAGTGGCGTTGCGGACACATACTTTAGGGTTCACCGCAAATTTTTCTAGGTGGGTTACATGCCTAGTAACCGTCTCTTTTGTATATATTGTACCTTGTATTTAGTGTCACTCCATCAGACTACCTGCATTGTTTGACATAGAGCGAGTTGTGACTTTTGTATATTCTTTTGGGTCGAATTTGAGTAGAATCGACTAGTTATTTTGATTTATTCAGTTGACTTATATTGTGGTTGTGATCCTTCTCTTTTGAGCGTCGTATATGCACTGCATGAGTTTGATTCCACCGATTGGCGTTGAGATTGCTCTCAAGTAGGAATGTCGTTATATTTTTATGAGTATGTACTTGTTTTTATCAAAAATTACAAAGGAGGTGTTGCCGAAATTTCAAATGACGAAAACATTTTTCAACCCTATTTAAAAACACTTGACATATGCTTTAAAACAAACCATCCTTGTAAATAAAATTGTGTTTCATATTAAATACCTTTTTGAAAACTTCAACTTCTTTATTCTTTAAAAAGGCTTAAATCTTGGTTCCTGGCTTACTTGGATCGTGTCGACATTTTTAGACGTCAGATAATCTAAGTGTCGGTCACGTACCAATTTGGGTTGTGACAAAGTTGGTATCAGAGCGCTAGGTTTAACCTTTGTCGAGTTTAGGTTTGACTATGTGGAGTCTAGGGTATATATTTTCGGGACTTAGGCTTAATCTTAAGGAATTTAGACTTGACTTTAGGGTTATTAAACCCGAACTTTTGTTACTTAGATTGACCTTGGTTGTCACGACCTGAAATATTAGCTCGTGACCAGCACTTAAATCACGCAACGTCTAAAGGCGTAACGTAATAAAATTAAGCTGAAACCCAGAAATCTAAAACTTTTTAAGAAATAAAAGAGGTGAAGCTTTGAAATAAAGGTATAATGAATCATGTTTTGTCTTTTGAAAATTTGGGCAGCACCTCCTTTGTATATATTGATCCAAAACCATAAATACATGATAATATAAAAGGCATCCCCAAGTGGGAGTTAGCTCTTCGCCAATCGGTGGATTCATAACCACGCAAGTCATAAAACAAGTATACGACGCCCAACGGCGAAGATCAACACAAAAGATAATGAATAAAGAAAAACATCAACCCAATAAACGAACATAAAACCCATTGCTCAAGTCTCGCAACTACAAGTCTTTCTAAGTCTTCTACATATACAAATACTAGTTTCTGATTTGATGGAGTGACTAGATATAACAGGAATAATAAATACAAGAGGGGTACGATCAAACATGTACCACCTACCAAAGCAAAACACCCGAATACAAGCTGTGTGCCAGCGATGCCGCTACTGATCCATGCGGTCAACCTGCAAGAACTGTGGCACAACGAGGGTGAGTTGCCAACTCGTGAGTAGAAAACATCAACAGGTAGAAATCGAATAAACAATGATTCCTAGGTCAATTGTATCATAAAGGTAATACTATGATATCTAGGGTGACCGTATCTACATATGTGCCAACATATACTCAAAGCCTATATGCAAGTGGATATCATCCAACGCATATAATCAATGCCTTTTTGCATGTGGATCTCGTCCACGTGTCAACCAATGACACAACATTATCATGAATGTAAATATCATAAAGCATATGCATGTAAATATATGAGGATATCAAAGATGTGTGTCCATCAATGACACATCAAATCATGAAACCTGAGTGTCCAACACCAACACTCGAAATATCATGAAACCCGTGTCTAGCATCGACACGTAAATCCTCATATCTCAGGCTCCGTATCGTCTACGGGATCGGCCCATGGGCTTCGGCAGTACGGATCGGCCTGTATCCATCTCATAACTCCGGTTGGTATCCTCCGGATAACCGCCGAGTCCAAATACTATCACCGGTAGGTACTAATCCCTCTGCCAGGCTCATCGTCTACACCACAAAAATCACCTCTCGCCCAGGGGAACCATACCGGGTCCACCATGTACCCGCAGACGGTGCCTCCCGCTCCTCGAATCGGGTTTCACATGCCAATCTCAGAACCAAGAAAACACATGGTGGACATCTCAAAATATCATATCAATAGAAACCGGGTTTTTAAAACAATACATACTTTCTTTTGAAATAACCACGGTTCTCAAATCCAGAATCTCATGAAAACAACATCTCAATCCGTATAATCATAAAGCATGATGTAAGCGACATATAACAGAATGTAAGTATATCCGTATATCATGTAACATGGAACAGTGATGCGACAATATCAGTATATTATGCGACATATCGTAATGATGTGAACATATGTGAACATAGCAAGTAAATCATACAAGGAGTCATTTCATGATGCATCAATTCTACTGTGTAGTGACATATCAATTATCGATGATGAAGTGTGTGAGTCGGTAATCTGTGTAAGTGTAACATACACATCATCGATAATGGCGTAGGCGTACTAGCACAGGTATATAAAATGCAATGAGAATAACATAAATATAGCATAAAGTACATTGTGAGCTAAATGCTATAAGGTATACGCATCTAACATGACCGAGTCGGTGAATCTATCAATCGGCATCCATCCTCACAACATCGCGTACGGTATAATCCATCATACGGCATCCTCTAGTCAAGGGTGTGGATCAATCATCATAAAACTCATCACGTACGGTAAATCATCGTACGACGGCATTAAACAATTGGGATCCTAACAACCTATATGACAATGAGAGTACGGACCTAACGTCTCGTACGACATATCACTCATGATTCACAACATTATATATACCTATATGCCTATATCCCAGGTCACATCCATCACCATCTCATATCAGGGGACCGACAAAGGTATCAATCCTTTCATATCGACTCGTATCCGTATACCGACATATCAATCAAGTCATCAAATCACATCGTATTTTCTTTCATCACATTAAGTCATCTTACATCAAGTCAATTTATATATACATTCTACCTTATACATCAAGTGTCAAGCTACTCTAAAACTCATACACATTGTAGTGCAACTACATATCTATAAGTCGTGATTCACCTTCACTTTTCATATCCCAATATGTATATCCAATCACTCATATTATCTCTAACTATCTTTTAACCATATCCCTAGTTTTCAAATCTAGGTTTCAACGACTGTATCCTATAGACCAGTTTCCATTTATAATTTGCGGGGGTGCTATACGCCATCCACCCGACTTCCCCTGTAGATATAGATCTACTCACCTTGATCCTTGCTTGCCGAAGTCGATGACGCCATGCTCCGTCGTCTCGGAATCCACGCGAAGGTACCTACAATAAATACACAATTGAAATTGCTATTAAAATCGAGTTCAGAAAACCAATACAGCACACGGATCGCCTATAAGTTAGAACCTATAGCCTACGCATGCAAAGCCAACCAATTATCCCTTGTCGTTGACGTAAAAACATCCAACGACCAAACACAAAACCAAATATCACAATCAATAAATTCCAAAATACGGAAAACATAACCAAAAACCACTCACAACTGCTCCCAGATTCTTTCTCAGGTAAAATGGGATTAAACTAGCAAGTATAGGGTGTTTTATGAGGACTGTGTGAGCTACTGAAACAACCTAGACCCCAAATTCCCTAAACTGGCCGGCCACATTGCCTAGAAATCCGGCGAGCTCGGCCCTAAGTGCTTGGAATAGGTTCATACTTGCAGGGTGGTCTCCTATTGGTCCAACTAGGTCTCTGATATTGTTTGTTTTTCTCAAAATTTTCCCAGGTTGCTCCAGATACCCTGTAGGCCTTAAGGTTTCACAAAACCGACATGGAACAATTCTAACTTCGTGTATCGGGTTCTAAACTCAATTCCAGGCCTCTAAATCAATCCTTAAGGTCTTATAAACACTTACTACGCCTCAATTGTTCACTAGACAGCAACTTATAATTTTCTAAGATCGCATATCCTATTCATATCAATTTCTAAATTAAAATACGATATTAAGCACAAACTCTAAACTAAAGTGAAAGGATTACCTTAATAGCAACCAAAGAACTTTCTTGAGTTGCCCAAGTCTCCAAAATCCAAACTTGAAAGGTTCTAAGGGTTTAGAATGGTCTTGTGCATGTTTTTAGTGAAGAGGGGATGAGGTTTTGGCAAGTATTTGGAGATGTGGCATGGGGGTAGTGAGGGATTGAAGAAGAAGAAGCAAACATGAAGAAACAATGGAGGATGAAGGGGTTGGGCAGCCAAGGCTCTCCCACTCTTAGCCTCACCCTCTCCTACACTCACTCTCTCTCAAAATATCTAAATCTCTTTTGTTTTACTCACAAATATCTCATGGCATCAACTTCATATTCCATTTACACTCAATTCATTTCCTTTTCTTTTCTTTTCCCTTTCATTTCTTTTCTCAGTCTCTATCTCACAAAACTCACAATTCACAAATCCAACATGCACACACGCACATGACATGGTGCAAAATCATGAAAAGGTAAAAATACGGATTTTGCCAAAAATCCGATAAATATCATTTAAAATAAATAAATCATTTTAATCTCCGATAAATTTCCAAATATATTTACGAAAACCCCAATTTCGCAAATCGGGTAGTTTTCGCAAAATATATTATTTTAATATTAAATTCCAAAAATAATATTTTATATTTTCTGAAATGTTACATTGGTATGATGGAGTAAGTAACTCAGCTAGAGTAACGTAGCATACGTATGTTCCGCGGCATATTTACGATACGATACTCCACTTAAGTGACCTTTGAATGTATGTCTTGATTAATTCTTCCTTTGACTCTCTGCATTTTTTTGTTCCTGTTATTACACCTTACCAACTCTTGTTTTCTTGTTCCAAGTGCAATGACAACGCGAGCTGAGAGAGTCACAACTTGGGATGCAGCCAGGGCAGATCCGCCAGTGATGGGGACTGACCAGCAGGGCATCCTAACGGCACAGGGACATGTCGATCCTTCTCTTCCCGACCGGATGACTAGACTGGAGGAGGGCGTGTTGGGAAGTTGGATGAGGCCACTCGGATTCAGAAGCAGGATGATGAACCGCCTATTTTAGAGCCTGTTGTACCTCCCATTCGGACAGTCGCACCTATGGTCACAGGGGTTATGGAGGTATCACTTCCAGAATTCATGAGGTTGAGACCTCCGGTGTTCATAGGGACAGATGCAGCCGAGGGTTCTCAGTCGTTCCTCGACAGGATAGCTAGGATCGGTGGGTCCTTGAGATGCTCAGATGAGGGGTTGGTGGAGCTGATTTGTTTTCGGTTGGAGGGACTTGTCCAGACTTGGTTCGAGTCGATCGAGAGAGGTCGAGCAGCTGATCTTCCTCCGATGACATGGGAAGAGTTTTCTGAGGTTTTTCTAGCCTGATTCCTTCCGTAGAGCATAAGAGACACTAGGGCTAGTAGTTTTTAGGAATTGCGAAAACTTGCAAGTATGACCGTAGCCGACTTCGACTTGCAGTTCACCCAGTTATCATGCTATACTCCATATTTAGTTCCCATGGAGGAGCTCAGGAGATTTGTGAGGAGCCTTGATATGTAGTTGTTCCTTGCCATTGGCTCCCAGCACTTCGATACATATGCACAGGCTATAGACGCGGTGATTCGAGTAGAGGATCGTCTAAACGAGACGACTGTTGTTCCAGAATCGAAGTAAGCCCGAACTGGTCGATCGGTTTCTGGACAGTTAGGCAGAGGTAATGGCAGATTTGTTCCAGGATGCGGTAATGGTCGAGATTAGACTCAGGGCTGGATGTATGGCTCGTGCCCTGAGAAACAGAGGCCACCGTCGACATGTTTCACTTGCAGGTGCCCTGGACGTTTCTCTAGAGATTGTAGACGTCAGGGCGGGACAACAGTTCCGCAGGCCGCTTTACTCCATCTACCTCTTCTTTCGATAGCATTGCTTCCTCCACCAGCCACTACTCCATGCCATGCAGTTGCACCGAGAGGCCATGATTTTGCTGGACGTGCTCAGAGGGGATAAGAAAACCGAGGCAGAGAACACTAGGATGCAGGTAGGGGTCAGGCTAGGGTGTTCACTTTGACTCCCTAGGATTCTCAGGCATCCAATGCAGTGGTTACATGTACTCTCCCCGTATGTTTCCTTGATGCCCAAATTTTGTTCGATCCCGGTTCTACACACTCATATATGTCCGCACACTTTGCACCGACACCGGGTAGAAATTCGTCATTGTTAGATTTACCGTTAGTTGTGGTTACTCCAGTGGGAGATTCTTTCGTAGCACGTTGCGTATTCAAATCATGTTCCATGCATATTGGTGAAAGGGAATCGTTAGTCGATTTGATTCTTCTTGATATTCTAGATTTCGACGTACTTCTCGGTATGGATTGGCTGGCCGCTTGTCATGCATATGTTGATTGCTGCGGGAAGGAGGTCGGATTCTATTTTCCTGGTGATCGGTTTTATGGTGCAGGAGTATTGCTGTGCCGCTCCTGCCAATCTGATTCTACACTTTGTGCTAGTCTGCTTTTGAAGAACGGATGTCATGAGTTTTTAGCGTTTATTCGGGATATTGGAGCCGTAGAGGTCCCGTTGGACCAAGTTCCGATCATGCGAGAGTTTCCCGATGTGTTTCCTGATGAATTACCAGGGTTACCGCCAGAGCGCGATATTGATTTCTGCATTGACCTGATCACCGGCACGGAGCCTATTTCTATACCGTCCTATCGGATTGCCCCAATAGAGCTCAAAGAGCTTAAGAATTAGTTGCAGGAGTTGCTGGATAGAGGACTTATTTGTACTAGTGTATCGCCTTAGGGAGCTCCTGTCCTATTCATTAAGAAGAAGGATGGCAGTCTGAGATTGTGTATCGATTATCGTCAGTTGAACCAAGTAACGGTGCGGAAAAGGTATCCATTACTTTGCATTGACGATTTGTTCGACCAGCTGCAGGGAGAAGGTTATTTCTCGAAGATTGATATGTGATCAGGGTATCATCAGTTGCGAGTCCAGAATGATGACATTCCGAAGAATGCTTTTCAGACGCGCTGTCATGCCCCGCTTCCCAAAATACTAAAATTTTAGGACGTAACAAAGCCAGCCATGCTATCTATGGTAAAGAAACATCCTTCTATAGTCACATTAAGGCTGTCAATCAGTAATCAAGAACGATAAACTACTAAATCTATCTATCACATGTCCAATAGCCACAAAACAATAACTGAAAGAGATAGCGGAAGCAATAAAGATCTAAGAAATAACTAACCAGCATAAGAGTTATATCAATGAGGTGGTCATCACTGATCGGCGATCCTATCGAAATACTCACGTGCTAAGTCAAGTATCTAGGCTATGCAAAATCCAGACGTCAATGCGTCAAAAATATCAATAATAATAAACTGAGCAATGTATATATATGGTGTCATGTGCAAAATGAAGTATAATTATAAAAAAACAAGCGCAAGTGATATAACAGCAGGTTATAGGTATGTCACGTGCATCCTAAACTCTGTGTTTCTAAGTTATTTATCCTAACGGTATTTGAAATCAATTAATAGTATCGTCGATGTAATTCAATAGTATCCCGTGCGTCCCCGGGACCAAGGTTAAGACCCTCGGGGTTGAATCCGAGACGTGCCGCTAAGCAGTAAAAACAATATCATGTAAAGACGAATTAAGTCAGCATCATCATTCCAAGGCCCGAAGCCCGTATCAACTGATCAGTTTCTGGAAGTAGTGAACTGTTGAGTTACAAGTCAGGTTTCATTATTGATTTCCCCTTTTCCTCAGGTTTCGTGTTCATGTCAGGTATTAACGACATCTACTCAATGCCAACACAGGAACAGGAAGGTACGTATCTTGTCTATCAAAACAACAAGTCACAATTATCAGGACAACAAGTCAGGATTGTCGGCATTGGTGAATTATCCAAGTAACAGGAAAGATAGCGTGTCGTGAACATGTTAGACAATGTGTATAAACAGGATAAATACTTGATGGAAAACAGTAACCAGTTTATTTAAAACACTGTAGAAATAACTAATGTATATTATTTATTTTGTAAGATATAATTAATTTATTCATACACACACACACACACGCACATCTATTCGTAATAACGTTTTACGTTTTCTACTAGATATACTGTAGTCTAGGTAAAAGATAATGAAACTACAGTGGAACATATTGAAATTATAATGAACTAGCATGGAATAAAATAAACTTATTATTGATACAAAATACGGATTAATATTATAAAGTTGTATATTGATAATAACTTGATAAATATTAAAATGCGTATATTATAAATCACTATATAAATATTGGTTTATATAATGTAGCATGTTACAAGTTTAGATACTTGCCTCGATTGATAAACTCACGACAAAACACGGATATCCGCACGACGGCAACGTTCGAACACAAGACGTGTTCACTACCCTGGCTAAAAGATACCGTGTACTGCTCTGGGATGCTCTATAGATGACTCTGGTCCAGCGTCTGGGAGGAAGGCAACATTGATGGGTTGGGGTTTGCCGGCGACGAGGTGAAGTCGGGGATGAAATCTTCGGTGAGAAGAAGAGAGAGAGAGGTGATGAGGTCTGGATTCTTGAAGAGGTGATGACTGGAGATGGGCTTGGGTCATGCTTGTCGGCAAAGAAACAGGGTGGTGGCAATGAACGGCTCCGGCAAGGGCAAGAAAAGAAAAGAGAAGAAGAAGAAGAAGGTGATGTCGGGGATAGTTGCTGGTGGCTTGGGTTCTGGGTCTCGGCTGAGGGCAAGGAATGACGGTTGTTGGGTCGGCGATGAGGAGATGGGGAGGAGAAGTTGACAGCGAGGTCAGGAAGAAGATGAGGTGGTTTGGTTAGGTTCGGTGGTTGAGAGAAAAAGGAGAAGAAAAGAAGAAGATGCCGGCGGTGGTGTAAGGGGTGTTGGCAACGACGAGAGAGATGGGTTGATGAGGGTGATGGTGGTAGTCGGGTTCGGGCGACGTGGGGATTGAGGAAGTGGGTTCTTGGTTGGAGGTCGGGGACTCGGGGTTGAAGAAGGAAGTGATGACGAGGATGGTGAAATTGAGGAGGTGAGGATGACAACGACGAAAAGTAGGGAGGAAGGTGGCGACGAGGTTTCGAAGGCATGGGTTAGGGCTCGGGATGAGAAAAAGAGAAGGAGAGAGAGGAGTAACAAGAGGAGAGAGAGAGTTATAGAACATAGAGAGAGATATAGAGACGGGGGAGAGAGACATAGAGACGGGGGGGGGAGAGTTATATATATATATATATATATATATATAAACTGTTTATATATTATATATATAATATATTAATATATATTGTAGTTTTTGGGTTTTACAGATAATATCAAATTACACCAAATTTTATCAGAATCTCGTCAAAATATATTTTTCGAGAATAATACATATACGTAAAGATTTAAGCCATAATGCAATAATATAATTTTAAATACACATACCCCCTAAAAGATTTAAATAAATATATTTAAGATTTAATAAATATTTGGTTATCTGATATTTTGGGATTTGAACATAATAGATAAAAGCGAAATAAGATATGAGATTGTAAGCCATGCAATGTCAGTTAGAAAAAAATATAATTTTTTCATACTTGTGCCTACAAATAGATATATAAAGATTTTAAATGTATGATGCATATATTATACTAGATTCATGTAGATATACTTTACTGATAAGTATATCTAGCACCATACTGGGTTCCAAATGCGAGTCGGGTCGGATGACCACCACCACTATTCGAATTTCTCGCAACCCAAAAAAATAAAATAAAAGAATTATAAAGAAAGACTTAAAATACCCATTAATATTGTATAAACGTAGTAGGGTGTTACATTATACCCAACTACAAAAGAATTTCGTCCTCGAAATTCACGAAACGGGAAAAGAAAAGAAGATACAGATCTAAGGAAAGAGATATGGAAACTTTTGTCGAATCTCGTCTTCACGTTCCCAAGTAGATTCTCCATGCGAATGATTTCCCCATTTAACGAGCACTAGAGTGATTACTTTATTCTTAAGAACTTTTTCTCGTCCATCCCTAAAACCTATCGGTTGCTCTTCATAAGTTAAATCTTCTCTCACTATCAGTTCCGAGTGATCAAGGACGTGCGTCTCATCTCGAACATACTTGCGGAGTTGAGATACATGAAACACGTCATGAACACCCGCGAAGGATAGTTAAAGCCAATCGATACACTACCTCTCTAACACACTCAATGATATCGGAAAGCCTTACGAATCGAGGACTAAGCTTGCCTCGACTACCAAATCGGATTACTCTCATAGTTGGTGATGTCTTCAAGAACACAAGATCACCAACAGTAAACTCCAAAGATCTTCTTCCAATATCAGCCCAACTTTTTTGTCGATCTTGTGCCACCTTCATATAATCATGAATCAAGTTAACTTTCTACACAGTTTGCACAATGAGTTTCGGTCCCAACAATCTTCTTTCTCCAATATCATCCCAACAAACAGGCGAGCGACACTTACGACCATATAATGCTTCAAATGAAGCAATCTGTATAGTTGCCTAAAAAATATTATTGTATGAAAACTCCACTAAATGCAACTGATCCTCCCATGAACCCTTGAAGTCTAACATACACGCTCTCAATATATCTTCAAGAGTTTAGATCATTCTCTCGGACTGTCCATCAGTCTGAAGATGGTAGGCCGTACTAAACTTCAAGCGAGTTCCCAGACTTTCCTGTAGACTCCTCTAAAAGTGTGATAGGAATCGAGTACCACGATCAGAAACGATACTCATTGGTACTCCATACAATCTCACAATCTCCTGCATGTACCGCTCTGCCAAAGCCGACCAACTCGAAATGGTATGAAATGAGCTGCCTTAGTCAATCGATCAACACTTACTCAAACTATGTTATTGCTCTTTGGACTCCGTGGTAAGGCTGTCACGAAATCCATGATTATATGTCCCCACTTCCATTGAGGAATCAGAAGTGGTTGCAACAAACTAGCTATCCTTTGATCTTCAGCCTTGGCTTATTGACACACCAAGCACCTCGATACATAACAAGCAATCTCTCTTTTTATGCATTCCCACCAAAAATGGTGTCGCAGATCTCTATACATCTTCGTGCCTCCCGGATGTCCTGAATATGAGGAACTATGAGCTTCCTTCATTACTTCTTCACGAACATCTCCTTCAGGTATACACAAACGACTTCTATATCTTAACGAAACATCTTCATAAATCAACAAATCTGTTCGAAGCCCTACTTCCTCTTAACCTCAAAATTTCTGTAATCTAGGATCGTGCGACTATGCTGCCTTAATGCTATCGATCAAGGATGACTGTACTTGCAACTGCATTAACTGTCCCGAAGAATCTGGTAGTAGATCTCCAACTCGAATTTCTAAAGATCGGTTATGATCTCCTTCTGAGCAGTTAACATCCGTATTGCTGGCAACTGACTTAAAGCATCCAGTACTAAATTAACTTTCCCCAGATGGTATTTTAGATCAAGATCATAGTCAGCCATCAGCTCTAACCATCTACACTGCCTCATGTTGAGCTCTTTCTGTGTGAAAACGTACTTTAGGCTCTTGTGATCAGTAAACACTTCTACCCATTCGCGCAATAAGTAGTGTCTCTAAATCTTCAGCGCAAAAATCACTGTTGCTGGCTCTAAGTCATGAGTTGGATAGTTTTTCTCATGAGTCTTCAATTGCCTCGACGCATAAACTACAACCTTTCCATGCTGCATCAAAACACATCCCAAGCCTTTCCCAGATACATTTCTGTGAATAACTAATCCTCCGGAACCATCTGGCACAGTTAATCTTTGTTTCAGCGCTTCAAAAGCTGATGCACACTTCCCGGTCTAAACAAACGGTATTTCCTTTCGTGTTAGCTTGGTTAAGGGTTCTCCTATTCGAGCGAAGTTCTCCACAAACCTTTTATAATATTCAGCAAGCCCAAGGAAACTTCTATTCTCTCCCATATTCTTTGGAGGTGGCCAATCATGAACAGTTGCAATCTTTTCGGGGTCAACTCCAATCCCATCTCCGGATACAACATGACCCAAGAACTTCACTTCTTCGAGTCAAAGCTCACACTTGCTCATCTTAGCATATAACATTTCTTGTCTCAATGTCTGCAGTGCAATTCTCAAGTGTTCTTCATGCTCTTCTTTGCTCCTCGAATAGACCAAAATATCGTCAATGAATACAACCACGAACTAATCTAGAAATAGTGAAAAGATCCGGTTCATCAAGTCTATAAATATTGCCGGTGCGTTAGTAACTCCAAATGGCATCACTAAATACTCGTAATTCCCATATTAAGTTCGGAACGCTTTCTCGCAAATGTCTTCTGCTTTCACCCGAACTAGATGATACCCTGATCGCAAATCCAACTTCAAGAATACTATCGCGCCACTGAGTTGATCGAATAATTCATCGATACGAGGTATTGGGTACTTATTCTTAATAGTCACCATATTTAACTCTCGATAATCGATGCACATCCTCCGCGTGCCATCTTTCTTCTTGACTAGAAGAATCGGATCTTCCCATGGTGAACCGCTGCTGTGAATTCAGCCATTCTCTAGTATTTTGGTAACTTGTTTCTTTGCCTATTCCAGTTCTACCGGTGCCATCGGATAAAAATCTTTGAATTGGCGCTGCTACAGAAATAAGATCAATCACGAACTTCACATCTCATTTAAATGATACATCCGAGATTTTCTAGAACACATCAATGAAGTCCCGAACTACTATTAGTGCTTCATCTGTAACTTGTTTACAAACTTCACCTTTAGTAAACGAATCCCCTCATCATGAATCTACAAGTTTGTTTTAAGACTTGTGCTTTGTTAGCCTACCACACTATCGATGCGCTACTCGAATAGATTAAGGCAGGCATGTCAGAACTTCTTCAATTAAACATCTTACACCTGATCGGTCTTGAAGCGGTTTGTACCAGATCCTGCTGGGGTTAATCTCGAACTAATGCAATCATCGTATGCTCTCCCGTGTTTCTTTTTGTTCTTCAAAATGCAAACGGAATGGTCACTACAGAAAAGGGGAAAGGTATAACACGTATGTTGGATTCAAATTTGCGATAAGGCATAAATTCGTAAGCAAATGAAACTGAGAGAAACAAAGTAGTACAATGAACATAAATCAAGAAAATGAATTGAATAGAACTCCATATTACCTAAATAGAGTACTGCATTGTAACCATACCGCGATACATAGTTACAATCACATAACTCCATCCATGTCGCATAAATCCTACTAGTAGAATCGAATGAATAAGAAGGAGAAACAATAAGGAATCAGGAGGATTCCAAGTTAAGATACAATGTCATTTCCATATCGTCGAGATAAAAGAGTTTAAATGAAAGATAACATTCAAGAATTTGAATGACAAGGCAATAATGTGGCAGGATATGTTCCTAAAATTCTGGGTCTTAAGGACAATGTTGTAGGGTATTTTTCATCACCCATTGAGATGGGAATGCACACACTTTTCAAGCGTATACAGATCCCTCCTGCCTAGGGTAGGATGGGTTTATTGATTGTGGGGATCCGAATCTCCGGCAGCCGCGGACTAAGCTGCCGTTAACTACACTTCGCTTTTGGAGCTAGCGAACCTCCGATTGACGGGTCAAACTGGTCATGCAAACTCATTGTACCATGCACGTGTGTTGTGTTTTGAAGGGTTTTGGATATATCCGGGGCCTTGCAGAGTTTATGGGGGTCGCACTACCCGAATAGCGGGCTGGGGGTCAAGAGGGCTAGCATCCCCCTTACGGGGTGTAGGGCGGCGCCCCGTTAGAAATTTTTTTCTAACAGGACATGTGTTTTGAGTGTAGAGTGTATGGGAAAAATAAAGATGAGGAGCATCCTAAGGATGCGTGGGTGCCAACAGTTCACGTGCTTGGCGGATGGGCGCTGGGCGCCAGCATCTCATGCGCTCGGTACGTGGGCGATAGGCACCCGCGGGCCACGTGCAAGGCGTATGGGCGCTGGGTGGCACGCCTCACACATCCGGCATGTGGGTGCCGGGCGTCAGTGCCTCACACGTCTGGCACTTGCAGAAAAAGGGTGCCTGCAAAAAAAGGGGGCTTAACCCCGGGATTAGTAGTTAAACTCCTGAGGGACTTTGGAAACTCCCAGAGAAAAGGAGGATTTTTATCTTTATGGAGTTAAACTCCCAAAAGGATTTTGAGTGGAGTTAAACTCCCAAAATAATTTTATTTATGGAGTTAAACTTCAAAAGATTTTGACAAATGGAGTTGAACTCCCAAAAATCTTCGGAGATGATAAAAAAGGACCCCTTTCTTCTTCCTTGAGCCCTAGATCCTCTCCTAAGCCTCGGACCTTCCCAAAGTGGGACTTTTGGTGATGGATCTCCTTCTTCCCCCTCTTTGTTGGTTGTATCTTGGAGAAAAAGAGTGGTGAGATTTAAAAATCTCCCCATTTAGAGATTTGATCGGAGATCTGAGCAGCCCTTCAAGGGTTTTATGGTGAAAAACTATTTCTTTTTGGAAAAAGAAGAGTTAAACTCTCGATTTAATTCAAAAAAAAGAAATAGGTTTAAAATCTTGAGGAAGGAGGAGGCACAAAACCCTAATTTTTGAGGGGAATCAATTATTGTCCTTCATTTTATTGTCATGTTGCCATATATAAGCTTACAAGTTTACACATAACCCCTTAGACTTTACAAAATAGCATTTTGCTCCATGCCTTATGTGCTTATTTCTTTTACACATGAGCCATGCGCTTTACAAAAATTTGGGTTTATGCCCATTTCCCTTACATTTATTCATAAAAATTACATCAAAATTATTTATTACATAATATTCATTTTGGCATAGGGGGCCAGCCTCTTCATGTTCGGGCTCGACTTAGGCATGGGCCCACTTGACTTGAATTCGGGATTGGGCCCGGGCCCACTTTTCGGATCTTAACTTTGACTTATTTACCTCGATCTTGGGGTGTAAATTTTAACCCCAATAAAGTGCCCCCCATCAATGAATGCACACTGTATACATAGGTTGTGTGCATGAAATTGATGGATCTTCTTTCGTGAGCTTGATTACGAGGTGGATCATCATTCTGGGGGGAGCATCATTCCCGGAGCATAATTCTGGGATCATAGCATAATTCCGAGGTGCGGAGTATAATTCCGAGGGTCGGAGCATAATTCCAAGGCGCGGAGCATAATTCCGGGGGTCGGACCATCATTTCGAGATGCGGAGCATAATTCCGAGGGTCGGAGCATCATTCCGAGATGCGTAGCATAATTCCGGGGGTCGGAGCATCTTACGATCTGCGGAGCATAATTCCAGGGTCGGAGCATCATTCCGAAGAGCGGAGCAAATTCCATAATCGGAGCATCATTCCGAGGAGCGGAACATAATTCCAGTGGGAGGATATATTCTGAAATGAAGCATAGTTTCGACGCAGAGTTATGGGTCGAAGCATAATTTCGACACGGGACAGGTGTATCCTGGGACGAAGTTTAATTCCGGTGCAGGGCGGACATTCTGAACGAAGCATGACACCAATGCAGAGGTTATTCCCACGCGAAACATAATTCTGACAGGGAAGGCAGATACTACGAGGCAAAGCATATTCCGACACGGGGTAGGCATATCCTGAGACGAAGCATAATTTCGGCACAGGACAGACATTCTTAACGGTGTTGGCTATAGTGCCCTCAAGGCAATTATTGTAATCGCAGGCAGTTGATTATGATGATTGAGAGAGGACCTATACGGATAGAACGGTCTTACTCAAAATGATAGTATGCTATCTGGTTTGTCTTTATCATCATATACATGCATTATGTGGTATTACAGATCACTATTACATGTTGATAGAGCCCATAGGATTCTTGCTTGACTACCAGCATTATGATGGCGATCATATACGTGGAAGCTGGGTTGTCTATAAACACATCCTTAAATGTCCCTAGTCGAGGGAGTATCGAGACTGGGCATTGATACTCCAGAGTTGACTGGTGTATACTTATCGAGACCCAGACGAGGGATGGTGGCCGGTCTCACAAACCATTGGTGTCAGTTAATCACCTAAGATAGTATAAATGTGGTCATTGGGTTATAAGTACACTGGACGGACTTGCCGGGAATATTCTAGTTGGTATTATACCTATTGTCAGATAGCAGTTTGCAGGTGACATGTGTACAGGTTATTCTGTCGACCTGAGATCGTCATTTGTCTCGTGTGAGTTCCCACTGTGCTTTAATTACTACCCTACTATGGCTCAAAGTAGTCGTGCAAATAGGTTTTAGTTGGGTACAGTCCCAAGCCTTATGGAGGCAGTGAGCAGATCGTCGGGGATTCGTCTCTCCCGGTATTGGGGGTTGATGTCGCAAGGTGCACAGGTGGACATCACCAGAAATCCTTGGCCAAGGTAAAAGAAAATTACTGATTTGGATCGGTAGTTTCTCAGTTGATGATGGGCTTCATACCGACACGAAATGTCGCGTTATTAGGGGTCTGACTTTATCCACTCCCTAGGCTCGATATGCAAAACTCTTAGACGAACAGACCGGACTATACGATGATTGTAATGGACAGGCTCAGTAGTGGTTCGGATGAGTTTGCCCGTCGGCCTTCCTTTCGCTCAATACCTGGGTAGCCGTTACGTACAGCTAGTGCCGCTGACGTGCTTGTGGTTAAACCCACTGCCAGCGTATTGACGAGTCTTTAGAGTCCCACACAGAGGGTTTCCATGCTTCGAACGAAACGATGTAGAGGTCGTATGGTTTTACGGCATGGTTCGATCATATACGTGCACTTGTGAACGTATCATGATTCGGACGGATAAAACTAGTGGGCTTTAGCTTAAGCCAGATCCTAGTATTATATTATTGGATTATTTTCGTCTCTTTGTATTCGTATTTTTCGGAATACGGATACGGGTATGTATATACGGATGAGGGATATTCTTATAATTTATTACAAGATTACTTCTAGAAGATACCATCTCATTTTTGTTTTAACCATTTTGTTAAATGGTGAAATGGGGTAGAGGATGAGGTGTTCTTGGCTTTATATGAAGCGTGGATTTTTGATGACTTATGGGGTGACTCATGAGTTACTATTGTGGCATACTTGATATTTGTGTTGTGAGATATTATTGCTATGCTTCTTTGCTTCAACACTTAGCCATTTTTTATGGTTGCTTGATTTACAACACTCTCATCTCCTCCAAGCTTTGCTTCTTATACCTCCACCCTAAGAGTCTCATGTGTTGAGAAACCTAGGGTGTTTGGAGACAACTTAATCCATTATTAGACTCTACATCCTCTAGACTATCTAGTTTGGCAAACTAGGTACCCTAGTAACCTCGGCTATGAGGTTGGAGCTCGAACTACAAATCCTCTGATGGATCATCTTTGATGGAAGGAGACTGGCGATCAAGCTTGATCAAGGTGGCCTCTAGGAGCTTAGGAAGATGGTAGAAGACCGAAGGACTCAGATCATTCGGTATAACCATTCTAAACTCCTCTTTAGTTTGCTAGCTTTAAGTTTATGGTAGATACGGGTTATAGGGTTGTTCTAGCTCTAGTTTATAAAATTTTTGTTCCGCAAACGGTCACGGTAGATGGCCAGGACGCTGGCATAACCCAACATGGTATCAGAGCCACCCCATAAACCTTTACTAGCCAGTTTGCACAAGGTTAAAATCTCGATCGACCCATTTTTACGAATCGTTTTTCCAAAATGACATGCTTACTGCCGATTTTAAAACTTATTCAAAAAATCTTTTAGAGCATCTTAAAAATACGTCCAGGCATATTTAGAGCACCACAAGAAATTTGGGCACGTGAGCCCATAAAGTTGCCGCGGAACCGCCGCGTTTGATGCCTATTGGCAGCGGTTTTGCGGCTCTTTTGAGGCCACATTGCGCCAAATTTCTTCTGGCACTCTGCAAGTGGAAATGTGATTTTTGGTATATATGATTTTGGCCCAGATTTGTTTGAGTGCTGGTTTGCATTTGGGGGCCAATTTGGGAAAGTTTAGTCGATCGAAATTTTAAGTGTGGAATACATTACTATCTGCGACCGTGAATGTCATTAGAGTGGTACAACCCGACTAGTTGCTATATGTTCTGTTAGACGGGTTTGCGAGCATGGCATTCACGTTGATGTTCTGTGTTGTGCTGAGGTTGTGGTTGGATTGTCGTGGTGGATAGCCGGTGGTGCAATGATAGTTGTACAGTTGATATTTATTTGTACATTTGATATTGCGGGGGCGAGCGTCTGACATGTGGACTACCGTCTCTGCCAGTTTGTATATTATTTATTGGGGACACGACCGAGTTGAGGTCGATGTCACCCTTGTACATATATTTTCATTTTCTGAACTAGGATTACCCCGCGGTGGAGTGCTCGAATTGCGGGGTTCTAGAGGGCAACGGGCCCGCATCTCATGGCGTTGAGATAGAGGGGTCCTTACTCTAGAATTGGAGGGCTATTCATCGCACCCGTAGGGGGCACGGGATGGCCCATGGAGGGGTGCTCAAGTTACCGGATTCCGTGATGTGCTGGGTGGCCCATTCACTTTGTTGATTGGGGTTGCCTCGCTTCTGGGATTGGCGGGTAACTTGCCACGCTTGTAGGGGTCCAGGTTTTCATTGCATAAGCTATCCATATGATAGGGAACGTCGTGCCTCATTTACGACTCAAATGAAACCCGAGGCTCCAAGATTATCCACCATTATGTGTTGCTTGCTGAGATTCTGTGATGTTGCTTATATCATGCCTGGGACGAATGTTATATATATTTATGTATATACTAGTAGATGGTGTATATGTTTTGCATCCGCGCTAGTCCAGCCCCCGCTCTGCTGTTAGTTAAGTAACCTAACGGTGTATGACAGGACCCCGTGGCGAATGCGGATGGTATATACGTACATTGTATTTTGTTCCTTTTTCTGGTGTGATATGAATTAATTGATGAGACTGCATTAATTCTGATTAATGCAAGGAAAAACAAACCTATATGATGTTGGAACCAAGTTTTTAAAAACTGACATTACAGACGTTTCCTTTTTCTTTGCATAACGGTATTCGGTTCTGAATATCCATCACTTCATTCGATGAGGCAAGAGCCGAGATCCCTTCATCGGGAGTGACCTCTTGAGCAAAAGTTTGCGTCAGTGGAATAACTTTACTATATTCGATTCTTTTGCTTTACATCATGGTATTTAGTTTGGAATATCCTGCACCTCATTCGATAAGGAAAGAGCCGAGATCCCTTCATAGGGAGTGACCTCTTTAGCAAAAGTTTGCGCCACTATATATTTATAAAACCGCTCCGGTTCCTTCAACGATATCATGTTCATTACATTAAAGGTTTTTCACCAAAAAACAGTCATAGCCCTCCGTCATTTCCTAAGAGTAGTACTTAGTATTCGTACTGCGTTTGTTGACCTTGTCAAGACGTAGTGTACGGTAGCTGAGTGGTGCTTGTTTGTAGCACATGATATAGATTAACTAGGACGGTCACATAGCCTTGTTGACCTTGTCAAGGGCTTATGTGGGTGGGTCTAGGGTAATCAAGATAATGGCGGGTTGAACTTGACTAGCGACTTATGATTTGTTGACCTTGTCAAGGTCATAGGTAGTTAGGGGTAAAAACCACATCGGAAGTTTCAAACATACAGGAAACTTGCCAGGCATGCTACCTTCTGAAGTGTGGTGACTTGAGCGGCTTCCATCAAGTTATCATGCGATGATAGTTGGATCCCGATTCCCACTGATGAGTAGGTGTTACTCCTCGGGTGTTTTTCAGATGATCCTGACTAATTCTCTTTTTGGGGTTTGAAGGAGCATTCGAGAAAATAGTGGGAGCCATCCTGATTAGATAAAATAATTAACCAATCTAATTTAGATTAGAGTGCATGCTGAGCGTTTCTTTTCTATCTCTTTCTTTGGCAGTGACCATGGCCCGACCTTAAAAACTCATGAACCAAGTTAACCGAACCTTCTTAAAAACACTTTGGCTTTTGGATTGTCATTTAATCACATATATCATTGCCGCTCCAACATCCCCTTTGCATTTCTCCAGTTTACTCCGTATCATTACGAAGTTCCACATTTCTTGAATATGCCATCGTATAGTTACATACGAACTCAAAGAAACTTGTTTCAGTTCGACAATGGTTTCCGGTTCTGGAGAATTTGAATAGGATTATTCGGTTGTCTTTTATATTTACCTTCTCTCGGGTTGCGAGAGCTCCCAGTATTAGGAGAGTACACCTATTGCGCTTATTGGATAGTCTTTTTCCAAACCTTAGGCTGGTGCCGAAGGGTAGGGAAGGAAGAAAATCAATTAGCCTAAGTGTGGTGTACAGAAGGTAATAAGTAAAGACATATAAAGGGATTGGAGTGAGGCCAAAAAAATATACGGTTACAGTCATGAATATGGATAGTGGAAGAGGCATTACTAGGAATACCCGCTTACTCCTTCGAAAGATTTCATATTTCAGTTTTACTATGCGGTGTTAATTGAAAACTGTTTTCCCAATTAGATTCAACTCCAGGGTATGTATTTACCAGACTTGATTCTCACATCTGTATGGCGTTACAAATGGTGAGTGGGAGTAAGATATTGGGAATTGGATGATTAAATCCTCTATATATAGGAATTCTTTGTAATTGGTGATATTTAAGGAAATCACCTGGGTTTTGCCTAACGGCAAATTTTTGGTTTTGAATATCTGTCGTTATGCACCAATTTCAAACTGATATATTTGTACGTTCATTTTATAAAGTGAGATATGACTTTTTGAAATTATGTCTATGACGTTTACCTATATCAGTTGATGGTTAGGTAAGATGCATTCAACAACGGTGTAATTCTTCTTAACCATAGTACAGTTTTCAACCTATGACGCACAAGGTTTAAGTTATTGAAGCTCTGTGGACTTATACAAAGTATTGTATGTTTTCCAATGTCCGTTAGGACAAAGGGGTTGGTACTCGTACTATATTCTGTTTCCTCATGACTTCTCAAGTTTTAGACAAGTATTTCGTTGAAATACAAGGTCCAGATTTTGAGAAGTTATAAGTATAAGAATAAGGTAGAGAACCATATGTTGCAAGTATCAGGATTCTTCAAGGTGATCGAAAATGTAAATACTTGTGTTTGGTATTTTGTTGTAAGTAATAGTTTTAAGAACTTGCTTCACTTTCAGGTTACTCATACGTGGATGCATTCCTTGATGAGTAATGCTTCTTGGCCTCCTTCCATTTGGTTGATATGCACTGGAAACAGCTGCATGATTTTTGAATCTGGTTCCAATTAAATTAGTGACTTTGTTTCTCTATTGGATATATAGAATAGATTCATATCTTAACGATATTAGGGTATATAGAGTTGTCCGGCTGATGCTTAAAACCAGAATCTGGACAAACTCAAAGCACGTTTCAGTAATGGCAGTTTGTGGGTTATCCCGGGTTTTGACGAAGGTTAACATTCTACCATCTGGAAGATCAATAGTTATATTGTTCTTGACTCGCCACAGTTTTAGTAAAATGGATTCTTTTATGAAAACATTAGTGGGAGTGTGGTAGAACTGGAAGTGATTCCAGAACTACAAACGATTACTGAAAATTTAATAGAACCTGAGAATTCAATTGGTTTCGAAAATCCATTAGCCACTCCGCAGATTTGGTGGGTAACCTCAGGCACCCAAGAGGTACTTCAGTATCCTCAAATACGGTGACAGGGAGGTTTTTGATTATCCAAACCTTCCATTATTGTTGTTCTAGATTATGAGGTCTGGCAGGAGGATGAGTATAATATCGTTCTAAACTAGCTTTAGAAGTGCACGCGTATATGACTCTGGCAGAGGGTTGTAGTCAGTGGGAGAAACAGAAGCATAGTGGGCAAATAGCTTATGTCTATTTATAGACTAATGCATGTATAGCGGAGATAGATTATCTATTTTTGATGTGACAATCATAGAGTTTGACTTCATCAGAATAAGAGATGGATCTGGTAAGAAGGTAGTAGGGAGTGATGTCCTGGTATTTGGATGACATGCACTTAATAGGAAGAGATTTTCTTATACTACGATCGGTTATACTGTGGATGTCATAAGGTGGTTTCTCTACAAAGGATATGGATAAAATATCAGGGATTCTGGTGACTAGATCTATGATTTTAGATCTAGATTTGGAAGTGTCCCAACTCAGGTACTTGACACTATTCTAAAGCGTTTTTGAATGGACGGCTCCTGGCATGGTGGTGTACCCGCAGGTGATGGAGTCACCCTCTTTAAAGAGATGTCTTTTAGACTGATAAGGATAGGGATTTGCATGATTGGCATACAACTTGCTTAGGCAATTGAGTCAATCATGTGATGTCAAGTACAACACCAGATATTGATTTTGCGCAGGCTGCGATAAGTATATATTAATCAAATCCTAGAGAAACATTGGGAAGCAGTTATGAACATAAGTGAATGTTCTTAGTATATGGTAACGGCAGCCTCCTTTGGGAGGCGGTTATCATTTTAGGCTTCCAAGATGACTTGGATGACAGAGTGACTGTCAGAGTTATAGTTTTCCTTCTTTTGAGCGGCAGTATGTTGGACAGGTGGTCCAAATGGATACCGTGGAAGGAATGATACAGGATACTGATTAAATTCATTGGATGATACAGTCTACGAAGTTTGTTGGATTTGGAGTTCATTTATGAACTGGGTCCCATCAGATATCCAGACAAATTCTAAGACATGTATTGCTCATTTCGGGAGATAGTCTTTCTCCGCGAAGTTGAGATATATAGAGAGATAAAAATATAAACATTGGAGCGGATCCACTCACTAAGGCTATTTCTCGAATGCAGTAGTTTCACAAACGAGATTTGTGAGACTGATTAGTAGAGAAGTTGGGTGTTCGGTATCACACGGGCTGTGAGTATGTGACACCGCAATAATTAGCCTTAAGTGCAAGTGGGAGATTGTTGGCTATAGTGCCCTTAAGGCAATTATTATAATCGCAGGTATGTGATTATGATGATTAAATGTGGACCTATACGGATAGAATAGTCTTACTCAAAATGACAGTATGCTATCGGGTTTGTCTTTATCATCATGTACATGCATTATGTGGTATTACAGATCACTATTACATATTGATAGAGCCCATAGGATTCTTGCTTGACTACCAACATTATAATGACGATCATATACGTGGAAGTTGGGTGGTCTATAAGCACATCCTTAAATGTCCCTAGTCGAGGGAGTATCGAGACTGGGCATTGATACTCCAGAATAGACTAGTATATACTTATTGAGACCCCGACAAGGGGCGGTGGCCGGTATCACAAGCCATTGGTACCAGTTGGTCACCTAAGACAGTATACAGGTGCTCATTGGGTTATGAGTACACTGGACGAACTCGCCGGGAACATGCTAGTTGGTATTATACCTATTGTCAGATAGCAGTTCCCACGTGACATGTGTATAGATTAGTCTGTCGACCTGAGATCGCCATTTGTCTCGTGTGAGTGTCCACCATGCTTTGATTACTATCATACTACGGCTCAAAGGAGTCATGCAAACAGGTTTTAGTTGGGTACAGTTCCGAGCCACATGGAGGCAGTGAGCGGATCGTCGGGGATTCGTCTCCCCCAGTATTGGGGGTTGATATCGCAAGGAGCACGGATGGACATCACCAGAAATCCTTGGCTAAGGTAGTCTAGAATTACTAATTTGGATCAGTAGTTTCTCAGTTGGTGATGAGCTTCATACCGACACGAAATGTCGTGTTATTAGGGATCTGATTTTATCCACCCCCTAGACTCGATATACGATACTCTTAGACGAACAGACCGGACTGTACGTAGATTGTCACGAACATGCTTAGTAGGGGTTTGGATGAGTTTGCTCGTCGGTTGTAACGTTTTATAAATAAATAAATAAATAAATAAATAAAATCATTTAGGTGAATTTTCAGATAATCGGTAAAATAAATCGTATTTTCCGTAAAACTTAACTATAATTATTTTTCAACATATACTTGAATACGCCTATTTTAACTATATAATTTCTAGTATTTGGTATTTAATTGGTCACTTATAAATTATAAGTTTACTTAAATATTTTTCCTTAATTAATTATTTCAAATATTAAAATAAGCTTTTAATTATACAATAAATTAGTCTAAATTACAAAATGAGAATGGGTTAATCCTTCATTTGTGAACCATGACCACTTCTAACCTAGTATATAACATACTTAATCTTTTACATTTGACCTAAATGGTTCTAGAGAATTCTAGTTTTATTTAGAAAAAAAATTAAAATAGAATTGAAATAGGGTGCATTAAATGAGCTTTGATGGTTTTTCTTCATTAGAAATTTCTACACACACACACACACAAACCCTTACCTCCACATTAGCCGAGCCCTTGACATCCCCCCCTCTCTCCATTCAACTCTTTACATCTCAACAAATAAAAGAAAATTAAATAATTAAGGAAAAGAGAAAAAGGTGTAATAAAACGGGTGATTCTACACTTATCCACACACTTCTTTCTCTTTCTCTTTTTCTCTCACTCACCCACACAAACCCCCCTTACCTCTAGCCGAACCCAAGCTGCCCCATGTTCCATTTTTCCCCACTTCATTTCAACTCAAAAACTTTTCAAAAATTCATCAAAATCAAAATAAATCCCCACTAATTCCTAATTAAATCTTTACCTATTATTGTTTGGCCAAACAAGCTTGGACCTTGGAGCAAAGTTAGCATTTTGGAGGCTAAGATTTGCAAGTTTGATATCAAATTGTGGGGTATAAATCCTAACCCCAAGGTTTTATTTTTGGTTAATTACTTTAATCTAGCCTAATAAGGGGTTTAATTATGGTTTTAATTTTAAGATTTAAAATTCAAGAGAGGGTTTTTAAATCAAGTTAAGGTTTTTATAAATTTATCATGATTACAATGTGTAGTTTAACACTTTATGACATGCAAAATTTAGTTTAGTTGTTAAGTTGCTAGTTGTTGCTTCAAAATTGTTCAAATTAGAAAATTTTTGCAAACTAGATTTTTAGGATTAAATTAAATCGGTGATATAAAATTTAAGTAAAGGTTTGTGTGACCTAATTAAGATATTAGGTGAATAATGTGGCCACTAGATTTGCAAAAACATCAAGATTTGTATTAAAACGGTAAATGGTCGCTTACTGGGTTTTTGGAGTAAATCGATTTAAATTAAGTTTGAGATTTTGATAATCTATAACCTATTTCACATAATATGTAGTGTGTTGTGAGTACGTGATTGGGTTCTAGACTCGGTAGTTGTCGCGTGTAGCGATCCTAGTTGCGGTTTGTGGCGTTGTCGCGGGCGCGTTCTATGCACCAAGTGTGTGCGCGTCTAGTTAGTGTGCGTGATTGTTTGGTGTTGTTTGTCCCGCGAATACTCATATATTTATCCTTTTAATTCCTTGTGTGCGATCTTAGGATCGGGTGCAGAGGTGTCGGAAGCGGCGCGGAATGACAAAACGGAGATCGGATCAGTTTAGCCGAGGCGTCCCGGTGAGTAGATGTATACATCTATGGGGGGATCGTCTGGATGGCGTGAGATGCCCGATGGTTTAGTATTACTAGTCGTACTTGCATTTATATACGTAGTTTCCTAGTTAGCCATCTCATTACATCGCATCGTTGTGTGTGTGTGTGTGTGTGTGTGTGTGTGTGATACCATCTCATAAAACACTTGCACCATTACCATTGGTTCCTGCCGTACGTGCACTATTTATGTGAACACACACGCCAGTGGTAATTGTTATATCACGAACACTATAGAACTTGATTAGAATTGGTATTAGTGCAATCACATCATATATGATCCGTAGACTTATACCTGCACATTCATTTCATTAACATGGATACGTAGGATTGTTAATTATATGTACATACCTCATTGCATCATGATTCATGCATAGTTTCTGGCAGTACTTCGCATGGTATATACTACCGTATCATAGATTTCCACATCACCGACATGTTTTTATATTGTGATTCTTCTTGAGGATTTCACTAATGATGAGATTTCTGGATTTTGGAGAAAACTGCAAGAATTTTATAAACCTATTATCATTTTTAAAAACAAAAAATTTGTGGTTTTCTCGTGATGTGATGTGTGTGGCGTCCATGATGAGTTTTCTCGGTTCTTGAGCAGTATCATATACCCGATTCGAGGAGGGGGATGCACCGTCTGCGGGTATATAGTGGACCCGGTATGGTACCCCGGGGCGAGATAGTTTTCGTGGGGATGACGATGAGCCCGGTAGGGGAGCACTACCTACCGGTTATTTATGGCGCGGTGGATATCCGGAGGATACCGACTGTAGTCGTGAGATTGATGATATGGGTCGATCTGGACTGACGGAGCCCGAGATATTGAGATATTGAAACATTGAGATATTGTGACATTGAGATGTCGAGACATTGAGATATTGAGTCATTGAGATATACATATTTAGTGTCGATGCTTGACACGGATTTCAGGTGATTTCATTGATGATACTTCAGTTATTTCACAAAAGTTTTACTAAGATAAGAATACAGATTTTTTCGTACCAAACATATTCAGGTTTCATGTGAATTATGCATTCATGTTGCACACATACTAGTGCATTGCATCATATCGGTATATGTAGGCTGTGACACATTGCGTTCATGCTTACGATAGCTTTATTAGATGTTACTTACTATTTACGAGTTGGCAACTCACCCCCGTTGTGCCACAGTATCTTGCAGGCCCGACCCGTTAGCATAGTAGCGGCGGGCAAACTTCTTCCTTTACTTTGTTTGCTTGGACTTGCTGCTTGCTCATAGGTGGGTTGTGAGGATATCTTTTTTTCGCTTTGTATATTATTTTGTATCTATTACACTCCATCTACCCTTATATATTGGAATAGACGGTGAGACTTGAGACTTGTATTTATGGTTTGGTGTCGATCCTCACTTAAGCCGACGTGATACTTTTATTTGCTTATTTCGCACTCGATGATATATATTGCATGTGGTTGTGATTCCGCCATTGGCGAAGAGCTAGCTCCCGCTTGGGGATGCCTTTATTCATGATTTGTTTGTATTTTCATTTGTTGTACCCGTTTGGCGGGCCAATACTTACAAAGGAGACTCTGCTGAAATTTTCGGGAATTTTGATGTTTTAAAAAAAATGTTTAATGCAACTTGTTTTGATTAAAATCGTTTTCTTTTAATAAGTTTTCCTCCACTCTATTTCTTATTTGGTTTAGATTTCTGGGCTTTGACTTACTTAAATTACGTTACGCATTTAGACGTTTCGTAATTTAAGTGCCAGCCACGTTCCGTACCTTCGGGTCGTGACAAAGTTAGTATCAGAGCGTAGGGTTTTACCTTTCTGAGTGTAGGATTGTTCCCCGTCGAAACACGGAGACGAGACCGTGTAGATTCGTCTTGCCTGAGTTTCGAGGGCAGATACTATTTGGTGCTATCCGTCCACCTCTCCAAAGATGCCAAGTTGATTTATGATACCATGTATCGAAGGTTTAAACAGATGCGGCAGATGTAGCAGACTTCGTCAGATTTCCCCTCGTTGAGGGGTTTTTTTTATTGTGGGGACGCTCTTCCCTGCAGGCGCAAGCTCCTGCAGTTAATTACGCTACCGCATCGCGGTAACCACTTTCTTCTTCTCCAGATGGTCACTTCGTATCGTGTGTGTTTGTTTTGTTTTTGGTTTCCCGTGAATTGTATACGGAGACTAATTAATGTTATCTCCCGTAGGGCGTTGATTAGTCCAAATCCGTATCTTATTAGATTTGGGTTTGGGGTTGGGTTTAAGGATACATTAGTCTCATTTGAGACTAAGATCAACTTAAACGTTTTTTAAGAATACGTTAGTCTAATTTTTAGGCTAAGATCAACTTAACGAGATCGTTTAGATCCAACAAAAGAGCATTTAGGCTCTATTATTTAGTTTAGGGACTTTGCGGTCCATACATAGTTTAAGGACATTACGGTCCAAGGTTAAAGACATCATAGTCCATGGGTTTAAGGACCCCACAGTTCAAGGTTAAGGACATCATAGTCCATGGGTTTAAGGACCCTACAGTCTAAGGTTAAGGACATCATAGTCCATGGGTTTATGGACCCCACAGTCCAGTTTAAAGACGCCATAGTCTATGAAATGTATGGTTGTCAGGACCCGTCATCTCTCTGAAGACGTTGAAGGATTGCAACGACAAATATCAGAGGAGTAAAGAGATGTATCCTTGAACCAATTTTGGTTGAGAGATCTGTAGTCCTAATTGAGACTATGCTCAAAAGATTTGTGAGCATATGGGCTCAGTTAATCTGAATTGAGGACTTTTGGCAAATCTTGGGCTAAGTCCAATCAAGTTAAAATGTTTAACATTTATTTTGGGTTGTTGAGCATTTATTTGGGCTTGGCCCTTTTAACAATGCTGAGTATTGATTTGAATTCTGACAATATTTTGTCTTTTATTGAATGCCGAGCATTCATCATAGCTCTGAGGCTTATTAAAGAACAATTTATGTTCTATCAGCGCAGCACATGGTGCGCTTAGCGCTTTGTGCCAATCAAAGAGCGCAGTGCGCTTCTGCCGAGTAGCGCACACGTGAAGGACACGTGGTGCGCTTGGCGCTGAGCGCCAGTTTATGAGCGCAAAGCGCTATTAGTTCAGTGGCGCACACGTGAGGAGCATATGGTGCGCTTGGCGTTGAGCGCCACTCCATGAGCGCAAAGCGCTAGTTTAAGAGCACAAAGCGCTAACTATTGAGTGGCGCACACGTGAGGGACACGCGGTGCGCTTGGTGCTGAGCGCCAGTCCAAGAGTGCAGAAGCGCATCTGATCAATTTTATGATCCGAGAAATAAATTCTCGTTTATGAGAGACTTTTTCTCAAGATTATAAGAGCAAAAGTTCTTACTTTATAGGAGATGTTTTAATCTCTTATGTTGGTGAAAGGCTTTGCCTTTATGGATCTGTGATCCTAAGAGAATTGAATTATTCTCCTCCCTCTTATAATGAGATACTATAATCTCTTTGAGAAAAACCTTAGTCTTATAGATCTATGATCTGTGAGAAGAATTGTGTTCTTCTTCTTGTTTTAGGATGGGATCTTTTGATCTCTTTATGAAAGACTTTGATCTTGTAGATCTATGATCTTTAAAGAAGTGAATTCTTCTTTTTAATTATGAGATGATTTCATCTATCTGTTCATCATCATTTTTTTTTACCTTGAAGAAACTCTTCTTTTTCTTAGAGCTTGGCTCTTCTTTCTGAGAGCTTGGCTCTTCTTTCTGAGATCTCTCGAAGCTTATGGGGGAATTCCTCTATTTGTTTTTTTTATATGAGACTTGAAGTCTTGAGGCCTTTATATAGGGTGAGCTGATTTGTCCAATCAGTTAAGGAGATCTTCTCTCCAATTAATTTGGGGATTCCCCACCATTGGATTTTTGATCCAAGGGATTCTGATTTACAAAAGGCAATCTTCTTGTTTTTAACAAGATTGGGAAATCTTTCCATACAGAATTTATTCTGTACTTTTGGTGATTTTTAATCACCATTGGATCATTGATCCAACGGCGCTCTGATTTACAGAGCATAATCTTTTTGTTTGGAAAGATTTTGAGGAATATTTCCTTAACAGAATTTAATTTTGATTAATTGATGATTTATCATCTTTATTGGATCTCTGATCTGACAGTGAGGAGCTTTTAGTTCCAGCGCTAGCGCACCCGTGCTTTGCACGTGAAGCGCTGCTTAGAGCGCAGCGCACTTGGTGCTAGCGCACACGTGCTTTGAACGTGGTGCGCCACTTAAGGCGCAGCGCACTTGGCGCTAGTGCACACGTGCTTTGCACGTGGTGCGCTGCTTAAGGCGCAGCGCACTTGGCGCTGCTTCTGAAGCGTTGCTTCATTTCAAAATTTGAATTTTGAACAGAGCTTTACTCTGATTAGGGGAAACAAATTCCCCCCATTGCGCTCACGTGACCCACACGTGAGTGCAGCGGTGGCAGCAACTGCGCCCTTGGATCAACTCAGAAGTTGAAACGGCATCTCAGTGCCTATAAATAGAACCTTTGGCCCTTGAGATGATTTCTGTTCATCTTCTTCCCTCTGAGAATTTTTATTCTCTTGCAGAGCATAGCTCTTTGGCTTAAGAACTTTCTTAAGTACAGAACTCTGTCAAAATCTTAGGTAAAGATTAAATCTTTGAGTGGATAATTTAATAATCTAGGGTTTCACCCATTAACAGAGCTTTGCTCTCTTGAATAACAGAGATTTGTTAATCTCTTATGAAGAACTCTCAGAGTTTGTTCATAGATCTTGAAGATCTCAGAATTCTAATTCATTAAAAAATTTATTTTAAGTTTTCTGATGGTTATTCCATCATTTTTACAGAGCAAGGCTATTGAGGAATTTTTATTCCTTCATCATTAGAGTTGACAGATGTCACTCTGCCACAGAGCACTGCTCTCAATGGGAGATTTACTCCTTGGCCCGAGGTGTTCTCATTAAATGAGAATCAATTGAGGATTTCCTCATTTAATTGACAGTCTCATCAAATGATGAGGCTGTTTTATTAATGATGCAATGTCATCTGGATTATATGGGTCCCCCTTTGGTCCCTTTTCACTGCATTGCAGTGTGGTACCGATTTAAAATACCTAGTGACAGAACTTAAATTGTAGCATTGGCCGCTGAAAATTTGTTATTTTCCGCGCAGGTACTATGTCTTTCGACACTTCCTTCCCGTTCGTCCGCTCAGAAGGCGGATTCCCCGAAGCGCCCGTAGACCGAGTGGTTCTTGCGCTGATCAAAGACCATGACCCGGAGCACAAGAATCTTCATCTATAGGGTAGATGGTACGATCAAATTATCAGAGGTCGCCGGAGCTTTTCTTGTGCGACACCCTCGGAGCCTATCTCTGCAATCCCTTATGCAGATGCACCCCCGATAAGCTATACTGTGGAGGAGATGAATTGGACTTCAGAAGGTCTCATTCGGCCTTCTATTGCTGCAGTACCCGTGCAGCCGCCGGTGCCTTTGGACACTCTAGGGCGGCGCATATGTCAGGGCGAGTCGCTCCCTTGGGGACAGCCCTACAACATAGGACTAACTCCCCGTCATCCAGCCGGATACTTACAGTGTGCCCGATATATTTTATCGGTGAAGAAGTCGCAGCTATTGAAGCTCGGATTGTACCCTGCGATCTACGCTTCCTTGTTCCAGTATTCTGCACCTCCTACATGGTAGATCAAGGCGTTTCTAGAGCAATGGAATATTCTGACCCACACCTTCCTCTTATTGGATCGAGAAGTCTCCATTTCCTTAGAGGAATTTGCCAAGGTCTCTGGTTTACCCGTTAGGGGAGAGCATTACGAGGAGTTGCTTCCTCCGGATGAGTATATTTTTGCCACCAAATCAGTGGTAATGGGTCTTACCCCAGAGAACGCCATTCAACACCAGTTCCCGAGTTTGATAAAAGTGTTGAATATGTATGAGAGCCTCTTTCTCGAATCCGGAGGCCGCGGGGTTACTTTTATGGATTTTATCGCTCGTTTTCTCCGTACGGAAGTTTTATCGCGACAAGGTGAAAAGTTTTCCAAACTTGATGTTCCTTTCGGCTTTGGCTTGGATCGCCGGCCAATATTGGAAGCCGATCAAAAGGATTTCTTTCTTCCAAGCGTCACGATCGTCCCCTTCTCGGAAATTGCTCCTCCGGGCATCGATGAGGAAGCGTTCTTTCTAGGGTTTCTTGGTTTATGGTTAAGCTGGTTCGCGCTTCCCATGCACCCTCGCTATATGAGGTCGTCTGTCCTCTACCCAGCGCATCGAATAGTTGCCGGGATACAAGTGTTAGTGTATATGCCCTAGAGGCCATTACTGTATCATACTAGTATGTACATTACTTAATGGAAGCTTGGGATATTCACCTTGTATTGACAATCTTGCTCAAAATAGTAGTATGCTACTTGGTTTGTTTCTGCTTTAATGTGTGCATGTATTTCTTTTAGCATATCGCCTTTACACATTAGTGGAGCCGTTAGGATCTTTGCTTGATTACCAGCGTTGTGATGGCAGTCACACTCGTGGGGGCTGGGTAATCCATAAGCACATCCTTATGCAGGTCCCTAGTCGCAGGACTATCGAGACAGGGCATCGATACTCCGGAGTAGACTAGCGTATGCGCTTCTTATCCCAGCTTGGGAAACGGTCTATCCCACAGCCGTCAGTACGTCGTACTTGAGATAGTATGCGGGTGCTCGTAAGGTTACGAGTACACTAGACAGGACTCGTCGGGAACTGTTGGTTGGTATTATACCTATCGTCAGTTATCAGTTCCCAGGTGATATGAGTACAGCTTAGTCCGTTGACTTGACACTATCATTTCGCCTCGAGTGTGTTCCCACTGTACTTTGTTTACTACCCTACCACGGCTCAAAGGAGTCGTGCAAACAGGTAGTTTTTGGGTGCAGTCCCGAAGCACTTGGAGACAGTGACGGTTAGACAGGATTCTTCTATCCCGGTATTGGGGGTTGATATCGCGCTGTGTCTAGGAGAGCCATTACACAAAGTCCCTGGCCAGGGCAAGCGAGATAGACTGGTAGGTTTCCAGTGTTATCTCAGGTGTTCTGGGCTACACTCCGACATGACTTGTACCGCTAGTAGGGGATTGACGTTTACCGCCCCCTAGGCCCGCCATGCGATGTTCTTAGACGAACAGACCGGGCTGTACGGAGACTGTCACATTCAGGCTCGGTAGGAGTTCAGATGGGTTTACCTCGTCAGTCTTCTTATCGGCATCTACCTGGGGACCGTTACGTACAGCTAGTGCCGCTTGCGGTCTGTGGTTAAACCCACTGCCAGCGTAGTGTCGAGTCTTTAGAGTCCCACACAGAGGGTTATTCGCCTTTAGGCAAAATGAGTAGAGGTCGCATGGTTTTGCGACGGGGTTCGTTCACATCCGCGCACTTATGCACGTTTGGTGTCCGGACAGCTTATATTAGTGGGCTTTGGTTTAAGCCGTATCCTAGTATATGATTTGGGATTGGTTTTATCTCATTGTATTCGTGTTCCTCAGATCACGGATACGGGTGTGTATGCACAGTTGACTGAGGCAGAGGCAGAGGACTTTCATTAGGGTTGATGACCATTGTCATTTTCTTAACCCTAATGTTTATGTGTGAAATATAATTTATTAATATTAGTTAATTATAATTATGCATGATTAGGGTTGTTGACCTTTTGAGTATACTTGACTTGTTGACCTAGGTTGACAAGTTGACCATCATCATTCCATATGAAAGATGCTTTTTGATCCTTGCAAAAGTATTTAATGTGAAATGATAATGGTCATTTCTTGATTAACCATCACAATTATCTTTAGCTAATTATCTATTTTTCATAATTCACATATATGTGAGAAGGTTGGATTATTCTTCTCATTCTATCATTCTCATTCTCTCTCCTCCTCTTCCTCTCTCTCTAGCTCTCCCCTCTCATGAGTTGAGTACCATTTGAGCTTGAGATAAAACCCTCAAAAATACTCTCTACTCTTTCTAAGGTCCTAGGTTTAGCACACCAAGCACCTTAGTTACTTCTAGTTTGAGGTTGGAGTCAAAGGTAGAGGCTCTCAGGTGGATCTTTCTTCGGCAAGAGAACGCGACAAGGAGAACCCGTTCTTTCACTCCAAGGAGCAAGAAGAGAAGGACTTGAAGACTTAGGTATAACCCCCTTTCCGAGTAGCTAACTCTTTTAGCTTTGTAGTTAGTTTTTGTTTAGCAAAGATCCCTCCTTTAGCATAGTCCATGTTGCCTAGTGTTGTAAAAATCCGATTATTCATAAAGTTTCCGCCTCCCCGCAAGCACCGGGGTGGGCAACGTGGACTTACAGTGGTATCAGAGCCTAGCTAAACACAAACTAACTAGTTAGCAAAGTATCTAGAACTTCGATCGGAAAAAATCGCAAAACACATTTTCAAAAACCCTAGTTTCTGCCGATTTTTATTTCTGCTTTAAAAATAATAAATCGTACACTAAAAATCGTCTCAGGGTTTTTACAGAACACACAAGAAAAACGAACCAGCGAGTCGACCAACTCACCGCGGAACCGCTGCAAGAGCATGCTCTTGCCGCGGCTCTGCGGCCGAGTTGACTCGGCCGTCGGTCGTTTTTCCAGCAGTGTTCTTCTGTTGCTTGTTCCCATCCGAAGGGCGGCGCACAGGACCACGAAGTCCTGGCGCTGAGATTCAGGGCATATGCTATTTGGTTTTATCCGTCCACCTCTCCGAAGATGCCAAGTTGATTTATGGTACCATGTATCGGGGGTTTAGACGGATGCGGTCGATATAGCAGACTTTGTCAGATTCCCCCTCGCTTGAGGGGTTTTTGATTGTGGGGACGCTCTTCCCTGCAGGGGATTACGCTACCGCATCGCGGTAACAACTTTCTCCTTCTCCAGAATTTCACTTCGTGTCGTGTGTGTTTGTTTTGTTTGTGATTGCCCGTGGATTGTATACGGAGACTGAGTAATGCCGTCGCCCGTAGGACGTGGATTAGTCCAAATCCGTATTTACTTAGATTTGGGTTTGGTGTTTTTAGTTTAAGGATGCATTAATCGCGTTGCGGCTAAGATCAACTTAAACGTTCGTTAAGGATATGTTAGTCCTGTTTTGGACTAAGATCAACTTAACATAGTGATTCATTTAATATATGGCCATCAGGACTCGTCACCTCTCTGACGTCGTTGAAGGATTACAACGACAGGTGTCAGAGGAGTTCAGAGATGTACCCTTGAACCAAAGTTGATTTGGAGTTTTATCATTCATTTAAATGTCTAAGGATACATTAGCCGTATTTGGGGCTAAGATCAACTTAAACGGGACCGTTTAGATCCGGCAAAAGAGCATTTGGAGGCTCTATTGTTCCAGTTTAGGGACATAGTGGTCCATAGATAGTTTAGGGACGTTGCGGTCCATAGATAGTTTAGGGACGTTATGGTCCATGCTCCAGTTTAGGGACGTGGTGGTCCATATTCCAGTTTAAGGACGTGGTGGTCCATATTCCAGTTTAAAGACGTGGTGGTCCGTTATTAGTTTAAGGACGTTTCGGTCCATTATTAGTTTAAGGACGTTTCGGTCCGATATTAGTTTAAGGACGTTTCGGTCCATTATTGAAGGGTGTGGTCGTCGGGACCCGTCACCTCTCTGACGACGTTGAATGATTACAACGACGTGTGTCAGAGGAGTTCGGAGATGTACCCTCGAACCAGATGTAAATTGATTCAAGAGAGAGCTATGCTCAGTCAATTTAATTTGAGGACTTACGGCCAAAATTGGGTTAAGTCCAGTTGAGAATATTCAACATTTTTCTTGATCTTTGGCCTATTAGGCCTGTGCTAGGGCTTTGCCCATATTTAATAATGCACTGCATTCTATTCTGTCCTGCTAGGCTTTTGATTTGGGCTCTGTCCCTTTATTTATGCTGCAGAGCATCTATTTTAGTTTGGGCTCTGCCCCTTTTTAAAATAATGCATTGAATTTTATTAGACCTGTTAGGCCTTCTTTAATTGGGCTTGGCCCCTTTTGTAAGCAATGCAGTGCATTTGTCTGGCGCTTTGTGCCAAGTAATGAGCGCAAGCTCATATGGTGATGACACGTGTCATGCTCTGGTGAGCGCAAGCGCAACAGCGCAGTGCGCTGCGCTAGTGCGCTGCTGACACGTGGCGCGCTCTGGTGAGTTGCGCCAATTCCAGATAGCAAAGCTCTATTTCCAGAGCGCGTAGCGCAAGTTGTTCTGTAGCTGACACGTGGCGCTCTCTTAAGAGCGCAACAGCGCAGTTTGGAAGTGCAAAGCACTAAGAATCTTTTAGATTCAAGAACAGAAGTGCAAAGCACTATTTGATTTCTTGATCCAAATTAGATCAAAGAAAAATAAATTTTTCTTTTTTGTTTCAAGAACCAGAGGTTCATAAAAGTGTAAAGCACTATTTTTGTTTTGTTTTGTTGTTTTCTTGTTTTTTTAAAGAACCAGGGATTCATGAGAAGTGCAAAGCACTATTTATTATGTGAAGAACATTGATCTGGTTTTTAGATCAATGGTTTATTAAAAGAGATTTCTTTTTTCTCTCGTGAAGGTTTTTACCTTTCTTTTCTCTGAGCTTTTCTCAGAATTCTCTCTCTGTTTGAAGCTCTTGGTTTTTTTCCAAGAAAAATGTTCCTCCTCTGAATTGAGGCCTAGGGTCCTTTTTATAGTGCCCATAAATTAGTTAAATTTGTCAAAGAGATCTTTCTCTGAGTGATTTGGGGAATTTTCCCCACCGTTGGATCTTTGATCCAAGGGCTTCTGCTTTGCAGAATAAAATCTTCTTGTTTTAATAAGAACAGAAAAGATTTTTTAGAAATTTAATTCTGTTTGGCGCAGATACCCCAGCGCGTGACACGTGTCGTGCAGCGCACAGCGCAGCGCAACTGCGCTAGCGCATCTGCGCTGACACGTGTCGCGCAGCGCACAGCGCAGCGCATCTGTGCTGACACGTGTCGCTCAGCGCTGCTTGCGCAGCTGAAGTGTTGCTTCATTTAAATAGAGCTTTGCTCTGATTGGGCGCGCCTTCTTGGGCGCTGCGCTGACATATCAGCGCTTGACATGTGGCGCGTTGGGCCCGAGATTTGAAGCGTTGCTTCAAAATTTTGAATTTTGAATTTCAACAGAGCTTTGCTCTGATTGGGCGAAACAAATGTCCCCCACCGTTGCGCTCACGTGGCGCACACGTGAGTGCAGCGGTGGCAAACTCCTGATCGTTGGATCAAGGGGTGAGCTCAAGGGGCGCAAGCGCCTTATAAATAGGGCCTCTGGCCCTTAGAAAAAATCTTACCGTTTTAAGATTTTTGATTTCAACAAAGCTTTGCTCTTTCTTAAGAACTTCAGAGCTTTGCTCCTTCCCAAAGTTAGAAACTTTAGGTAAAAATTAACTTAAATCAAATTAATTTAAATTAATCTTAACCAAAGAGCTTTGCTCTCACAGATCTTTTGATCTAAAGAAATCCCCATTGGGGTTTCATAAACAGAGCTCTGCTCTCAAAATTTATAGATCTACAGGGATCTTGTTCATGGGTTTTAACCCATGAACAGAGCTTTGCTCATAGATCTAAAAAAACAGCTCTTTTAGATTTGAAAAAATTTTTTAATAAATTTTTCATGAATCTTTCAAGATTCCAAAAATTTTCTGATGGACTTTTTCCATCATTACCATAGAGCCATGCTCCTTTAAGGAATCTTATTTTCCTGGGACCAGAGTTTGACAAGTGTCACTCTGTGACAGAGCTTTGCTCTGAAAGAGAAGATTTTCTCCTTGTCTCTAGGGATTCTTTATTAATGGGAATGTTTTATTGGGGACCAACTGACAATCTCATCCAATGATGAGTTTGTCTTATTAACTGACGTATTGTCATCCAGATTTTGTGGATCCCTTTTTAGTCTCCTGCTCACTGCACTGCTGTGTGGTGTAATTAATTAATTTTAATTTAATTTAATTAATGCATTTTCTTTTTTAAACTCCAAACGTTGGAATTACAACACTAACGGCTAAATTGTTCTTTTGCAGCGATCATATCTCTAGACACTTCATTCCCATTCGTCCGCTCGGAGGAGGGATTTCCCGAGGCGCCCTTGGACCGTGAAGTCCTGGCCATGATTAAGGAGTACGACCCGGAATACAAGAGTCTCCATATTTGGGGGTCGTGGTACAATCAGATCATCATGGGCCGACGGAGCTTCACATGCGCAGTGCCGTCAGAACCCATAACGGCAATTCATTACGCCAGCCCACCCCCGGTGCAGTACGCCGTGGAGATGATTGATTGGACATCAAAGGGCTTTCTACATCCCGCCATAGATGCGATTCCGGTTCAGCGTCCCATGGTTTTGGATATCCTGGGGCGCCGCATCTGTCAAGGCGAGGCGCGACCTTGGGGGCAATCATATAATATCGGTTTGATCCCCCGCCACCCAATCGGCTATCTGCCGTGGGCCCGGTATATCCTGTCGACGAAAAAGTCGCAGTTGATAAGATTAGGATTGTATACCGCAGTCTACGTCTCCCTCTTCCAGTATCCCACGCTTCCCACCTGGTGGTTCAAGGCCTTCCTAGAGCAGTGGAACATTCCTACGCACACTTTCCTTGCCATGGATCGGGAAGTGTCAATCTCTTTGGAAGAGTTTACGGAGGTATCCGGTCTACCGGTCATGGGGGAACATTATGAAGAGTTGCTCCCGCCGGATGAGTACGTCTTTGGTGCTAAGCCGGTGATAAGGGGGCTCACACCGGAGAACGCTGTTCAACATCAATTTCCAAGTCTAATCAAGGTGTTGAACATCTACGAGGTCCTTTTCATTGAGCGTGGGAGCCGCGGAGTTAATTTTGAGGATTTCATTGCTCGGTTCCTTCATCCAAACGTCCTCTCAGCGGAAGCTGCCAAGTTTGCCAACCTTGAGGACCCTTTTGGTTTAGGTTTGGATAACCTGCCGGCGAAAGACATAGACCAAAAGGACTTTTTTCTTCCTAACTCCCCAACCATGTCTTTTGCAGAAGTCGCAGCCCCCGAGATGGACGAGGAGGCCTTCTTTTTAGGATTTCTTGGGCTTTGGCTGAGTTGGTTTGCGCTGCCAATGCACTCTCACCGCATGCGGCCCTCTGTTTTTTACCCGGTCCACCGAATGACTATCGGGGTAAAGGTGGCCGTTGGGATCGCCGGCTTGGAGCACTTATATCATGGCCTCAGTCGAGCAGCGGATGCTAATTAGCCTGGGGTGTTGCACGTGGTCTTCCCGATGCACTACTTTATGTCGTGGCTCGAGCTACATACAACGGGTGTCTTCGGTATGCATAAAAGGCCCTCATTCTACGAAAGGTGCAGTTTTCCTCGCATTCTACAGTTGATCGGCGCATCAATTGTAAATCCATCGCCACGAAATGCCAGGGGTTTACTCCTTCGCTCCCACATCGTTGGAGCCGGTGTATCTTTCATTGACAATGTGTTGACTATTGGAAAAACGTCCACCACTGCAGTGCGGCCATTGCAAGACACTTTCAAGGATGGAGCTTCAGTTTTAACGGCCCGGGAGACCCTTCACCTATATTCCATCAGACCGGGCTTCTTGGTGTTTAGGCAGGACGGGGCAGCGATCTTCATGAGATATAACCTGCATCGTTTCGCCCAACAGCTGAGCTATAATCAAGGGGTACCGCTGGAGGCTTTTTTATCGGAACCTACCGCGACTGAAGAAAGGATGGAGAGAGCGATGCATCACTTCATGCGTCTAAACACGGGCTCTCACTTCTTTATCAGTGAGCCGGCTTGCGCCCCCCGACTTATTAGGGTATACACAGAATGGTACAGTCATTCGACGGGAGCGGTCATAAAGGAGGAAAGGCGGTTGCTGATCGACCGTAAGGATGCACCTCCAGGTAGCGATCGCAACGCTCCTCTGGTGCCAAGGACCCCGGTAATCCCCCCTTTAAAAGATGCCAAAGCCGGACCCTCGCGTGCACAAAGTCCTCCACGTGAGTTTCCGCTCCCTGATATCACAGATGCACCTCCCGCACCCTGTGCTCCAGTGGAGACAGTGGTTGTACCCTCGCCGGAGTCTGGCGTGGGTGCGGACATCGGGACCCGTCATCCCAAAGTGGCTGCTAAACAGAAGTCGATCCCCCGTGAGCCTAGGGTCGGAGGGCAAAAGAAAAAGAAGTCGCTCTTCGCTGCGGACGTCGTGTTCGGTCAGGAACCCCATGCTCCCTATGCCGAGGGCCTGCTCGAATATGGGACTAACGCAGGATTAGTGATGCCACCGCCGGACGATACAGACTTGGAGGCTGCTCTCCAGGCTTCAGCATGGTTGGCGAGGCGTGACGCGTGGCTAGCTAAGCTTGCGCAATCAGGTAACTACTAGTCGCCTTTTCTTTATTGCAACATATCCTCTTCATTGCCTTTGACTAATGCTTTTCTTTCTTTTCTTTCAACAGGCATCACTGATGAAGAAGCTATTGCCGCTTCTCTGAAGACTTTCCAGGAGGAGGAACGTCTTAGAGCATCCATGGGCCTTAGTAAATTTCGATTCATCGAGTTTTCATTTTCTTTGTGTTATGGTTGATCTAACCTTTCCCTTTTAATCACAGGAACCTCAATGCCGTTCCCTCCAAGTGACGCAGATGTTCTACCAGCTGCCGATGTTCCTGCTTCCTCTGGGCCACCGCAGGAAGTTCGTCTTGAAGAGCCGATGAAAGATGCTTTAAAGGATCTGGAGGCATCCCTGAACGAGGATGACGACGCCTTGAAGGAGCGTCACAAAGGTCCATCGCGACAGCGCGGGAGGAAAGGAAGCGGCTGAGGCGTGAGGCGAAAGCACGCAGGGCTGCCTTGGCTATGGGAGCGGGTCCCAGCACCACCCCTCGTGCTGATAGTCTATCTGAAGAGGCCCCTGTCGCCCTATCCACTGCCCGCAGAGAGGTGTCGCGCGCAGTTCGGAGCGCAAACGGCAACTCCGCTTCAGGTAATATTTCTCTCAGAGTTTTTGTTATAAGGATTTTAATGTCATTGGTCCTTATATCTCTTATTTTGCAGGGCCAAGTCCGATCGAGGGGGAGGCGGAAACCGTTGATCCCAAAGAAACAGAGGAGGCGGTACCTGCCGAACTCGAGCCGATGGTGGGCAACGTCGTTGTGGCTTTGGAGCCTGAGGTGGAGGTTGAGGGGCCTGTAGCCGAGAAGGTCATTGATGCCGAACCTGAAGTGGTGGCAGATGATATGATCATTATAACTGAGTCCAGGGTGGTGGCGGATGAGGCGCTCGAGGCCGGCGATCTCGTGGTGATGGTGGACGATACAACCGCGACTACTGAACCTGAGAGAGTAGTGGGTGAGGTGGCTATGATTCCCGAGGACGAGCCAACCGCTCCTTCTCTGGAATCCGGCAATACTCCAGTCATAGCCCTCCCCGTCTATGGTCCTCCGCCGTCTCCAGGTCTCGCGAGCACCACAACTGTTCCCATTGAGTCGGGTGATGAGGCCACGGGCGGTGGTCTCATGTCAATAGAGGAGGGAATCGCCTCTGTTTCAGCCGGCAGCTCATCAGGTAAATCCCAAGTTGCTATCTTTTTTATCTTACAATCCTTTCTGACAAATACGCATTTGTTGTAATGCAGGTGCAGCCGGTGCCGATACTTCACTGCTTGAGGGAGCGCCTTCAACAACTGCTTTGGCGGTGGTCACCTCTCAACCCTCTCTCATACCATCTAAGATGTTGGAAGGTATGGGTTTGCAATTTATTAAACCTATACTTCAGACATATAATTTGTGTACTAAAGTCATATTGTCGTGTTTCTTCAGGAGTGCTCTTTGATCATATATATCAGATGTTGCTCCCACACTTCTCTTTCCCATCTGAACTTGCTTCTTCCTCTGGTGGCGTTGGTGAGTATGATTTCCATTGACATCTTTTTTCTTATTTTTAAATTGATGGAATTACCTCTAATCCTCTTTTTCTCATCTCAACTGCAGTGCTACAGATTGAAGGAGGGGATAAAAGATCAGCTGCGCCACCGGCCCTTCCGACCTTGCCACCTGTCTCAACTGGTACAGCGACCATCACATTGGTAACTTCCCACTCTTTATTTTCTGTACTGTTATCTGATCGCATCCTGTTTCTTTTCAGCTGTCGTTCCGGCCTCGGCGCCTTTCGAGCCTCGTATTACAATGCCGGCGGGTCCTTATCTGAGGAGTCTGTCTTCAAAAGGCGCCGCGAATAGTCTGCGCATGTTGAGTAACTACGTCGAGGAACTCGACGTTGAAACTCCTACATCTGCCGCAGACTTCGCTATGGTGGTTAACCCGATGCTAGCAATACTCGTGAACTTTCATGATGAGGGCATCATCGCATCTTGGGTTAACCATTGTAGGGAGATCGAGGGTCGCCTATATCAGTTGGAGTCGCTGCGTCCCGCTCCAGAGACCTTGGCTGCCAGTAATCAAAGAACAGCGTGGATCGAGCAGAGCGCTCCTTACTTCCACCATCTCGAACAAGAAGTCATTTCAAGGCTTAAGGAGCGTGGTGAAACATCGAGCAAGTCTGCCCAATTGCATGCTCGGGTGGAGGCCAACGCCGCACGGCTGAAGGTTGTCTTTGAGGGCCTTCTGCAATGTCTTTCCGAAGGGTTATCATTGAGGCAACAACTTGACGTTGTCGAGCGAGATGCACCCAGCCAGGAAGCAGCCCAGAAGGCGGCGGAGGAGCAACTTTCATCCTTCTTGCAGCAGCGGGCCCAGGTGGAGGCGGAGGTGGCTGCGGCTGTCACTCAGGAAGAAGCGCTGAAGGAAGTGCGAGAGCAGCTTGTGAATTTACTAAAAACACTTCCTCCTCAGTAGCTATCCATCCTTGTATCATTTGTGCTCGTAGATAAAAGAATGTATATATATATATTTTTTTTTTGACATAATGTATCCTGTATCCAATCAAGTTTATGAATAAAAGATACACCTTTTTTGTAATATGTCATTTTCTCCGTCTTTTCTTTCTTTTATTATCAGCATATCTCCTTAGCAAACATGGTTAACGGAGGATTAGAACGAGTATCCTGACTTTCTTAAGAAATAACGATGGCTTAGGCCGCAGGTTCAGATCTGCTGCCTAAAACTTTTCAACTCTATAAGCCGTGAGGGTCTCATAGAGATTCTTCTCCCTACGGATCGAGAGGATCTCGTAGGTGGGTTTTTCTCCTTAGGAATCGTGAGGATTCCCAAGTGTGGTTTTCTCTTATAAGTCATAAGGATCCTATAAGAGAATTTTCCCTCTTACGAGTCGAGAGGACTCATAAGCGGTTGTTTCCCTCCTCGTCGAAATTCGACTTTGGAGAGTGAGACCCGTGAATAGTATGCAAGAGACCATTTTGGATTGACTTGCAGGATCCCATTGTTCAAGAAGCAAGTCTTTTAGTCCCTGCTGCCTGAGGCTTCATTTGCATGTTGAGACGAATCGGGAATTTCCCGCGGAGATACTAGTTTCCTTGCGAGCCGACGCGAATCAGGAGGCTCTCGTCAAGGAGTGTTTGCATCCGTGAGTCGAGGAGTTTGCTAGGGATTATTTGTTTCTCAAGCGCCAAGGATTATTTGTTTCCTTGGGGTTTGAAACGAGTCGAGGATTTCCCACGGAGGCACTGGTGGCTCTGCGAGTCGACGCGGATCAGGAGGCTCTCGTCAAGGAGTGTTTGTATCCGTGAGTCAAGGAGTTTGCTAGGGATTATTTGTTTCCCAAGCGCCAAGGATTATTTATTTCCTTGGGGTTTGAAACGAGTCGAGGGTTTCCCACGGAGGCACTGGTGGCTCTGCGAGTCGACGCGAATCAGGAAGCTCTCGTCAAGGAGTGTTTGTATCCGTAAGTCGAGGAGTTTGCTAGGGATTATTTGTTTCCCAAACGCCAAGGATTATTTGTTTTCTTAGGGTTTGAAACGAGTCAAGAATTCCCCACGGAGGCACTGGTGGCTCTGCGAGTCGACGCGGATCAGGAGGCTCTCGTCAAGGAGTGTTTGTATCCGTGAGTCGAGGAGTTTGCTAGGGATTATTTTTTCCCAAGCGCCAAGGATTATTTGTTTCCTTGGGGTTTGAAACGAGTCGAAGATTCCCCACGGAGGCGCTAGTGGCTCTGCGAGTCGACGCGGATCAGGAGGCTCTCGTCAAGGAGTGTTTGTATCCGTGAGTCGAGGAGTCTGCTAGGGATTATTTGTTTCCCAAGCGCCAAGGATTATTTGTTTCCTTGGGGTTTGAAACGAGTCGAGGATTCCCCACGGAGGCACTGGTGGCTCTGCGAGTCGACGCGGATCAGGAGGCTCTCGTCAAGGAGTGTTTGTATCCGTGAGTCGAGGAGTTTGCTAGGGATTATTTGTTTCCCAAGCGCCAAGGATTATTTGTTTCCTTGGGGTTTGAAACGAGTCGAGAATTTCCCACGGAGGCACTGGTGGCTCTGCGAGTCGACGCGGATCAGGAGGCTCTCGTCAAGGTGTTTGTATCCATGAGTCGAGGAGTTTGCTAGGGATTATTTGTTTCCCAAGCGCCAAGGATTATTTGATTCCTTGGGGTTTGAAACGAGTCGAGGATTTCCCACGTAGGCACTGGTGGCTCTGCGAGTCGACGCGGATCAGGAGTCTCTCGTCAAGGAGTGTTTGTATCCGTGAGTCGAGGTATTTGCTGAAGACACTGGTTTCTTCGGAGTTGGACTGAACCGTCGAGATTTGGCTTCGTCTTCTGGCGGAGCCTGTTGGGAAAGTATGGTTCCCTCTTTGTTTACGCCCTTGGATTGTATACAGGGATCGATGTGATCTTAACTGTAGGGCCAAAGTTTTATCATCATTTTTTTGTTTTATCTCCGCGATGCTCTATCATTTCAGCTTTTACATCGCGAAGGTCGCGATTGCCCAATCATTTCGGCTATTTATTTTATTTTTACTCGCTGCTTTTTATTGCGAGTTGCCCAATCATTTCGGCTTTTTTATTTTATTTTTACTCGCTGCTTTTTATTGCGAGCTGCCCAATCATTTCGGCTATTTTGCATGCATACATTTTTACTTGCTGCTTTTTATTGCAGGTTGCCCCATCATTTCGGCTATTTCTTATGCATGTGCGGTCTACTGGATTTTCGCCGTAAGCTGATTTCGGCATCAGCACCTCTACAACTGGGATATTACCAGGAGCGAATCATCATCTGCTTCTGTTGATGTCGAACAAAGGTGGCTTAGCGAACAGGGTTAGGGTCCTGTCGACTAAGGCTTTGACTTCATGAGCCGTAAGGGCCTCACAAAGTTATTTCTCCCTACAAGTCGTGAGGATCTTATAGGTGTATTTTCTCCTGAAGAATCGTGAGGATTCCTAAGTGTATGTTCCTCTATAAGTCGTAAGGATCCTACAGTAGGATTTTCTCCTTGTAAGTCGAGAGGACCTACAAGGGTCATGCGAACATATCCCCAGTCACGGATGGGACTTGGTTAGGGAAATGTTTATTCACGCCCATGGATTGTATACAAGGGTCAGTATTGAGCCACTTGTAAGGCAATATCGGAAGTTGTGGGGGTTGCTTAAGCACAGGTTTAGGTCTCTGTAACTTAAGACTTTCAACTCTTATGAGCCGTGATGGTCCCATAAAAGAGTTCTCCTTGCGAGTCGTGAGGATCCCGCAAGTGTATTTTCTCCTTAGGAATCGTGGGGATCCCTAAGTGTGTTGCTCCCTTGTGAGTCGTAAGGAACTCACGCGGGTGGTTTCTCCTTACAAGGTCGAGAGGATCTTGTAAGTGTCCTTTATCGAGGTTGCGCCCTTTCGGGTTTTCACAAACACTCGCCGGTAGTCCTGCTGTTTTTACTCACAGAGCCCTTTCGGGTTTTCATCCGTGCCCATTTTGCTTATGGACATACCGTTTTTTTTATTCTTTTTATTTTTACATATTTTTTTACGAGGTCGCGCCCTTTCGGGTTTTCACGAACACTCGCCGGTAGCCCTGCTGTTTTTACTCACAGAGCCCTTTCCGGTTTTCATCCATGCCCTTTTTGCTTATGGACGTACCGTTTTTTTTTATTCTTTTTATTTTTATATATTTTTTTTATATCTTGTCAGCCTAAAGATGCTGCGGTAGTAGTTTAAAGGCGTTTCGGTCTGCTATTAGTTTAAGGACATTTCGGTCCGGCGTTTAAGAAGGCTGGCTACTGCTGATAGAATTTGAGCTTAGGAAGATAGCGAGCGGATATAGTCGTCGTCATCTACCATTGACCTAGGCTGTGGCTCATTAAGCATAATATTTCTTTAGGAAGCGACCGTTTATTGGCCTGAAAGGCCTTTCACCGTGCATGTCCATGAGTAGATAGGCCCCACCCTGGTAAACTTTATCTATGATGTACGGGCCTTCATAGTTTGGCTCGAATTTTCCCCGCTTGGCGCGATTGGGGATCATAGGCCTTTTGACCACTAGCACAAGTTCGCCTTGGCGGAATGTCCTCGGTCGGGTTAATCTTTCATATGAGCGCGTCATCTTTGCTTTATAAGCTTCCAGATTTTGCTGTGCTATGAACCGTGTTTCATCAAGGGCGTCAAGCTCTTCAAGCCGAAGGTGAGCATTTTCTTCGTCCGTTAGCTCGTAGTGGACTGCCACTCGTAGAGAGGGTAACTCTATCTCGAGAGGGAGTACTGCTTCTGTACCGAACACCAACGCGTACGGCGTTGTGTTCGTGGCCGTCTTGAACGTAGTTCGATATGCCCAAAGAGCTTCTTGCAGTCTTTCGTACCAGTCTTTCTTATTTCGGGACACCGTTTTCTTTATGATTTTTGTCAAGGTCTTGTTGAAGGCTTCAGCTAGTCCGTTGGCTCACGGATTATAAACCGAGGAATATCTCCAGTCTATATTATGCTGTTGCGCGAAGCGACTGATCTTGTGGCTTCTGTAGGCTGGCCTATTATCGGAGATGATTCGCCTCGGCGTTCCAAACCGATATATGACATGCGTCTTAAAGAAGTGGAGGATATTTTCCGTCTTCACTTCTCTTAACGGCACTGCTTCTGCCCACTTAGAGAAGTAGTCAGTCGTTGCTAGGATGAAACGATGTCCTCTAGACGATGCTGGTTCGATGGGGCCGACTATATCAGTCCCCCACATTTCGAATGGCCAGCTAGCCACAGTTGGATGTAGTGGATTCGAATGCTGATGGATGAAGTCCCCACGAATTTGGCATGAGTGGCATTGCTTCGCATATTCGAGGCAGTCCTGGATCATCGTGGGCCAATAGTAACCCATCCGTTTGATCTTCAACTTCATCTTTGGGCCTGCTTGGTGAGAACCGCAGAGTCCGTCGTGAACATCCTGGACGACCCTTTTCGCTTCGTCAGGTCCTAAGCATCTCAGCCACAGAGAATCAAATGACCTCTTGTACAGAGTATCGTTGACGAAGGCGAAAGATAGAGCTCGTTTTGTGAGCTGATGTCTTGTGGATGCTTCTTCAGGCAATCGGTGGGACTTAAAGTAGTCTATGAAGACTTCCCTCCAATCCTCGGCCTTTTCCGGGTCTTTTATTTGCAGAGTCATTCGCTCAGTCGTTTCCTTTTCTTCGGATGATTCCGGAGATATTTCTGCTGGGGCAAGCACTCGACGGCTTTGTACCACGATTCTAACGTCATCGAGGTTCTCGTCAGCCAGTTCTTTAGCAAGTTTGGCCAACGCGTCTGCTTTGCTATTTTCCGCGCGCGGTATGTTCTCTAAAGTATAAGAGGGGATTTGGGCCAACAATTGTTGCACCTTTTCACCGTATTTCACCAATTCCGGTTTGCACGTTTGGTAGTCGCCGTTTACTTGACTAACGACCAGTTGAGAATCCCCGTATATGAGGAGGTTTTTAATTCCCATGTCAATGGCGATCTCGAGGCCCGCTATCAGAGCTTTGTATTCGGCTTCATTGTTTGTCCTCGGCTCTGTTAGGGAGAACGCGTAGCGCATTATCCCTTCTTGTGGAGTTATAAAGATGAGTCCTACCCCCGATTTGACTATAGGGGTATTTTGTTTGCGCTTTTTCATGGAAGATGCTCCGTCGAAATAAAGCTCCCATCGGCTATTATCACCGTCGATCGCATCGAACGCATGTTCTTCTGGAAGATCGCAATTGAGAGGAGAATCGGCGGGTATCGGATGCTCAGCGAGGAAATCGGCGATGGCCTGGCCTTTCACTGCCTTGAGAGGTTGATACGTTATCGAGAACTCCATCAAGAGCAGGGCCCATTTAGCGAGTCGTCCCGTCAATATGGCTTTTGACATCAAGTATTTAAGGGGGTCCACCTTTGAAATGAGACGGACCTCATGCGCCAACGCATAGTGCTGTCACGACCCGAAAGAGCACGTGACTGGCCCTTGAACCATATGAAGCCTATAGGACTCCATCTGATCCAAGTAAGCCAAAAGCCCAGAAATCTAAAACCATTTTTGAGAATAAGTAAAGAAAACTGGTTTAAAGAAGTGAAGAAATACAGGTTTGAAATCAAGGTTTTTAAATAACTAAGCCGAAGGTACGTTTTGAAAACAATAAAGTCTTTTCTAAAAATTTCGGCAGAATTTCTTTTGAAAAACTGGCCCCGAATGGGGTACAACAAGTATAACAATATGTATGCAATGATAATGGCATCCCCAAGCGGGAGCTAGCTCTTCGTCAATCGACGGTCACAACCACATATGCAGCAATAATATACAACGCCTAGTGGCGAGGATCAAATCCAAAGAAAACTCAAATGCAATAAGAAAAAAACGCAATACTACTAAGCGCGACTCTAAGGTCGAAATAATACATCACTAGTCTAGGTCTGAAACAATACAAGTTTTGGTTGATGGAAATTCTAGATACAATGAAATAAATAAATACAATGGTGGTTCTTGATGCGAAAGAATCCACCTACCAAAGCAAGTCACCCGCAAGAAGAAAGTGTGCCAGAAATGCCGCAATAGAACCTGTACGGCAGAACCTGCAAGAACTGTGGCACAACGGGGGTGAGTTGCCAACTCGTGAATAGAAACATCTACAAGCAGAAACCGAATGCAAGACATAAACCTAAGTCAACGATCAATAATATAATCCACAAGAGTACATCTGAGTGTAATAGGGTGGCAAGGTAACATCTAATCATGTATGTAGTGCCAGGTACTCAGGTAATCACATGTCATCAGTGTAAGGTATGTCTGCATGAAGTAACCATGATGAAATATCAATGATATCGATACACATATATTAGCGTCCCATACCACTAATATTGGTGTAAGGGTATATATAACAGCGCCCTCATACCCTGTTATATATACAAATAAAGTATGATCAATGTAAAACCAGTCTGTATATGATCCAAGTCTGTATATAATCCATGTCTGTATGTATGTGGAACCCGTCCACTCGTCACCCACTGACGATAAGCATCAAGTATGCAAGTATGAGGATATAAACAATATCATGGAAAAACATCATGAAAACCCGTGCCTAGCATCGACACGTAAATCCTCATCCATATGGGGCTCCGTCGGCGGTATCGGCCATCGGCCCCCGGCAGTACGAGTCAACCCATGTCCATCTCTGGGCTCCGTCTGCGGTATCGGCCCTCGGCCCCCGGCAGTACGGGTCAGCCCATCTCTCGACTGCGGCCGGTATCCTCCAGATATCCGCCGAGCTCAAATACAATCACCGGTAGGTACTCGCCCGCCTCCAGGCTCAATCGGCAAACCCATCGATAATCTCGCCGAGGGGAACCATACCGGGCCCACCACGAACCCGCAAACGGATCATCACCTCCTCGAATCGGGTTTCAAGCACACGTCTCAGCACCGAGAAAACGCGTGGTGGACGCACCGAAATATCATATCACGAGGTACCGGGTTTTCATAAAAGTGCATCTTTTCTTAAATAACCCCACGGTCCTCAAAAACCAGAAATCACATGAAAATCCAACATCAGGAAGTAAATCCAATGCGATGTGCTATGCAGTCAATCCATGACGTATGCGACATGTAAAGAACAGTAATCATATCGGAAATCATGCAACATGGAATAGTAATGTGCATATGTCGAAGGAAGAATCATCTCATGAATGCAATAGTACTACAGTGTAGTGGCATAGCAATTATCGATGATGAAGTGTGTGAGCCGGCAAATAGTGTACGTGGAACATACGCATCATCGATAATGGTGCTGGTGTCCTAACAGCATGATAATAATATAGCAATGAACATATGCCAGCAATGCGAATAGCATGAAGATGCAGAAATCTAGTAGTCAACACCACAGTGAAGTATCTACTATGCAACTACACCTAAGTATCAGGTCAATCAGGAGGGGTAGGTGTGGAAACCACCTAAATCTGAGTCGGTATATATATAAAGATATATAGTCGGTGATCTCGCCTCAATGTCATATCATAAGATATCCTCGAGTTATGAGTGCGGATCTATCATCAATATCGGCACGTACGGTAAATCATCGTACGGCATCCCCAAAAGCTGGGTAGGGGTCAACATCTCACTGTCTCATCACATAACAGATATCACCATCATCAGAACATATAGTCTGGAGTACTACTCTATGTCTAGTACAAAACGGTAACATCAGTAAAGTATGCATGCGGGGGTAAACACATATCCCAAGCCCGCAAGAATCACAAGTCATATCCCACATATGAATCGTATCAAATCACCGATCCCAGGGCACCAAGCCCACATCATCGACTCATCTCCAAAGTCATCACATATCATCAATCATAGTGCAAGTACAAGTGATAAGCAAGGGTGTGTGTATATGTGTAATTCTATCCTAGGGTTCGCGACTATGAACTGCACTAGTCACTTCTAACCCTGTACTATCCATAATACACCTAATATCACGATAACTACATAATAATCTATCTACGGACTGCGGGGGTGCTATACGCCATCCACCCGACTTCCCCCTGTAGATATAATCTACTCACCTTGCTTCTCGTGTGCCAAAGCCGATGTCGCTATCTTCACCTCCTTTGCCTCAACATCACGCGGGGTACCTACAAGTATATCACAATGCTAAAGCACATGAAAATCACATCGGAAACCAAAATAGCACACGCTACCCGCATAGGTAAAAACCTATCGACTCGCATGTAAACACAATCAAAATCCACTTGTCGTTGACGTCCAAACGCCACCCGACAGGAATGAATCACCAAATACCAAAATCCATGCTAAAACAAGTCCCAAATTATACACCAACATAGGAAAATCAACCCAGATTTCACCCTAGATGGAATCAGTCAAAACTAGACATACTCAGGGTCAAAACTAGAGGAAATGGGGGCATGCACAGAAAACGAGGCAATTCCTTAAAATACCTTATTTTAGAATTTTCCATAATTTTTCCCCATTTATCTGTATTTAATTATACCAGAATATTAAAATATTCATTAAAATAATATTAAATTATAAAATTTCCCAAAAATCATATTTTATTATTTTGAAGACGTTACAATCTACCCCCTTTAAAGAAATTCGGTCCCCGAATTTAAATTTAAACCCCCAAATACTAAAATATTTCAATACAAATTCCAAGTCATCGGGGCTCCGAAATCATCTATACATAAAACATCATAGCGCAATGCATGCGCATGAGTACTGAGCAGATAACTCAGAAGCAACACTCCATCAAGCATCCGCAATCATCGGAGTTATGGTAACGACACAATGTCAAATCCAATACAAAATCAATATGATATGGACCAAGACTATACATGTAGACACCCAATCTATACATGTAATTAGCTGATGCAACTGTATGCCAAATCTTTTTAAGTCGCTGTGCGATGCGCGTAACACTGCACAGTGGCGGACGTTTCTCATAAGAAAATAACTATATATGTGTATATATATATCCTTTGTTTAATAAGCACGTTCCACCATTTTGAAAATAATCAGAAGGGTTTCCTTGTTTTTAAAACGTTTTGTGTCATATCGGACACGTAGGTATATACTGAGACTATAGCTCGCTTTTCGGAAATCCCTTCGATAACTATCGATGCATGCAAAATATATCCAGGCACTGTCCACTGACTAGTCCTGCTCAGTATGAAAGCAAATATCCAACATCATAAAAATGTACTGCTCCAAAAGGAATAAATTCCAAAAATGCACATAACACCACCCTGTGCGTCTGACGCGCACGGAAATCAAAATCCATATATGCGCTAAACATATGCACAAAACAACATCTAGGTGCAACGGGTGTGCACGAAGCATCTGTCATAGACAACATGTGTGCCTGACAGCCAAAACAGGTGCATCTGACATGCACGAAGAATCTCGATTTAGTGCATCTGGTGTGCCCCAAAATCGTATCTCAAAACATGCGCCCAACATGCGCGAAAATCCAAATCGGTGCATCCATCATGCACGAATGAAAATCTAGACCCTGCGCACTCAATATGCACGGAATCACAAAATCCAATAGCATCGTCGAATATGCGTAAGTCAAACCCCAAAGCACGGAGTGCAAGAATCCACATCAATATCACAATCAAAATCGACATACCTAAAGGCATCAAATCGAAGTCAGGTGCAATCGTAATGCACAAAATATAAATCCGGTGCAACAAAGGCACGAAATATAAATCTGATGCGATAAACGCAAGAAACATAAAACTGGTGCGACAAATGCACGAAGTATAGAACTGGTGCATCCCATGCACAAATACCAAGCAATAACTCAAATACGTAAGCAGCAACACCAAGTGTATCCAGATATGAAGAAAATCATAAACGTGTGCAGCTGCGGGCACAAAACACATATCGATGCACTACAAGTACATATAAGCTATACCGAGTGCAAAATCAAAACACTAAAATTACATGAAACTCTGCTGGAAACGTAAATCAAATCACCAGCATAAAATAGGCATGAAATCGCAATCAACAGCTCAAGAGTAATAACTATGTACAAGGTATAAATACCCAGTAGGTGCAACCATGGTGCACAAAATCAAATATCATGAAACTCAGTCATCAAAACTAAATCATGCAAACAGAACGCCCAAAATACCGAAATCCAAAATGACGGATACGTGATAATCGAATCACAAAATCACAAATCATAAATACCGTCGTCGGTAGTTCCTCCTTCAAGGTCGAGAAGGAGTCGGTGCAATCCACTGCTAGCAGCGCAGGATATCTACCTGCCTCTTGCTCACGATCTGGCGTCCTCTGGCTCTCTGGGTCCTTATCTTCTCCGTGGATTTCCAATCTCACAGTCAACCGGCTCATCGGCCCTGTCAGATGTGCTAACGGGGACGATTCCGTTCTGGCACTTCTCTGGTCACCTCTCGGTCAAACCTCACGACCACTCGTAAGGCAGCATATCACTGGCGTCGGCCTCTGGCTCTCTGAAAGCACGTCACACATCTGATCCTGGGTGCAATCATCATGGCAGCAATGTCCTGGAAGGGATCCTGCTCAAGGTCTCTTCCAAGCATGCCTATGCCGATCTGTACAGAAGCTGGCCTTCCTGCCCAACCTCTTCTCGCTCAAAAGACACCTGTGTCCTCAGCACAATATTTTCTCAGAAACTGGTCACATCCCAACGTCTCTGTAAGCATATCAGGTCTCTAGTCTCGACGGGAAGCAATGACAGCTCGTCGGTGTCTCACACGAACCTCTTGTTCCACCTGTATCTATCGCCGTCCATTATGGCGTCATGCTAAGCTACGATGCACCGCACTGTTCTCGGCCGCAGTCAATCTGAAGTCTCTCGTACGGACTCGAAATCGCGTACTCTGTAGCTTCATCATTCCGTAGAAGATGTCAGGCCGAACTGGTCCTCGGGAACACGTCCCAACCATCGGAGGAATACTTATCACTCGTCCGTCCTTGGTCAATCCGCAACGCATCTGGGTAAGTTCCTTTATCCGAACTTAGTCGACTACCCCGTCGACAATGCCGAACTCTGTCCTGCTGGGTGTGCGCAATACGACCACTCCTGGTCTAGGTCTTCTCGTATCGTACTCCAGAAAGGTCCTGTCGAGGTTCCTTCTCAAATCTCAAACCTGCCGAAATGCCCAGAAGTCGTCATCCGATGCTGAAGCTAAAGCTCATTCCGGAACGGCTGCATACATATTGCGCTTCTTTCTGGAAGATCTATCCACATACCACGCCTCGGGGTGCGTATCACATCTCTGATGTCAGCGGAGTGGGACGTCATCTCGTCGAAATATCTTGCGAACTCTTTTCTTCACTCTGCGTCAATGTCGACTGATTCGGACTCGTCTCATCATGGCTGCATGTACTGTGCTCCAACGGCTATGCTCGCATCTGGAGTCTCCCAAGCAGTGTCCCATCACGATATCCGAAGATGTCGAACCATCCGATCGACTCGCCAGATCCTCATAATCCCCCAAGAGCTCACATCTCGGGTACAGTTTAATAGTATCGAGTACATGCCACAGCGTCGGTGGTCCTGCCGTAGAAGGGCAAACCCAAGCCTCACTAAGAGCGCCGAGGAACCGCCGCAAACCCGAAGGTTCAAAGGCTTTCACACGGTCATTAAGTCGAGTTAGGGTTTCATTCTTCTAGAGGGTCCATAGAATCACCTGCATGTCTTTCCGTATACTTTAAACTTGGAAAATAGGTTCCTGACATTCGATCGTCTCTATCGACTCTCAACGAACCTGCGTGAAGTCGTCTCTATCTGGAATCGATCCACCTGATGACTCGCATCGGGTAAGCAAACTCACCACACGTCCTAGTCATTCATCCTCGGTGACTAGCGACTCGCTATCATAACTCCAAGAACATGCTCATGCTGCAGTAGCTCCAACCATCTGGGCGATATCTCGTCATTTGCAGTAGCAACTGGCTCATACGCCTGTACGCCGAACAACGCCTCAATCCTCCAGGAAAGGCAATACATAAGCGGTCATCTCTGAGTCGGTCTGCTCTAGATCTGAGTAAGACTCTCCACACTGGAAATCTTCAACTCATCTGGGCCCGCTCTGGCGCAAAATCGGACGAATCACCTTCGTCTCTCAAATCGGGTAGACTAGCTATCATCAGTCGCATGACTGCCCGAAGCTCCGGCAATCTCAGCTCGTAAGCTCCGAAAGCAACATCCTGTCAATCTCAGCCACAGCTGGTCCATCTGTCTGCACGGTAGGCGACATCACAATCTCTGAGGTATGCTGTACATCAACAGTCTTCTCTCAACTGGCAGCTCTAACAATGGCCCGATCATCCGGTGCAAGACCAAGCACTCGCCTCCACTAGAGGTCACAATCACCAACACTAACTCGAGACGTTCCCATGTCACCAGAAAACACAATGGTCGGCCCTCGTACCAAACGAGCTCACACCGGCCGTAACCCTAGCAGCAGCCCAAACTGCGCTCAAACATGGCGACAGGAACCTCAGTCGAGTATCAAAGAGAGCACATCAATGGCAAGAAAGGAAACAACAGATCCAAAGTGGATACATGATCATAGGAAGGAACAGCATCAATGGAGGTATGATCATGAAACTAATAGAATCGGGGATCTCAAATGGATGTATAATCCAGGATATGAAGAGAATCACTGATCTCGAAAGTATGTACATCCTATGGTTCGTTAAGCGGAGTGGCGTGTCGTAAGTATGCCGCGGAACATACCAACGGTACGTCACTCTACTTTAGTCACCTAATCCATCAACCAAGGGTCATCCTAATACGACGAATGTTCGGGTCGAATACCCCCTCGACCAAGTCTAAGTTCCGTAAGGTCAAGCCTAAGTTTCGTATATAAACAAGGCCCTAGGCTCCACATAGTCAAACTCAGACTCGAACCAAGGTCAACCTAGCGCTCTGATACCAACTTTGTCACGACCCGAAAGAGCACGTGACTGGCCCTTGAACAATATGAAGCCTATAGGACTCCATCTGATCCAAGTAAGCCAAAAGCCCAGAAATCTAAAACCATTTTTGAGAATAAGTAAAGAAAACTGGTTTAAAGAAGTGAAGAAATACAGGTTTGAAATCAAGGTTTTTAAATAACTAAGCCGAAGGTACGTTTTGAAAACAATAAAGTCTTTTCTAAAAATTTCGGCAGAATTTCTTTTGAAAAACTGGCCCCGAATGGGGTACAACAAGTATAACAATATGTATGCAATGATAATGGCATCCCCAAGCGGGAGCTAGCTCTTCGTCAATCGACGGTCACAACCACATATGCAGCAATAATATACAACGCCTAGTGGCGAGGATCAAATCCAAAGAAAACTCAAATGCAATAAGAAAAAAACACAATACTACTAAGCGCGACTCTAAGGTCGAAATAATACATCACTAGTCTAGGTCTGAAACAATACAAGTTTTGGTTGATGGAAATTCTAGATACAATGAAATAAATAAATACAATGGTGGTTCTTGATGCGAAAGAATCCACCTACCAAAGCAAGTCACCCGCAAGAAGAAAGTGTGCCAGAAATGCCGCAATAGAACCTGTACGGCAGAACCTGCAAGAACTGTGGCACAACGGGGGTGAGTTGCCAACTCGTGAATAGAAACATCTACAAGCAGAAACCGAATGCAAGACATAAACCTAAGTCAACGATCAATAATATAATCCACAAGAGTACATCTGAGTGTAATAGGGTGGCAAGGTAACATCTAATCATGTATGTAGTGCCAGGTACTCAGGTAATCACATGTCATCAGTGTAAGGTATGTCTGCATGAAGTAACTATGATGAAATATCAATGATATCGATACACATATATTAGCGTCCCATACCACTAATATTGGTGTAAGGGTATATATAACAGCGCCCTCATACCCTGTTATATATACAAATAAAGTATGATCAATGTAAAACCAGTCTGTATATGATCCAAGTCTGTATATAATCCATGTCTGTATGTATGTGGAACCCGTCCACTCGTCACCCACTGACGATAAGCATCAAGTATGCAAGTATGAGGATATAAACAATATCATGGAAAAACATCATGAAAACCCGTGCCTAGCATCGACACGTAAATCCTCATCCATATGGGGCTCCGTCGGCGGTATCGGCCATCGGCCCCCGGCAGTACGAGTCAACCCATGTCCATCTCTGGGCTCCGTCTGCGGTATCGGCCCTCGGCCCCCGGCAGTACGGGTCAGCCCATCTCTCGACTGCGGCCGGTATCCTCCAGATATCCGCCGAGCTCAAATACAATCACCGGTAGGTACTCGCCCGCCTCCAGGCTCAATCGGCAAACCCATCGATAATCTCGCCGAGGGGAACCATACCGGGCCCACCACGAACCCGCAAACGGATCATCACCTCCTCGAATCGGGTTTCAAGCACACGTCTCAGCACCGAGAAAACGCATGGTGGACGCACCGAAATATCATATCACGAGGTACCGGGTTTTCATAAAAGTGCATCTTTTCTTAAATAACCCCACGGTCCTCAAAAACCAGAAATCACATGAAAATCCAACATCAGGAAGTAAATCCAATGCGATGTGCTATGCAGTCAATCCATGACGTATGCGACATGTAAAGAACAGTAATCATATCGGAAATCATGCAACATGGAATAGTAATGTGCATATGTCGAAGGAAGAATCATCTCATGAATGCAATAGTACTACAGTGTAGTGGCATGGCAATTATCGATGATGAAGTGTGTGAGCCGGCAAATAGTGTACGTGGAACATACGCATCATCGATAATGGTGCTGGTGTCCTAACAGCATGATAATAATATAGCAATGAACATATGCCAGCAATGCGAATAGCATGAAGATGCAGAAATCTATTAGTCAACACCACAGTGAAGTATCTACTATGCAACTACACCTAAGTATCAGGTCAATCAGGAGGGGTAGGTGTGGAAACCACCTAAATCTGAGTCGGTATATATATAAAGATATATAGTCGGTGATCTCGCCTCAATGTCATATCATAAGATATCCTCGAGTTATGAGTGCGGATCTATCATCAATATCGGCACGTACGGTAAATCATCGTACGGCATCCCCAAAAGCTGGGTAGGGGTCAACATCTCACTGTCTCATCACATAACAGATATCACCATCATCAGAACATATAGTCTGGAGTACTACTCTATGTCTAGTACAAAACGGTAACATCAGTAAAGTATGCATGCGGGGGTAAACACATATCCCAAGCCCGCAAGAATCACAAGTCATATCCCACATATGAATCGTATCAAATCACCGATCCCAGGGCACCAAGCCCACATCATCGACTCATCTCCAAAGTCATCACATATCATCAATCATAGTGCAAGTACAAGTGATAAGCAAGGGTGTGTGTATATGTGTAATTCTATCCTAGGGTTCGCGACTATGAACTGCACTAGTCACTTCTAACCCTGTACTATCCATAATACACCTAATATCACGATAACTACATAATAATCTATCTACGGACTGCGGGGGTGCTATACGCCATCCACCCGACTTCCCCCTGTAGATATAATCTACTCACCTTGCTTCTCGTGTGCCAAAGCCGATGTCGCTATCTTCACCTCCTTTGCCTCAACATCACGCGGGGTACCTACAAGTATATCACAATGCTAAAGCACATGAAAATCACATCGGAAACCAAAATAGCACACGCTACCCGCATAGGTAAAAACCTATCGACTCGCATGTAAACACAATCAAAATCCACTTGTCGTTGACGTCCAAACGCCACCCGACAGGAATGAATCACCAAATACCAAAATCCATGCTAAAACAAGTCCCAAATTATACACCAACATAGGAAAATCAACCCAGATTTCACCCTAGATGGAATCAGTCAAAACTAGACATACTCAGGGTCAAAACTAGAGGAAATGGGGGCATGCACAGAAAACGAGGCAATTCCTTAAAATACCTTATTTTAGAATTTTCCATAATTTTTCCCCATTTATCTGTATTTAATTATACCAGAATATTAAAATATTCATTAAAATAATATTAAATTATAAAATTTCCCAAAAATCATATTTTATTATTTTGAAGACGTTACAAGTGCCTGAGCTTTGTTATCGCGAAGATCAATGCCAGGCAGTGTTTTTCAATGGGGGAGTAGTTGCTTTCTGCCCCCAGTAGAACTTGACTTAAGTAGTAGAGTGCTCTTTCTTTCCCTTGGTCGTTCTCTTGTGCCCATAATGCGCCTAAGGAACCTTCGAGGGCAGTTGTATAAAGAATGAGGGGTTTTCCCTTGACAGGAGCAGCCAACACCGGCGGGTTCTGCAAGTATTGCTTGATCTCGTCTAGTGCGCTTTGGCATTTTTGATCCCAAACGAACGGGGTTCCCTTCTTCATCAGGTGACTGTAAGGACGGCACTTGCCTGAAAGGTTGGCTATAAATCGCCGTATGTATGCGAGCTTCCCTTGGAGAGATCGCAACTGTTTGAGAGTTCTCGGCAGAGGCATTTCCATGATCGCTTTGATTTTCGACGGATCTATCTCAATACCTCGGTGTCGAACAATGAATCCCAGGAATTTGCCTGAGGAAACTCCGAATGCACACTTGAGCGGGTTCATCTTCAAGTTGTATTGCCGAAGGCGTTGAAATACAGTCTTCAAATGTTCGAGATGTTCCTCGTATGATTTTCTTTTAACAACGAGGTCGTCGATATAGCATTCGACGATTTCGTGTATGAGGTCATCGAAGATCTTTGTCATGGCCCTTTGATAAGTGGCACCGGCATTCTTTAAACCGAAGGGCATCACTTTGTAACAGAATATTCCTAAAGGGGTCCTGAAGGCTGTGTGCTTCTGGTCTTCTGGATGCATTTTTATCTGATTATATCCTGACGAACCGTCCATGAAAGAGAAAATCTCATGAGTGGACGTATTGTCTATCATCAGTTCGGTGACTGGCACTGGGAAATCGTCCTTCGGACAAGCTTTATTAAGATCCCGGAAGTCTACGCATATACGCACTGTCCCGTTTTTCTTCATCACCGGGACGATGTTGGCGATCCACTCCGGATATTGAACCTCCTGGATGAAGCCGGAGTCGATCAGCTTTTTGACTTCAGCATTGATACTCATTTCAAGCTCGAGCCGCATTCTTCTTGGCGCCTGTTTGATTGGCTTGACGTTTGGAGATATCGCCAATCTGTGCACAGCAATTTCTGGATCCAGTCCCGGCATTTCGGAATAGTTCCATGCGAAGCAATCTTTATGCTGTAGAAGCACATCCTTTAACGTAGCCACCCTTTCTTCAGATAGCAGCTCGCTCGGTCGTGGATCGTTTGCCGTCCCCAACTCATTCTTCTTGAGGTTATCTGCAGTGGTATGGATTCCATCTTCCAGCTCTTTTGGCGCTGGTGGGAATTCTGAGATTATCTCGTCGCTGCTGTTTTCGAAGCACCAAGGGAGCTCATCTATGTCCTCGGGCTCTTCTTTTAATATCGTAATCATGTGACAGGTGCGAATTCACTTCCAATCCCCATGTGGAACCGGTTCTTCTTTCGTGGCCTTGGGCTCGTGCTAATGTGGCGGCGCTACCCTCCAGTTATCAGACAGAGCGAACTTGCCGAGCTGGTACTGATCTTCAACCCAATTCTTAAAGGTGAAGCAGTCTTCGAGCGGGTGCCCTATTACTCGATGGTAAGAGCAATAGTTTGGGCCAGAGACTTCGCTTGCTTGTTCGGGGTTTTTGGACTCCGGCAGTGTAAGCATTTGATGTTTTAGAGCAAGATCAAATATCTTCTTCGTCTTGTCCCGAGGAAACGAGTACGCTCGGCCCATTTTCTTCATAAGGGATAGATCAATAGCACTTGACTCCCATTTGCGTGGCTTCTTAGCCTTTCTTTGTTGCTGTTGAGCGCCCTTTCGGCCTTTCGACTTATTTCTGCTTTTGCGTCGAGCCTTGTTTATAACAGGTTGACAGGGAGCAGCCTTTTCATCTTTCACGGCCTGTTGGAGAAGGCGTTGCGTTCTGGCTTTCTCGTAGATGACCATTTCGCGGTTATGATCGTCTCGGACTTTTTGACCCGCTTCCCTTATAAGCTTGTCCATTTGTTTTTCGAACGACGGACTGGGCACTTTCGCATCTGGAACTTTCACGGGCTCAGGATTAGCGTCCTCCCATTGAGTATCTGCTTCTTCATCGAAGTCATACATGACGTAACAGCTGTTTAGTAGCTCCCGTTTCTTTGACCGGATGTATCCGAGTCCCTTCGTCTCCATTCTCCCGTTAGGCAGTTTGCGTTGAGTCCCGGGAATGTTCCATACTTTATCATAGAGCTTGGCTTTTCGAACGGTCTGCTTGAAGGATATCCCCTGGCGTTTCAGCAGCTTTTTCAAACCTTCCGTATAATATCTGGGGAGATGGATGGGCTGAAGCCTGTCGAGCGTAGAATCCGCACCATGCCAAATTTCTTTTTCTACCTTGGTTTCTTCAGAGCGGTAGAACAAAATTGCTTTCTCGCTTTCTCGCCTGGGAGGGATGTAGAATGTCCGCAACTCTTCTACACCGTAGATATTAAGTGCATCCAGTTCTTTATGGTGTCCAAGCGGCACCATGGCGACTTGCAGACTTTGCTCTTCATCAGGGAACATTTGTATTAAAGGTCGAGCAGAGAATATAGCATGGATTTCATCTTCTGAGTCGCTACCAAAGATCAACGTAGGGGCAGACGGTCCTGGCTTGTTGTGTTGGGGCGGACCCGAGTACACTATCTCCTCTTCCTCCTCGGTATCACTGCCGAAAACAGGGATGGTGGCATTAGCTTTATTCTCCAGCTTGTAACACTTCTCCGTATCTTCGAAATCCGGTAAGAAGTATTTGGCATCTTCGTATTTGCGGACCTCGTTCACAGAGAATGGGTTTAGTTCTCCCGTCACGGTATACTCAAAACCATCCTTAAAATACTTCATACACTGATGTTGTGTGGAAGGGATGATGTTGTACTCGTGTAACCACGGTCGGCCGAGCAAAGCGTTGTAGCATGTCTTGGCATCTATGACGTGGAACTTAATGTCCGTGACGAGTAGCCCGAAGCGTAGCGTCAGTATCACAGATCCAAGAGTCTTTGACGATTGGGAGTCGAACCCGGAGATGGTGATCTTGTCCCGAGCAAGGTGCTGGACGCTCATGCAAATTTCCTTCAACACCCGCACGTTGAGTAGGTTAACAGACGACCCGTTATCGATCAGGATTTTGCATATCTTTATATCATGGCAGTATCCCGAGACATAGAGAGGGCGATTGTGTTCGCACGTCCCAAGTAGAAGGTCTTCATCGCCAAAAGTAACATCGGCTGTGTGCACTTCCTCCAACTCATCCTTCATCTTTTCCTCGGCCAGGAAGGCTTGGAATTGTTCCGGATCTTGGAGCGCCTTAATCAACGAATCTCTCACCTCTTTTGATAGCAAAAGAGCGTCAAGAATGCTGAGCTGTGAGGGCAGCTTTCTCAGATGTGCTAAGACGTTGTAATCCACTTTATTCTTCTTCGGCGGGTTGTTGGCGCTTAGCTCTTCCACCACTTGGTCATCTAAGACGATATCTTCAGAGACCTTTTCTTTCCCTTTATCTTTTCTGTTTGAGGATCCGAGGTTCTTTTCAGGAAGCGTCCGATTCCGCAGTCGAATATTTTCGCAAGCCTTCGGCTCTTCTTCTTTTCCCGAAGTGGACTCTTTAAAGAGAGGGGCAAGTTCCAGCTCCTCATCAGAATCGCTCCCGAATGTAGGCACTTGTGACCCGCCGGTGTTAACCACGCGACAATCTCCGGTAGTTCTTTTAAGCTCTTTGGTCGTATTTTTCCGCTCCCGACGAGTTTTGCGCTTCTCCCGCTTAAAGCGTTGTCGATGAGCAACGTATCCTTGCCACCATCTATCGAAAGTTTTGCACTCTTGTGTGGGGTGCGAAATCTTCTGATGATATAAGCAATAGGAGGGGTGCGTTTCCACTTCACCGGTGATGTTTCCTTCAGAGGATGGTAGCTTCATGCCCATTGATATGGCCTTAGCAAACTTTTTCCTCATCTTGAATTGGCTTTTGTCGGTAGCGGAGGTGTTTAGCTCCAACGGGATCGTCTCAGCTCTTTCATCAAGTCACTGGCGCTTGGCCCTTTCAAATATAGCCTTCTCGCATTCTCGATCATCTTTACTTTTCAATCGAGCTTCGTTAAGGAACGCGTTAATTATTTCATCTGATGGCTCCAGAACTTTTGGTTCAGGATCTGCCCCCAGCTTTTCGGTGCAAGGAGTCTCCTCATCGTTCGTGATCGAATAGGAAATCATATGATAGCTCGCCACATATTCCTCGGATTTATCCGATGAACTTTCTCCCTCATCTTCTTCTTGAAAGACGTGATTGAGAAACTCTTGGAGTGTAATGGGAGTTCGTGCCTTTTGGTTGTATTCATCCAGCGCGTCAATTTGCTTTTGTAAGTCCGTGCGCTTGTCGCCAGGCTTCACGGGCTTCTCAGATTTCTTTTTCTTCTTTTTCGAAGATTTTAACGGCTGGCTGCAGTTGGTTGAACCACCACCATCGGTCTTTGGAGTTGGACGTGGCTTCAACATCCCTTCAATGACCTGCGGTTCCAACGGGTTCTTCCATTTGATCGCTGGAGATGTCTGAAGATCATTTAGCATCCTCTTTGTCTTGGCTGATAATACAAACTCCCAAGGAGCTTCTTCAACGACGGAGCATGTTGCCCCCGGCGTATTCGTCCCCTTAGAGGTGTGGGGCTGCGGGGGATTCACCTTCCATTTATCAGATAACGCGAACTTGCCCTGTCGGTACTGGTTTTCAAGCCAATTGTTGAAAACGTAGCAATCTTCGATCGGATGGCCTAGTACTCGATGATAAGGACAGTAGTTGGGCTCGTTGACGTCACTTGGTTGCAACGGACGTTTTGGATACGGCAGATTTATGAGTCTGTTGCGCAACGCTAGCTCGAATAACCTCCTCGTTTTATCGTGGGGAAAGGAATAACGACGTTCCATCCTATCCTCAAGGGGTACGTACGGGCGCATATTATTTTGACGAGCAACCGGCTTCGAGTCGCTCGGTTGTTGTTGAGCATTAGCGACAACGATCGCTTTTCCCTTCCCTTTGTCATTTCGGGAGTCCGGCCTTGGAAGAGGGGGTTTATGGCCTATTTGATCCATTTGCGCTAGTTTGTCAATCAAGGCCTGGAAGGTAGTCGGCTTGAAAAACATCATAAATTGCGAGATGGTTGCTTGCGGATCAAGGGTTCCCACAAACATACCCACCACAGGAGCTTCTTCAATGCGCTGCTCGCACTTCGACCACAAGTTCCGCCATCGTATAGCTACTGAACCCACGTCTCGCCTGGCTTTACCCTGGCGTTAATCAGTGCCGTCATCGGGGTACGTTCACTGGCGCTTGCAAAACGCTGAGTAAACAGCAGCTCCATCTCCGCGAAGGTCTTGATAGAGTCATTCGGGAGCTTAGAGTACCACTCGAACGTCGTATCTGATAAGCTTCCAACAAACTGGCGAAGCAACAGCTTGTTGTCACCGCCGGTGTTGCCGCAAAGTGCCCTGAATTGGGCAATATGCTGATGAGGATTGCCCGTCCCTTTATAGACATGGAACTTGGGAATTGTGTAACCGGGTGGGTACTTGATTTGATCGTACCAACTTGGATATGGCCGCCCCGTTTTTACGACCTGACCGGCCGCTTCGGTCGCATGATGAACCTGTATTTGCTTGGCGATGTACTCATCCAAATCAGCTTTGGAGATTGTATCCTCTTTAGCTATCGATAGAGCTGGTGGAGGATTTGATGTCTCTCCCCTATCGTCTCCAAGGACGATCGGGGGCTCTTCAGCCTGGGGATCTTGTTGTATCATCATCCCTATCATGTCCTGGAAGAGGAGGCCCATACGCTGTATGTTGGCTGCTTGTTCAGCAGCCTCTTTGTCCTTCTTCTCCAATATCCGGCGAAGGAATTCGGCGTCGGTTTCTTCCTCTTGGCGTTCATCCGAGGACGTTTCAGGGTTTTCTTTTGGCCCTGTAAGTGCGGCCATAGCGTTCATCATTTCTTGGAGCTTCTGCTGCTGCTCCTGCGCCTTGGTCACTGATCGCGTAAGTGGTCGATGACTCGTAGATATGCGACTGTCTTCTTTTCCAGATGCCATGTAAACCGTATGAACTGTTATGCCCCCTGACTTGGGGCATTTAGGTTCACCATTTTTAACTTTTGCCGCTGACGCGGGAGTTTTCTCTGGCCTCCTTCTTTTGTGGGCCGTTGAGGTTGAAGGAACCGTTGAAGTGGGTACCCTAGAGATCGTTGTCCCCTGCTGTTTAATGGGACGGTCCTTGTCTTTTTCCACCTTCGCCTTTTTCTGGCGACTAGAGTGACCTGGGTCAATCACGGAGTCTTGAACCCTCCGCCAAACTTTATAAATTTTTGAAGACAGCCGTTGAGGGGGCTGTTCTTGTTTTGTTTCCGGATCTCTCTCCATAGGTGGAGGGGATCTTTTCAATGTAGCGGTTGGAGAGTTCTTATGTACCCTCCTCAGCAGTTCAAAGCTGTTCCCAGTTGGAACAGCAGCGTTGACTTCCACCACTGGAGTCGGTGGAGTTAGCCCTGAGGGGGAGTTGCCCCCTGCCTTTCTCACTCGTCGCCAATGGCGACGTCGAGCACGACGAGCCATTGGGACTGGCTCAGAGATAAAGATGGCTTCTTTTTGCCCCCTGTCTGAATGAGGCGCCGCCGGTGTTAGCCTTTTAAAGACTGATGTTGTCTCTTCAGTGGAGATATTCAATCTGTCAAAGACAGATCCTCGAGCAGGGGCCGGAGCCGGAATAGACAGCCTTGAAAAGACTGACTTTTTGACAGGGGAAGCCGCCTTGACGACTTCTAGAGCAGCAGTCATTGCCTCCCTTGGGACAGCTAGTTTAGAGTTCTGATCTAGCCTGGTGAAAACAGAGGCTGTCGGTTTGGTAGTTGGCGACCCGTTGACAGAGGCCGTCGTAGCAGTGAGCCTGTCGAAGACCGACTTCTTGTTCACTTCCGGTGCAGGTATTGGCGCAGAGAAGCTTGTAGGTGGGATCATGGTCCCGAAGAACAGGCCAGTGGTGGCTTGGGTCACCTGGTCTACCGGCAGAGCGAGGAAGGAAGCCGCTTGGGGCCCATATGCTACACCTCTCGGTGAGTTGGGGCGCCCGTTGTAGTGGCATTTCGAGCAGTTGGTGCAGTTAAATGCCATTGAATCTTGAGTTCTGCGCCAGGAAAAAGACCAAATCTTAGTAACTTGAAATCCGAAGGCAACCATTAACAAGCCGCGATTGGTTCGCGAAGACGACACACGAAGTGTGGAGTGGAAAGAGGAAAAGGTCCCACCGGGCGTGCCAGAATCTGTTCCCCTCCGAAGGGAGGCGCACAGGACCACGAAGTCCTGGCGCTGAGATTCGGGGCAGATGCTATTTGGTTTTATCCGTCCACCTCTCCGAAGATGCCAAGTTGATTTATGGCACCATGTATCGGGGGTTTAGATGGATGCGGCCGATATAGCAGACTTCGTCAGATTCCCCCTCGCTTGAGGGGTTTTTGATTGTGGGGACGCTCTTCTCTGCAGGCGCAAGCCCTTGCAGTTAATTACGCTACCGCATCGCGGTAACAACTTTCTTCTTCTCCAGAATTTCACTTCGTGTCGTGTGTGTTTGTTTTGTTTGTGATTGCCCATGGATTGTATACGGAGACTGAGTGATGCCGTCGCCCGTAGGACGTAGATTAGTCCAAATCCGTATTTACTTAGATTTGGGTTTGGTGTTTTTAGTTTAAGGATGCATTAGTCGCGTTGCGGCTAAGATCAACTTAAACGTTCGTTAAGGATACGTTAGTCCTGTTTTGGACTAAGATCAACTTAACGTAGTGATTCATTTAATATATGGCCGTCAGGACTCGTCACCTCTCTGACGTCGTTGAAGGATTACAACGACATGTGTCAGAGGAGTTCAGAGATGTACCCTTGAACCAAAGTTGATTTGGAGTTTTATCATTCATTTAAATGTCTAAGGATACGTTAGCCGTATTTGGGGCTAAGATCAACTTAAACGGGACCGTTTAGATCCGGCAAAAGAGCATTTGGAGGCTCTATTGTTCCAGTTTAGGGACATAGTGGTCCATAGGTAGTTTAGGGATGTTGCGGTCCATGCTCCAGTTTAGGGACGTGGTGGTCCATATTCCAGTTTAAGGACGTGGTGGTCCGTATTCCAGTTTAGGGACATGGTGGTCCATATTCCAGTTTAAAGACGTGGTGGTCCGTTATTAGTTTAAAGACGTTTCGGTCCGATATTAGTTTAAGGACGTTTCGGTCCCATATTAGTTTAAGGACGTTTCGGTCCGATATTAGTTTAAGGACGTTTCGGTCCGATGTTAGTTTAAGGACGTTTCTTTCCGATATTAGTTTAAGGACGTTTCGGTCCGATATTAGTTTAAGGACGTTTCGGTCCATTATTGAAGGGTGTGGTCGTCGGGACCCGTCACCTCTCTGACGACGTTGAATGATTACAACGACGTGTGTCAGAGGAGTTCGGAGATGTACCCTCGAACCAGATGTAAATTGATTCAAGAGAGAGCTATGCTCAGTCAATTTAATTTGAGGACTTACGGCCAAAATTGGGTTAAGTCCAGTTGAGAATATTCAACATTTTTCTTGATCTTTGGCCTATTAGGCCTGTGCTAGGGCTTTGCCCATATTTAATAATGCACTGCATTCTATTCTGGCCTGCTAGGCTTTTGATTTGGGCTCTGTCCCTTTATTTATGCTGCAGAGCATCTATTTTAGTTTGGGCTCTGCCCCTTTTTAAAATAATGCATTGCATTTTATTAGACCTGTTAGGCCTTCTTTAATTGGGCTTGGCCCCTTTTGTAAGCAATGCAGTGCATTTGTCTGGCGCTTTGCGCCAAGTAATGAGCGCAAGCTCATATGGTGATGACACATGTCATGCTCTGGTGAGCGCAAGCGCAACAGCGCTGTGCGCTGCGCTGTTGCGCTGCTGACACGTGGCGCGCTCTGGTGAGTTGCGCCAATTCCAGAGAGCAAAGCTCTATTTCCAGAGCGCGTAGCGCAAGTTGTTCTGTAGCTGACACGTGGCGCTCTCTTAAGAGCGCAACAGCGCAGTTTGGAAGTGCAAAGCACTAAGAATCTTTTAGATTCAAGAACAGAAGTACAAAGAACTATTTGATTTCTTGATCCAAATTAGATCAAAGAAAAATAAATTTTTCTTTTTTGTTTCAAGAACCAGAGGTTCATAAAAGTGCAAAGCACTATTTTTTTTTCTTGTTTTTTTAAAGAACCAGGGGTTCATGAGAAGTGCAAAGCACTATTTATTATGTGAAGAACATTGATCTGGTTTTTAGATCAATGATTTATTAAAAGAGATTTTTTTTTCTTTCGTAAAGGTTTTTACCTTTCTTTTCTCTGAGCTTTTCTCAGAATTCTCTCTCTGTTTGAAGCTCTTGGCTTTTTTCCAAGAAAAATGTTCCTCCTCTGAATTGAAGCCTAGGGTCCTTTTTATAGTGTCCATAAATTAGTTAAATTTGTCAAAGAGATCTTTCTCTGAGTGATTTGGGGAATTTTCCCCACCGTTGGATCTTTGATCCAAGGGCTTCTGCTTTGCAGAATAAAATCTTCTTTCTTTAACAGGAACAGAAAAGATTTTTTAGAAATTTAATTCTGTTTGGCGCAGATGCCCCAGCGCGTGACACGTGTCGTGCAGCGCACAGCGCAGTGCAACTGCGAAAGCGCATCTGCGCTGACACGTTAGTTTCTGCCCAGATTTTCCAGAGAACAAGTTAGTTTTTGGGGTGGTCACAAATCCGTATTTTTGATCAAACTTCTTTACACTTTGGCTAATGGGTTATATCTGTGATGTGATATATGTATTGAACATCTGCTAATCGCTATACGTCGATTAGTGGGGGTTATACATATCTGTGATCTGTAATGTTGATGGTTTGTGTATATGAATTCGTTGGATTGTCGCGGATGAATAGCCGGGGGGTTGTGAGATGAGAGTTTTCTTATTCTTTCAATTCTTGTAATATGTAAATTTATATAATATTATTTGTATGGCCGCACAACCGGGTCGGGGTTGTAGCCGTCATTGTTTAATTTCTTTTTACTGTTTTTGCTCCTAGGATAGACCCAAGGAGGGGTGCACAAACTACCGGGTATCTCGAAGTGCCGAGTGGCCTACTCACGGTGTTGAGGGAAGTTGCTTCGCTTCGGGTACTTGGCGGGTAGTTTGCCGCACCTGTAGGGGTTTAGGGTGGGGTTTGCCTATTCATTGCGACCGTGTATTCCGCTCTTCGTTACAGGCTCGTACGAAATGCGGATTCCTAGTATATCCAATGTATTCATCTGTGATCTGGATTGGCTATCATTGCTTGTGATGAATGTTTATATATATCTATATGATATCTATTTAGGCGTTGCTTATATTTTGCATCCGCGCTAGTCCATCCCCCGCTCTGTCGTTAGTTAAGTAACCTAACGGGTGATGACGGGACCCCGTGGCAAATGCGGACGGCATAAGCGTACGTCACATTTTCTTTGTTTTCTGCAATGGTAGGATTAAATGATGGGACACATTAGAATTAATGCAAGAAAAAATAAACCAAGTAAAAGTCGTTGGAACACTTTCAAAACCACTCGGTTCTTTTCAAAACAAAATTTTAAATGCGAAGCTTGAGCTACTCCTTTTTGAAAGCTATTTCGTTCCATCGATTATATCAAGTTCACTACGTTCACGGTTTCGCCAAAACCATTCGTAGCCCTCCGTCGTTTCACATGAATGGTCACTAAGTATTCAAGCTATGTTTGTTGGCCAAAGTCAAGGCATAGTGATTGGTAGCTATTGGGTATTCATGTTCAGCATAGATAGATGTGTTGGTTTGGGGCAGTCGTTCTACCTTGTTGGCCAAAGTCAAGGGTATGTGCGGGTGGGCTCAAATTAACCTGGAGAATGACGGGTAGAACTTGACATGTGACTTATGATTTGTTGGCCAAAGTCAAGGTCATAAGAGCATGGGGAAAAAATCCACATCGGGAGTTTCAAAAGAAACTGAAACTTTCTAGCGTTGCATACCATTTGGAGTGTGATGATTCTGGTAGGATTCCTTCAGTTTTGTCACGCGATGATATTTGGATCCCGATTCTACTGTGAGTATATGCTACTCCTCCGGAACTTTCTTACTTAACGATCAATGCTAAAAACCAAGTAGGTGTCTAGAAAGGTGTTAGCGGGGCTACGCCCACAGGGAAAAGAGATTATTTAATTAAGGAACTTCGCGAAAGCGTTGGAAAACCTCCCTCGAAGTACCGACACTGGCCTGGCTGAACGGTTAAGCAAGAATTGTACGGTGAGATTGATCCCGACTAGTTCTTCTTTTATGGTTTGAGGAGGGATTCGAGAGACAGTGGGAGCCATCCTGTTTAGACAAATTAAAAACCACTCTAAACTTGCAAGAGCATCATGCTAAAGTGTTTCTTCTCTCTCTCCTAATTGCAGCGACCATTTATCATGACTGGACTTAAGTTACTTCTAGATAAAAACATACTGACAGGGTCAAACTACAAAGATTGGCTCAGGAATGTCAAAATGGCAATCACTTATGACAAGTTGAGGTATCTTCTTACCACCAAAGCTCCCCCTATCCCAGGTCCCAAAACCAGCGTCGCGGATAGGGAAATCCGTAAGACCTGGGAAATCGACTGCGCGAAGGCCAAGTGCCTCGTGCTTGCCTCTATGGACAATGAACATCAGAGGATGCACGAGAATATGGACCTCGAATCCATATTTCTCCATACAAAAGAACTGTATGGAGAGCAATCCCGTATCGCCAGATACGAAGTGTCGAAGAAGTTGTTTTCGGCAAGATTGGCCGTCGGATCATCAGTAGCGGAACACGTGCTTAAGATGATTGGCTACATAGAGGAGCTCGCGGACCTTGGGACCACGTTGGAGAATGAGCTCTATACGGACTTGATTCTCCAGTCCCTTCCTTCCACTTACGTCAAGTTCATCCTGAACTTCAACTTGCAGGAAAAGGAAGTTGAACTTTCAGAACTCCTCAACATGCTGAGAAGTGCAGAGGGCACCCTACAGAAAGGTAGGGAAACATCCACTTTGTTTGTAGGAGGATCTTCCTCTTCTAGGTCCAGAGCGAAAGCCAAGGGAAAGAAGAAGAAAACCCCCGCCAAACCAAGAAGCGGTGCTAGTAAAGTGGATACGAAGGGAAAGGCAAAAGCAACAAAGGTAGCGGGGAAGCTTGTGGATAAAGAAGAGTACTTTTACTGTCACAAGAGTGGACACTGGAAGAAAGATTGCAGGGCTTGGAAGGCCAGAACACAGGATCTGAAGCAAGTTGCGGCTTCAGCTTCAGGTGTGTATGTTATTGAAAACTGTCTATCAATAAACTCTACGTCCTGGGTATTGGATACCGGATCAGGATCTCATATCTGTAATTCTTTGCAGGCTTGAGAAAGCGTAGGTTTTTGAAGGCAGGTGACATGACCCTCAAAGTTGCAAACGGAGCTAGCATGGATGCTGAGGCCGTGGGGGACTATCACCTGGGAATGTCAGATGGACATGTTTTGGTTTTACGTAATTGCTTTTTTGTACCCAATGTGTTAGTTATATGTATGCCCTAGGGGCCATTACTGTACATAGGATGTATATTGTAGTGGATGCTGGGACATATATAGGGAGGACTTTCTTGCTCGACATGATAGTATGCTATCTGGTTACTCTTTACCTTAACGTGTATACTGATTGTCTCTCTGTTACATGTTGGTAAAGACCTTAGGATGTGTACTTGACTACCTGGACTATGATGCGGATCATACTAGTGGGGACATGGTAGTCCACAAGTACATCCTTCAAGGTCCCTAGTCATGGGTGTATCGAGACGGGGCATCGATATACCAGTGTAGACTAGCATATACCTTCTCGACCCATACAGATGGGCGATGGATGATCCCATATCCATTGGTGTTTGACATCAGAGATGATATACGGGTGCTCAGTAGAGACTGGGTACACTGGACGGACTCGCCGAGAACTCCCAGATGGTATTATACCTCACGTCAGATGGCAGTTCTCTGGTGACACTGGTACAAAGTAGTCTGTTGACCCGAGATCGTCATAGAGTCTTGTGTGATTCCCACTGTGCTTTGATTTCCACCTTACCACGTCCAAGAGGGCGTGCAAAACGGTGGCTTTTGGGTACAGTCTCGAATCACATGGAGGCAGTGAGCGATAGGAGGGGATTCATCTCTCCCGGTATAGGGAGTTGATGTTACGCTGTGTTCGATTGGCTATAACCGGAAATCCCTGGCCATGGTTGCTGAGATTTACTGGTAAGTGTTACCTGTAGTTTCTCGAACTGTTATAGACCTCATATCGACACGACTTATCGAGCTATTGGGGTCTGACATTTACCATCCCTAGGCGAGATATGCGACATATCAGACGATCAGACCGGACTGTACGGTAAGTGTTACTGGTTGGATTCACAGGAGTGTGAGCGGGCTTGCTCGTCGATCTTCTGATCGCTCAATACCCGGGTGGCCGTTACGTTTAGCAGACCGCTTGCGGCTTGTGGGTGTTTGATATGATCATCACCTGCTGCCGGCGTATTGACGAGTCTTTAGAGTCCTGCATGGAGGTTTCCTGGCTCAAGCGAAACGAAATTGGAGCGCATATGAGATATGTGCGGGACCGAGAATAATATCAGTATGTGATACTGTATTTGATTCTCGCGACTTGTGACATTGATCGGTTATATGCGATATAGCCGGGTTATCGGATCAAGTGTTGATTCGATAAGTTGTTACTATTGATATTAGTCGGTTATATGTGATATGACCGGATCATTAAGTCAAGTGTTGATTTAATGATTTAATGTATAATTATATATTTGATATATCACTTTACATTAACTAATATAGGTTCATTTAAATGGATTTTCTCACTTGATGTGCACATTGTATATGTGATATAGTTTTGTGCACTTGTATGTATCATGTTTGATGATACATGTTTACTTGAGTTTGTGTAAAGATTGAACCATGGTTATTTAAATGGTTAGGGTTTTGATTTTCATATCTATTTATTTATTTATTTATTATGGAAATGATAAAGAGAAAAATGGTGGCTTTCTTTGTTTGTTCATGAAGCTTCATGAAGCTTTGACAAAGTGACCATTTTGTCTCATCCTTAACTCTAACCATTTCACTTAACCATAGTCCTCTCTCTACACTTAACCATGGTTATAGTTATGATAAGAATAATCTATTTTCTATTTTTCTCATTATTCTTATGATAATTATCTTCTTCTTCTTCTTCTTCAAAGAAGAAAACCTTGCTTCCATCAATGGTGATTTGATGAAAAGAGTGAGAAATCCAATTCTAAAGTGAACCCACCTCCTATTTCTTCATCCTCTACCTCTTGCCAAGTAGTATAGGGTGTTTTCTTCACAAGTTTCATGGCTTGGTGAAGTTGGAGCTTGATCTTGTGATGCCTCGACGTAGATCATCTTCGGCATCGTAGTCGATGACCTAGCCCGCCCATTTCTCCGATGAAGCCGACGCAAGAGCCCGGGATTCGATTTGGACAGCAAGGAGACTTCATCTTGGAGCTATGGAGGTGGAGGACCGGATCTACAAAGGTTGTATTTCCGTTCACTTAGTTAAATTGTTGACCAGTTGCTTGTTTCGCCTAAAATTCTAGTTAACGATCCGTATTAGGGTTTCTCGGCACTTGTAAAATTAGAAATTGGCATGGTTGATGCCTTTTGAGACCTCCTTAGTGTGCCTAGGAACCCTACAGTGGTATCAGAGCCTAGCTAGAGCCTTAGGCGAAGTGTAGACGACGTTTGAAACCCGATCGAACCGAAACCCTAATTCCAAAATGCTCTCTGGACTTTTTTCAAAAACTGGGTTTTTTCCAGATTAAAAAATTTTAAAAAATTCAGCAGGAAATTATAAGAATTACGGTGCAAAATTTTCCAAACGATACGTCCAAACGGCGGCGGAACCGCGGCAGAAGCCTGGCTTCTGCGGCGGTTCCGCGGCCATCTGATGACGTCAGCCTTCTAATTTTGCACAGTAATTTGTTATTTGAGGTGCTGAGTTTTCTGGGATTTTTTAATCTGAACTCAAGAGTTGAGTTTTCTAGGGTGTTTTGGAGCTTAGATGATTCGATCGGATTATCAGACTTTGTCTATGTGACTTTCCGGATATTTTAGAATATGTTAAAAAGTTCGACGGATGTAAATACCCAATCTTTCCCCTGCCGGGAAATTTCCAATTGTTGGATTTTTCAGTGGTTTAAAGACGTTCTAAGTAGTGCAAGTAACGCGATGGACCCTCTAGAAGACAACAAACCTTAACTCGATTATGTGACCGTCTTGAACTGCCCTTTGAACCTTAGGATTTGGGGCAGTACGGCGTGCCACATGTGAGGCGTTGGCTTGGCCCTTCTACGGCTGGACCGTTGGTACTGAGGCATGAACTGGATGTTTTTAAACCTATTTCATGTGTTGAGCTGTATCGGGAAAACTTGGGTGTTTGAATGTTCGATCGGAAAGTTTAATATTTTCTATTTATCTGGAATGGGATACACTAATTGGAATTCATAAGTAGTTATGAGATAACTGAATGAATCTTATAAACACAGCACTTTAGTCTCACTTGATCGGTTGCCACGGAATTTTGATGTGATCAAAAGTCCGTCGCAATCACGTAGCGTACACGGATACTCGCCGGATAAACTTAATAGACAGCTACACCCCATAGCCCCGACCAAGTGACTGTAGGAGAACCCCGTCGCCGAAAGCATCCGTTCGGGTGCTCGCGGTAGCGGTGTTCCGCCTTAGTGCACTTCCTCGAAGGAATCGGGGGTGCGGCCGCCTACTAAATTTTGCGACGAGCATTCGATCAGGATATCGGGAATCTTGTTGAGTTGCCCGATTATGTATTAAAAAGTGTTTTCGATTTTGAGACTAAAATGCGAGGTTTATAACTGTTAGGCATGCGATGTCTAAGTATTTCATTTGATTAGGCATGCGATGTCTAAAGAGGTTGGGGATTCCAACTGTTGTAGTTTTACACTTTCTTTTCTGTGACCGTAAGTGTAATATGTGATATCGCCGGTTTCGTTGCTATATGTCAACGACATTTGGGATGCGCATATTTACTTACGTTGATGACATGTGATGTTATGTGTTGCTGGATATGTTATATTGGATCATCGTGGTTGAATAGCCGGGGGTTTTTATGTGAGATGAGTGTTTTTCATTTTCATTCATGTAAAAAACTTGTATGTAATATTCTTTTATTGGGGCACTTCCAGGTTGCGGAAGATGTCACCGTTTGTATATTATTTACTTTTCCGCACTAGGATAGACCCAAGGAGGAGGGCACAAGTAACCGGGTTCTGGAGTCCAGTGGGAGACCAACTCGAGGTGTCGAGTCCGGGTCTCCTAACTCTAGAATTGGTAGGGTTGCTTGCCGCTCTCGTAGGGGTCTAGGGGTGTGGGTTTTGGCTATTCATCGCGACCGTGGAATCCGTGTTTTATACTGGCTCGTATTAAAAACACGGACGTCCTAGTATATCCAATATTTCATATGATTCTTCTGTTGCGTTATCTGTGATGTGATCATGTGATTTGTTCTGTAATAGATACAGTATATAGTATATATGATATATTATATAGGCGTTACTTATGTTTTACACCCGCGCTAGCCCTGCCCCACTCTGCCGTTAGTTACCTAACCTAACGGTGCATGAAGGGACATCGAGGCGAATGCGGATGGCATAAGTGTACGTCGTATTTATCTGTGATGTTTAGGTACTTAAATGATGGGACTTCATTAATATGATTAATGAAAGTAAAAGAAACCTAAAGATGTTGTAGAATCGAATTTCAAAATAAAACAGGTAGCTACAGTTCTTGCTTTGCACAGAGATGTATATGATATATCCCGCACCTTATTCGATAAGGAAAGGACCGAGATCCCTTCACCGGGAGTGACTCCTTTAGCAATAACTGGCAGATGCTACACACTCGGTTTATCTTTTGATTGCTTTTAAGAGTTTTTGCTTTGCACAGTGATATATATGATATATCCCGCACCTCATTCGACGAGGAAAGGACCGACGATCCCTTCACCGGGAGTGACTCCTTTAGCAAAACTAGAAAAGCCTCAAAAACACTCCATTTCAAAATCATTTGATTCTACAACGATATCAAGTTCATTACGCAATAGGTTTTCAGAAAAACCTGTCGTAGCCCTCCGTCATTTCAGATAAGTAGTAGTTAGTATTCGTGCTGTGTTTGTTGGCCTTTGTCAAGGCGTAGTGTGCGGTAGCTAACTGGTGCTTATCTGCTTATGCATATGATGCAGATTGGGTTAGGGTAGTCGTGCGACCTTGTTGGCTTTTGTCAAGGGTCGTGCGGGTGGGTTTAATTCAATCAGGAAATGACGGGTTGAACTTGACTAGCATCCTATGGTTTGTTGGCCTTTGTCAAGGTCATAGGAGGTTAGGGGAAAAATATTATCGGGAATTTCAAGTGTTGAAATTTGCAATAAGATTGCATACCTTCTATGAGATAGTTGGATCCCGATACCCGCTGCGAGTAATTGTTACTCCTGGGAGAGTTTTACACATTACAATTAGCCGATCAAGTAGGTGTCTAGAAAGGTGTTAACGAGGTTACGCCTCTGGGAAAACGAGGTTTACATTAATTAGGTTCGTGCGAAAGCACGGGGGACCTCCCTCAAAGTACCGACACTGGCCTGGCTGAAAGATTGGCGAACTTGTAGCGTGTAATTAATCCCGGCTAGTCTTTCCTTTTAGGGTTTGAAGGAAGATTTGATAACAACAGTGGGAGCCATCCTGATTAGATAAAATAATAACCAATCTATTCTTGCAAGAGCGTACGCTGAGTGTTTTCTTCTCTCTCTCTCCAGGTAGCGACCATATCACGCCTTAATCAAGATAATAATACGGAATATTGACCGAACCCGCTTGTTTTACTGAGCTGGGGAACGTTGGTCCCGCTCCAACTTATAATAGTTATAAGACAGAGCAGGAAATTGGGGATTACCAGAATTCCCGTGCCGCCCAAACGAAGAAAGTGCATATGATGCATCATCTTCGGGTGTGATCATTACAAAGAACTGTTTCTCAATATTCTTTACGTCCTAGGTATGTGATACCAGAACAGGATCCCAGATATGTAATCTATTACATGGGCTACAGATAGGTAAAGAACTGAGAACGGGTGATAAGTTTCATGAGACAGAAAACGGGGCAAGTGTTGCAGCCAAGTCTGTTGGTCACTATCACCCTGTATTATCAGTACATTGATTCTGAACAAATGCTATTAGATACCGAACCTGATATACAAAATCCTATCAGTCTCTTTATTAGTAAAGAAATGATAAAATTTTGTATTTTTGGATAATGTTTTGAACATTTCCTATATCAAAAGTTGATCGGTTCAGGCACGTTATCTAAAAGCATTGATGTTCTAAATCAAACTACAGTTCTTAGTATACCGAACACACACAAGAGGAAGAGTTCACATATGAACGAATCCTTCTTGAGGTATTGTAGACTAGGTCATATCAATGCGACCCGACTAGCTAAAGTTACATTTAGATGTATATTTAAATCAGTTTGAATTTACATCTTGTGAAACTTGCCAGTCATGTCACAGAGATAAGATGACCGTAGCTCTGTTTACTGGAAACAGAGAAAGAGTTAGTGAACTCTTGGGATGATACATGTTGATATATGTAGGTCCCCAGTCTACACATGCCAAGACCGGTTCTTTGTACTTCATTACATTCTCTAATAATCTCTCGAGTTTCAGACATATGTTCCTGTTGAAACACAAGTCCGAACCTTTTGAGATATTCACAGAATATAAGTTAGAAGTAGAGAACCAAAATACGGGTATAAGTATTATGTCCTTTGATGTGATCGAGGAGGAGAATACTTGTGCATGGAAATCCTGGACTATTCTAAAGGAGAATGAGATTCTCTCTCAGAATTACTCCTCCGTATACACCAGAGCATGATGGTATATCGGGGCGGAGCAATAACACCCTATGTGATTTGGTGTGCTCTATGATGAATACTACTGAGTTTCCTATTTCCTTTTGGGAGTTATGCACTTGAGAAGCCGCATACCTATTGAATAGGGTTCAAATCAAATCAGTTGCCTACCACTCCATTGAGATATGGAAAGGGAAGAGCCCATATCTTAAGTTAGTTAAGATTTGGGGTTGTCCGGCCTATGTCTAAAAGCAAAATCAGGACAAGCTCGAGGCAAGGTCTATTATGTAGAACTGGAAATGTTCCATCTATACAAACTGCAGCTGATGATTTGACAGAACCAAAGGATTCAGTAGATTCCAACGAACCTCAGCCTCTCCGCCGATCTAGTAGGGTTCCTCACCCACCTGAGAGATACTTCGGTTTCTCTATGACAGTGGGAGCAAGGATTGCATCATGAGATGATGACCCAACTAGTTTCGAGCTGGCCATCAGGAGTGGGACTCTGTAAGAACGGCTGAATGCTTAGCGATCTGAGATGGAATCCTTATACACCAACAAAGTATGGAATTTAGTTGCTATATCTGAAGGGTTAAATCCCCATCAGGAGCAAGTATATCTTGAGAAGATTACTTGGTGTAGATGGAAAAGTTGAGACTTTCAAAGCTAGACTTATTAAAGGTTTTCATCATTGACCAGGTATGGATTATGTTGAAACCTTTTCTAAGGATCTATGCTTAAGTCCATCCAGATCCTACTTGCCACGGCTACATACCATGACTACGATATCTGGCGGTTGGGTGCCATGACTGCTTTTCTAAAAGATGTTTTAGAAGAGTGCGTCTATAAGTACACAGCCAGAGGGCCTCGTAGACAGTGGGAGCAGCGGAAACGTGTGCAAGATGTTTTATATGATAAAGCAGGCATCGCGGAGTTGGAACATCTGTTTTGATGAGTTAGTCAACCAGTTTGACATCATCAAAATGGTAGATGAACCTTGTATATACAAAAAGGTAGTAGGGAGTATGGTGGTGATCCTCGTAGAGTACGTGGATGCCATACTCTTGATAGGGAAGAAGTTTCCTATGCTACGCTCGGTCAATCTTCGCTTATCACAATGATTCTCCATATAGGATCAAAGTGATACCTACTAAATCCTGGGTTATGGATCTATGAGATAGATCTAATTGGATATTAGGATACTCACTAGTTGTAGTGAGAAGGTATCAGTTGATCCTGGGGAGAATCACTGGAAAGGTTCCAGGGTGATAAAGACGACTGAAAGTCTGTCACAGGCATTGTCTTTACCCTCAGTAAAGGGACGGTATGTTGGAAGAGTTCCAAGGTAGATACCGTGGCATACTAGACGATAAAGGCTGGATACATGCTACTTAAGATGCTACCAAAGAGGAAGTCTGGGTGTATATTAGTTCATGAGATGAACTTAGTTCCTCCCATTGTGTGACAATGGAGTTGTGGCTTTGGCCCAGGAACCCCGGTCCCATCAGTGATCCAGATATATTCTAAGGCAGTATCACCTGATCATGGAGATGGTTGATCTCCAGGGGATCAAGGTTAGGAGAGCAGACTCAGAGGACAACACGGCGGATCAACTCACGAAGGCCTATTCCCAGAGAGAGACTTTTATGGGATGGTTGAGTATGAGATACTACAACCACTGCTACAGATGGCCCTAGTGCAAGTGGGAGATTGTTAGTTATATGTATGCCCTAGGGGCCATTACTGTACATATGATGTATATTGTAGTGGATGCTGGGACATATATAGGGAGGACTTTCTTGCTCGACATGATAGTATGCTATCTGGTTACTCTTTACCTTAACGTGTATACTGATTGTCTCTCTGTTACATGTTGGTAAAGCCCTTAGGATGTGGACTTGACTACCTGGACTATGATGCGGATCATACTAGTGGGGACATGGTAGTCCATAAGTACATCCTTCAAGGTCCCTAGTCGTGGGTGTATCGAGACGGGGCATCGATATACCAGTGTAGACTAGCATATACCTTCTCGACCCATACAGATGGGCGATGGATGATCCCATATCCATTGGTGTTTGACATCAGAGATGATATACGGGTGCTCAGTAGAGACTGGGTACACTGGACGGACTCGCCGAGAACTCCCAGATGGTATTATACCTCATGTCAGATTGCAGTTCTCTGGTGACACTGGTACATAGTAGTCTGTTGACCCGAGATCGTCATAGAGTCTTGTGTGATTCCCACTGTGCTTTGATTTCCACCTTACCATGTCCAAGAGGGCGTGCAAAACGGTGGCTTTTGGGTACAGTCTCGAATCACATGGAGGCAGTAAGCGAGAGGAGGGGATTCGTCTCTCCCGGTATAGGGAGTTGAAGTTGCGCTGTGTTCGATTGGCTATAACCGGAAATCCCTGGCCAGGGTTGCTGAGATTTACTGGTAAGTGTTACCTGTAGTTTCTCGAACTGTTATAGACCTCATATCTACATGACTTATCGAGCTATTGGGGTCTGACGTTTACCACCCCTAGGCGAGATATGCGACATATCAGACGATCAGACCGGACTGTACGGTAAGTGTTACTGGTTGGATTCACAGGAGTGTGAGCGGGCTTGCTCGTCAATCTTCTGATCGCTCAATACCCGGGTGGCCGTTACGTTTAGCAGACCGCTTGTGGCTTGTGGGTGTTTGATATGATCATCACCTGCTGCCGGCGTATTGACGAGTCTTTAGAGTCCTACATTGAGGTTTCCTGGCTCAAGCGAAACGAAATTGGAGCGCATATGAGATATGTGCGGGACTGAGAATAATATCAGTATGTGATACTGTATTTGATTCTCGCGACTTGTGACATTGATCGGTTATATGCGATATAGCCGGGTTATCGGATCAAGTGTTGATTCGATAAGTTGTTACTATTGATATTAGTCGGTTATATGTGATATGACCGGATCATTAAGTCAAGTGTTGATTTAATGATTTAATGTATAATTATATATTTGATATATCACTTTACATTAACTAATATAGGTTCATTTAAATGGATTTTCTCACTTGATGTGCACATTGTATATGTGATATAGTTTTGTGCCCTTGTATGTATCATGTTTGATGATACATGTTTACTTGAGTTTGTGTAAAGATTGAACCATGGTTATTTAAATGGTTAGGGTTTTGATTTTCATATCTATTTATTTATTTATTATGGAAATGATAAAGAGAAAAATGGTGGATTTCTTTGTTTGTTCATGAAGCTTCATGAAGCTTTGACTAAAGTGACCATTTTGTCATCCTTAACTCTAACCATTTCACTTAACCATAGTCCTCTCTCTACACTTAACCATGGTTATAGTTATGATAAGAATAATCTATTTTCTATTTTTCTCATTATTCTTATGATAATTATCTTCTTCTTCTTCTTCTTCAAAGAAGAAAACCTTGCTTCCATCAATGGTGATTTGATGAAAAGAGTGAGAAATCCAATTCTAAAGTGAACCCACCTCCTATTTCTTCATCCTCTACCTCTTGCCAAGTAGTATTGGGTGTTTTCTTCACAAGTTTCATGGCTTGGTGAAGTTGGAGCTTGATCTTGTGATGCCTCGACGTAGATCATCTTCGGCATCGTAGTCGATGACCTAGCCTGCCCATTTCTCCGATGAAGCCGACGCAAGAGCCCGGGATTCGATTTGGACAGCAAGGAGACTTCATCTTGGAGCTATGGAGGTGGAGGACCGGATCTACAAAGATTGTATTTCCGTTCACTTAGTTAAATTGTTAACCAATTGCTTGTTTCGCCTAAAATTCTAGTTAACGATCCGTATTAGGGTTTCTCGGCACTTGTAAAATTAGAAATTGGCATGGTTGATGCCTTGTGAGACCTCCTTAGTGTGCCTAGGAACCCTACACAATGCAATTTGTAATATCATTTCTGTATCTTTAATTTCTAAAGAAGGTTATGAATTTGCGTTTATAAGTAATGTTGTAAACATTCACCTTAATCAAGTTCTGATTGGGTCAGGTACATTGAGCAATGGTATATACGTATTAAACCAACCACAGATTTTCAATGTCCAGAATACACACAAAAGAAAGTCTCCGGAAACAAATCAGACTTTCTTATGGCATTGTAGACTGGGTCACATCAATGAGAGAAGGTTGACGAAGTTACTTACAGAAGGATATTTGGATCCGTTCGAATATCAATCATATGCAACTTGTCAATCCTGTCTCAAAGGAAAGATGACAAAGACTCCATTCACTGGACACGGAGTAAGAGCGAGCGAGCTCTTGGGACTCGTACACAGTGATGTGTGCGGTCCAATGTCTACATATGCACGAAGCGGTTGTTCTTACTTCATTACTTTTACGGATGACTTTTCAAGGTACGGATATGTCTTCTTAATGAAACATAAATCCGAAGCCTTTGGAAAGTTCCAGGAATATAAGAATGAAGTAGAAAAACAAACAGGCAAAAGTATCAAGACACTGGGATCTGATCGAGGTGGTGAATACTTGAGTGCCGAGTTCCTGGATTACTTAAAAGAGAATGGAATTCTCTCTCAGCTTACTCCTCCATACACTCCGCATCATAACGGTGTATCGGAGAGACGGAACCGAACCCTATTGGATATGGTACGGTCCATGATGAGTAACGCTGAGTTACCGCGATCATTCTGGGGATATGCACTAGAATCAACTGCATACCTTTTGAACCGAGTTCCAACTAAGACTGTGCCTACTACACCATATCAGATGTGGTGTGGGAAGAGACCCTATCTTAATCATATTAAGACATGGAGATGTCCAGCTTTTGTCAAAAAGCAGCATGCGGACAAACTCGAGGCACGCTCAGTACAGTGCAAGTTTGTGGGATATCCAAAGAACTCCAAGGGATATTTCTTCTATTGCGAAGAGGAACAAAAGGTTTTTGTTTCTCGTCATGCCTACTTCTTGGAAACTGAGTTTTTGGAAAATCAGATAAGTGGGAGCGCAGTAGAACTGGAAGAAATTCCAGAACCATGAGCTATTACTGAAAACTTAGTAGAACCAGAGGGTTCGAAAGATCAGGACATTCATACGCCGCTCCGCAGAAGTAGTAGGCAGTCTCATCCGCCCGAGAGATACTACGGTTTTCTCATAGACGGGGATAGAGAGGATTGCATCATTGATAGTGATGAGCCGACTAGCTTCCAGCAGGCCATTCAGAGCGTTGACTCGGTAAAATGGCTGGATGCAATGCGGACCGAAATGGAGTCCATGTACACCAACAAAGTATGGACGTTGGACATTGCTCCAGATGGGGTAAAACCCGTAGGATGCAAGTGGATCTTCAGAAGGAAGATTGGTGTAGATGGACAAGTTGAGACCTATAAAGCTAGACTTGTTGCAAAAGGTTTCCGTCAAAGACCTGGCTTGGACTATGACGAAACCTTTTCTCCAGTGGCTATGCTGAAATCCATTCGGATCCTTCTTGCCATTGCTGCCTTCCACGATTATGAGATCTGGCAGATGGACGTAAAGACCGCTTTTCTAAATGGAAATTTAGAGGAGTGTGTCTATATGGACCAGCCAGAGGGTTTCATTCAGAGTGGGAGCAGCGGAAAGGTGTGCAAGTTGCTTAAGTCCATCTATGGACTAAAGCAGGCATCGCGGAGTTGGAATATCTGTTTTGATGAGACGGTCAAAGAATTTGGCTTTATCAAAAATCCAGATGAACCATGCATCTATAGTAGATTTGTAGCAAGAACTGTTGTATTCCTCGTATTATACGTGGATGACATTCTCTTGATAGGAAATGACATTCCTATGCTACAATTCTGTCAAAGGGTTCTTGTCATACAGGTTCTCCATGAAAGACCTGGGTGATGCCTCATACATTCTGGGGATCCGGATCTATTGTGACAGATCCAAGAGGATATTAGGACTCTCACAGTCCAGGTACATCGACACCATACTGAAAAGATTCAGTATGGAAGATTCCAAGCGCGGTAATCTACCGGCTTGTCACGGGATCTCCCTCTCCAAAGAGATGTCTCCCAAGACTGATTTAGAAAGGGATCGCATGTCTATTATACCCTACGCTTCTGCGGTAGGCTCTATAATGTATGTGATGTTGTGTACCAGACCAGATGTAGCTTATGCACTGAGTGTGGTAAGCCGGTATCAGTCAAACCCTGGGGAGAAACACTGGATAGCGGTAAAGAACATTCTCAAGTACGTGAGAAGGACTAAGGAGATGTTCTTGGCGTATGGCGGAAAAGACCTCCAGATCGAGGCCTTTGCTGACTCCAGCTTTCAGAGTGACAAGGATGATTCCAAGTCCATATCGGGTTATGTCTTTACCCTCTATGGAGGGGCGGTGTGTTGGAAGAGTTCGAAACAGGAAACCGTTGCTGACTCGACGATGGAAGCGGAATATATCGCTGCTGCAGATGCCGCAAAAGAAGCCGTCTGGATAAAGAAGTTCCTAACAGAATTTCAGGTGGTTCCGTCCATTATCGATCCAGTACCTCTGTATTGCGACAACAACGGGGCTATAGCTTTAGCGAAGGAACCCAGGTCCCATCAGAAGTCCAGACACATCTTGAGGCGGTATCACCTGATCAGGGAGATCGTGGGTCGCCAGAAGATCGAGGTTCGGAGAGTTGCTACGGAAGATAACACCGCTGATCCATTCACGAAGGCCTTACCCCAGACTCAGTTCGAGCGGCTGATCGAGATGATAGGTCTTCGATATGCCGGTACATGGCCTTAGTGCAAGTGGGAGATTGTTAGTGTATATGCCCTAGAGGCCATTACTGTATCATACTAGTATGTATATTACTTAATGGAAGCTTGGGATATTCACCTTGTATTGACAATTTTGCTCAAAATAGTAGTATGCTACTTGGTTTGTTTCTGCTTTAATGTGTGCATGTGTTTCTTTTAGCATATCACCTTTACATATTAGTGGAGCCCTTAGGATCTTTGCTTGATTACCAGCGTTGTGATGGCAGTCACACTCGTGGGGGCTGGGTAATCCATAAGCACATCCTTATGCAGGTACCTAGTCGCAGGACTATCGAGACAGGGCATCGATACTCCGGAGTAGACTAGCGTATGCGCTTCTTATCCCAGCATAGAAGACGGTCTGTCCCACAGCCATCAGTACGTCGTACTTGAGATAGTATGCGGGTGCTCGTTAGGTTACGAGTACACTGGACAGGACTCGTCGGGAACTGTTGGTTGGTATTATACCTATCGTCAGTTATCAGTTCCCAGGTGACATGAGTACAGCTTAGTCCGTTGACTTGACACTGTCACTTCGCCTCGAGTGTGTTCCCACTGTACTTTGATTACTACCCTACCACGGCTCAAAGGAGTCATGCAAACAGGTAGTTTTTGGGTGCAGTCCTGAAGCAATTGGAGGCAGTGACGGTTAGACAGGATTCGTCTCTCTCGGTATTGGGGGTTGATATCGCGCTGTGTCTAGGAGAGCCAATACACAAAGTCCCTGGCCAGGGCAAGCGAGATAGACTGGTAGGTTTCCAGTGTTATCTCAGGTGTTCTGGGCTACACTCCGACACGACTTGTACCGCTAGTAGGGGACTGACGTTTACCGCCCCTCTAGGCCCGCCATGCGATGTTCTTAGACGAACAGACCGAACTGTACGGAGACTGTCATATTCAGGCTCAGTAGGAGTTCAGATGGGTTTACCTCGTCAGTCTTCTTATCGGCATCTACCTGGTGACCGTTATGTACAGCTAGTGCCGCTTGCGGTCTGTGGTTAAACCCACTGCCAGCGTAGTGTTGAGTCTTTAGAGTCCCACACAGAGGGTTATTCCCCTTTAGGCAAAATGAGTAGAGGTCGCATGGTTTTGCAACGGGGTTCGTTCACATCCGCGCACTTATGCACGTTTGGTGTCTGGACAGCTTATACTAGTGGGCTTTGGTTTAAGCCGTATCCTAGTATATCATTTGGGATTGGTTTTATCTCATTGTATTTGTGTTCCTCGGAACACGGATACGGGTGTGTATGCACAGTTGACTGAGGCAGAGGCAGAGGACTTTCATTAGGGTTGATGACCATTGTAATTTTCTTAACCCTAATGTTTATGTGTGAAATATGATTTATTAATATTAGTTAATTATAATTGTGCATGGTTAGAGTTGTTGTCCTTTTGACTATACTTGACTTGTTGACCTAGGTTGACAAGTTGACCATCATCATTCCATATGAAAGATGCTCTTTGATCCTTGCAAAAGCATTTAATGTGAAATGATAATGGTCATTTCTTGATTAATCATCACAATTATCTTTAGCTAATTATCTATTTTTCATAATTCACATATATGTGAGAAGGTTGGATTATTCTTCTCATTCTATCATTCTCATTCTCTCTCCTCCTCTTCCTCTCTCTCTAGCTCTCCCCTCTCATGAGTTAAGAACCATTTGAGCTTGAGATAAAACCCTAAAAAATACTCTATACTCTTTCTAAGGTCCTAGGTTTAGCACACCAAGCACCTTAGTTACTTCTAGTTTAAGGTTGGAGCCCTAGGTAGAGGCCCTCGGGTGGATCTTTCTTCGGCAAGAGAAGGCGACAAGGAGAACTCGTTCTTTCACTCCAAGGAGCAAGAAGAGAAGGACTTGAAGACCTAGGTATAACCCCCTTTCCGAGTAGCTAACTCTTTTAGCTTTGTAGTTAGTTTTTTTTAGCAAAGATCCCTCCTTTAGCATAGTCCATGTTGCCTAGTGTTGTAAAAATCCGATTTTTCATAACGTTTCCGCCTCCCCGCAAGCACCGGGGTGGGCAACGTGGACTTACAACAAGTGGCCATCGGGATCGCTGGGTTTGCCCACCTGTATCACGGCCTCAGCTTGGCAGCGGATACTACTGAGCCAGGGGTGCAGGCTGCCAACTTCTCAATGCACTATTTCACTTCATGGCTCGAGTTGCACGTGCTTGGGGTCTTTGGTATCCACAGAAGACCTTCTTTTTATGACAGATGTAAGTTCCCTCGAATAATGCAGCTGGTCGACGTATCCATCGTAAATCCTACACCGCGGGAAGCTAGGGGTTTGCTCCTTCATCCACGCACGGTTGGAGATGGTATGTCCTTCACCGATAAAATTTTGACCGTCGGCCAGGAATCTATAAAAACGGTGCTGCCATTGCAGGACATTTTTAAAGACGGGGCCTCTGTGTTGAAAGCTCAGGAGATTCTTCATCTGTACTCCATCAGGCCGGGCTTTCTCGTATTTAGGCAGAATGATGCGGCGTTGTTCATGAGATACAACCCGCATCGTTTCGCCTAGCAGCTAAGCTATAATCAGGGCATCCCGCTTGAGGCTTTCATGGCAGAACCTGTTGCTTCCAAAGAGGGTATACGAAGCACGCTGCATCCTTTTATGCGCCTGAACACAGGGTCCAACTTCTTCATTAGTGAACCGAGCTGTGTTCCGAAGGCCCTGAATGTGTATGTGGCGTGGTATCAACATTTGATGGGCGCCGTCATTAGGGAGGAGAAGCGATTGCTGCTTGATCGCAAGGGCACCGCTCCGGCTGGTAACCCCGCTGTTCCTTTAAAGCGACGAACCATTATCCGTCCTCCCTTGAGGGAAGTTGCTGCGGCTGTGGCGCCACGTGATACGCCTGAGCTGCCGCTACCGCGTGCTCCCGTCGAAGTGAAGGCTATGGCGTCTCCTGAGTCCGGCTTGGGTGCGGAGATCAGGACTCGCCGCCCGAAGTTGCCCGCTAAGCGCAAGCTCGTGTTACTGGCGGCCGGTACTCGCTCGCAGAAGAAGAAGAAGTCGATTCTCTCTGCCGACGATGTACTCGGCCAGGAGCCTCATGCTCCTTATAGCGAGGTCCTGAGCGAATATGGGACCAATGAGGGTCTATTCATGGCGCCAGATGATACTTATCTGGAGGCTGCCATCGCAGCTTCTGAGCGTCTAGCTAGCCGCAAAGCAGGACTGATCATCCTTGCTGAGTCAGGTAATCTTCAGTCGCATCTTTTTGCTGTTATGTTTTTGTTATCATGTTTTGACTGACACTCCTTCTTTAACAGGAATTTCCACTGAAGAGGCTCTCGCGGCTTCCCTCAAGACTTTTGAGGAGGAGGAGAGGCTTCGCGCTTCACTGGGCATTGGTATATTTCGGCTCATTGTGCCTTCCTTCGCCTTTCTTATGGATAATCTGACCCTTTTTTCATCTTATCGCAGGGACTACCTCGACTCAAGTCATGCCCAGTACAATGCCAATTCCGCAGGGTGATGCGGAGATGCTTCCAGGGCCAGCTATCGAAGTCCCGGCCTCCCCAGCATTGCCAAAAGAGGCTTTACTTAAGCAACCAATGACGGACGCCATAATGGCTCCAGAGGTAGCTCCTAGCGTGGACGATGACGTCCCCTTGACGGGGGTCTTGAGAAGATCAGCTCTCATGGCCCGGGCAGAAAGGAAGCGCAGGAGGCGTGCGGCAAGAGAACGTAACGTCGCCTTGGCCGTAGGTGCAGGCTCGAGCGCTGCTTCTCCTATCCCTGCTTCTTCAGAGGGTGCTCCGGTTGCCCTGTCTATCGCTCTAGACAGGCGATACGTACGGCTCGGGAGGCGGCTGAAAGGCCATCTCAAGGTAACATAACATTGAGTCTTTTTGTCAAAGTTTTAATCTTCAGATTCTCATATATCCTATCTTGCAGGGACGAGTTTTGATGAGGAAGTGGTAGGTGAGATGGAAGCAACCACCGAGCCTGAAGTGGCCACTCTTTCTTAAGAGTCTGGCACTGCCCCAATTGCCACTCTTTCCCCTTGTGATTCCTTGCCGTTGCCGGGCGCTGCGAGCATCACGACGGTTCTCGTGGAGTCGGGAGATGAAGCTACGGGTGGTGAAACCATTCCGATGGAGGAGGGTGAAGCAGTCGTTGCACCCAGTGACGTGCTTGTCGCGGTGTCGACCGGCGACTCACTAGGTAGATTTTGGATCATTGCTTTCTTTTTCATTCTGCAATCTCTTTCAATCTCTTCTGACAGTATTTCTCTCATTTCTAATGCAGGTGTGGTGAGCGTTGAAGTTGTGCCACCCAAGGAAGCATCACCGGTTGCTTCTTTGATAGTGGCCGCCCTTTTGCCTTCTCCTGTATCCTCCTAAACGCTGGAAGGTACGGGTTTGTGACTTATCGGTTTCATTGTAAGCGATATACTTTATGTGCTGACATTGCATTATTACAACCTTGCAGGAGTTCTTTTTTATCATCTATATCAGGTGTTGCACCCGCATTTCTCCTTCCAGTCGGAGATTGCTTCATCTAGTGGCGTTGGTGAGTACAGCCTCTAGCTAATATCTTCTCTTTTCTTTTACGGGCAGTCAAGTCGTTGTTAATTCTTCTTTGTTTTGACTGCAGCACTACAGATTGAAGGAGGAGATGAAAGAATAGTTGCAACACCGGTACTCCCGGCCTTTCCACCTGCCGCAGCCGGTATAGTAAATTCCATTGTTCATGTACCTTCTTTATTTCTTGAACCGTCATTTGACTATGATTTGTTTTACAGCGGTGACACCGACTTCATCTCCGTTCGAGTCTCGAATTATAATGCCAGCAGGCCCCTTTTCCAGACATTCATCTTCAAAAGGCGCTGTGACCAGTCTGCGCATGTTGAGTGATTACATCGAAGAGCTTGATGCAGAGGCTCCTACATTCGCTGCAGATTTTGCTGCCGAGGTTAATCCAATGCTGACGACGCTTGTGAACTTCCATAATGAAGGCATCGTTGAGTCTTGGGTTAACCACTGCAGGAAGATTGAGGCCTTCCTACATAAGCTTGAGCTTAAGCGTCCTGCTCCTGAAATTCAAGTTTTGAACTCCCAACGGGCTGCATGGGTTGAGTAGAGCGTGTCCTTCCTCTGCCATTTCGAACAAGAAGCGACCTTGAGGCGGAAGGAACGCGATGGGGCTTCAGATGAATCTGCCCGGCTGCACGCCCAATTTAAAACGAATTCCGCGCAACTGAAAGCTTCTTTTGACACCTTGCAGCAATATATCTCGGACAGGCTTGTATTGAGGTGGAGCTCGACTCTATTGAGCGGGTTATGCAGAGTCGCGAAGCTGCCGAACGGGAGATCGATGAGAAGATTTCATCGTGCTTGCAGCAAAGGGCTCAAATTGAAGCGAAGCTGGCCGCGGCGGCTGATCACGAGAAGACACTGAAAGGAGTGCGCGAGCAACTTGCTAACTTAATGAAAATGCTACCTTCTCAGTACCTGTTTTGTATACATTGAACACTTGTAATCTTTGAATAACATGTATCTTTTTTTTTTATTCTTTCGTATGATTCAACTTGTATTTGATTGAATTCATGAATAAAAGATACACATTTTTTGTTTGTTCTACCGTTGCTTTCTTCTCTTTTCTTTGTTGCTGGCATGTTACCTTAGTAAGCGTAGCCTGTAGATGATAGAGAGCATTCCGTCTTGAAACTCTTCGAAAGGTAGTGATGGATTAGAAAGCAGGTTAAGATCTGCTGCCTAAGGCTTTTCAACTTTATGAGCCGTGAGGGTCTCATAAAGACTTTTCTCCCTACGAGTCGAAAGGATCTCATAGGTGTATTTTCTCCTTAGGAATCGTGAGGATTCCTAAGTGTGTTTTCTCTTGGGAGTCGTAAGGATCTCACAAGAGAGTTTTCTTCCTTACGGGTCGAGAGGACCCATAAGTGATTGATGAGATCGACATTATCCGTATTTCACGGAGTCAGAAGTTTCTCTGAGCGTTTCCCATAAGGTCAGGATTGACTTTAGCCGTGTTCTACGGAACCAGTATTTGCTCTGGCTGTTTCCCACGGGGTCAGGATTGACTTTAGCCGTGTTCTACAGGACCAGGATTTTCTCTAGACGCTTCCCACGGGGTCAGGATTGACATTAGCCGTGTTCTGCAAGTACCAGGATCCGCTCTGGACGCTTCCCACGGGGTCAGGATTGACATTAGCCGTGTTCCGTAAGGACCAGGATCCGCTCTGGACGCTTCCCACGGGGTCAGGATTGACATTAGCCGTGTTCCACTAGAACAGGATTCGCTCTGGACGCTTCCCACGGGGTCAAGACTGACATTAGCCGTGTTCCACTAGACCAGGATTTGCTCTGGACGCTTCCCACGGGGTCAGGATTGATATTAACTGTGTTCCGTAAGGACCAGGATCCGCTCTGGACGCTTCCCATGGGGTCAGAATTGACATTAGCCGTGTTCCACTAGACCAGGATTTGCTCTGGATGCTTCCCACGGGGTCAGGATTGACATTAGCCGTGTTCTGCAAGGACCAGGATCCGCTCTGGACGCTTCCCACGGGGTCAGGATTGACATTAGCCATGTTCCACTAGACCAGGATTTGCTCTGGATGCTTCCCACGGGGTCAGGATTGACATTAGCCATGTTCCGCAAGGACCAGGATCCACTCTGGACGCTTCCCACGGGGTCAGGATTGACATTAGCCGTGTTCTACTAGACCAGGATTTGCTCTGGATGCTTCCCACGGGGTCAGGATTGACATTAGCCATGTTCCGCAAGGACTAGGATCCACTCTGGACGCTTCCCACGGGGTCAGGATTGACATTAGCCGTGTTCTACTAGACCAGGATTTGCTCTGGATGCTTCCCACGGGGTCAGGATTGACATTAGCCGTGTTCCGCAAGGACCATGATCCGCTCTGGACGCTTTCCACGGGGTCAGGATTGACATTAGCCGTATTCCACTAGACCAGTATTTCTTCTGGATGCTTCCCACGGGGTCAGGATTGACATTAGCCGTGTTCCGCAAGGACCAGGATCCGCTCTCGACGCTTCCTACGGGGTCAGGATTGATATTAGCCGTGTTCTACTAGACTAGGATTTGCTCTGGATGCTTCCCACGGGGTCAGGATTGACATTAGCCGTGTTCCGCAAGACCAGGAGAGGTTGACTTTATCCGCATTTCACGGAGTCGGGGGTTGACTCTGTTGGATATGTATGCCCTAGAGGCCATTATTGTATAGTACTGGTGTGTATAATACATTTTGGAAGCTTGGCATATATACACGGATTTACGACAGTCTTGCTTGATATAGTAGTATGCTACTTGGTTTGTATCTATCTTAATATGTGTATATGTTTCTTTTAACATATCGCTAATACATATTGATGGAGCCCCTGGGATCTTTGCTTGACTACCGGCGTTGTGATAGCGATCACACTAGTGGGGGCTGGGTGGTCTATAAGCACATCCTTATACAGGTCCCTAGTCGTAGGATTATCGAGACAGGGCATCGATACTCCAGAGTAGACTGGTGCATACGCTTCTCATCCCAGCAGGGGAGATGGTTTGTCCCACAGCCATCAGTACGTCGTACTGGAGATAGTATGCAGGTGCTCGTTGGGTTACGAGTACACTAGACAGGACTCGTTGGGAACTGTTGGTTGGTATTATACCTATCGTCAGGTAGCAGTTCCCAGGTGACATGAGTACAGCTTAGTCCGTTGACTTGACACTGCTACTTCGCCTCAAGTGTGTTCCCACTGTTCTTTGATTGCTACCCTACCACGGCTCTATTGAGTCGTGCAAACAGGTAGTAGTTGGGTGCAGTCCCGAAGCACTTGGAGGCAGTGGCGGCTAGACAGGATTCGTCTCTCCCGGTATTGGGGGTTGATATCACGCTGTATCTAGGAGAGCCATTACACAAAGTCCCTGGCCAGGGCAAGCGAGATATACTGGTAGTGTTTCCAGTAGTTTCTCAGGGTGTTCTGGGCTACACTCCGACACGACTTGTACCGCTATTAGGGGTCTGACGTTTACCGCCCCCTAGGCCCGACATGCGATACTCTTAGACGAACAGACAGGACTGTACGGAGATTGTCACATTCAAGCTCAGTAGGAGTTCGGATGGGTTCACCTCATCGGTCTTCTTATCGGCATCTACCTGGGGACCGTTACGTACAGCTAGTACCGATTGCGGCCTGTGGTTAAACCCACTACCAGCATAGTGTCGAGTTTTTAGAGTCCCACACATAGGGTTGTTCGCTTTTGGGCAAAACAGAGTAGATGTCTCATGGTTTTGCGATGGGGTTCGTTCACATCCGCGCACTTGTGCACGTTTGGTGTCCGGGCAGTTATTACTAGTGGGCTTTGGTTTAAGCCAAATCCTAGTATTTGTTTTGGGATTGGTTTGTCTCATTGTATTCGTATTCCTCGGAACACGGATACGGGTGTGTATGCACAGTTGACAGAGGCAGAGGAACCTCATTAGGGTTTTTGACCGTTGACCTTTTCTAAACCCTAATGAGAATGAGAAATATGATTAATAATATTAATTAAGGATAATTGTGCCATGGTTGAGGTTGGGTTGTCCATTTGACTTTTGTTGACCATGATGATTTCTGTTGCAAAGATACTTCTTGAAGCTTGCAATTAGCATTAAATGTGAAATGATAATGGTCACATCAACTAACCATCACAATTTTCCTAATTATTATTATTATTCTCATATGAGAGCATAGTTTTTATTCTTCTCACTCTCTCTTGCTCATTCTCTCTCTTGAAAAAGGGTCTCCCTCTTCCTCTCTCAATGCTCTCTTGTTTCATGTGTTGAAAAACATGAGCTTTATGAGATAAAACCATCAAGACAGCACTCTACTCATTCTAGGGTTCTTAGTCTAGCAAGCCAAGCACTCTAGTTACCTCTTGGTTGAGGTAGGAGCTCAAGGTAGAGGCCTTCGCGTGGATCTTTCTTCGGCAAAGAGAAGACGAAGAGGAGGAGCCGTCTACACCACTCTAAGGAGCTAGCAACAAAGAGGACCGCAACAAGAAGAGAAGGAGTTCAAGAACTAGGTATAACTATCTAACCTAGTAGCTAAAACTCTATGTTAGTTTGTTAGTTTTTTTTTAGCAAAGATCCTTCATGGTTGGTCTATGTTTTCTTATGAGAAAATTTTGATTTTTACCTATTCCGCCTCCCCGAAAGTACCGGGGTGGGTAACATAGACCTAACATTGGTATCAGAGCCAGGCTAAACAACAACTAACATGTTAGCAAAGTGTTTAGAACTTCGATCTGGAAAAGAATCGCAAAATACATCAAAATCTTTTGTTTTCTGCCGATTTTAAAAACGGGTCTAAAAATATTTCCACAGACCTGAAAAATACGTGCAGGGTTTTTTAGGAACACCCAAGAAAAACGAGCTCATGACTCGGTCAGACTGCCGCGGAAGCGCGGCGAAACCAAGTGTTTCGCCGCGGATCCGCGGCCGAGTCGACTCGGTCGCGACTCGTTTTTCCTGCAGTGTGTTCAGCTTGATGTTTTGTGATTTTTAAGATACTTTGTTTCTGCCCAGATTCTTCAGAGAACAGTGTTGTGTTTGGGGTAGTTTCAAATTGGAATATTGATCGAAATTCTATAAACTTAGCTAATTGATTATATCTGTAATGTGATATATGTACTGAACGTCGACTAATCGCTATACGTCGATTAGTGGGGGTTGTACATATCTGTGATCTGTGATGTTGGATTGTGTATATGAACTTGTTGGATTATCACGGATGAATAGCCGGGGTTTGTGGGATGAGAGTTTATTTATCTTTCATTTTATGTAAATTGTAAATTGATGTAATATTATTTTTATGGCCGCACATCCGGGTTGAGGTTGTAGCAGCCATTGTATATTTTTTTTTTACTGTTTTTGCTCCTAGGATAGACCTAGGGAGGGGTGCACAAACTACCAGGTACTTTGAAGTGCCGAGTGGCCTACTCACGTTGTTGCGGGAGGTTGCTTCACTTCGGGTACTTGGCGGGTGGTTTGCCTCACCCGTAGGGGTCTAGGGTGGGGTGTGGCTATTCATCGCGACCGTGTAATCCGTCTTTCGTTGCAGGCTCGAGCGAAACGCGGATTCCTAGCATATCCAATGTGTTCATCAGTGATCTGGAATGTCTATCATTGCATCTAACTAATTTATATATCTATATATGATATCTAGTAGGCGTTGCTTATGTTTTGCATCCGTGCTAGTCCAGCCCCCGGTCTGTCGTTAGTTAAGTAACCTAACGGGTGATGACGGGGGCCCGTGGCAAATGCGGATGGCATAAGCGTACGTCATATTTTCGTTGTTTTCTGCAATAGTAGGATTAATTGATGGACACATTATATTAATGCAAAGAAAATAAACCAAAAAGATGTTGTTGGAACAATTTTCAAAAAGCTGTTATTGGAAGGACATTCTCTTTTGTTTTGCACAGAGGTATTCGGTTATGAATACCCAGCACCTCACTCGACGAGGCAAGGGCCGAGATCCCTTCATTGGGAGTGACCCCTTGGACAGAAGTTTGCGTCAGGGTAATTCTTGCTTTGCATCGAGGTATTCAGCTTGGAATATCCTGCACCTCATTCGACGAGGAAAGAGCCGAGATCCCTTCACAGGGAGTGACCTCTTTAGCAAAATTTTTCGCCACTATATATATTTAAAAGGGTTATCGAGTTCCTTCAACAATATCAAGTTCATTACGTTAACGGGTTTTTCGCCAAAAACCCAGCCGTAGCCCTCCGTCATTTCTTATAAGTTATACTTAGTATTCGTGCTGCGTTTGTTGACTGTGTCAAGGCGCAGTGAACGGTAGCTGAGTATTGCTTATCTATAGCATACAATGTGATTGGTTAGGACAGTCGTGTAACCTTGTTGACTGTTTCAAGGGTTATGCGGGTGGGTTTAATGCAATCGAGATAATGACGGGTTGAACTTGACTAGGACTCTTTGATTTGTTGACTGTGTCAAGGTCACTTGGGTCCTAGGGGCAAAAACCACATCGGGAGTTTCAAACATACAGGAAACTTGCAGATTCAGCATATCTTCTGGAGTGTAGTGACTAGAGTGGATTCCATCTAGGTCATCACACAATGATAGTTGGATCCCGGTCCCACTGATGAGTTGGATTACTCTTGGGAGATTATTTCACTTAATAATCAATGCTATAAACCAAGTAGGTGTCTAGAACGGTGTTAGCGGGGCTACGCCTCGAGGGAAAAGAGGTTATATAATTAAGGAACTTCGCGAAAGAGTTGGAAAACCTCCCTCGAAGTACCAACACTAGCCTGGCTGAAAGGTTAAGCAAGTATTGTGACGTACGATTAATCCTGACTAGTTCTTCTTTTAAAGGTTTGAAGAAGAATTTGAGGAAACAGTGGGAGCCATCCTGGTTAGATAAATTAATAACCAATTTAATCTTTCAAGAGCGCACGCTGAGTGTTTCCTTTCTCTCTCTCCAGGTAGAAACCATTTCACGCCCTAATCAAGATAATAAAATGTATCGCTTGACCGATCCGAATTCTTATTCGGGGCTGGGGAACGTCGGTTCGGCTCTAACTTATGACAACAGTCATAGGTATTAGCAAGGGAAAGAGTATTGTATGGATTCCGAGGAGACCCGGTTGAAGAAGAAGCATAGTTTTGCATCTACTTCAGGTGTTCTTGCAATTGAGAACTGCTTTTCGGTCAGCCTTACCTCCTGGGTACTTGATACCGGATCAGGATCTCATATCTGTAATTTATTGCAGGGACTGAGAAAAAGTAGGAAAGTTGCACCTGGTGATATGTCCCTCAGGGTAGGGAACGGAGCACTAGTTAATGCTACAGCCGTCGGTGAATATCACCTAGTGTTGCCAAATGGCAATACTATGATTTTGAACAATTGCTACCATGTACCTTCCATGGTTTGCAACATCATATCAGTTTCTTTACTCGATAAATATGGATATAACTTTGTTCTTGATAGAAATATCATGAACATTTACCTTGATAAGGTACTGGTTGCAGAAGGTACACTGTGTAATGGTATCTATGTTCTAAATCAGAATACAGTTCTCAATGTACAAAACACACGCAAGAGGAAGAGTTCAGATACGAATGAATCATACTTGTGGCATTATAGGCTTGGTCATATCGGAGAGAAAAGACTAAGTAAGTTGCATAAAAATGGACTCTTGAATACGTTCGAGTTTTCATCTTATGAAACTTGTCAGTCTTGTCTCAAAAGAAAGATGACCAAATCTCCGTTCACCGGACATGGAGAAAGAGCAACAGAGCTCTTGGGACTCATACACAGTGATGTATGTGGTCCAATGTCTATACATGCAAGGGGTGGGTTCTCATACTTCATCACATTCACTGACGATCTCTCTAGGTTCGGATATGTGTATCTGATGAAACACAAATCTGAAGCTTTTGAGAAATTCAGAGAATTCAGAAACGAAGTGGAGAAACAGATTGGCAAAAGTATCAAGATCCTCCGATCGGATAGGGGAGGGGAGTACTTAAGCACGGAATTCCTAGATTACTTAAAAGAGAATGGAATTCTCTCTCAGCTTACTCCTCCTTATACACCACAGCACAACGGTGTATCGGAGCGGAGGAATCGTACCCTATTAGATATGGTTCGCTCCATGATGAGTAGTGCTGAGTTGCCTCTTTCATTCTGGGGATATGCACTTCAAACAGCAGCACATCTATTGAATCAAGTTCCATCCAAATCCGTGCCTAAGACTCCGTATGAAATATGGAGTGGTAAGAGTTTGTATCTTAAACGTATTAAGATTTGGGGTTGCCCAGCTTATGTCAAAAAGCAGAACCCAAACAAACTTGAGGCACGGTCAGTTTTTTGTGTAAGTTTGTGGGATACCCAAAAGATTCTAGTGGGTATCTATTCTACCATGCAGAGGAACAGAAGATTATTGTTTCCAGGAATGCCACATTTTTGGAAAAAGAATTTCTTGTTAAAAATATTAGTGGCAGCACGGTAGAACTGGATGAAATTCCAGAGACACAAACTATAACTGAAGATTTGGTGGAACCGCTAGATTCAGTTATACCCAACGAACCTTAGCCACTCCGCAGATCTGGTAGGATTTCTCATCCGCCCGAGAGATACTACGGTTTTCTCATAGACGGGGATCGAGAGGATTGCATATTGGAAGAAGATGATCCTACCAGTTTCAGGCAGGCCATTATCAGTAAGGACTCTGATAAGTGGTTGGATGCTATGCGATCTGAAATGGAGTCCATGTACACCAATAAAGTGTGGACCTTGGATGTTTCTCCACCTGGGGTAAAACCCGTTGGATGCAAATGGATCTACAAAAGAAAACTTGGTGTAGATGGGCAGGTGGAAACCTATAAGGCTAGACTCGTTGCAAAAGGTTTTCGTCAAAGACCTGGTGTGGACTATGACGAAACTTTTTCTCCAGTGGCTATGCTCAAATCCATACGGATCCTACTTGCCATTGCGGCCTTCCATGACTATGAAATCTGGCAGATGGACGTAAAAACGGCTTTTCTAAACGGCAGTTTGGAAGAATGCGTTTATATAGATCAGCCAGAAGGTTTTGTAAACAGTGGGAGCAGCGGGAAGGTGTGCAAATTGCTTAAATCCATTTATGGATTAAACCAGGCATCGCGGAGCTGGAACATCTGTTTTGATGAAGCAATCAAGGAATTTGATTTCATCAAGAACGAGGATGGGCCTTGTATTTATAAGAAGATTGTAGGAAGAACTGTCGTATTCCTAGTCTTGTACATGGACGACATTCTTTTGATAGGAAATGACATTCCTATGCTACAATCGGTCAAGCTATTCTTATCATAATGGTTCTCCATGAAGGACCTGGGTGATGCCTCGTACATTCTGGGGATCAAGGTCTACAGAGATAGATCCAAGAGATTACTGGGACTTTCGCAGTCCAAGTACATAGAGACCGTACTAAAGAGATTTAGTATGGAAGATTCCAGGCGCGGTAAAATACCCGCATTGTACGGAATCACCCTCTCCAAGAAGATGTCTCCCAAGACTGACGAGGAGAGGGTTCGCATGAGCACTATACCCTATGCTTCGGCGGTAGGATCTATAATGTATGGGATGCTATGTACAAGACCAGATATAGCTTACGCGCTGAGCGTGGTGAGCCGGTATCAGTCAGACCAAGGTGAGAACCACTGGACGACAGTGAAGAACATTCTTAAGTACCTGAGAAGGACTAAGGAGATGTTCCTAGTTTACGGTAATGGAGACTTCAGGGTCGAGTCCTTTACCGATACAAGCTTCCAGAGTGACAAGGATGACAGCAAGTTTATCTCGGGTTTTGTGTTTACCCTCAACGGAGGGGCGGTGTGTTGGAGGAGTTCAAAACAGGATACCGTCGCAGACTCGACGATGGAGGCTGAATACATTGCTGCAAGCGATGCCACAAAAGAGACAGTCTGGATGAAGAAGTTCATTAGTGAACTTTAGGTGGTTCCGTCCATTGTTGACCCAATACCTTTGTATTGCGATAGCAATGGGGCTATAGCTTTAGCGAAGGAACAAAGGTCCCATCAGAAGTCCAGACACATCTTAAGGCGGTATCACCTGATCAGGGAGATCATTGATCGCTAGGAGATCGAGGTACGGAGAGTGGATACTAAAGACAACACGGCGGATCCATTCACAAAGGCCCTCCCTCAAACACAGTTCGAGCGACTTTTTGAGCTATTGGGTATGCGGTACGCCAGCAGCTGGCCTTAGTGCAGACGTTGGGTATGCGGTACACCAATTACTGGCCTTTAATGCAAGTGGGAGATTGTTGGATATGTATGCCCTAGAGGCCATTATTGTATAGTACTAGTTTGTATAATACATTTTGGAAGCTTGGGATATATACACGAATTTACGACAGTCTTGCTCGATATAGTAGTATGCTACTTGGTTTGTATCTATCTTAATATATGTATATGTTTCTTTTAACATATCGCTAATACATATTGATGGAGCCCCTGGGATCTTTGCTTGACTACCGGCGTTATGATGGCGATCACACTAGTGGGGGCTGGGTGGTCTATAAGCACATCCTTATACAGGTCCCTAGTCGTAGGGTTATCGAGACAGGGCATCAATACTCCAGAGTAGACTGGTGCATACGCTTCTCATCCCAGCAGGAGAGATGGTTTGTCCCACAGCCATCAGTACGTCGTACTGGAGATAGTATGCAGGTGTTCGTTGAGTTACGAGTACACTAGACAGGACTCGTTGGGAACTGTTGGTTGGTATTATACCTATCGTCAGGTAGCAGTTTCCAGGTGACATGAGTACAGCTTAGTCCGTTGACTTGACACTGCTACTTCGCCTCAAGTGTGTTCACACTGTTCTTTGATTGCTACCCAACCACGGCTCTATTGAGTCGTGCAAACAGGTAGTAGATGGGTGCAGTCCCGAAGCACTTAGAGGCAGTGGCTGCTAGACAGGATTCGTCTCTCCCGGTATTGGGGGTTGATATTGCGCTGTGTCTAGGAGAGCCATTACACAAAGTCCCTGGCCAGGGCAAGCGAGATATACTGGTAGTGTTTCAAGTAGTTTCTCAGGGTGTTCTGGGCTACACTCCGACACGACTTATACCTCTATTAGGGGTCTGATGTTTACTGCCCCCTAGGCCCGACATGCGATACTCTTAGACGAACAGACCGGACTGTACGGAGATTGTCACATTCAGGCTCAGTAGGAGTTCGGATGGGTTCACCTCATCGGTCTTCTTATCGGCATCTACCTGGGGACCGTTACGTACAGCTAGTACCGCTTGCGGCCTGTGGTTAAACCCACTGCCAGCGTAGTGTCGAGTCTTTAGAGTCCCGCACAGAGGGTTGTTCGCTTTTGGGCAAAACAGAGTAAAGGTCGCATGGTTTTGCAACGGGGTTCATTCACATCCGCGCACTTGTGCACGTTTGGTGTCCGGGCAGTTATTACTAGTGGGCTTTGGTTTAATCCAGATCCTAGTATTTGTTTTGGGATTGGTTTTGTCTCATTGTATTCGTGTTCCTCGGAACACGAATGCAGGTGTGTATGCACAGTTGACAGAGGCAGAGGAACCTCATTAGGGTTTTTGACCGTTGACCTTTTCTAAACCTTAATGAGAATGAGAAATATGATTAATAATATTAATTAAGGATAATTGTGCCATGGTTGAGGTCGGGTTGACCATTTGACTTTTGTTGACCATGATGATTTCTTTTGCAAAGATGCTTCCTGAAGCTTGCAATTAGCATTAAATGTGAAATGATAATGGTCACATCAACTAACCATCACAATTTTCCTAATTATTATTATTATTCTCATATTCTCTCATATGAGAGCATAGTTTTTATTCTTCTCACTCTCTCTTGCTCATTCTCTCTCTTGAAAAAGGGTCTCCCTCTTCCTCTCTCGAAGCTCTCTTGTTTCATGTGTTGAAAAACATGAGTTTTGTGAGATAAAACCATCAAGACAACACTCTACTCATTCTAGGGTTCTTAGTCTAGCAAGCCAAGCACTCTAGTTACCTCTTGGTTGAGGTAGGAGCTCAAGGTAGAGGACTTCGGGTGGATCTTTCTTCGGCAAAGAGAAGACGAAGAGGAGGAGCCGTCTACACCACTCCAAGGAGCTAGCAACAAGGAGGACCACAACAAGAAGAGAAGGAGTTCAAGAACTAGGTATAACCATCTAACCTAATAGCTAAAACTCTATGTTAGTTTGTTAGTTTTTGTTTAGCAATGATCCTTCATGGTTGGTCTATGTTTCCTTATGAGAAAATTTTGATTTTTACCTATTCCGCCTCCCCGAAAGTACCGGGGTGGGTAACATAGACCTAACATTGGACTCTTGGTTGTCTGTGCACCGCCGAGTCATGGGACTGGGAAATTCCATGGTTCCGCTTTGCTGATGTTGCGTCTGCTGTAATGAGACGAATGTTGAGATGATCTCCAGGCTGTTTGTGAACCGTCGAGACTTGGCTCTCTTTCGGATGGATCCTGGGGGGGAAGGTATGGTTCCTTCTTTATTTGTGCCCCTGGATTGTATACAGGGATCGATGTGATCTCACCTGCAAGGCAAAAGGTTTCATTTTATATATTTTTCTTTCCGCGATGCTCTATCATTTCAGCTTTTTATATCGCGAAAGTCGCGATTGCCCAATTATTTCGGCTATTTTTCGCGGTGCCCAATCATTTCGGCTATTTGTTTTATTTACTCGCTGATTTTTTTTTGCGAGTTGCCCAACCATTTCGGCTATTTTGTATGCATACATTTTTACTTGCTGATTTTGTTGCAAGTCGCCCCATCATTTCGGCTATTTCGTATGCATTTGTGGCTCGCTGGCTTTTCGCTGCGGGTTTGGGATTGTACACCGATTTAGGAATCAACATCGCTATAACTGGGATATTGCCAGGAGCGAATCATCATTTGCCTTTGTCGATGTCGAACAAAGGTGGCTTAGTAAACAGGGTTAGGATCCTGTCGACTAAGGCTTTTGACTTCATGAGCCGTAAGGGTCTCATAAAAGTATTTCTCCCTACAAGTCGTGAGGATCTCGTAGGTGCGTTTTCTCCTTAGGGATCATGAGGATTCCTAAGTGTATGGTCTCTTATAAGTCGTAAGGATCTTACTAGAGTGTTTTCTCCTTATAAGTCGAGAGGACTTACAAGGGTTGTTCGCCATATGAGCATATCCCCAGTCGTGGGTGGGACTTTGTCAGGGAGATGTTTATTCGTGCCCGTGGATTGTATACAAGGGTCGAGACGCTTGTAGGGCAACACTGGAGGTTGTGATGGCTTAAGAACAGGTTCAGATCCCTGTAGCTTAAGGCTTTTGAATCCTATGAGCCGTGAGTGTCTTAAAGGGGAATTCTCCTTACGAGTCGTGAGGATCTCGTAAGTGTAATTTCTCCTTAGGAATCGTGGGCATCCCTAAGTGTGTTGGTCCCTTGTGAGTCGTAAGGATCTCACGCAGGTGGTTTCTCCTCACAAGGTCGAGAAGGCCTTGCAAGTTTCTTTTAACGAGATTGCGCCCTTTCGAGTTTTCACAAAACTCGCCAGTAGCCCTGCTGTTTTTACTCACGGAGCCCTTTCAGGTTTTCATCCGTGCTCATTTTGTTTATGGACATACCGTTTTCTTCTCTTTTTTATTTTTATTTATTTTTTTTGTGTCAGCCTTCGGATGATGCGGTCTGTAGTAGTTTATCGATGTCTCGGTCAACAGCCAGTTTTAGGACATAGTGGCCCATTGTTAGTTTGAAGGACGTTTCGGTCCATAGCCGGTTACTACTTATAGAGTTTGGGCTTTAGGAAGATAGCGAGCGGACATAGGCGTCGTCATCTATCGTTGACCTAGGCCGTGACTCGTCAGGCATAGTATTTTTTCAGGAATCGACCGTTTATTGGCCGAAAAGGTCTTTCACCATGCATGCCCATGAGTAGATAGGCTCCACCCTGGTAAACTTTGTCTATGATGTACGGGCCTTCATAGTTCGGCTCGAATTTCCCCCGCTTGGCACGATTGGGGATCATAGGTCTCTTAAGCACTAGCACGAGTTCACCTTGGCGGAATGTTCTCGGCCTAGTCAATCTCTCGTATGAGCGCGTCATCTTCGCTTTGTAAGCCTCTAGATTTTTTTGCGCCATGAGACGGGTTTCATCAAGGGCGTCGAGCTCCTCAAGCCGAAGGTGAGTATTTTCTTCGTCTGTTAGTTCATAGTGAACGACCACTCGTAGAGAGGGTAACTCTATCTTGAGAGGGAGTACCGCTTCTGTGCCAAATACCAATGCATACGGCGTTGTGTTCGTGGCCGTCTTGAACGTAGTTCGATACGCCCATAGAGCTTCATGCAGTCTCTCGTGCCAGTCCTTTTTATTCTTGGACACCGTCTTTTTCATGATCTTCGTCAAGTTCTTGTTAAAAGCCTCAGCTAGACCGTTAGTTCGGGGATTATAAACCGAAGAGCATCTCCAGTCTATATTATGTTGTTGTGCGAAGCGGCTGATCTTGTGGCTTTTATAGGATGGCCCGTTATCAGAGATAATCCGTCGCAGAGTGCCGAACCGATAAATGACGTGTGTCTTGAAGAAATGGAGGATATTCTCCATCTTCACTTCTCTTAGTGGTACTGCTTCTGCCTACTTAGAGAAGTAATCGGTTGTTTCCAGTATGAACCGATGTCCTTTGGACGATGCCGGTTCGATGGGCCCGATTATGTCGGTTCCCCACATTTCGAATGGCCAGCTAGCCACCGTTGGATGTAACGGATTTGGATGCTGGTGGATAAAGTCCCCATGAATCTGGCACGAGTGGCACTGCTTCGCGTATTCGAGGCAGTCTTGGATCATTGTGGGCCAATAATAGCCCATCCTTTTGATCTTCAGCTTCATCTTCGGCCCGGCTTGGTGAGAAACGCAAAGTCCGTCGTGAGTTTCTTGGACGACTCTCTTTGCTTCTTCAGGTCCCAGGCATCTTAGCCACAGAGAATTAAATGATCTCTTATACAGCGTATTATTGACGAAGGCAAAAGATATAGCTCGTTTCATGAGCTGATGTCTTGAAGGCGCATCTTCAGGTGGTCGACGGGATTTGAAGTAGTCTATAAAGACTTCTCTCCAATCCATAGCCTTTTCCTGGTCTTTTATTTGCAGGGTCATTTTCTCGGTCGCTCCCTTTTCTTCGGATGACTCTGGAAATATTTCTGCCGGTGCAAGAACCCGACGACTTTGCACAACGATCCTCACATCATCGAGCTTCTCGTCGGCCAGTTCTTTAGCGAGCTTGGCTAATGCATCCGCCTTGCTATTTTCCGCTCACGGTATGCTTTCCAGGGTGTAGGAAGGGATTCGAGTCAGCAGTTGTTGCACTATCTGTAGGGTTGCTAGGCACGCGCACAAGGGTCTACGAGGCATCAACCATGCCCGATTTAAAATTTAGCCGTGCCGAACAACCCGAATACGGAACTTTAAACTAGAGATTAGGCGAAAACAAGCATGCTAAACACTTTAACACTAAGTGAGAGGGATTACAACCTTTGTAGATCCGGTCCTTTACTTCATATGCTCTGTGTTGTGGTCCCTTCGCTGCGATCATCGAGATCCGGACTCTCGAGTGGTTCCACGAAGAGAAAGACGCAACCTTTGCTTCTGATCTTCGATACTAAGATGATCTACCTTGAAGTTTCTTTAACACAAGCTAACACTCATGAAATGATGTGAACACCCTCATCTAAATGGCAAGGGAAGATGAGTATGATGAAGTAGGATTTTTGCTCTCTTTATTTATCTTTTTCTCATATTTATCCATCACAAAAATCAAAGCAAGAAACCATTTCAAGCAAAGAAGAAGAAGGAAGAAGATGATGAACAATATTAGAATTATCCTTTTGTGATGAATAGGAAAAGGAGATAATGATCAATTATGCAACCATGGTTCACCTAACCATTGTAGAGAATTAACCAAGGGTTAGGGTTTGGGTTGAGTTAAGAATGAGTCGCACACAAATATCTTTCACAAAACAAAAAGAAAACCTTCTAGAAACATCTAGAAAGTTTAACCCTAATCCAAACCCTAATCATGTTTAAACTCCACTAAAGAAGTTTCATTATTTATCATATCATGTTATAATATTATATATCACATATATAATATTTATCGTAACAAAATAAAATAATACAATTAACATATATCGCATATATATCAATGTATTACCCGAGTGAGAAAAAGAATCTTTTAGTGAGCAAATATTAGTTAATGTAATTTAATATATCAAATATATTATTATACATTAAATTATCGAATCAACACTTGATCCGACAATCCGGCTATATCGCATATAACCGACTAATATTTATCCGTACCGATTCATCGAATCAACACTTGATCCGATGACCCGGCTGATATCAAATATCGCGAGAATATAATACGGTATCATATATCGCATTATCCGCGGTCCCGCACATATCACATATGTGCTCCTACTTCGTTTTGCCTGAGTCAAGAAACCTCTATGTAGGACTCTAAAGAATCGTCAATACGCCGGCAGTAGGTGATGATCATATCAAACACCCACAAGCTGCAAGCGGTCAGCTAAACGTAACAGCTACCTAGGTATTGAGCACTCAGAAGATCAACAAGCAAGCCTGAAACTTCTCCTGTGAATCCAAACAGTAACACTCCCGTACAGTCCGGTCTCGTCGTCTGATATGTCGCATATCTCGCCTAGGGGTGGTAAACGTCAGACCCCAGTAGCTCGATAAGTCGTGTCGATATGAGGTCTATAACAGTTCGAGAAACTACTGATAACACTTACCAGTAAATCTCAGCAACCCTGGCCAGGGATTTCCGGTTATAGCCAATCGAACACAGCACAACATCAACTCCCTATACCGGGAGAGACGAATCCCCTCCTATCGCTCATTGCCTCCATGTGATTCGGGACTGTACCCAAAAGCCACCTTTTTGCACGTCCTCTTGGACGTGGTATGATGGAAATCAAAGCACAGTGGGAACCACACAAGACTCTATGACGATCTCGGGTCAACAGACTACTCTATACCAGTGTCACCAGAGAACTGCCATCTGACGTATGGTATAATACCATCTGGGAGTTCTCGGCGAGTCCGTCCAGTGTACCCAGTCTCCACTGAGCACTCGTACACCATCCTTGATGTCAAACACCGATGGATATGGGATCATCCATCGCCCATCATATGGGTCAAGATGCGTATACGCTAGTCTACTCTGGTGCATCGATGCCCTGTCTCGATACACCCACGACTAGGAACAGTTATAGGATGTACTCGTCGACTACCATGGCCCCACTAGTATGATCTCATCATAGTCCCAGTAGTCGAGTACATATCCTAAGGGCTTTATCAACATGTAACATAGAGACAATCAGAGTACATGTTAAGATAAAGTACAACCAGATAGCATACTATCATGTCGAGCAAGAAAGTCCTCCCTATATATGTCCTAGCATCCACTACAATATACATCGCATGTACAGTAATGGCCTCTAGGGCATACATATAACTAACAATCTCCCACTTGCACTAGGGCCATCTGTTATGGTATCGCATACCCAACAATTAGCTGCGGTTGAAGTATCTCATACTCAACCATCCCATAAAAGTCTCTACTGGGGAAAAAGGCCTTTGTGAGTGGATCCGCGCTGTTGTCCTCTGTGTCTACTCTCCTAACCTCGATCTCCCTTAAGATCAACCATCTCCATGATCAAGTGACACTGCCTAAGAATTATATCTGGATTTCTGATGAGACGGTAGTTCCTTGGCTAAAGTCACAACTCCATTGTCACACAATGGTAGGAACGAAGTTCATCTTATGAACTTATATATATCCAGACTGCCTCTTTGGTAGCATCCTTGGTAACGATGTATCTTGCCTTTAATCGTCTGGTATGTCACGGTATCTAGCTTGGAACTCTTCCAACATATCGTCCCTTCACTGAGGGTATAGACAGGCCTGCGACTGACATTCAGTCGTCCTTATCACCCTGGAACCTTTCCAGTGATTCTCCCCAGGATCGATTGATACCATCTCACTACAACTAGTGAGTTTCCTAACATCCAATTAGATCTATCTCATAGATCCAAAACCCAGGATTTAGGAGGTATCACTTTGATCCTATATGGAGAATCCTTGTGATAAGCGGAGATTGACCGAGCGTAGCATAGGAAACTCCTTCCCTATGAAGAGTATGACATCCACGTACTCTACGAGGATCACCACCATACTCCCTACTACCTTTTTGCATATACCGGGTTCATCTACCATTTTGATGAAGTCAAACTCTTTGACTACCACATCAAAACAGATGTTCCAACTCCGCGATGCATGTTTTATCATATAAAACATCTTGCACACGTTTCTGCTGCTCCCACTGTCTACGAAGCCCTCTGTCCGTGTACTTATAGACGCTATCTTCTAAAACATCATTTAGAAAAGCAGTCATGACACCCAACCACCAGATATCGTAGTCATGGAATGTAGCAGTGGCAAGTAGGATCTGGATGGACTTAAGCATAGCTTTGAAAGTCTCAACTTTTCCATGTACACCAAGTAATCTTCTCAAGATATACTCGCTCCTGATGGGGATTTAACCCTTCAGATAAAGCAACCAAAGTCCATACTTTGTCGGTGTATAAGGATTCCATCTCAGATCGCTAAGCACCCAGCCATTCTTACAGAGTCCCACTCCTGATGGCCAGCTCGAAACTAGTTGGGTCATCATTTCATGATGCAATCCTCGCTCCCACTGTCATAGAGAAACCGAAGTATCTCTCAGGTAGGTGAGGAACCCTACTAGATCGGCGGAGAGGCTGAGGTTCGTTGGAAACTATTGAATCCTTTGGTTCTACCAAATCATTGGCTGCAGTTTGTATAGCTGGAACATTTCCAGTTCTACATGACAGACCTTACCTCGAGCTTGTCCGGATTTTGCTTTTAGACATAGGCCGGACAACCCCAAATCTTAACAAACTTAAGATATGGACTCTTCCCTTTCCATATCACATATGAAGTGGTAGGCAGCTGATTTGATTTGAACCCTATTCAATAGGTATGCAGCTTCTCAAGTGCATAACTCCCTAAAAGGAAATAGGAAACTCAGTAGTACTCATCATAGAGCACACCATATCAAATAGGGTGCTATTGCTCCGCCCCGATACACCGACGTGCTGTGGTGTATACGGAGGAGTAATGCTGAGAGAGAATCTCATTCTCCTTTAGAATAGTCCAGGAATTCCATACTCATGTATTCTCCTCCTTGATCACATCAAAGGACATAATACTTTTACCCGTATTTTGGTTCTCTACTTCTGACTTATATTTTATGAATATCTCAAAAGGTTCGGACTTGTGTTTCAACAGGAACATATGTCTAAATCTTGAGAGATTATCAGAGAATGTAATGAAGTACAAAGAACCGGTCCTGGCATATGTAGACAGGGGACTTTCATACATCAGCATGTATCAATCCCAAGAGTTTACCAAACTCTTTCTCTGTTTCCAATAAACAGAGCTATGGTCATCTTATCTTTGTGACATGACCGGCAAGTTTCACAAGATGTAAATTCAAACTAATTTAAATATCCATCTATATGTAACTTCAGCCAGTCCGGTCGCATTGATATGACCTAGTCTACAATACCTTAAGAAGGATTCATTCATTTCTGAACTCTTCCTCTTGTGTGTGTTCCGTATACTAAGAACTGTAGTTTGATTTAGAACGATAATGTTTTTAGATAACGTGCCTGAACCGATCAACTCTTGATATAGGAAATGTTCAAAACATTATCCAACAATACAAAATTATATCCTTTCTTTACTAATAAAGAGACTGATATGATTTTGTATATCAGGTTCGGTATCTAATAACATTTGTTCAGAATCAATGTATTCCGGTAATACAGGGTGACAGTGACCAACAGACTTGGCTGCAACACTTGCACCGTTTTCTGCCTCATGAAACTTATCACCCGTTCTCAGTTCTCTACCTATCTGTAGCCCATGTAACATATTACATATACGGGATCCTGATCCGGTATCACATACCCAGGACGTAAAGGTTACTGAGAAATAGTTCTGTATAATGAACACACCCGAAGATGATGCATCAACATGCACTTTCTTCGTTTGGGCGGCACGGGAATTCTGGTAATCCCCAATTTCCTGCTCTGTCTTATAACAATTATAAGTTGGAGCGGGACCAACGTTCCCCAGCTCAGTATAACAAGCGGGTTCAGTCAATATATCCGTTTTATTATCTTGATTAAGGCGTGATATGGTCGCTATCTGGAGAGAGAGAGAGAGAGAGAAGAAAACACTCAGCGTATGCTCTTGCAAGATTAGATTGGTTATCTAATATATCTAATCAGGATGTCTCCCACTGTTTTAGTCAAATCTTCCTTCAAACCCTAAAAGGAAAGACTAGCCGGGATTAATTACACGCTACAAGTTCTCCAATCTTTCAGCCAGGCCAGTGTCGGTACTTTAAGGGAGGTCCCCCGTGCTTTCGCACGAACCTAATTAAAGTAAACCTCGTTTTCCCAGAGGCGTAACCCCGTTAACACCTTTCTAGACACCTACTTGATCGGCTAATTGTAATGTGTAAAACTCTCCCAGGAGTAACTCTTATTCGCAGCGGGTATCGGGATCCAACTATCTTATAGAAGGTATGCAATCTCATTGCAAATTTCAACACTTGAAATTCCCAATAATATTTTACCCCTAGCGTCCCATGACCTTGACGCAGGCCAACAAACCACAGTGCGCTAGTCAAGTTCAACCCGTCATTTCTTGATTGAATTAAACCCACCCGCACAACCCTTGACGCAGGCCAACAAAGTCGCACGACTACCCTAACTCAATCTGCATCATATGCATAAGCAGATAAATACTAGTTAGCTACCGCACACTACGCCTTGACGCAGGCCAACAAACGTAGCACGAATACTAACTACTACTTATCTGAAATGACGGAGGGCTACGACAGGTTTTTATGAAAACCTTTTGCGTAATGAACTTGATATCGTTGTAGAATCGAGTGATTTTAAATGGAGTGTTTTTTAGGCTTTTCTAGTTTTGCTAAAGGGGTCACTCCCGGTGAAGGGATCGTCGGCCCTTTCCTCATCGAATAAGGTGCAAGATATATCATATATACCGCTGTGCAAAGCAGAAACTATAGAAGCAATCAAAAGACAAACCGAGGGTTGTAGCATTTGCCAGTTATTGCTAAAGGAGTCACTCCCGGTGAAGGGATCTCGGTCCTTTCCTTATCGAATAAGGTGCTGGATGTTCTACAAGGAACACCGCTATGCAAAGCAAGAACTAGAGCTACCAGTTTTTATAAAAAAGTTTCTACAACATCTTAGGTTTCATTTATTTCATTAATCTCATTAATGAAGTCCCATTTTATTATGCTTCATAAGCATCACATTTGAAACGAAATCTGCAATATAACATATATCTCATATATATATAATATAAACATTCGTCTCAGGCAGTAATATGATCTCATCACAGAATAATGTAGCAGAAGAACATATATGAAATATTGGATATACTAGGACGTCCGTGTTTTCAATACGAGCCTGTATAAAACACGGATTCCACGGTCGCGATGAATAGCCAAACCCACATCCCTAGACCCCTACGAGAGCGGCAAGTAACACTGCCAATTCTAGGGTTAGGAGACCCGGTCTCGACTCCTCGAGATGGTCTCCCACTGGACCCTAGAACCCGGTTACTTGTGCTCCCCTCCTTGGGTCTACCTAATGCGGAAAAGTAAATAATATACAACGGTGACATCTTCCGCTACCTGGAAGTGCCCCAAAAAAAAAATATTACATACAAATGAATTTTACATGAATGAAAAAGAAAAAACTCTCATCTCACATAAAACCCCCGGCTATTCAAACGCGACGATCCAATACAACATATCACAGCAACACATAATATCTCATAGCATCAACGTAAGTAAGTATGCATATCCCGATTGTCGTTGATGTATAGCAACGAAGCCGGCGATATACCACATACTACGCTTACGGTCACAGAAAAGAAAGTGCAAAACTACAACAGTTGGAATCCGCACCCTTTTTAGACATCGCATGCCTAACCAAATGAATTCCTTAGACATCACATGCCTAACAATTATAAACCCCGCATTTTAGTCTCATTATCGAAAACTCTTTTCAATATCAAGTCGGGCAATTCAACAAGATTCCCGATGTCCTGATCGAATGCTCGTCGCAAACTTTAGTAGACGGCCGCACCCCCGGATGCCATCGACAAAGTGCACTAAGGCGGAACACCGCTGCCGCAAGCACCCGAACGGATGCTTTTGGCGACGGGGTTCTCCTACAGTCACTTGGTCGAGGCTATGGGGCGTAGCTGTCTATTAAGTTTACCCGACGAGTATCCGCGTACGCTACGTGATTGCGACGGACTTTTGATCGCATCAAAATTCCGTGGCAACCGATCATCTGAGACTAAACTGCTGTGTTTACAATATTCAAATCAGTTATCTCATAACTACCTGTGGATTCCAATTATTGTATCACATTCCAAATAAATAGAAAAAGTTAAACTTTCCGATCGAATCATCAAGCACCCAAGATTTCCCCAATATATCTCAACACTTGAAATCAGTTTAAAAACATCCATCACATGCCACAGTACCAATGGTCCAGCCATAGAAGGGTCAAGCCAACGCCTCACATGTGGCACGCCGTACTGCCCCAAACCCTAAGGTTCAAAAGGCAGCTCAAGACGGTGACATAATCGAGTTAAGGTTTGTTGTCTTCTAGAGGGTCCACCGCGTTACTTGCATGACTTAGAACATTCTTAAACACGAGAAAAAATCCAACTTTTGAAAAAATTTCCGACAGGGGAAAAAGTGAGTTATTGATATCCGTTCGAACTTTTTAACAGTTTCTAAAATTTATCCGGACAAAACTAAACAAAGTTAAAATATCCGATCGAATCTTTAAGTCCCCAAATACAACCCAGATAATTCAACAGTTGAATAAAAATAAAAATTTCCAGAAGACTCAGCACTTGAAGACAAGAATTACTGTGCAAGCCACGTGGTGTGACTCACCAAAATGGTCGCGGAACCGCCGCGAAACCCAAGGTGGGGCCGCGGTTCCGCGGCTCTTTTGCCGAGTCAGCAACACGTGCTTCAATGTAACTCATGGAATTCCCTGCTGAATTTTTTGGCAATTTTTAATTCACAAAAATCCAAATTTTCAGAAAATTTCCAGAGAGTGGGTTTTATCGGGTTTTCCGGGTTCGATCGGACTTTAAACTTCGTCTAGACTTCGCCTAAAGCTCTAGCTTGGCTCTGATACCACTGTAGGGTTGCTAGGCACGCGTACAAGGGTCTACGAGGCATCAACCATGCCCGATTTAAAATTTAGCCGTGCCGAACAACACGAATACGGAACTTTAAACTAGAGATTAGGCGAAAACAAGCATGCTAAACACTTTAACACTAAGTGAGAGGGATTACAACCTTTGTAGATCCGGTCCTTCACTTCATATGCTCCGTGTTGTGGTCCCTTCGCTGCGATCATCGGGATCCGGACTCTCGAGTGGTTCCACGAAGAGAAAGACGCAACCTTTGCTTCCGATCTTCGATACTAAGATGATCTACCTTGAAGTTTCTTTAACACAAGCTAACACTCATGAAATGATGTGAACACCCTTATCTAAATGGCAAGGGAAGATGAGGATGATGAAGTAGGATTTTTGCTCTCTTTATTTATCTTTTTCTCATATTTATCCATCACAAAAATCAAAGCAAGAAACCATTTCAAGCAAAGAAGAAGAAGGAAGAAGATGATGAACAATATTAGAATTATCCTTTTGTGATGAATAGGAAAAGGAGATAATGATCAATTATGCAACCATGGTTCACCTAACCATTGTAGAGAATTAACCAAGGGTTAGGGTTTGGGTTGAGTTAAGAATGAGTCACACACAAATATCTTTCACAAAACAAAAAGAAAACCTTCTAGAAACATCTAGAAAGTTTAACCCTAATCCAAACCCTAATCATGTTTAAACTCCACTAAATAAGTTGTATTATTTATCATATCATGTTACAATATTATATATCACATATATAATATTTATCGTAACAAAATAAAATAATACAATTAACATATATCGCATATATATCAATGTATTACCCGAGTGAGAAAAAGAATCTTTTAGTGAGCAAATATTAGTTAATGTAATTTAATATATCAAATATATTATTATACATTAAATTATCGAATCAACACTTGATCCGACAATCCGGCTATATCGCATATAACCGACTAATATTTATCCGTACCGATTCATCGAATCAACACTTGATCCGATGACCCGGCTGATATCAAATATCGCGAGAATATAATACGGTATCATATATCGCATTATCCTCGGTCCCGCACATATCACATATGTGCTCCTACTTCGTTTTGCCTGAGTCAAGAAACCTCTGTGTAGGACTCTAAAGAATCGTCAATACGCCGGCAGTAGGTGATGATCATATCAAACACCCACAAGCTGCAAGCGGTCAGCTAAACATAACAGCTACCCAGGTATTGAGCGCTCAGAAGATCAACAAGCAAGCCTGTAATTTCTCCTGTGAATCCAAACAGTAACATTCCCGTACAGTCCGGTCTCGTCGTCTGATATGTCGCATATCTCGCCTAGGGGTGGTAAACGTCAGACCCCAGTAGCTCGATAAGTCGTGTCGATATGAGGTCTATAACAGTTCGAGAAACTACTGATAACACTTACCAGTAAATCTCAGCAACCCTGGCCAGGGATTTCCGGTTATAGCCAATCGAACACAGCACAACATCAACTCCCTATACCGGGAGAGACGAATCCCCTCCTATCGCTCATTGCCTCCATGTGATTCGGGACTGTACCCAAAAGAAACCCTTTTGCACGCCCTCTTGGACGTGATATGATGGAAATCAAAGCACAGTGGGAACCACACAAGACTCTATGACGATCTCGGGTCAACAGACTACTCTGTACCAGTGTCACCGGAGAACTGCCATCTGACGTATGGTATAATACCATCTGGGAGTTCTCGGCGAATCCGTCCAGTGTACCCAGTCTCCACTGAGCACCCGTACACCATCCTTGATGTCAAACACCGATGGATATGGGATCATCCATCGCCCATCATATGGGTCAAGATGCGTATACGCTAGTCTACTCTGGTGCATCGATGCCCTATCTCGATACACCCACGACTAGGAACAGTTATAGGATGTACTCGTCGACTACCATGGCCCCACTAGTATGATCTCATCATAGTCCCAGTAGTCGAGTACATATCCTAAGGGCTTTATCAACATGTAACATAGAGACAATTAGAGTACATGTTAAGATAAAGTACAACCAGATAGCAAACTATCATGTCGAGCAAGAAAGTCCTCCCTATATATGTCCTAGCATCCACTACAATATACATCGTATGTACAGTAATGGCCTCTAGGGCATACATATAACTAACAATCTCCTACTTGCACTAGGGCCATCTGTTATGGTATCGCATACCCAACAATTAGCTGCGGTTGAAGTATCTCATACTCAACCATCCCATAAAAGTCTCTACTGGGGAAAAAGGCCTTTGTGAGTGGATCCGCGCTGTTGTCCTCTGTGTCTACTCTCCTAACCTCGATCTCCCTGGAGATCAACCATCTCCATGATCAGGTGACACTGCCTAAGAATTATATCTGGATTTCTGATGGGACGGTAGTTCCTTGGCTAAAGTCACAACTCCATTGTCACACAATGGTAAGAACGAAGTTCATCTTATGAACTTATATATATCCAGATTGCCTCTTTGGTAGCATCCTTGGTAACGATGTATCTTGCCTTTAATCGTCTAGTATGTCACGGTATCTAGCTTGGAACTCTTCCAACATATCATCCCTTCACTGAGGGTATAGACAAGCCTGCGACTGACATTCAGTCGTCCTTATCACCCTGGAACCTTTCCAGTGATTCTCCCCAGGATCGATTGATACCATCTCACTACAACTAGTGAGTTTCCTAACATCCAATTAGATCTATCTCATAGATCCAAAACCCAGGATTTAGGAGGTATCACTTTGATCCTATATGGAGAATCCTTGTGATAAGCGGAGATTGACCGAGCGTAGCATAGGAAACTCCTTCCCTATCAAGAGTATGCCATCCACGTACTCTACGAGGATCACCACCATACTCCCTACTACCTTTTTGCATATACCAGGTTCATCTACCATTTTGATGAAGTCAAACTCTTTGACTACCACATCAAAACAGATGTTCCAACTCCGCGATGCATGTTTTATCATATAAAACATCTTGCACACGTTTCCGCTGCTCCCACTGTCTACGAAGCCCTCTGGCCGTGTACTTATAGACGCTATCTTCTAAAACATCATTTAGAAAAGCAGTCATGACACCCAACCACCAGATATCGTAGTCATGGAATGTAGCAGTGGCAAGTAGGATCTGGATGGACTTAAGCATAGCTTTGAAAGTCTCAACTTTTCCATGTACACCAAGTAATCTTCTCAAGATATACTCGCTCCTGATGGGGATTTAACCCTTCAGATAAATCAACCAAAGTCCATACTTTGTCGGTGTATAAGGATTCCATCTCAGATCGCTAAGCACCCAGCCATTCTTACAGAGTCCCACTCCTGATGGCCAGCTCGAAACTAGTTGGGTCATCATCTCATGATGCAATCCTCGCTCCCACTGTCATAGAGAAACCGAAGTATCTCTCAGGTGGGTGAGGAACCCTACTAGATCGGCGGAGAGGCTGAGGTTCGTTGGAAACTATTGAATCCTTTGGTTCTACCAAATCATTGGCTGCAGTTTGTATAGCTGGAACATTTCCAGTTCTACATGACAGACCTTACCTCGAGCTTGTCCGGATTTTGCTTTTAGACATAGGCCGGACAACCCCAAATCTTAACAAACTTAAGATATGGGCTCTTCCCTTTCCATATCACATATGAAGTGGTAGGCAGCTGATTTGATTTGAACCCTATTCAATAGGTATGCAGCTTCTCAAGTGCATAACTCCCTAAAAGGAAATAGGAAACTCAGTAGTACTCATCATAGAGCACACCATATCAAATAGGGTGCTATTGCTCCGCCCCGATACACCGACGTGCTGTGGTGTATACGGAGGAGTAATGCTGAGAGAGAATCTCATTCTCCTTTAGAATAGTCCAGGAATTCCATACTCAAGTATTCTCCTCCTTGATCACATCAAAGGACATAATACTTTTACCCGTATTTTGGTTCTCTACTTCTGACTTATATTTTATGAATATCTCAAAAGGTTCGGACTTGTGTTTCAACAGGAACATATGTCTAAATCTTGAGAGATTATCAGAGAATGTAATGAAATACAAAGAACCGGTCCTGGCATATGTAGACAGGGGACTTTCATACATCAGCATGTATCAATCCCAAGAGTTCACCAAACTCTTTCTCTGTTTCCAATAAACAGAGCTATGGTCATCTTATCTTTGTGACATGACCGGCAAGTTTCACAAGATGTAAATTCAAACTAATTTAAATATGCATCTATATGTAACTTCAGCCAGTCGGGTCGCATTGATATGACCTAGTCTACAATACCTTAAGAAGGATTCATTCATTTCTGAACTCTTCCTCTTGTGTGTGTTCCGTATACTAAGAACTGTAGTTTGATTTAGAACGACAATGTTTTTAGATAACGTGCCTGAACCGATCAACTCTTGATATAGGAAATGTTCAAAACATTATCCAACAATACAAAATTATATCCTTTGTTGAGATCCCGGAAGTCTACACATATGCGCACCGTCCCATTTTTCTTCATCACGGGGACAATGTTGGCGATCCAGTCAGGATACTGAACCTCTTGGATGAAGCCGGAATCGATCAGCTTCTTGACCTCGGATTGATGCTCATTTCAAGCTCGAGCCACATTCTTCTTGGTGCTTGTTTGATCGGCTTGACGTCCGGAGATATCACCAATTTATGCACCGCAATCTCTGGATCTAGTCCAGGCATCTCGGAATAGTTCCATGCAAAGCAATCTTTATACTGTATGAGCACGTCTTTTAGCGTAGCCACCCTTTCTTCAGACAAAAGCTCACTGACGAATGTCGGCCACGGTCACTTGTCGTTCCCAAGTCAATTTTCTTGAGGTTATCTACAGTAGTATGTATCCGATCTTCCAGCTCTTTTGGCGCCGGTGGAAATTCTGAGATCACCTCGTCATCATTGTTTTCGAAGCACCAGGGGAGGTCATCCATATTCTCAGGTTCTTATTCTGACAGCGTTATCATACGACAGGTACGAGATTGCTTCCAAGACCGATGTTGGTCTGGTTCTACTCTCATTGCATGCGCGGCTTTCGGTTCATGCTTCTGCGGCGGGGTTACCCTCCAGCTGCTGAATAGAGCGAACCTGCCTTGCTGATACTGGTCTTCTACCCAGTCTTTGAATATGAAGCAGTCTTCGAGGGGATGTCCTATTTCCCGGTGATAGGAGCAATAGTCTGGGTGAGAGACATCGCCTGCTTGCTCGGGGTGCTTGGATTCCGGGAGGGTAATCATCTGATGTTTTATGACAAGATCAAGTATTTTTCTTGTCTTGTCTTGGGAAAAAGAATACGCTCGACCCATCTTCCTTATAAGAGACGAATCCTGGTTGCTCGATTCTCGCTCGCGTGGCTTCTTGGTCCCGCTTTGTCGTTGTCGAACGCTTTTTTCGTTCTTAGGTTTATTTTTGCCTCTGCGTCGGGTCTTTTGTATGACGGATTGGCGACGAAGGGCATCGTCACTTTCTGCAGCCTGCTGAAGGAGGCACTGCGTTCTGGCTTTCTCGTAGATGGCCATTTCGCGATTATGGTCGTTTCGAACCTTTTGACCCACTTCCCTTATATGCTTGTCCATTTGTTCTTCAAACGACGGGCTTGGCATTTTCACGACGGGAGCTCGTTTTGGTTCAGGGTTAGTATCTTCCCACAAAGTATCTCCTTCTTCATCGAAGTCATGTATGACGTAGCAGTCGCGGAATCGTTCCCGTTTCTTGGATCGGATATATCCAAGCCCGATCGCTTCCATTCTCCCGTTGGGCAATTTTCGCTGAGTTCTGGGGACGTTCCAGATCTTGTTGTAGAACTGAGCTTGTCGAGCAGTCTGTTTGAAGGGTATGCCTTGGCGCCTCAACAGCCTTTTTAATCCTTCTGTGTAATATCTGAGCAGACGGATAGGCTGGAGCCTGTCAAGCGTAGAATCGGCTCCATGCCAAATTTCTTTCTCCACTTTGGTTTCCGTGGATCGATAAAAGAGGATCGCCTTTTCATCTCTTCACATGGGAGGGACGTAGAATGTCTGCAGTTCCTACACATTATAGGTATCAAGTGCGTCGAGCTCTTTGTAATGCTCTCGCGGAACCATGGCGATCTGCAAACTCTTATCATCTCCGATGAAGGCTTGCACTGATGGTCGTACAGAAAATATGGCATTGACCTCATCTTCTGAGTCGCTGCCAAAGACCAGAATAGGGGTGGACGGTCCCGACTTGGTGTATTGGGGCGGCCCTGAATAAACTATTTCTTCTTCCTCCTCAGTGTCACTCCCGAAGACTGGAATAGTGGTGATAGTTTTGTTCTTCGGTTTATGGCATCTTTCCGTATCTTCGAAATCTGGTAAGAAGTATTTTGCATCCTCGTACTTTCGGACTTCATTCACGGAGAATGGGTTTAGTTCTCCTGTCACAGTAAACTCGAGACCATCCTTAAAATACTTCATACACTGATGTTGTGTAGAAGGGATGATGTTGTACTCGTGTAACCAAGGCCGGCCGAGCAAAGCGTTATAGCAGGCCTTAGCTTCAATGACGTGAAACTTGATGTCAGTGACTAGCAGCCCAAAGCGTAATGTCAGTATCACAGACCCGAGCATCCGTGATGACTGGGAGTCAAACCCGGAGATAGTGATCTTATCCCGAGTGAAGTGTTGAACGCTCATGAAGATTTCCATCAACACCCTTACATTGAGGAGATTGACGGAGGACCCATTGTCAATCAGGATCTTGCCTATCTTAATATCATGACAGTATCTGGAGACATAAAGAGGACGGTTATGCTTGCATGTCCCGAGGAGGAGATCTTCATCGCCAAAGGTGATATCGGCTGTGTGCACTTCTTCCAGCTCGTCCTTCATCTTTTCTTCGGCGAGGAAAGCTTGGAACTGTTCGGGTTCTTGTAGTGCCCGAATCAGGGAATCTCTCGCCTCTTTAGATAGCATAAGGGCGTCGAGAATGCTTAGTTGTGAGGGTAGCTTCCTCAAGTGTGCCAGAACGTTGTAGTCCACCTTATTTTTCTTTGGCAGGTCCTTTGCTGTCAGCTCTTCGACGACTCGATCATCGAGGGCGTTGTCCTCAGGGGCCTTTTCTTTCCCCTTATCCTTTTTGTTCGATCCCTTATTCGCAGGTCCGAGATTCTTTTCCGGTAGCGTGCGATTGGGCAGCTGAATGTTTTCGTAGCTCTTTGGTTCTTCCTCTTTTCCTGAGGTGGATTCTTTAAAGAGAGGGCTGAGAGTCATTCTTCTTCAGAATCACTCCCGAAGGTGAGAACTTGCGATCCCTTGCTATCAACCATGTGACAGTTGCTGGTAGTTCTTTTGCGCTCCTCGGTCATATCCCTTTGTTCCCGACGAGTTTTGCGTTTCATCCGCTTGAAATGTTGTCGGTGAGCAACATATCCCTGCCACCAGCTTTTAAAAGCGTTGCACTCTTCGGTGGGGTGTGCAATCTTTCGATGATATAAGCAGTAGCTAGGATGTATATCCGCTTCATCAGGATGTTTCCTTCGGAGGGTGGCAGCTTCATTCCCATCGATATGGCTTTGGCGAACCTTTTCCTCGTCTTGAATCTACGTTTATTTGCGTCGGATGTACTTTGATCTGGCGGGAGTGTTTCGACCCTTTCGTCCTGTCGCCGATGTTTAGCCTTTTCAAATATAGCCATCTCGCGCTCTCGATCAGCTTTGCTTTTAAGAAGAGCTTCATTCAGGAATGCATCAATTATTTCGTCTGATGGTCCTAGAAGTTCCGGCTCAGGATCTGCCCCCAGTTTCTCTGCGTAAGGAGCTTCTTCATCGTCTATCGACGAGTGAGAGATCACATGGCAGCTTGCCACATAATCTTCAGGCTCATCCGACGAGTCTTCTCCATTGTCATCATCTCCGTCTTCAAGGACGTGGCTGAGAAATTCTTGGAGTGTGACCGGGGTCCGCACTTTCTGGTTATATTCTTCCAGCGCGTCGATATGTTTTTGCAGGTCCATGCGCTCGTCATTAAGCTTCGCGGGATTTTTGGTCTTCTTCTTCTTCGAATACTTTGACGGCTGGGTGTGAGCGCTTTGACTATAACCACCAATTTTTGGAGTTGGGCGCGGTTTCAGCATTTCCTCGACGATCTCGGGTTCCAGTGGATTTTTCCTCCTGATTGCCGGGCATGTTTAGAGATCCTTCAGCATTCTTTTCGTCTTGACAGAAAGAACGACCTCCCATGGAGCTTCTTCTATAAAAGAGCACGATGCCCCCGGTGTGTCCCCCCTTTTAAGAGTGTGCGGCTGCGGCGGGCTTACTTTCCAATTCTCGGACAGTGCGAACTTGCCCTGTTGGTATTGGTCTTCGATCCAGCCTTTAAAAACGAAGCAATTTTCAATTGGATGGCCTGTCGTTTGGTGATAGGGGCAATAATTTGGATTATTAGCCTCGCCGGGTTGCAATGGGCATTTTGGATTCGGCAAATTAATGAGCCTGTTGCGCACCGCCAGCTCGAACAATCTCTTTGTTTTGTCCCGGGGAAACGAATAAGGGCGCTTTATTTTCTCATTATAGAATCGCCTTCTCTCGTCTGGGCGATCAGTTAATTTTGGACCACCGGGCTGCTGTTGGGCATTGGTGACGAAGGTCGCTTTCCCTTTCCCTTTTTCATTCCGTGACTCCGGCTTCGAAGAGGAAGGCATATGGCCCATCTGGTCCATTGGGCCAGCTTATCAATCAAGGCATGGAAAGTGGTTGGCTTGAAAAACATCAAAAATTGGGAGATGGTCGCTTGAGGGTCGAGAGTACCCACAAACATGCCTACTGCTGGCGCTTCTTCGATGCGCTGCTCACATTTCGACCACAAATTCTGCCATCGTATTGCGTATTGAACCCATGTCTCGTCTAGCTTCACCCTGGCGTTAATTAGTGCGGTAATCGGAGTACGCTCGCTAGAGCTTGTGAATCTTTGTGTGAACAACATCTCCATTTCTGCAAATGTCTTGACAGAGTCGTTCGGGAGTTCAGAGTACCATTCGAACGCTGTCTCCGAAAAACTGCCGACGAACTGGCGAAGTAGCAGTTTATCGTCACCTCCAGTGTTGCCACATAGAGCCCTGAACTGGGCGATATGCTGGTGGGGATTGCTCATCCCTTTATATACATGGAATTTAGGGATCGTATATCCCGGTGGGTACCTTATTTTGTCATACCAGCCCAGGTAGGGTCGTCCAGTCTTAACGATCTGCTCGGCCGTTTCGCTCGCATGATATGCTCGTATTTGCTGAGCGATGTAATCATCGAGAGCGGACTTGGAGATGGTCTCCTCCTTGGCTGCTGAAAGAGCCTGAGGAGGGTTCGATGTCTCCCCTCTGTCGTCTTCAATGATAATCGGGGGGTCTTCAGCTGGTGATTCCGGCTGTAACATCATCCCGGCCATATCTTGGAACAAAAGAGCCATTCGTTTTATGTTGGCCACCTGTTCTGTGGCCTCTTTTTCTTTCCTCTTGAGTATTCTTTGGAGGAATTCAGCATCAATTTCTTGTTCCTGACGCTGCTCTGAGGTCTCTGGGTTTTCTTTCGGCCCAGTGAGTGCGGCCATTGCAGTCAGCATCTCCTAAAGTTTTTGCTGCTGTTGTTCCTGAGCCTTTGTTATCGATCGAGTAAGCGGTCGATGACCCGTAGAAGAACGGCTTTCCTCTTTTCCGGAAGCCATATAAACGATATGTGTTACCATGCCCCCAGACTTGGGGCATTTAGATTCAGCGTCCTTGCGGTTCGCCGCGGTCACAGGGGCTTTCTCCGGCCTCCTTCTCTTGTGAGCGGTTGAAGTTGAGGGAGCCGTTGCAGCGGGCATCCAGACGGATGGCATCTTCTGTGGTACCATGGGATGGCTTTTTTCTTGCCAAGCTTTAATCTTCTTTGGTCGGCGAGAGTAGTCCTGGTCAATCACCGATTCCTGGACCTGTCGCCAGACTTTGTAAATTTTGGAGGACAGCCGCTGAGGGAGCTGCTCCGACTTCTTTTCTGTAGCATTCTCCACAGGTGGAGGAGATCTTTTTAGCATGGCAGTTGGAGAGTTCTTGCAAACCCTCCTAAGCGGTTCGAAGCTGTTCGCGGTCGGAACAGCAGCATTGATTTCCACCATGGGAGCTGGCGGAGTCAGTCTAGAAGGGGAGCTGCCCCCAGCCTTCCTTACTCGACGCCAGTGACGACGGCGAGCATGTCGTGCGGATGGAGTTGGTTCAGCTATGGGGGTTGCTTCATCATGCCCCCTGTTTTGGCGAAGGGTTGTCGCCGGCGTCAGCCTCTTGAAGACCGATGTCTGTTGAGAAGCAATGTCCAATCTATCAAAGACAGACCTCTGGGCATGGAAAGTAGCTTTGAGGACTTCGCCTGGAGTGGGAGCCAGAACGGCCAGCCTTGTGAAGACTGACTTCTTGGCAGAAGAAGCTTCTCTGATAATTTTGTCCGCTTGAGCCTGGATGGCTATCCGCTTTGGGATGGCTGCTTCAGGTATCGCGGGCTTGTTGGTGTTCTGGCCCAGTCTGTTGAAAACTGAGGCATTGGATTTGGGCGACCCGTTGAGAGGGGCCGCGGCAGTGGTAAGTCGATCAAAGACCGACTTTCTTGGGCTTCTTGTGACAGCAGCGGGGCATTGAAGCTCATTGGTGGGATCATGGTCCCAAAGAATAGCTCAGTGGTGGCTTGAGTTACTTGCTCCACTGGCATCTTAAAAAGGGAGGCCTCTTGAGGCCCATAGGTTACACCTCCAGATGAGGCGGAACGGGAGTCGCAGTTGCAGCTGGAGCAGTTAGAGGGCATTAATGTTCTGTTTTCTTGACGGGAGCAAAACCAAATCTTACTACCTCGAACCCAAGGGCAACCATATTAAACCGCGATTCGTTCGTGAACACGACACACGAAGTGTGGAGCGGAAAGAGGAAGAGGTCCCACCGGGCGTACCAGAATCTGTTCCCCGCCGAAACACGGGGACGAGACCAAGTAGGTTCGTCTTGCCTGAATTTCGAGGCTAGATGCTATTTGGTGCTATCCGTCCACCTCTCCAAAGATGCCAAGTTGATTTATGACACCATGTATCGAAGGTTTAAACGGATGCGGCCAATATAGCAGACTTCGTCAGATTACCCCTCGTTGAGGGTTTTTTTGATTGTGGGGACGCTCTTCCCTGCAGGTATAAGCCCCTGCAGTTAATTATGCTACCGCATCGCGGTAACCACTTTCTCCTTTTCCAGATGGTCACTTCATGTCGTATGTGTTTGTTTTGTTTTTGGTTGCCCGTGGATTGTATACGGAGACTAATTTATGTTGCCGCCCGTAGGGCGTGGATTAGTCCAAATCCGTATCTTCTTAGATTTGGGTTTGGGGTTGGGTTTAAGGATACGTTAGTCTCATTTGAGACTAAGATCAACTTAAACGTTTGTTAAGAATATGTTAGTCTAATTTTAGGCTAAGATCAACTTAACGGGATCGTTTAGATCCAACAAAAGAGCATTTGGGCTCTATTGTTTAGTTTAAGGACTTTGCGGTCCATAATTAGTTTAAAGACATTACGGTCCAAGGTTAAGGACATCATAGTCCATGGGTTTAAGGACCCCACTGTCCGAGGTTAAGGACATCATAGTCCATGGGTTTAAGGACCCCACAGTCCAGTTTAAAGACGTCATAGTCTATGAAATGTATGGTTTTCAGGACCCATCACCTCTCTGAAGACGTTGAAGGATTACAACGACAAATATCAGAGGAGTAAAGAGATGTACCCTTGAACCAATTTTGGTTGAGAGATCTGTAGTCCAATTTGAGACTAAGATCAAAAGAATTGTGAGCATATGGGCTCAGTTAATCTAAATTGAGGACTTATGGCCAATCTTGGGCTAAGTCCAATCAAGTTAAAATGTTTAATATTTATTTTGGGCTGTTGAGCATTTATTTGGGCGTGGCCCTTTTAACAATGCTGAGTATTGATTTGAATTCTGACAATATTTTGTCTTTTATTGAATGCTGAGCATTCATCATAGCTCTGGGGCTTATTAAAGAACAATTTATGTTCTATCAGCGCAGCACATGGTGCGCTTGGCGCTTTGCGCCAATCAAAGAGCGCAGTGCATCCTTATATTTATGAGCGAGTAGCGCATACGTGAGGGACACGTGGTGCGCTTGGCGCTGAGCGCCAGTCTATGAGCGCATTGCGCTGATTTATGAGCGCAACGCGCTCTTAGTTCAGTGGCGCACACGTGAGGAGCACGTGGTGCGCTTGGCGCTGAGAGCCAGTCCATGAGCGCAAAGCGCTAACTGTTGAGTGGTGCACATGTGAGGGACACGTGATGCGCTTGGCGCTGAGCGCCAGTCCAAGAGTGCATAAGCGCATCTGAGCAATTTTATGATCTGAGAAATAAATTCTCGTTTATGAGAGACTTTGTCTCAAGATTCTAAGAACAAAAGTTCTTACTTTGTAGGAGATGTTTTAATCTCTTATGTTTGTGAAAGGCTTTGCCTTTATGGATCTGTGATCCGAAGAGAATTAAATTATTCTCCCCCCTCTTATAATGAGATATGTTCCCCTCCGAACGGCGGCCCGGACTTCGCGTCTGTGCCTAAGGTTCGGGGAAGATGCTATTTGGTTTTATCCGTCTATCTTTCCGAAGATGCCAGGTTGATTTATGGCGCCGTGTATCAGAGGTTTAGACGGATGCGGCCGATGTAGCAGATTTCGTCAGATTCCCCCTCAGGGTGAGGGGTTTTTGATTGTAGGGACGCTCTTCCCTGCAAGCGCAAGCCCCTGCAGTTAATTACGCTACCGCATCGCGGTAACAACTTTCTCCTTCTCCAGAATTTCACTTCGTGTCACGTGTGTTTGTTTTATTTGTGGTTGCCCGTGGATTGTATACGGAGACTGAGTAATGCCGTCGCCCGTAGGACGTGGATTAGTCCAAATCCGTATTTACTTAGATTTGGGTTTGGTGTTTTTAGTTTAAGGATACATTAGTCGCGTTGCGGCTAAGATCAACTTAAACGTTCGTTAAGGATACGTTAGTCTTGTTTTAGACTAAGATCCACTTAACGTAGTGATTAATTTAATGTATGGCCATCGGGACTCGTCACCTCTCTGACGTCGTTGAAGGATTACAACGACATGTATCAGAGGAGCTCGGAGATGTACCCTCGAACCAGAGTTAATTGGGAGTTTTATAATCCATTTGAATGTTTAAGGATACGTTAGCCGTGTTTGGGGCTAAGATCAACTTAAACGGGACCGTTTAGATCCGGCAAAAGAGCGTTTGGAGGCTCTATTGTTCCAGTTTAGGGACGTAGTGGTCCGTTTTCCAATTTAGGGACATGGTGGTCCAATGCCAGTTTAAGGACATAGTGGTCCATTGCCAGTTTAGGGACATGGTGGTCCAACATTAGTTTAGGGACGTCTCGGTCCAACATTAGTTTAAGGACGTTTCGGTCCAATATTAGTTTAGGGACGTCTCGGTCCATTATTAGTTTAAGGACGTTTCGGTCCAATATTAGTTTAAGGACGTTTCGGTCCATCATTAGTTTAAGGACATTTCGGTCCGATATTAGTTTAGGGACGTTTCGGTCCGATATTAGTTTAGGGACGTTTCGGTCCATCATTAGTTTAGGGACATTTCGGTCCATCATTAGTTTAGGGACATTTCGGTCCATCATTAGTTTAGGGACATTTCGGTCCATCATTAGTTTAAGGACATTTCGGTCCAATATTCCCATTTTGGGGTAAATATTAGTTTAAGGACGTTTCGGTCCACGAGTTTAAAGACCCCGCAGTCCATATGGGTGTGTGGTCGTTGGGACCCGTCACCTCTTTGACGTCGTTGAGGAATTACAACGATGGATGTCAAAGGAGTTCGGAGATGTACCCTCGAACCGGACGTAAATCGATTTAGGAGAGCCATTTTGCTCAATCAATTTAATTTAAGGACTTATGGCCACGATTGGGCTAAGTCCATTGCTTTTGCATTTCTTTTGCTTTTATTTGGGCTTTGCCCAATAGGGATGCAGAGCATCAATTTTATTTGGGGCCCAGCCCTTTTACTGCTTGCAATCTATTTTGACCTACTAGGTCTTTTTGATTTGGGCCTAGCCCTTCAAATAATGCATTGCATTTGTGCAAAGCACCAAGAATCTTTTAGATTCAGGAAAAGAAGTGCAGAGCACTTTTTAATTTCTTGATCTAAATTTAGATCAAAGAAAAGAAAAGAAATCTTTTCTTTCTTTCTGTTTCAGAGAACCAGAGGTTCATAGCAAGTGCAAGGCACTATTTTTATTATTTATTTTTATTTATTTGTTTATCTATTGAAGATCACTGATCTTGTTTTCTAGATCAATCATCTATTCTTTAAGAGAATTTTCTCTTATCTCAAAGGTTTTTACCTTCTTTTTTGTGTTCTCAGAAATTCTCCAGAGTTCTCCCTTTTTTTATCCAATTCTCTATGTAATTGTTTATATCTTTGAAATGGGGTCTGGGGTTCTTTTATAGTGCTCAAAGATCAGTTAAATTTGTTAAAAAGATCTTTTCTGAGTGATTCGGGGAATTTTCCCCACCGTTGGATCTTTGATCCAAAGGCCCCTGTTTTACAGAAGAAATCTTTTTGTTTTAACAAGAACAGAAAAGATTTCCTTAAATCTTCATTCTATTGTTGCGCAACTCACCAGCGCGTGACACGTGTCGCGCAGTAAGGCGCTTGCGCAACAGCGATTGCGCAACTGCGCAGACACGTGTCGCGCAGTGAAGCGCTTGCGCAACAGCGCTTGCACACCTGCGCAGACACGTGTCGCGCAGCCGTGCGCTCGCGCAGTTGTGCTTGCGCAACTGCGCAGACACGTGTCGCGCTGCCGTGCGCTCGCGCAGTTGTGCTTGCGCAACTGCGCAGACACGTGTCGCGCTGCCGTGCGCTTGCGCAGTTAAGTGTTACTTATGTTTTTAAAGAGCCTTGCTCTGATCGGACGTATCGCCTTGGGCGTTGTGCTGCCGTGTCAACTTCTGACACGTGGCGCATTGCGCGTAGCGCACGGGAACCGAAGCGTTGCTTCAAAATTTGAATTTTCAAAATTCAAACAGAGCCTTGCTCTGATTGGGGGAACAAATGCCCCCCCACCGTTGCGCTCACGTGGCGCGCACGTGAGTGCAGCGGTGGCAAGATCCTGACCATTGGATCATAGAGGTCAGGTGAAGAGACGCAGGCGTCTATAAATGGGACCCTTGGTCCTTAAAAAATTTTACCGTTCCAAGAACTTTGATTCAGAGCCTTGCTCTTGCTTAAAAACTCTTAGAGCCTTGCTCTTGCTTCTTCCCAAGAACTTTGAAGTTCAGAACTTAGAATCACTCTAGGTAAGAATTAATTTAAATTAATTTTAATTAACAGAGCCTTGCTCTTGTAGATCTTTGATCTAAAGAAAAACCCCTTTGGGTTTCTTCAACAGAGCCTTGCTCTCATAGATCTTTGATCTAAAGAAAACCCCTTTGGGGTTTCTTCAACAGAGCCTTGCTCTCAAAATTCTACAGAGATCTTGTTCCTGGGTTTTAACCCATGAACAGAGCCTTGCTCATGGATCAAATAGAGAACTTCTAAAAGTTTTCATGGATCTTTAAGATCCCAAAAAAAAATTTAATTCTTAGGAGTTATAATTTTTTCATTACTACTACAGAGCTAGGCTCTTTTTTAAGAAGTTTTATTCCTTTGAGACCAGAGTTTGACAAATGTCACTCTGTGACAGAGCTTTGCTCTAAAAAGAGGAGATTTTCTCCTTGTCTCTAGGGATTCCCCCCCCCAATGAGGATATTCTCTTGGGGGTCTTTTTTATTGACTGACAGTCTCATCCAATGATGGGACTGTCTTATCAAATGATGCGCCGTCATCTTGATTTTGTGGGTCCCCCTTTGGTCCCATACCCACTGCATTGTAGTGTGATGTAGGCCTTTGAAATGTGAAGCATTGGAACACTAACGGTTATGTTTTTTTTTTTTTACAGGAGACATGTCTGAAGATTTGTCTTTCCCTTTTGTTCGCTCAGAAGGAGGGTTCCCACATGCACCAGTGGACCGGGTGGTGTTTGCTCTGATCAAAGATCATGATCCCGAGTGCAAGAGACTTCACTTATGGGGAAGGTGGTACAGCCAGATTATCCAAGGCCGTCGCAGCTTTAGCTCCACCTCACCCTCCGAGCCTATAGTTACGATCCCTTATGCGGACAAGCCCCCGGTGGAGTATGCCGTGGAGGTTAAAAATTGGAATTCTGACGATCTCCTCCAGCCTGCCATTGGCGCCATTCCGGTGCAGCCGCCGCCAGCTATAGATATTTTGGGGAGGCGAATCTGTCAGGGTGAAGCACGCCCTTGGGGACAGGCTTATAATATTGGACTGATCCCGCGACCGCTTGCCGGATACTTGCAATGGGCCCGGTACATCTTATCGACGAAAAGGACTCATCTAACGAAGATTGGTTTATATTCGGTCGTCTACGTTTCGCTTTTCGAGTATCCCTCTCCTCCAACGTGGTGGATAAAGGCCTTTATTGAACAATGGAATATCCCCACCCACACCTTCTTGACAGCGGATAGGGAAGTCTCCGTCTTTGTGGAAGAATTTGTTGAGATTTCAGGTCTACCAGTGAGGGGGGAGCACTACGAAGAGCTGCTTCCTCCTGATGAGTACGTCTTTGCCACCAAGCAGGTTGTATTTGACTTAACTCCGGAAAATACCATTCAGCATCAGCACCCGGGCTTGGTGAAGGTGTTGGAGATTTATGAGGAACTCCATTTGGAATAGGGAGACCGGGGCGTCAGTTTCACGGATTTCATCGCTCGTTTTATCCGCCCAGAGTTCCTATCAGAGCAGGGCGAGAAGTTTGCTCAGCTTGCTGACCCCTTTGGTTTCGGCTTGGACCGCCGACCTTTATCGGAAAATGAGCAGCGGGATTTTTATCTCCCCGGCACTGCCAGTGTCCCTTTCTCAGAGATCGTCGTTCCAGGCATTGACGAGGAGACTTTTTTCATAGGGTTCTTGGGTCTATGGCTATGCAGCTTCGCGCTTCCCATGCACCCACGCCTCATGCGGTCCTCCGTCTTTTACCCGGCGCATCGAATGGTGGCCGGTTTGCAGTTATCGGTGGGGATCGCCGGATTGGCTTACCTTTACAATGGACTTAGCATAGCGGCGGACGCTAGTGAGCCTGGGGTACAGCCTGCCAACTTCCCGATGCACTATTTTATTTCTTGGATGGAGATGCACGTGCGAGGAGTGTTTGGTGCCCACAAGACTCCTCCGCTCTTCGAGAAATACAGACTCCCGAGAGTCATGCGGTTGGTCGGGGCTTCAATTGTGGTTGCACCTCCGCGGGAGTCTAGGGGACTGCTCCTGCGTTCACATCTAGTCGGAGCGAAGACCTCTTTTGTGGATAAGGTCATCACCATAGGCTCCGAGACCGCTAAGTCAGTGGTGTCGCTGCGTGATGACTTTAAAGGTGGGTCTTCTATACTGAAGGCTCGGGAAATCCTCCATCTTTACTCCATTTGGCCGGGCTACCTAGTATTTAGGCAGAATGAGACGGCTCTCTTTATGAGGTATAACCCGCATCGATTTGCCCGACAATCGAGCTACAATCAAGGGATCACGTTGGAAGCCTTTCTGGAAACACCCGCAGTCGGCCCAGAGGGGGTAAGGAATGTGATGCATCATTTCATCCGGCTCAATACAGGCTCCTATTTTTTCATCAGTGAGCCTAGCTGTGTCCCTAAAATAATCCATCCATATGTAGCCTGGTATGCGCATGCTATGGGCCCAATCATCTTAATGGAGAAACGCCTGCTGGTCGACCGTAGGGCTGCGCCTCCTGGCGGTGATCGCAAGGCTCCCTTGCAGCCAAGGATCCAGGTCATCCCCCCGATAAAAGATGCCAGAGTTGACCGACCGCGCGTGTTGAGGCCCCCGCGTGGATTGCCATTGCCCACTACGGTGGATGCACCGCCGGCGCCCCGTTCTCCCACGAAGACGGTTAATGTGGTATCACCAGGATCTGGCGGAGGGACAGAGATCGGGACTCGCCGCCCTAAAGTGGCTGCCAAGCGCAAATCCGCTCCGGGTGGATCTAAAGCTGGTGGACAGCAGAAAAAGAAGAAGTCCGCCCTTTCCCTCGATGCGATCCTCAGAAAGCCTGCGGCTTCTCCTGCCGAGGCCATATGTGAGTATGGCAGCAATGAGGGCTTTGTGGTGGACCCTAAGGACACCAATTTAGCTGCCGCCATTGCAGCTTTGGAGCGATCGGCGAGGCTTGAAGCGATGTTAAGCAAACTCGCTGAGTCCGGTAATCATCAGATGCTTTATTTGTCATTTTACTGCATTTTTATTATTATCTTTAGCTAATATTTGCTTCATTCTCAACAGGCATTTCTACTGAAGAGGCCATTGCTGCATCTTTGAAGACCTTCCAGGAGGAGGAGAAGAAGCGTGTCCCAGCAGGCATTGGTATGTCCCACCCTTTTCCCTTTCATAAGGAAAGTTTGTCATCTTCTCTGATGGTCAACCTAACCTTCTTTTGTTTCCTTGCAGAGGTTATATCAGTTGACGCGGGGATCCTTCCTGAGCCTGTTACCGAAGTCCCAGCTTCGTCGAAGTTGCCGCAAGAGCCTCAGCTTGACAAAACGACGAGGGATGCCCTGAAAAACCTAGAGGCCTCCCTATTCGCGAACGAGGACACCTCAATTAGGGAAGCTCTGGTGGAATCCGTCTCAACGACTCGGGAGGACCGGAAGCGGTTGAGACGTGCAGCAAAGGCACGCAGAGCTGCTTTGGCTGCGGGAGCGGGCCCTAGCACTATTCCTCGTGCCGACACTCCTTCTGAAGAGGCCCCTGCCGCCCTGTCTACTGCTCATAGGCAGGTGGCGCGCACGGCTCGGGATGCAAACGATAAGTCCTCTTCAGGTAACATTTCTTTCAGAACTTTGTTGTAAGAATTATAAAGCCATTGGCTCATATGCGTTTCATCTTGCAGGGCCAAGTCCGACTGAGGGGGAGGCGGAGACCGTCGAACACAGGGGAATGGAGGAAACGGCACTTGCCGAACCCGAGCCGACAATGAGCACTGTCGTCAGGGCTACGGGACCTGAAACAGAGGTCGAGGAATCCGCCACCGAGAGGGTCATTGATACCGCTCCTGACGTGGGGGTAGATGAGATGATTGTCTTAAACGAGGCGAAGGCGGTAGAGGGTGAAGCGCTCGCGGCTGGAGACCTCGCGGTGACGGTGGATGAGGCAACCGTGACCGCAGGACCCGAAGGAGTAGCGGGTGAGGTGGCCACGATTCCTGAGGACGAGCCAGCCGCTCCTTCTCTGGAATCTGGCAATACTCCAATCATAGCCCTCCCCGCGTATGGTTCCTTGCCGTCTCCAGGGCTTGCGAGCACAACAACGGTTCCCATCGAATCGGGTGACGAGGCTACAGGTGGTGGCCTGATGTCAATGGAGGAAGGAATTGCCTCAGTCTCGGCTGGCAGTTCGTCGGGTAAGTTCCGGGTTACTATCGTTTCCCCCCTTTTTTATATATCTTGTGATCTCTTCTAACAAGCTTGTCTTTGCAGGTGCGGCCAGTGCCGACGCTCCATTGCTTGAGGGAGCACCGTCAACTACTGCTTTGGCGGTGGTCACTTCCCCGTCTTCCCTCGTGTCATCGCGGATGTTGGAAGGTATGGATTTGCAACTCACAAGCTAATCTTTTAAGCGTGTAGTTCATGGACTAACGCCATACCATCGCATCTTTTCAGGAGTGCTCTTTGATCATCTATATTAAGTGTTGCTCCCACACTTCTCCTTCCCATCCGAACTTGCTTCTCCCTCCAGTGGCGCTGGTGAGTGTACGTTCACTACAATATCTTTGTTCATCCACTTTTTCTAGCAATTGAATGATTTCTGACTTTTCCCTTTCTTTATTGCAGTGCCACAAATCGAAGGAGGGGATGCCAGACCTGCCGCGCTACCGGCCCTTCCGGCTCTGCCATCCGTTGCTGCTGGTATAGCAAATTCCTTTTTTTTGGTAACCCTTAAATATCTCTTGAACCATCGTTTAACCATGTTTTGTTTTGCAGCTATTGTTCCGGCTCCGGTCCCTTTTGAGTCTCGCGTCCTTCTACCGGCAGGCCCTTTCTTGAGACGCCCGTCTTCAAAGGGTGCCGTGATGAGTTTGGGCATACTGAGCGGGTACATCGAAGAGCTCAACATGGATGCTCTCCCTTCTGCCGTAGATTTCGCTGTGGATGTTAATCCAATGTTGGCGGCGCTCGTAACTTTTCATAACGAAGGCGTCGTCGGATCTTGGGTTAATCACTGCAGGGAGATCGAGGCATGTCTATACCGACTGGAGTCGACGCGCCCTTCTCCCGAAGTTTTAGCCCTGAGCACCCAACGCATAACTTGGCTCGAGCAAAGCACTTCGCACTCCCGCTACTTGGAGCAAGAAGCAGCTCTAAGACTAAGGGAATGCCAAAAGACCTCGAACGAAACGGCCCATCTGCGCGCTGAGGTTGAGGCAAATGCTGCCCAAGTGAAGACTATCTTTGAGGGTCTCTTGGAGCGCATCTCCCATGGGCTAAACTTGAAGCGGAAGCTTGACGTAGCTGAGCGCGATATCCCAAGTCGGGAGGCTGCCTATCAAGTCGTGAGGGAGCAGCTTGCGTCGGTCTTGCAGCAACGAGCCCAAGTGGAGGCAGAGCTGGCGGTGGTAGCCGATCAAGAGAAGACATGGAAGGACATATGCGAGCGATTGCTACATCTGTGCAAGACGCTTCCTTCCCAATAATTCTCCTTGCATCATTTGTCTTTGTAAAGTATATATATATATATATTTTTTATTCTTTAGCACAATGTATCCTGTACTCCATCAATATTTATGAATAAAAGATGCACATTTTTGTAATGTCTTGTGTCATTTCTCCGTCGGACGATTGGGATGAGTATCCCGACCTTCTTAAGAAATAACGATGGCTTAGGCCGTAGGTTCAGATCTGCTGCCTAAGACTTTTCAACTCTATAAGCCGTGAGGGTCTCATAGAGACTTTTCTCCCTACGGATCGAGAGGATCTCGTAGGTGGATTTTCTCCTTAGGAATCGTGAAGATTCCTAAGTGTGGTTTTCTCTTATAAGTCGTAAGGATCTTATAAGAGAATTTTCCCTCTTACGAGTCGAGAGGATTCGTAAGTAGTTGTTTCCCTCTTCGTTGAAATTCGACTTCGGAGAGTGAGACCCGTGAATAGTATGCAAGAGACCAGTTTGGATTGACTTGCAGGGCCCCATTGCTCAAAAAGCAAGCCTTCCTTGCTGTCTGAGACTTCTTCTTACAAATTGAGACGAATCGGGGATCTGTCTGCAGTTGTAGCGGAACAGTTGGCATGAGTTAAGAAGCTCTCATCACGGAGTGTTTGTATCCGTGAGTCGAGGAGTTTGCTAGGGATTATTTGTTTACCAAGCGCCAAGGAGTATTTGTTTCCTTGGGGTTTGAAACGAGTCGAGGGTTCCCACGGGGGCTCTGGTAGCTCTGCGGGTCGACGCGGATCAGGAAGCTCTCGTCAAGGAGTGTTTTTATCCGTGAGTCGAGGAGTTTGCTGGGATTATTTGTTTCCCAAGCGCCAAGGATTATTTGTTTCCTTGGGGTTTGAAGCGAGTCGAGGATTCCTACGGAGGCACTGGTGGCTCTGCGGGTCGACGCGGATCAGGAAGCTCTCGTCAAGGAGTGTTTGTATCCGTGAGTCGAGGAGTTTGCTGGGATTATTTGTTTCCCAAGCGCCAAGGATTATTTGTTTCCTTGGGGTTTGAAACGAGTCGAGGATTCCTACGGAGGCACTGGTGGCTCTGCGGGTCGACGCGGATCAGAAGGCTCTCGTCAAGGAGTGTTTGTATCCGTGAGTCGAGGAGTTTGCTGGGATTATTTGTTTCTCAAGCGCCAAGGATTACTTGTTTCCTTATGGTTTGAAACGAGTCGAGGGTTCCCACGGGGGCTCTGGTGGCTCTGCGGGTCGACGCGGATCAGGAGGCTCTCGTCAAGGAGTGTTTGTATCCGTGAGTCGAGGAGTTTGCTGGGATTATTTGTTTCCCAAGCGCCAAGGATTATTTGTTTCCTTGGGGTTTGAAACGAGTCGAGGGTTCCTACGGAGGCACTGGTGGCTCTGCGGGTCGACGCGGATCGGAAGGCTCTCGTCAAGTAGTGTTTGTATCCGTGAGTCGAGGAGTTTGCTGGGATTATTTGTTTCCCAAGCGCCAAGGATTATTTATTTCCTTAGGGTTTGAAACGAGTCGAGGGTTCCCACGGGGGCTCTGGTGGCTCTGCGGGTCGACGCGGATCAGAAGGCTCTCGTCAAGGAGTGTTTGTATCCGTGAGTCGAGGAATTTTGCTGAAATCACTGGCTTCTTCGGTTGAAATGAACCGGTGAGGTTTGGGGTTCGTCGTCTGACGGAATCCGCTGGGAAAGTATGGTTCATTCTTTGTTTACGCCCTTGGATTGTATACAGGGATCGATGTGATCTTAACTGTAGGGCCAAAGTTTTATCATTTCTTCTTTTTATTTTATTTTATTTCCGCGATGCTCTATCATTTCAGCTTTTATATCGCGAAGGTCGCGATTGCCCGATCATTTCGGTTATTTTTCGCGGTGCCCAATCATTTCGGCTATTTGTTTTTTTATTTTTACTCGTTGCTTTTATTACGAGTCGCCCAATCATTTCGGCTATTTTGCATGCATACATTTTACTTGCTGCTTTTTATTGCAAGTTGCCCTATCATTTCGGCTATTTCATATGCATGAGCGGCCTACTGGCTTTCGACGTAAACCTGAAATTGGACACCGATTTCGGCATCAGCACCGCTGCAACTGGGATATTACCAGGAGCGAATCATCATTTGCCTCTGTCGTTGTCGAACAAAGGAGGCTTAGCGACCAGGGTTAGGGTCCTGTCGGCTAAGGCTTTTGACTTCATGAGCCGTAAGGGTCTCGTGAAGGTATTTCTCCCTACAAGTCGTGGGAATCTTGTAGGTGTATTTTCTCCTTAGGAATCGTGAGGGTTCCTAAGTGTTTTGTTCCTCTGTAAGTCGTAAGGATCCTACAGGAGGGTTTCCTCCTCATAAATCGAGAGTATTTACAAGGGTTGTTCACCATACAAACATATCCCTAGCCTCCGATAGGACTAAGTTAGGGGAAATGTTTATTCGCGCCCGTGGATTGTATACAAGGGTCAATACTGAGCCACTTGTAGGGCAATATTGGAAGTTTGTGGGGGTTTACTTAAGCACAGGTTTAGGTCTCTGTGACTTAAGACTTTCAAATCCTATGAGCCGTGAGGGTCCCATAAGAGAGTTCTCCTTACGAGTCGTGAGGATCTCGCAAGTGTATTTTCTCCTTAGGAATCATGGGGATCCCTAAGTGTGTTGTTCCTTTGTAAGTCGTAAGGATCTCACGCAGGTGGTTTCTCCTTACAGGGTCGAGAGGACCCTATAAGTTTGTTTTTTTTTTGTTTTTTTTTTAATTTTCTTTTTCTCTCTTTTTTTTTACGAGGTCGCGCCCTTTCGGGTTTTCACGAACACTCACCGACAGCCCTGCTGTTTTTACTCACGGAGCCCTTTCGGGTTTTCATCCGTGCCCTTTTTGCTTATGGACATACCGTTTATTTTATTTTATTTTTATATGTTTTTTTTTTATATCTCGTCAGCCTAAGGATGCTGCGGTATTAGTTTAAAGACGTTTCGGTCTGCTATTAGTTTAAGGACATTTCGGTCCATCATTAGTTTAAGGACGTTTCGGTCCGTCATTAGTTTAAGGACGTTTCGGTCCGTCATGGAGAAGGCCGGCTACTTTTTATAAAGCTTGAGCTTAGGAAGATAGCGAGCAGACATAGTCGTCGTCATCTATCATTGACCTAGGCTGTGGCTTATTAAGCATAGTATTTCTTTAGGAAGCGACCGTTTATCGGCCTGAAAGGCCTTTCACCGTGCATGTCCATGAGTAGATAGGCCCCACCCTGGTAGACCTTATCAATGATGTACGGTCCTTCATAGTTTGGCTCAAACTGTCCCCGCTTGGCGCGATTGGGGATCATGGGCCTTTTGACCACTAGCACGAGTTCGCCTTGGTGGAATGTCCTCGGCCGGCTCAATCTTTCATATGAGCGCGTCATCTTTGCTTTATAGGCTTCCAGATTTTGCTGTGCTATGAGCCGGGTTTCATCAAGGGCGTCAAGCTCCTCAAACCGGAGGTGAGCATTTTCTTCATCCGTCAGCTCGTAGTGGACTGCCACTCGTAGAGAGGGTAATTCTATCTCGAGAGGGAGTACTGCTTCCGTCCCAAATACCAACGCGTATGGCGTTGTGTTTGTGGCCGTTTTAAATGTAGTTCGATACGCCCAAAGAGCCTCTTGCAACCTCTCATGCCAGTCCCTCTTGTTTCGGGACACCATTTTCTTTATAATTTTCGTCAAGGTCTTGTTGAAGGCCTCGGCGAGACCGTTAGCCCGCGGATTATAGACTGAGGAATATCTCCAGTCTATATTGTGTTGCTGTGCGAAGCGGCTAATTTTATGACTTCGGTAGGCTGGCCCATTATCAGAGATGATCCTTCTTGGGGTTCCAAACCGGTATATGACATGTGTTTTGAAGAAATGGAGGATGTTCTCCGTCTTCACTTCCCTCAACGGTACCGCCTCTGCCCATTTGGAGAAGTAATCAGTCGTCGCCAAGATGAAACGATATCCCTTTGACGATGCTGGTTCGATGGGGCCGACTATGTCAGTTCCCCACATTTCGAATGGCCAACTAGCTACTGTTGGATGCAATGGATTGGGATGCTGATGGATGAAGTCCCCATGAATTTGGCATGAACGACATTGCCTCGCGTATTCCAGGCCATCCTGCATCATCGTGGGCCAGTAGTAGCTCATCCGTTTTATCTTCAACTTCATCTTAGGGCCTGCTTGGTGGGAACCGCAGAGTCCGTCGTGAACCTCTTGGACGACCCTTCTCGCTTCATCAGGTCCTAGGCATCTCAGCCACAGAGAATCGAATGACCTCTTGTATAGAGTATCGTTGACGAAGGCGAAAGACAGAGCTCGTTTCACGAGCTGATGTCTTATGGACGCTTTTTCAGGCATTCGGTGGAATTTGAAGTAATCTATGAAGACTTCTCTCCAGTCTTCGGTCTTCTCATGGTCTTTTATTTGTAGGGTCGCCTGCTCAGTTGCTCCCTTTTCTTTATATGACTCTGGAGGTATTTCTGCTGGGGAGAGCACTCGACGGCTTTGTATCACGATTCTAACGTCATCGAGGTTCTCGTCAGCCAATTCTTTAGCAAGTTTGGCCAGTGCGTCCGCTTTGCTGTTTTCCGGGCGCGGTATGCTTTCCAACGTGTAGGAGGGAATTTGGGTTAGCAGTTGCTGCACTTTTTCACCATATTTTACTAATTCCGGTTTGCATGTTTGGTAATCGCCGTTCACTTGACTGACGACCAGTTGGGAGTCCCCATATATGAGGAGGCTTTCAATTCCCATATCAATGGCGATCTCGAGGCCTGCTATCAAAGCTTCATATTTAGCTTCATTATTCGTTCTCGGCTCTGTTAAGGAGAAGGCGAAGCGCATTATTCCTCCTTGTGGAGTCACAAAGATGAGTCCTACCCCCGATTTGATCATTGGCGTACTTTATTTGTGCTTTTTCATGGAAGATGCTCCATCGAAATAAAGCTCCCAACGGGTATCACCACTGTCGATTGCGTCAAACGCATGTCTGTCTGGCAAATCGCAATTTAAAGGAGAATCGGCAGGTATGGGATGCTCAGCAAGGAAGTCGGCGATGGCCTGGCCTTTTACTGCCCTGAGAGGTTGATATGTTATCGAAAATTCCATCAAGAGCAGGGCCCATTTAGCGAGTCGCCCTGTCAATATAGCTTTTGACATTAGATGTTTGAGAGGGTCCACTTTTGAAATAAGACAGAGTTCGTGCGCCAACGCATAGTGCCTAAGCTTTGTTATTGCGAAGATCAATGCCAGGCAGTGTTTTTCAATGGAAGAGTAGTTGCTTTCTGCCCCCAGCAGAACTCGACTTAAGTAGTAGAGTGCTCTTTCTTTCCCTTGATCGTTCTCTTGTGCCCATAATGCGCCTAAAGAACCCTCAAGGGCGGTCGTGTAAAGAATGAGAGGCTTTCCCTTAGCTGGAGCAGCCAACACCGGCGGGTTCTGCAGGTATTGCTTGATCTCGTCCAGTGCGCCTTGGCATTTTTGATCCCAAACGAATGGGGTTCCCTTCTTCATCAGGTGACTATAAGGACGACACTTTCCTGAAAGGTTGGCTATAAATCGCCGTATGTATGCGAGTTTCCCTTGGAGAGACCGCAGCTATTTGAGAGTCCTCGGCGGAGGCATTTCCATGATCGCTTTAATCTTTGACGGATCTATTTCAATACCTCGGTGTCGAACAACGAATCCCAGGAATTTGCCTGAGGAAACTCCGAACGCACATTTAAGAGGATTCATCTTCAAGTTGTATAGCCGAAGGCGTTGAAATACAGTCTTCAGATGCTCGAGATGTTCCTCGTATGATTTGCTTTTAACCACGAGATCGTCGATATAGCATTCAACGATTTCGTGTATAAGGTCGTCGAAGATCTTTGTCATGGCCATCTGATAAGTAGCACCGGCGTTCTTCAAACCGAAGGGCATCACTTTATAACAAAATATACCAAGAGGAGTCCTGAAGGCTGTGTGCTTCTGGTCTTCTGGATGCATTTTTATCTGGTTATACCCCGATGAGCCGTCCATGAAGGAGAAAACCTCATGAGTGGATGTATTTTCTATCATCAGTTCAGTAACTGGCACTGGGAAATCATCCTTCGGGCAAGCTTTATTAAGATCCTGGAAGTCTACGCATACGCGCACTGTCCCATTTTTCTTCATTACAGGGACAATGTTGGCGATCCATTCAGGGTACTGAACTTCCTGGATGAAGCCGGAGTCGATTAACTTTTTGACTTCGGTATTTATGCTCATCTCAAGCTCGAGTCGCATTCTTCTCGGTGCCTGTTTGACTGGTTTGACGTTTGGGGATATTGCTAGTCTATGTACAGCAACTTCTGGATCTAGTCCCGGCATCTCGGAATAGTTCCATGCGAAGCAATCTTTATGCTGCACAAGGACGTCTTTTAACACAGCCACCCTCTCTTCAGACAGCAGCTCGCTGACGAATGTCGGTCGCAGATCATTTACCGTCTCCAACTCGATTTTCCTGAGGTTGTCTGCGGTGGTATGTATTCCATCCTCCAGTTCTTTCGGTGCTGGGGGAAATTCTGAGATTACCTCATCACTGCTGTTTTCGAGGCACCAAGGGAGGCCGTCCATGTCCTCGGACTCTTCTTTTAATATTGTTGCCATGTGGCAAGTGCGAATTTTCTGCCAATCCCAATGCGGAGTTGGTTCTATCCTTGTGTTTTCGGGTTCGTGCTTTTGCGGCGGCGCTACCCTCCAGTTGTCAGACAACGCAAATTTGCCAAGCTGATATTGGTCCTCAACCCAATTCTTAAAGGTGAAGCAATCTTCAAGCGGATGCCCTACTACTCGATGGTAAGAGCAATAATTTGGGTTGGAGACTTCGCCTGCTTGCTCAGGGTGTTTAGACTCTGGCAGTGTAAGCATTTGATGTTTTAGAGCAAGATTAAGTATTTTCCTTGTTTTGTTCCGAGGAAATGAGTATGCTCGACCCATTTTCTTCATGAGGGCTAGATCAATAACGCTCGACTCTTGGATGTGTGGCTTCCTAGCTCTGCTTTGTGGTTGTTGAGCGCCTTTCTTGCCTTTCGACTTGTTTTTGCTTTCGCGTCGAACCTTTTTTGTAGCAGGTTGACAAGGAGCGGCATTTTCATCCTTCACCGCCTGTTGAAGGAGGCGCCGTGTCTTGGCTTTCTCATAGATTGTCATTTCACGATTGTGATCATCTCGGGCTTTTTGACCCGCATTCCTTATAAGTTTGCCCATCTGGTCTTCAAATGATGGACTGGGCGGTTTTGCATCAGGGACTTTTGCTGGCTCAGGATTAGCGTCCTCCCATTGAGCGTCCGCCTCTTCATCGAAGTCATACATAATATAACAGCTGTTTACTAGCTCCGGTTTCTTTGACCGGATGTACCCAAGCCCTTTTGTTTCTATTCTCCCGTTAGGCAGTTTGCATTGAGTCCCGGGAACGTTCCAGACCTTGTCATAGAATTTGGCTTTCCTAACGGCCTGTGTGAAGGATATCCCCTGGCGTTTCAGCAGTTTATTCAAACCTTCGGTATAATATCTGGGAAGACGGATAGGCTGAAGCCTGTCGAGCGTAGGATCCGCGCCATGCCAAATTTCTTTTTCCACCTTGTTTTCTTCAGAATGGTAGAATAGGATTGCCTTCTCGCCTTTTCGTCCGGGAGGGATATAGAATGTCTGCAATTCTTCTACGCTGTTGGTGTCGAGTGCATCCAGTTCTTTGTAATGTTCAAGCGGCACCATGGTTATCTGCAGACTTCGCTCTGCATCAGCGGAAACCCGTATTGAAGGCCGAGCAGAGAATACAGCATGAACTTCATCCTCTGAATCACTACCGAAGATCAATGAAGGAACGGATGGTCCTGGCCTGGTGGATTGGGATGGACCTGAATAAATTATTTCCTCCTCCTCCTCGGTGTCACTGCCGAAGACAGGGATGGTGGCGTTAGTTTTGTTCTCCGGTTTGTGACACCTTTCCGTGTCTTCGAAACTCGGTAAGAAGTATTTGGCATCTTCATACTTGCGAACTTCATTCACAGAAAACGGATTCAACTCTCCCGCCACAGTGTACTCGAGGCCATCCCTAGAATACTTCATGCACTGATGCTGTGTAGAAGGGATGATATTGTACTCGTGTAGCCATGGTCGGCCGAGCAGAGCATTGTAGCACGTCTTGGCGTCTATAACATGGAATTTGATGTCTGTGACGAGCAACCCGAAGCGCAGCGTCAATATCACAGATCCAAGAGTCTTTGAGGATTGGGAGTCGAAACCGGAGATAGTGATTTTGTCTCGGGTGAGGTGTTGGACACTCATGCAAATCTCCTTTAACACTCGCACATTGAGTAAATTGACAGACGATCCGTTATCGACCAAGATTTTACCTATCTTTATGTCATGACAGTATCCTGAGACATAAAGGGGGCGATTGTGTTCACACGTCCCGAGGAGAAGGTCTTCATCACCAAAAGCAACGTCGGCTGTGTGCACTTCTTCTAATTCGTCTTTCATCTTTTCTTCGGCTAAGAAGGCTTGGAACTGGTCCGGATCTTGTAGCGCCTTAATCAAAGAGTCTATCGCCTCCTTTGATAGCAACAAGGCATCAAGGACGCTGAGCTGAGAGGGCAGTTTCCTCAGATGTGCCAGAACGTTGTAATCCACCTTACTTCTCTTCGGCGGGTTTTCGGCGTTTAGCTCTTCCAGAACTTGGTCATCTAAGACGATGTCTTCAGAGACCTTTTCTTTCCCTTTATCTTTTCTATTCGAGGGTCCGAGGTTCTTTTCAGGCAGTGTCCGATTCCGCAGCCGGATATTTTCACAAACCACTGGCTCCTCTTCTTTTCCCGAAGTTGACTCTTTAAAGAGAGGGGCAAGTTCTAGCTCCTCATCAGAGTCACTCCCAAATGTAGGCACTTGTGACCCGGTAGTGTTAACCATGTGACAATTGCCGGCAGTTCTTTCAAGCTCTTTGGTCGTGTTTCTTTGCTCCCGACGAATTTTACGCTTTTCCCGTTTAAAGCGTTGTTGATTAGCGACGTATCCTTGCCACTATCTATCGAAAGCCTTGCATTCTTGAGTGGGATGCGAGACCTTCTGATGATATAAGCAATAAGAGGGGTGCATTTCTACCACGCCAGTAATTTTTCCTTCAGAGGATGGTAGCTTCATGCCCATTGATATGGCCTTAGCAAACCTCTTCTTTATCTTGAATTGGCTTTTGTCAGCGGTGGAGGCATTTTGCTCCAGCGGGATCATCTCAGCTCTTTCCTCAAGTCTCTGGCGCTTGGCCCTTTCGAATACAGCCGTCTCGCGTTCTTGATCAGCTTTACTTTTCAATCGAGCTTCACTAAGAAACGTGTCAATCATTTCGATTGATAGCTCCGGAACCCTTGACTTAGTATTTGCCCCCGGCGTTTTAGTGCCAGAAGTCCCTTCATCGTTCGTGGTCAAATGGGAGATCATATGACAGCTCGCCACATATTCCTCGGATTCATCCGATGAACTTTCTCCCTCATCTTCTTTTTGAAAGACGTGATCAAGGAAATCTTGGAGCGTAATAGGAGTCCGCACCTTTTGGTTGTATTCATCCAGTGCATCGATTTGCTTTTGTAAGTCCGTGCGCTTGTCGCCAGGCTTCACGGGCTTCTTAGATTTCTTCTTCTTCTTTTTCGAAGATTTTGACGGATGACTATGAACGCTTGAACTACCACCATCGGTCCTCGGAGTCGGACGTGGCTTCAACATCCCCTCAATAACCTGCGGTTCCAAGGGGTTCTTCCACTTGACCGCTGGACAGGTCTGAAGATCATTTAGCATTCTCCTCGTTTTGGCTGATAATACAACCTCCCAAGGAGCTTCTTCAATGACGGAGCATGTTGCCCCCGGCGTATTCGTCCCTTTAGAGGTGTGGGGCTGCGGGGGATTCACCTTCCATTTGTCAGATAGCGCGAATTTTCCCTGACGGTACTGATTCTCAAGCCAATTCTTGAAAACGTAGCAATCCTCGATGGGATGGCCTAGCACTCGATGGTAAGGGCAGTAGTTGGGCTCGTTGACGTCGTTCGGTTGCAACGGACGTTTCGGATCTGGCAGATTTATGAGTCTGTTGCGCAATGCCAGCTCGAATAACCTCCTCATTTTATCGCGGGGAAAGGAATAAGGACGTCCCATCCTGTCCTCAAGGGGTACGTATGGGCGCGTATTGTTTGGACGAGCAACCGGCTTCGAGTCGCTCGGTTGTTGTTGAGCGTTAGCGACAACGATCGCTTTTCCCTTTCCCTTGTCATTTCGGGAATCTGGCTTTGGGAGAGGGGGTTTATGGCCCATCTGGTCCATCTGCGCTAGTTTGTCAATCAAAGCCTGAAAGGAAGTCGGCTTGAAGAACATCATAAACTATGAAATGGTTGCTTGTGGATCAAGGGTTCCAACAAACATTCCCACAGCAGGGGCTTCTTCTATGCGCTGTTCACATTTCGACCATAGATTACGCCACCGTATAGCGTACTGAACCCATGTCTCGCCGGGTTTTACCCTGGCATTAATTAGTGCCGTCATCGGGGTACGCTCACTGGCACTTGCAAAACGTTGGGTGAAGAGCAGCTCCATCTCCGCAAAGGTTTTAATAGAGTCGTTGGGGAGCTCAGAATACCATTCGAACGCCGTATCTGATAGGCTTCCAACAAACTGGCGAAGCAGAAGCTTGTCGTCGCCGCCGGTGTTACCGCAAAGCGCCCTGAACTGGGCAACATGCTGATGGGGATTGCCGGTCCCCTTGTAGACATGGAACTTGGGAATTGTGTAACCCGGCGGGTACTTGATTTGGTCATACCAGCCCGGATACGGTCGCCCCGTTTTTACGATGTGGTCGGCTGCTTCGGCCGCGTGATGAACCTTTATTTGCTGGGCTATATATTCGTCCAGATCAGTTTTAGAGATTGTATCCTCTCTAGCCGTTGATAAAACGGGCTGAGGGTTTGATGTCTCTCCCTTATCATCCCCAAGGACAATCGGGGTTTCTTCAGTTGGGGGATCTGGTTGTATCATCATCCCTATCATGTCCTGGAAGAGGAGGCCCATACGCTGTATATTGGCTGCTTGTTCAGCAGCCTCTTTGTCTCTCTTCTCCAGTACTCGGCGGAGGAACTCGGCGTCGGTCTCTTCCTCTTGGCGTTCATCTAAGGACGTCCCAGGGTTCTCTTTTGGCTCCGTGAGTGCAACCATTGTAGTCATCATCTCCTGGAGCTTTTGTTGCTGCTCCTGAGCCTTGGTCACTGACCGGGTAAGCGGTCGGTGACCCGTAGAAGTACGACTTTCTTCCTTTCCAGAAGCCATATAGACCGTATGAACTGTTATGCCCCCTGACTTGGGACGTTTAGGTTCACCGCTTTTAAACTTTGTCATTGTCACGGGAGCTTTCTCTGGCCTTTTCCTTTTGTGGACCTTTGAGGTTGAAGGAGCCGTTGAAGTGGGCATCCTAGCATTTGTTGCCCCCTGCTGTTTAATGGGGTGGTTTTTGTCCTTTTCCACCTTTGCCTTTTTCTGGCGATGAAAGTGGTCTGGGTCAATCACGGAGTCTTGAACCCTCCGCCAAACTTTATAAATTTTTGACGACAGCCGTTGAGGGGGCTGTTCCTGCTTTGTCTCCGGAGCTTTTTCCATAGGCGGAGGAGATCTTTTCAATGTAGCAATCGGAGAGTTCTTTCTCACCTTCCTCAGCAATTCAAAGCTGTTCCCAGTTGGAACAGCAGCGTTGACCTCCACCACTGGAGCAGGTGGGGTTAGCCCTGAGGGGGAGTTGCCCCCTGCTTTCCTTACTCGTCGCCAATGGCGACGTCGCGCACGACGAGCCGTTGGGGCTGGCTCGGAAATCGAGATGGTTTCTTGTTGCCCCCTGTTTGAGCGTGGGGTAACTGCCGATGTCAGCCTATCGAAGACTGATGCCTCCTGACCAGCTGGGGGAGGAGTGGGAACCATCAATCTTGTGAAGACCGACTCTCTGATGGGAGAAGCCGCTTTAACGACTTCCAAAGCAGCGGCCGTTGCCCTCTTTGGGACGGCCACTTTATAGTTCTGACCTAGCCTGGTGAAAACGGAGGCTGTCGGTTTGGCAGCGGACGACCCGTTGACAGGGGCCGTGGTAGCAGTGAGCCGGTCGAACACCGACTTCTTGTTCGCTTCCGGTGCGGATATCGGCATAGAGAAGCTTGTAGGTGGGACCATGGTCCCGAAAAACAGGCCGGTGGCGGCCTGGGTCACCTGTTCAACCGGCAGAGTGAGGAAAGAGGCCGCTTGGGGCCCATATGTCACACCTCTCGGTGAGGTGGAGCGTCCGTTGCAGTGGTATTTCGAGCAGTTGGTGCAGTTGGTGGCCATTGAATCTTGAATTCTGCGCCAGGTAAAAGACCAAATCTTAGCAACTTGAAATCCGAAGACAACCATTTAACAAACCGCGATTGGTTCGCGAAGACGACACACGAAGTGTGGAGTGGAAAG